>CM038142.1:493966449-494566449 GCA_021437245.1 Aegilops speltoides
CGTCCGTGTCGGATGGGACTTTCCTAGGCATGGAAGGCAAGCTTGGCAATACGGATATGTAGATCTCCAACCATTGTAACCGACTCTGTGTAACCCTAGCCCTCTCTGGTGTCTATATAAATCGGAGGGTTTTAGTCTGTAGGATGAACAACAATGATACCATAGGCTAGCTTCTAGGGTTTAGCCTCTCTGATCTCGTGGTAGATACACTCTTGTACTACCCATATCATCAATATTAATCAAGTAGGAGTAGGGTTTTACCTCCACCGAGAGAGGGCCGAACTCTGGTAAAAGCTGTCGTGTCCCTTGTCTCTGTTACCATCCGCCTAGGCGCACAGTTCGGGACCCCTACCGAGATCCGCCCGGTTTGACACCGACATTGGTGCTTTCATTGAGAGTTCCTCCGTATGCGTCACCTATAGGCCCGATGGCTCCTTGATCATCAACAACGACGCGTCGGGGTGAGACTTTTCTCCCGAGACAGATCTTCGTGATTCGGGCGGCTTTGCACTGCGGGCAATTCACTTGGCCATCCGGAGCAGATCGAAGCTACACCCCGCCATCGGTCGATTTGGAAGCTTGAACTATACGGGCCGGCGTCGCGGAGACTTGATCTTCGACGGTTCGAGCCACGAATACCGGCCCGCTTGTCACGACGGGCATGATCTAGCTCTCTGCTGACGCGAAGGCCACTCGAGGCCGCCTGAAGTGTTCGCTCCGACTCTTAGTTGAGTCGATGCGCCGATCAGGGCGGGTGGCTGGACACCGCCTCGGGCTGTTACCTCTACTGGCGATAGAGCGAATACCAATCATGTCGCCGTGAAGCTCATGACCTAAAGGTGCGGACTCTCTCCGGACTCCGAACCTCCAGCGCCCGCTAATGAATCCGATTGAAACGCCGATCATGGAGTTCCTTTCCATGGACATCTTTTTCAGCACTCGCCTTTGGCGACATCACAATTCACTAAAGTCTCTCTCTTATCGGAGAGCCTGGCCGACTATGGTCGGGAAGGTTGGGATCTTGCAGACGACAAAGAAATTCAATGCCCACCCACCACCCATTTTGTAGCCACTGTCGACGATTTAACCGACATGCTCGACTTTGACTCTGAAGACATCGACGGTATGGACGAGGATGCCGAAGACGACCAAGAACCAGCGCCTACAGGGAACTGGAAGGCCACCTCAACTCACGATGTATATATGGTGGATAGACCTAAAGGAAGCGATAACGAGGAACAATGGGACACTGCGAAGGATAATTCCCTCGAAAAGCAATCAAAATGGCGACGTAAGCGCCGCTCAAAGTCCCACCTCAAAAAAGACAGTACCTATACAGACCCAGCCATAGAGCAGGGCGAACCGGTGGATGACGAACATGCCCTTGAGCAACCATCCTAACAGGATAACTTGGATAAACAATCCGTCCTCGACGAAGACAACAGTCCGGACGATCTCACACCAGACACATCATTGGAGCAGAAGAACCTCCACAAAAGGCTGCCGCCACCGCCGTGAGTCTCAAGAAGCAGTATGAAGCTCAAAACAGCGGAAGATGCACTCAGAATGAGATGGAGCAAAGTACTCAACACCGCAGACAAATACGGCGATAGTCGCCAAACAAAGAGCTACCCGAAGCGCAACTACTGTCCGAATTTGACGAGGAGGCCGTAGAGCCCCCACAATCAAAGAACAAAGAGCCCACCCGGTCGGATAGTCGACCACATGGCAAACATAGAGCGGCAAGCGGCGCCGCACACAAGCCGGCACACGATCCGCATAAGGATCCGCACCAATAGGATGGCCCAATCAGGTCTATCTATGGGCCAAGAAAGCAAGCTCTAGAAAGCAATACAATACATCGAGTATTCGAACATCACGGCACACCCAAATACTGGGCGCGCACACCCCTATGTTTCACCGATGAGGTCTTTGGATCATGAATTTCCAGTGAGATTCAAGCCCGTAAACATAGAGGCATCTGATGGAACAACAGACCACGAGTCGGATTGAGGATTACATCCTGCACATACATATGGCTAGAGGAGATGACCTCCATGCCATAAAATACTTACCCCTCAAGCTCAAAGAGCCAGCCCGGCATTGGCTCAAAAGCCTCCCAGAAAATACCATTGGAAGTTGGGAAGAGCTCGAGGATGCGCTTCGGGCAAATTTTCAGGGGACTTATGTCCGCCCTCCGGATGCAGACGATTTAAGTCACAAAACTCAACAGCCCAGAGAGTCAGCCCGTAAATTCTGGAACAGGTTCCTCACCAAAAAGAACCAAATAGTCGACTGTCCGGATGCTGAATCCTTAGCAGCTTTCAAACATAACGTACGAGACGAATGGCTCGCTAGACACCTCGGCCAGGAAAAGCCAAGAACAATGGCCGCATTAACAAGCCTCATGACGCGCTTTTGCGCGGGAGAGGATAACTGGCTGGCACGGTGCAGTACCAGCGACCCAAATACGTCCGAAGTCAGGGATGGAAATGGGAAACCACGACGCAGAAAGGACCAACGCCGGACCAAGGGAAACAGTCCAAAGAGCATGGCAGTCAACATCGGATTCAAAAGCTCTCAGCAGAACAACAAAAAACTGCCTCTTAAGGACAACAATGACGAGCTATCCAACCTAAACAAAATCTTGGACAAGATATGCTAAATCCACAGTACCCCCGGTGTCGGTGTCAAAACCGGCGGATCTCGGGTAGGGTGTCCCGAACTGTGCGTCTAGGCGGATGGTAACGAGGAGACAAGGGACACGATGTTTTACCCAGGTTCGGGCCCTCTCGGTGGAGGTAAACCCTACTCTGCTTGATTAATATTGATGATATGGGTAGTACAAGAGTAGATCTACCACGAGATAAAGGAGGCTAAACCTAGAAGCTAGCCTATGGTATGATTGTTGTTAGATCCTCACGGACTAAAACCCTCCGGTTTATATAGACACGGAGAGGGCTAGGGTTACACAGTCGGTTACAATGGTAGAAGATCTACATATCCGTGTCGCCAAGCTTGCCTTCCACGCCAAGGAAAGTCCCATCCGGACACGGGACGAAGTCTTCAATCTTCTATCTTCATAGTCTTGGAGTCCGGCCAATGATGATACTTGCTATCCGGACACCCCTAGTCGAGTCTCCCTCGGTAGCCCACTCGAACCAGGCTTCAATGGCAGCGAGTCCGTGGCATATTGTCTTGGCATTGCAAGGCGGGTTCCTTCTCCGAATAATTCATAGAAGATTTTGAACACCAGGATAGTGTCCGGCTCTGCAAAATAAATTCCACATTCCACCGTAGGGAGAATAATATTTACACAAGTTCAATCTGCTGACGTATTTCGTGGCATGACGTCACACCACAGCAAAGCCTTTACTCCAATCGTTTTTATTGTTCCACCTCAGCGCGTTTAGCGAAGTTGTTTCCTTGGCACATCTTGTCAAAGCAGAGATCGTGTCCCCTTATTCCGGTATTCTCATCAATACGGGCGTGGTAACCCAACCGCGCCCGTTGGCACGCCCCCTCAATCGAAGGCGAGTCCCAAACGGTCACGGGGACGGCTCTTGGTATTCAACCCCTTTATAACGAGACCAAGGCATGTTACTTTTCTTCAATCTTCAATCGAATCCGCCCCTCGCCCCGAGTTCCAACACCCAAGGCTCCAGATTCAGGTGCTTCGGACCTTCGACAAGGTCCGGCTCCGACCTACAACGACGGTGGATGCCTTCTTCCGTCACGGAAGAAGATGTGCTAAAGTTGAGAGACGCCAGGTATCTAACCGGCGAAATTCGCATAGGCTGCCGCCCAAGGCAAGTCATTCTCCGAGCCTGGTGAGGCGTGGTGTTAGTGTCTCACTTCAGCCGGGGTTTAGGCTTCCGATGAACCCCTTCGTGAGGGGGCTCATGTTTTATTATGGGTTGGAATTCCATGACTTGGATTGAGTCCATCCTCCACATCTCATCGTTCATTGTTGTATCTGACCTTCCTCCGCTTTTCTCCTCACTTCAGATTGTGGATCAAGACCTTCAGCGTGGGCGAAGATGATCGAGGGCAGCGGTGAGTCTTGGAGGGGCTGTAATAAGCAAAGTCTTGGCGCTCCACGGCCGAGGGCTCTTTTCAAGAGGAGCTTGGTTCATGGCAAGCTGGAGTGGTTCTACATCACGCTCCCGGGGGCACCGGTGGAGTGGTGCCTCCTACCTTTCGCTGGGCCCTCCACAGCGGTGGCGTCATGGGTCAACAAAGGGCGTGGCCAGGGGCCGTCAGGGCGTACCATTATTGCAGGGCCGTGTTGAGACCTCCAAGAGAAATCAATCTGGTTGTAGTGGCGCAGGTCATGCTGATTGGTATATACGCCCTAAGCGTCGCCTCCGCTTTGTGGGAATTCAATCCGGAGGACCGCGAGCTCTCAACACTTCATGGGTGCGGCGCGTGGAGATGTATAAACTGTTCTTCGGATCACAAGAGATGTGTCGGACTTGACCGAGGCGCAGGTCTGAGCTGCATGTCGCCGGATACTCAAGTAAGTAGTCCTGTGCGGACACGCTGTCCGTAAATACGTTTATCATAAACTTGCCCTTTAACGCGTTGTCCCTTGAGCAGGAGTGGATAGCAAAATGGCCGTCTGATGGTCGGCCCCCTCCACGAGACCACGCCGGATCTGTGTTAACCAAGATCTTTGAGGCTGCGCCTTGGAAGAGGGAGAAGGAGCAGAAAACTACCGCCTCCGCTAAGGAGGCTCTCAAGAAAGGGGATCGAGAATCCCTCCCTCGAGAGAGAGGACCGCTTCGAAGATCTGGAGGCCAAGGCCTCAAAGCGGAAGAAATCTTCATCGAGGGTCTGCGGCAGGAGGGGCCCGGCCACACTATTTCCCCAAGGAAATCAGCCCTCTAGCGAGCCGTAAGTGGAAAGGGAGTTTTGTAATAGCGGACATCCTGTTTTATTTACGAAGATAAAGGTTATTACTTTGTAGTTCGGATCTCAGCCCTTCTCAGCAGAGCTCATCCTCGGGGGATCTTCGTTCGGAGATGATGGAGAGTGAAACGCCTCCATTTGCCACACCGTCAGGCAGGGCGGACGACCCTGAGGTGTCGTCGCGGAGGGTTTCACCGAGTCCGGTGGGGCCGGAAAGTTTGGCACTCACTGGTGTACGGTCGGAGGAGCTGAAGGATCTTCTCGGGCGGGCGTCTATCTTAGAAGATCACCGTACATTAATGAGTACGGTGGTTGAAAGGATTTCATCGGCTGAGAGCAGGTTGCATGAGGTGGTCAGAAGTTTGCTGATGGGGTTTGAGGTACGCGAAAATGATATACCTTTTGACAGTTTTGCACATAGAATGCGCCCTGTGTAGATAGTAGCCCCTGAGACTTGGTATATTGTCAAAAGCGACAGCGTGCCGCGGATCATAATCTCAGTTATAAGATGTCGCCCTTCCTATTCAGGTGACGAAGCGTTCGGTGGCCAGCCGGACTGATAGATTTGCCAAACTAAAGCGGCAACTTGACATTGCGGATGCGGACATGGCGTTGGTCAATAAGCGACTTGACGAGTCACAAGGTATGTGGCTTCTCCGCGGACACCTGGTAAGGGAGCTTGACGCCCGCGCCTTACAACATGTATGCTTAATGCAGATTGTGCTGCTGCTATGGAGGACCTTCGGGTAGAGCTTGCCCGAGCTAAGGAGCAAGCCAGAAAAAGTAATGCGGCTGCCTTGAAGGAGGCCGAAGAGCTAAAAGCCGAACATGCTGCTCACTGCCGAAGCAGGGAGGAAATGGCCGAAATGGCCGTGAAGCTGAAGGATGCTACCGACCGCTATGGGTTTCTTGAAAGAGAATTCCGAGCGGAGCAAGAGGACCTGAAGAAGGTCACCGCCGAAGCCAAGGATGCCCGCTCCGCGATGAGAGCTATAAAGGAGGAGCTACGTCAGGCCAGGGATATTGCGGCTGGAAAGCCTTTTCTGCTGCGTAGGAAGTTCACGGATCCGAAGTATGCTCAGTTGGGCTAGATGTGGGGTGTGGAGGATGCTTATCTGAATTTGCCGGCGAGTGCATGACGCGATCACACACTTCGAGGCCAAAAGGATCACGGAATGGAAGAGCTTTTTGGTGAATTCCATAGTCGGGCGTCCACTTCCATTAACGGTCGGCTGGCCGAGTGGGCTGAGCTGAATATGTTGTCCGGACTTGCCATGAAGGATGTCGTGGCTCATTTGTGGCCGAAAAGGCCCGAGCCGAAGAGTTATTTTGGCTTGGTGCAGCAGTTCCTTGATGCGGTGCCGCATATCGAGGCGATGAAGCGGTCGGCATGCATAGAGGGTGCCGCGATGGCTCTCGCCGAGTGTCAAAACATCTTGGGCGAGATGGAGGCCATCGACGTTGCATCCGGGATTGGACGAAGCGATTACCAGCCAAGAACTATTTTGAGGAAGTCTGCGGGCACTTTCGTTTAATAGAGTCGCGATTAACGAGAAATGTTATGTTCAAATGACATGTATGATTTGTGAAACCATGTTTCAAATATAATATAAGGGCTTTTTATACTTGTGCGTTCAAGTATTGAACTACCTCCTGTGCGGCCATTAACGTCTATGTGTATATAACCTGAAAGATGGCAGTCTTCGGCTTCAGCCCCCACACACGTAGTGCGGGGGTGTTTGCAAAAAAAAAGCGCATTTTCACACTTAATCCAACGTCTTGGTCAGGTGATAGCGTAGCAAACTAGGCAACCGGACTATAATGCTTTATCACTTTCACTTAGCCATAGGAGTTCGATGGTGGGGCTACTATATAGCCCCAAGGGCACTTCGCTCTCCGAATTTTGGGGCGCGTATGTGCCTGACCGAGAAACGGTCCTTCATTAAAGAGGAGGAATTCTAAACATTCCGGTGGTCGATCGAGTGGTTGACCAGTCTCGCTATATCATGATAGTCGGTTTTGGCTTTCTCTCTTGAGGTGCTCACTGGCGAACCGGGGCACAATCGCATAGTTCTCCGGTGCGCGTTAGCGATAGAGCGGGCGTAAGGCAGCAAAACACAGAGCGGAGCAAACCCAACATTTGACCAAAGGCGTGATTGAGCTGATGCATATAAGGCCCTAACTCGAGGCAGCCAACACTCCCTAAGGTATTCGGTCTTTATGAAAACAGGCAGAACAATGCGAAGCCCTAGTGTCCATGTACGCAAAAAATTTACGACACGGCCGATGCCAAACGCCAGACCTCCTCCTCGGTTATAGCAAAAACCGGGGATGTGTATCAACAAGAGACGGTAAAAAGGTTTACGCAGGTCTTAATCTGAAAAGAATCCTTACAGCGGGTCCCTCTTGCGTCTGCGCCTGTGTCTCCGTTGTGCCGTATCCTGGACGGGTGTAGCACGGCGTTCATCTGTAAAAGAGAGAACTTAGTTGGGAAAAAGAGATCGTGCGAAAAATGTACTTAAAATAAACAGAGAATGATTCGAAGAATGAATAAAATTGAGCTTTATTGTCTCTTTTTTGTACATGCGTGGAGCCCCTTGTAAAGGGGTACGCGGCTAGTAAGCCCCTTGTTTATTTATATCGGACTCACCTAACCGTGTCCAGGGTCAGAATGACCTGCTTAGGGGCTTTCATCAGCAAAGCCGGATTAGTGTGTGGCTCTCAAGTCAGTCTCACATTCTTCCGTATTCGAGGAAAACTCGAAGTTTCCCTTTAATGAGATGATGCCGCGTGGACCGGGCATTTTAAGTGTAAGAGACGCGTAATGCGGTATTGCGTTAAAGAGGGCGAAAGCTTCGCGTCTCAAAAGTGCTTGATAGATACTTTTAAATGGGGCAATGTGGAAGACTAACTTTTCACGACGGAAGTTGTCGGATGAACCGAACACAACTTCTAGTAGTAGAGAGCCCGTACAATTGGCAAATGGGCCTGGCATCACTCCTTTAAAGGAAGTGTTGCTATGGAGAATTTTGGTTGGGTCTGTCCCCATTCTGCGGATTGTGTCCTAGTATAGCAGGTTTAGATCACTGCCGCCGTCCATTAGGACTTGTGTAAATTGTAGTCCGTCAATTATAGGATCCAATATCAAAGCAGTCCATCCTGCGTTTCGGATACTTCCGGAGTAATCCTGATGGTCGAAAGTTATTGGTTTTGACATCCAGTGTCGGGACTCCGCTGGGGTGGACCGTGCGGCACGTATTTTAATGGGCGCTGCTCTATTTTTCCCTGTTGTCACTTGAAGTGAGTTTACTGTTTTGACCTCTTATGGGAAATTCTTTTGTTTTCCGGTGCTCTGCTTGTGGGGTTCGTCATCGTCCTCACTTGGTGTGTCGAGCCCCTTGTGTTCGGCGTTAAGTCGGCCGGACTGTTTGAAGACCCAACAATCTCTGTGGGTATGGTTTGCAGGCTTCCCGGGGGTACTGTGGATTTGGCATATCTTGTCCAAGATTTTGTTTAGGTTTGACAGCTCGTCACTGTTGTCCTTAAGAGGCAGTTTTTGTTGTTCTGTCGAGAGCTTTTGAATCCGGCGTTGACTGCCGTGCTCTTCGGACTGTTTCCCTTGGTCCGGTGCTGGTCCTTGCTGCGTCGTGGTTTCCCATTTCCATCTCAGACCTCGGATGTACTTGGGTCGCTGGTGCTACGTCTTGCCAGCCAGCTATCCTCTCCCACGCAAAAGCGGGTCATGAGGCTTGTTAGTGCGGCCATTGTTCTTGGCTTTTCCTGGCCGAGGTGTCTGGCTAGCCATTCGTCTTGGACGTTATGTTTGAAGGCTGCTAAGGCTTTGACGTCCAGACAGCCGACTATTTGGTTCTTTTTGGTGAGGAACCTGTTCCAGAATTTGCGGGCTGACTCTCCGGGCTGTTGAGTTATGTGACTTAAATCGTCTGCATCCGAAGGGCGGACATAGGTCCCCTGAAAATTTTCCCGAAACACATCCTCGAGCTCTTCCCAACTTCCAATGGTACTTTCTGGGAGGCTTTTGAGCCAATGCCGGGCTGGCCCTTTGAGCTTGAGGGGTAAGTATTTTATGGTGTGGAGGTCATCTCCTCTAGCCATATGTATTTGCAGGATGTAATCCTCAATCCAGACTCCGGGGTCTGTTGTTCTGTCGTATGCCTCTATGTTTACAGGGTTGAATCCCGCTGGAAATTCATGATCCAGCACCTCATCGGTGAAACATAGGGGGTGTGCGGCGCCCCTGTATTTGGGTGTGCCATGATTTTCGAATACTTGACGTGTTGTGTTGCTTTCTGGGGCTTGCTTTCTTGGCCCATAGATAGACCTGATTGGGCCATCCTTTTGGTGCGGATCCTTATGCGGATCGCGTGCCAGCTTGTGTGCGGCGCCGCTTTCCGCTCTATGTTTGCCATGTGGTCATCTATCCGACCGGGCGGTCTCTTTGTTCTTTGATCGTGGGGGCTCTACGGCCTCCTCGTCGAATTCGGGCAGTAGTTTGCGCTTCGGGTAGCTCTTAGTTTGGTGACTATCGCCGTATTTGTCTGCAGTGTTGAGTACTTTGCTCCATCTCATTCTGAGTGCGTCTTCCGCTGTTTTGAGCTTCTGCTTTTGCTTCTTCAGACTACGTGCAGTGGCGACAAGCCTTTTGTGGAGGTTTTTCTGCTCCAACGATGTGTCCGGCGTGAGATCGTCCGGACTGTTATCTTCGCCGTGGACGGATTTTTTATCCAATTTATCCTGTTCGAATGGTTGCTCGAGGACATGTTCGTCATCCACCGGTTCGCCCTGCTCTATGGCTGGGTCTGTACGGGTGTTGTCTTTGTCGAGGCGGGACTTTGGGTGGTGCTTACGTCGCCGTTTTGACTGCTTTTCAAGGGAATTATCTTTCCCAGCGTCCCGTTGTTCCTCGCTATCGCTTCCTTTAGGTGTGTCCACCATGTATATATCGTGGGTTGAGGTGGTCCGCCAGTGCCCTGTGGGCGCTCGTTCTTGTTCGTCTCCTGCATCGTCGTCCATACCGTCGATGTCCTCCGAGTCGAAGTCGAGCATGTCGGTTAAATCATAGACAGTGGCTACAAAGTGGGTGGTGGGTGGGCATTGAATTTCTTCATCATCCGCATCCCAACCTACCTGACCATAGTCCGACCAGCGTTCTCCTGATAAAGAGAGACACTTTAGCGAATTCAGGATGTCGCCAAAAGGCGAGTGTTGAAAGATGTTCGCAGCGGTGAACTCCATGATCGGCGCCCGATCGGAATCGATTGCCAGGGGCGTGGAAGGCTCGGGGTCCGAAGAGGAGTCCGACACCTTGGAGTCACGAGCTTCACAAGGGACAGGGTCGGTATTCGGCTCTATTGCTGTAGAGGTAGCGGCTGCCGAGGCGGTGTCCAGCCACCAGTCCTCGATCGGCGTGGTCGGCTCGAGCGAGGTCGGAGCAGACACTTATCGACCTCGAGGCACTTTGTCCGGCACGAGGGCTAGATCATGCCCATCATGACAGTGCGGCGCGCTTGACTGTGGCTCAAATCCGTCGAAGATCAAGTCTCCGCGGATGTCGGCCGTGTAGTTCAAACTTCCAAATCTGACCTGATGGCCAGGGGCGTAGCTTTCGATCTGCTCCAGATGGCCAAGTGAATTGGCCCGCAGTGCGAAGCCGCCGAATACGAAGATCTGTCCGAGGAGAAAAGTCTCGCCCCGGACCGCGTTGTTGTTGATGATCGAAGGGGCCATCGGGCCTATGGGTGACGACACAGAGGAACTCTCAATGAAAGCACCAATGTCGGTGTCAAAACCGGCGGATCTCGGGTAGGGGGTCCCGAACTATGCGTCTAGGCGGATGGTAACAAGAGACAAGGGACACGATGTTTTTACCCAGGTTCGAGCCCTCTCGGTGGAGGTAAAACCCTACTCCTGCTTGATTAATATTGATGATATCGGTAGTACAAGAGTAGATCTACCACGAGATCAAGGAGGCTAAACCCTAGAAGCTAGCCTATGGTATGATTGTTGTTCGTCCTATGGACTAAAACCCTCCGGTTTATATAGACACCGGAGAGGGCTAGGGTTACACAGAGTCGGTTACAATGGTAGGAGATCTACATATCCGTATCGCCAAGCTTGCCTTCCACGCCAAGGAAAGTCCCATCCGGACACGGGACGAAGTCTTCAATCTTCTATCTTCATAGTCTTGGAGTCCGGCCAATGATGATAGTTCGGCTATCCGGACACCCCCTAGTCCAGGACTCCCTCACCCGGGAAGCCTGCAAACCATACCCACAGAGATTGTTGGGTCTTCAAACAGTCCGGCCGACTTAACGCCGAACACAAGGGGCTCAACACACCAAGTGAGGACGATGACGAACCCCACAAGCAGAGCACCAGAAAACAAAAGAATTTCTCACAAGAGGTTAAAACAGTAAACTCACTTCAAGTGACAATAGGGAAAAATAGAGCGGCGCCCACTGAATACGCGCCGCACGGTCCACCCCAGCGTAGTCCCGACACTGGATGTCAAAACCAATCACTTTCGACCATCAGGATTACTCCGGAAATATCCGGAATGCAGGATGGACTGCTTTGATATTAGATCCTATAATCGACGGACTACAATTTACACAGGTCCTAATGGATGGCGGCAGTGATCTAAACCTGCTATATCAGGACACAATCCGCAGAATGGGGATAGACTCAACCAAAATTTGACATAGCAACACTTCCTTTAAAGGAGTGACGCCAGGCCCATATGCCCATTGTACGGGCTCTCTACCACTAGAAGTTGTGTTCGGCTCATCCGACAACTTCCGTCGCGAAAAGTTAGTCTTCCACATCGCCCCATTTAAAAGTAGCTATCAAGCACTATTGGGATGCGAAGCTTTCGCCCGCTTTAACACAATACCGCATTATAGGGAAACTTCGAGTGTTCCTCGAATACGGAAGAGCGTGAGACTGCCTTGACAGCCACACACTAATCCGGCTTTGCTGATCAAAGCACCTAAACAGGTCATTCAGACCCCGGACACGGTTAGGCGAGTCCGGTATAAACAAACAAGGGGCTTACTAGCCGTGTACCCCCTTACAAGGGGCTCCACGCATGTACAATAAGAGACAATAAAGCTCAATTTTATTCATTTTTTGAATCACACTTTGTTTATTTTAAATACATTTTTCGCACGATCTTTTTTTCCAACTAAGTTCTTCTCTTTTACAGATGAACACCGTGCTACACCCATCCGGGATCTGGCTGCAGACGAGAGACAGAGCGTCGCGCAAGAGGGACCCGTTGAAAGGATTCTTTTCAGATTAAGACCATGCGTAAACCTTTTTTATTGTCTCTTGTTGATACACATCCCCCGGTTTCTTGCTATAACCGAGAGGAGGCTGGCGTTTTGGCATCGGCCGCGTCAGAAATTTCTGCGTGTACCTGGACACTAGGGGCTTAGGGCATTGTTCTGCCCGTTTTCATAAAGACCGAATACCTTAGGGAGTGTTCGGCGTCTCGAATTAGGCCTTATATGCATCTGCTCCGAATCATGTCTTTGGTCAAATGTTGGGTTTGCCCGGCTCCTATGTTTTGCTGCCTTATGTTCCGCTCTATCGGCTAACGCGGCACCAGGAGAACTACTGCGATTGTGCCCCGGTTCGGACGGGTGAGCACCTCAGTAGAGAAAGCCGAAAACTGACTGTCATGATATAGTGTGAGACTGGTCAACCACTCGATGACCCACCGGAATGTTTAGAATTCCTCTGCTTTAACGAAGGACCGTTTCCCGGTCAGGCACATACGCGCCCCGAAGTCGGAGAGCGTGGTGCCCCTAGGGGCTATATAGTAGCCCCACCATCAAACTCCTATGGCTAAGTGAAACTGATAAAGCATTATAATCTGGTTGCCTAGTTTGCTACGTTATCACCTCCTTCACAGGACCAAGACGTTGGATTAAGTGTGAAAATGCGCTTTTTTGCAAACACCCCCGCACTATGTGCGTGGGGGCTGAAGCCGAAGACTGCCATCTTTCATGTTATATACACATATACATTAACGGCCGCACATGAGGTATTTCAATACTTGAACGCACAAGTATAAAAAGCCCTTATATTATATTTGAAACATGGTTTCACAAATCATACATGTCATTTGAACATAATATCCTTCGAGCACTGCGTCTCTATTAAACGAGCGCCCTGCAGGACTTCCTCAAAATAGTGCTTGGCAGGTACTCGGCTTCTGTCCAAATCCTGGGATGCAACGTCGGTGGCCTTCATCTTTGCCCAGTATGTTGACACGGGCAAGAGCCATCCGCGCACCCTCTATGCATGCTGACCGCTTCATTGCATCGATATGCGGCACCGCGTCAAGGAACTGCTGCACCAAACCAAAATAACTCTTCGGCTCGGGCCTTTTCGGCCACAAATGAGTCACGACATCCTTCATGGCAAGTCCGGACAACCTATTCAGCTCAGCCCATTCGGCTAACCGATCGGTTAATGGAAGTGGACGCTCTGGACTATGGAACTGCGACCAAAAAAGCTCTTCCATTCCGTGATCCTTTTGGCCTCGGAAGTGTGCGACCGCGTCTGCGGCACTCGCCGCCAAATCCAGATAAGCATCCTCCGCACCCCACAGCTGGCCCAACTAAGCATACTTCGGATCCGTGAACTTCCTCCGCAGCAAAAAGGGCTTTCCAGCCGTGATATCCCCGGCTTGACATAGCTCCTCCTTTATTGCTCTCATCGCGGAGCGGGCATCCTTGGCTTCGGCGGTGGCCTTCTTCAGGTCCTCTTGCTCCGCTCGGCTTTCTTTTTCAAGAAACTCGCAGCGGTTGGTAGCATTCTTCAGCTTCACGGCCATCTCGGCCATTTCCTCCCTGCTTCGGCAGTGAGCAGCATGTTCGGCTTTTAGCTCTTCGGCCGCCTTCAAGGCAGCCGCATTACTTTTTCCGGCTTGCTCCTTGGCTCGGGCGAGCTCCGCCCGAAGGTCCTCCATAGCAGCAGCACCATCTGCATTAAACATACATGTTGTAAGGCACGGCGTCAAGCTCCCTTACCAGGTGTCCACGGAGAAGCCGCATACCTTGTGACTCGTCAAGTCGCTTAGTGACCAGCGTGATGTCTGCATCTGCAACGTCAAGTTGCCGCTTCAGTTCGGCAAATTCATCAGTCCGGCTGGCCACCGGACGCTCCGCCACCTCTATAGGAAAGGCGACATCTTACAACTGAGATTATGATCCTCGGCGCGCTGTCACCTTTGACAACGTACCGACTCTCAAGGGCTACTATCTAGACAGGGCGCATTCTATATGCAAAACTGTCAGAAGGTATGTCATTTTCGCGTACCTCAAACCCCGTCAATAAACTCCTGATGGCTTCATGCAATCTGCTCTCAGCGGATGAAATCCTTTCAATCACCGCACCCATTAACGCATGGTAATCTTCTGAGATAGACGCTTGCCCGAGCAGATCCTTCAGCTTCTCCGACCGTACACCAGTTGGTGCCGGACCTTCCGGCCCCGCCGGACTCAGGGAAACCCTCCGCGACAACACCTCAGGGTCGTCCTCCCCGCATGACGGTGCGGTAGATGGAGGTGTTTCGCTCTCCATCATCTCTGGACGAAAATCCCCCGAAGATGAGCTCTGCTGAGAAGGGCTGAGATCCGAACTACAAGGTAAAACTTTGGTTATCTTCAGAAATAAAAACAGGGATGTCCCTTAACTCCCCTTTCTACTTATGGCTCGCTGGAGGGCTGATTCCATTGGGGAAATAGTGCGGCCGGGGCTTCTCCTGGCGCAGGACCCTCTGGTGAAGATTTCTTCCCCCGCTTTGAGGCCTTGGCCTCCGCATCTTCAGAAGCGGTCCTCTTCTCCCCCTGGAGGGAGGGATTCTCGGTCCCCCCTTCTTTGCAAGCCTCCTTTGCGGAGGCAGTAGTTTCCTTGTTCCCCCCTTTGCCCTCTTCCAAAGGTGCAGCCTCTAGCCTCTTGGTTAACACAGGATCCGGCGTGGTCTCAGGGAGGGGGGCCGGACATCTTATTAGTTTTGCTTTCGCTATCCACTCCTGTTCAAGGGATAGCTCTTTAAAGGGCAAGTTTATGATAAATGTACGGATAGCGTGTCCGGGCACAGGACTACTTACTTGAGTATCCGGGCGATTGCAGCTCAGACCTGCATCCTCGGTCAAGTCCAGACACATCTCTTGTGATCCGAAGAACAGTTTATACATCTGCACGGGCGTCGCGCCCATGAAGTGTTGGAGTGCTCGTGGTCCCTTCGGATTGAATTCCCACAAAGGAGGCGGCGTTTGCGAGGCGGCGCCGAATCAGCATGACCTGCGCCACTACAACTAGATTGATCTATCTCTCTTGGAGGTCTCGAATATGGCCCTGCAACAGAGGTACGTCCTTGGACGGCCCCCAGTCAAGCCCTTTGTTGACCCATGACGCCAGTCGCTGTGGAGGACCCGAGCGAAAGGCAGGTGGCGCCACCCATCTGGTGCCCCTGGGAGCGGTGATGTAAAACCACTCATGTTGCCACAAACCAAGCTCCTCTTGAAAAGAGCCCTCGGGCCACGGAGCGCCAGCATTTTTGCTTATAACAGCCCCTCCGCACTCCGTCTGCTGCCCCTTGATCATCTTAGGCTCCACTTTGAAGGTCTTAAGCCATAATTCGAAGTGAGGGGTAATGCGGAGGAAGGCTTCGCATACGACAATGAACGATGAGATGTGGAGGATGGACTCCGGATACAAGTCGTGGAATTCCAGCCCATAATAAAACATGAGCCCCCTCATGAAGGGGTCCGTCGGGAAGCCTAAACCCCGAAGGAAGTGAGACACGAACACCACGCTCTCACCAGGCTCGGGAGTAGGAATAACCTTCCATTGGGCAGGCAGCCTACGCGAAATTTCGCCGGTTAGATACCTGGCGTCTCTCAGCTTTAGCACGTCTTCTTCCATGATGGAAGAAGGCATCCACCGGCCTTGCAGGTCGGAGCCGGACATCGTTGAAGGTCCGAAGCGCCTGCATCTGGAGCTTTGGGTGTTGGAACTCGAGGTGAGGGGCAGATTCGATTGAGATTGAAAGAAAGGAGCAGGCCTTGGTCTCGTTATAAAGAGGTTGAATACCAAGGGCCCTCCCCGTGGCCGTTTAGGACTCGCCCTCGATAGAGGGGGCATGCCAACAGGCGCGGTTGGGTTACCCACGCCCGTATTGATGAGAATCCCGGAATAAGGGGACACGATCTCTGCTTTGACAAGACGTGCCAAGGAAACCGCCTCGCTAAACGCGTTGAGGTGGAACAGTAAAAACGATTCGAATAAAGGCTTGGCCATGGTGTGATGTCACGCCACGGAATACGTCAGCAGATTGAACTTGTGTAAATGTTATTCTCTCTACGGTGGTATGTGGAACTTATTTTGCAGAGCCGGACACTATCCTTGTGTTCAAAATCTTCTATGAAGTATTCGGAGGAGGAACCCGCCTTGCAATGCCGAAGACAATATGCGTGCAGACTAAATCGTCATTGAAGCCTGGTTCAGAGCTCTTGAGGAGTCTGGATTAAGGGTGTCCGGATAGCGAACTATCATCGTTGGCGGACTCTGGACTATGAAGATACAAGATTGAAGACTCCGTCCCATGTCCGGATGGGACTTTCCTTGGCGTGGAAGGCAAGCTTGGCAATCTGGATATGTAGATCTCCTATCATTGTAACCGACTGTGTAACCCTAGCCCTCTCGGTGTCTATATAAACCGGAGGGTTTTAGTCCGTAGGACGAACAACAATCATACCATAGGCTAGCTTCTAGGGTTTAGCCTCTCTGATCTCGTGGTAGATCCACTCTTGTACTACCCATATCATCAATATTAATCAAGCAGAGTAGGGTTTTACCTCCACCGAGAGGGCCGAACACAGGTAAAACATCGTGTCCCTTGTCTCCTATTACCATCCGCCTAGACGCACAGTTCGGGACCCCCTACCCGAGAGCCGCCGGTTTTGACACTAACAGAGGGGCTGGAGATTCCTTCTACGGCCCTCCTCAGTTCCTGCTCGAAAATATCAAGGTAAATAATCTTGACGAAGAACGCCAGAATGAGTGAAGCACGGGAAAGAGTGGCGACTTACCCAGCTTGGGGGTTGTACATAGAAAACCCATCCCGTGGTTTGATGTGAAGGAATCCTTCTTCTTCTCCTTTATACAGATCGGACAATATCCTCGCCAGAGCAGTGGCGAAGTCCGGATCCTTACGGCCACAGCGGGTGGCATCATCTTCCCCGTTGTAGTGCCACATGGGCTTCCCCCGATATTGAAGCGGCTGCACTCCCCGCATTATGCATATTGCCATAACCTCGACTATCGTCAGCCCGAATTTGGCCAGTAACTTTATCCTTCTCATCAGGAAGTGTATTTCTCTGGTATCCTTCTCTTGGGGACCCGAGGCGCCGGCTTGACATGCCTTCGATGGGCGTTCTCGAACTTAGGAGACCTGTCCGGACTGGATCCAGAAGGGGAACGTCGTCGACATAAAACCACTCCGAAGGCCAGTTCTCCGGTGCCTTCTTGGGAGTACCGGATAGGTATCCGGTCTCGGCAATGCGCCATACTTCGGCTCCGCGCACTTGACATAGGGATTCCCCCTGGTTGCGAGGGACAAGGCAGAACAACTTCTTCCATAACTCAAAGTGAGCCTCACAGCCTAGAAATAGCTCACAAAAGGCAACGTATCTTGCTATATGCAGCACGGAGGCAGGGGTGAAGTTGTGCAACTGGAGGCCGTAGAACTCCAAGAGCCCGCGAAGAAATGGGTGGATAGGAAACCCGACGCCCCTTAGCAGATGCGGGATGAGACATATTCGCTCCTCTGGGGATGGATGAGGAGATCCCTCCGCTTGCTCCCCGCCATTATAGTGTTGGGGAACGTAGTAATTTCAAAAAATTTCCTACGCACACGCAAGATCATGGTGATGCATAGCAACGAGAGGGGAGAGTGTTGTCTACGTACCCTCGTGAGACCGAAGCGGAAGCGTTGACGCAACGTAGAGGAAGTAGTCGTACGTCTTCCCGGTCCAACCGATCCAAGCACCGTTACTCCGGCACCTCCGAGTTCTTGACACACGTACAGCTCGATGACGCACCCCGAACTCCGATCCAGCAGAGGTACGGGGAAGAGTTCCGTCAGCACGACGGCGTGGTGACGATCTTGATGTTCAACTGTCGTAGGGCTTCGCCTAAGCACCGCTACAATATGACCGAGGTGAAATATCGTGGAGGGGGGGCACCGCACACGGCTAAGGAACGATCATGAAGATCAACTTGTGTGTCTATGGGGTGCCCCCCGCCCCCGTATATAAAGGAGGGAGGGAGGAGGGGGCCGGCCTAAGGGGGAGGTGCGCCATAGGAGGGGGAAACCTACTCCAAGTAGGTTTCCCCCATCTTTTCCTAGTCCAAGAAGGAGGAGGAAGGAAGGAGTAGGAGAGGGGGAAGGCAAGGGGGGCGCCACCCCCCCTTCCTTGTCCTATTCGGACTCAAGGGGAGGGGGCGCGCCACTTGCCCTGGCCGGCCCCTCTCTTTCTCTAATAGGGCCCATCAAGGCCCGTTACTTCCCGGGGGGTTCCGGTAACCCTCCGGTACTCCGATTTTTCTCCGAAAACTCCCGGAACCCTTCCGGTGTCCGAATATAGTCATCCAATATATCAATCTTTATGTCTCGACCATTTCGAGACTCCTCGTCATGTCCGTGATCACATCCGGGACTCCGAACAACCTTCGGTACATCAAAATACATAAACTCATAATGAAACTATCATCGAAACCTTAAGCGTGCGGACCCTACGGTTCGAGAACAATGTAGACATGACCGAGACACGTCTCCGGTCAATAACCAATAGCGGGACCTGGATGCCCATATTGGATCCTACATATTCTACGAAGATCTTTATCGGTCAGACCGCATAACAACATACGTTGTTCCCTTTGTCATCGGTATGTTACTTGCCCGAGATTCGATCGTCGGTATCAATACCTAGTTCAATCTCGTTACGGCAAGTCTCTTTACTCGTTCCGTAATACATCACCTCGCAACTAACTCATTAGTTGCAATGCTTGCAAGGCTTAAGTGATGTGCGTTACCAAGAGGGCGAGAGATACCTCTCCGACATTCGGAGTGACAAATCCTAATCTCAAATCGCCAACCCAACAAGTACCTTCGGAGACACCTAGAGCACCTTTATAATCACCCGATTCGTTGTGGCGTTTGGTAGCACACAAAGTGTTCCTCCGGTAAACGGAAGTTGCATAATCTCATAGTCATAGGAACATGTATAAGTCATGAAGGAAGCAATAGCAACATACTAAACGATTGGGTGCTAAGCTAACGGAATGGGTCATGTCAATCAGATCATTCAACTAATGATGTGATCCCGTTAATCAAATAACAACTCCTTGTTCATGGTTAGGAAACATAACCATATTTGATTAACAAGCTAGTCAAGTAGAGGCATACTAGTGACACTCTGTTTGTTTATATATTCACACATGTATTATGTTTCCGGTTAATACAATTCTAGCATGAATAATAAACATTTATCATGAAATAAGGAAATAAATAATAACTTTATTATTGCCTCTAGTGCATATTTCCTTCAGTCTCCCACTTGCACTAGAGTCAATAATCTAGATTACATAGTAATGATTCTAACACCCATGGAGTCTTGGTGTTGATCATGTTTTTCTCGTGGAAGAGGCTTAGTCAACGGGTCTGCAACATTCAGATCCGTATGTATCTTGCAAATCTCTATGTCTCCCACCTGGACTAGATCCCGTATGGAATTGAAGCATCTCTTGATGTGCTTGGTTCTCTTGTGAAATCTGGATTCCTTTGCTAAGGCAATCGCTCCAGTATTGTCACAAAAGATTTTCATTGGACCCGATGCACTAGGTATGACACCTAGATCGGATATGAACTCCTTCATCCAGACTCCTTCATTGGCTGCTTCCGAAGCAGCTATGTATTCCGCTTCACACGTAGATCCCGCCACGACGCTTTGCTTTGAACTGCACCAACTGACAGCTCCACCGTATAATGTAAACACGTATCCGGTTTGTGATTTAGAATCATCCGGATCAGTGTCAAAGCTTACATCAACGTAACCATTTACGATGAGCTCTTTGTCACCTCCATATACGAGAAACATATCCTTAGTCCTTTTCAGGTACTTTAGGATGTTCTTGACCGCTGTCCAGTGATCCACTCCTGGATTACTTTGGTACCTCCCTACTAAACTTATAGCAAGGCACACATCAGGTCTGGTACACAGCATTGCATACATGATAGAGCCTATGGCTGAAGCATAGGGAACATTTTTAATTTTCTATCTTCTGCAGTGGTCGGGCTTTGAGTCTTACTCAACTTCACACCTTGCAATACAGGCAAGAACCCTTTCTTTGCTTGATCCATTTTGAACTTCTTCAAAACTTTGTCAAGGTATGTGCTTTGTGAAAGTCCAATTAAGCGTTTTGATCTATCTCTATAGATCTTAATGCCCAATATGTAAGCAGCTTCACCGAGGTCTTTCATTGAAAAACTTTTATTCAAGTATCCCTTTATGCTATCCAGAAATTCTATATCATTTTCAATCAATAATATGTCATCCACATATAATATTAGAAATGCTACAGAGCTCCCACTCACTTTCTTGTAAATCAAGGCTTCTCCAAAAGTCTCAGTATAAACCCAAATGCTTTGATCACACTATCAAAACGTTTATTCCAACTCCGAGAGGCTTGCACCAGTCCATAAATGGATCGCTGGAGCTTATACACTTTGTTAGCACCCTTTGGATCAATAAAACCTTCTGGTTGCATCATATACAACTCTTCCTCCAGAAATCCATTCAGGAATGCAGCTTTTACATCCATTTGCCAAATTTCATAATCATAAAATGCGGCAATTGCTAACATGATTCGGACAGACTTAAGCATCGCTACGGGTGAGAAGGTCCCATCGTAGTCAACCCCTTGAACTTGTCGAAAACCTTTTGCAACAAGTCGAGCTTTGTAGACGATAACATTACCGTCGGCGTCGGTCTTCTTCTTGAAGATCCATTTATTCTCAATTGCTTGCCGACCATCGGCAAGTCAACCAAAGTCCATACTTTGTTCTCATACATGGATCCCATCTCAGATTTCATGGCTTCAAGCCATTTTATGAATCTGGGCTCACCATCGCTTCTTCATAGTTCATAGGTTCATCATGATCTAGTAGCATGACTTCCGAATAGGATTACCGTACCACTCAGTGCGGATCTTACTCTATTTGACCTACGAGGTTACGTAGTAACTTGATCCAAGTTCTATTATCATCATCATCAACTTCCTCACTAGTTGGTTTTGGCGTCCACGAAACGGTTCTGTGATGTATTATTTTCCAACAAGGGAGTAGGTACAGATTACCTCATCAAGTTCTACTTTCCTCCCACTCACTTCTTTCGAGAGAAACTCCTTCTCTAGAAAGGATCCATTCTTAGCAACGAATGTCTTGCCTTCGGATCTGTGATAGAAGGTGTACCCAACTGTCTCCTTTGGGTATCCTATGAAGACACATTTCTCGATTTGGGTTCGAGCTTATCAGTTGAAGCTTTTCACATAAGCCGCGCAGCCCCAAACTTTAAGAAACGACAACTTTGGTTTCTTGCCAAACCATAGTTCATAAGGTGTCGTCTCAACGGATTTCGATGGTGCCCTATTTAACGTGAATGTGGCCGTCTCTAAAGCATAACCCCAAAATGATAGCGGTAAATCTGTAAGAGACATCATAGATCGCACAATATCAAGTAAAGTACGATTACGATGTTCGGACACACCATTACGATGTGGTGTTCCGGGTGGCGTGAGTTGCGAAACTATTCCACATTGTTTTAAGTGTAGACCAAACTCGTAACTCAAATATTCTCCTCCACGATCAGATTGTAGAAACTTTATTTTCTTGTTACGGTGATTTTCAACTTCACTCTGATATTCTTTGAACTTTTCAAATGTTTCAGACTTACGCTTCATTAAGTAGATATACCCATATCTGCTTAAATCATCTGTGAAGGTGAGAAAATAACGATATCCGCCACGAGCCTCAACATTCATCAGACCACATACATCTGTATGTATGATTTCTAACAAATCTGTTGGTCTCTCCATAGTACCGGAGAACGGTGTTTTGGTCATCTTGCCCATGAGGCACGGTTCGCAAGTACCAAGTGATTCATAATCAAGTGGTTCCAAAAGACCATCGAGATGGAGTTTCTTCATGCGCTTTACACCGATATGACCTAAGCGGCAAGTGCCACAAATAAGTTGCACTATCATTATCAACTCTGCATCTTTTGGATTCAACACTATGAATATGTGTATCACTACTATCGAGATTCATCAAAATAGACCACTCTTCAAGGGTGCATGGCCATAAAAGATATTACTCATATAAATAGAACAACCATTATTCTCGATTTAAATGAATAACCGTCTCGCATCAAACAAGATCCAGATATAATGTTCATGCTCAACGCCGCACCAAATAACAATTATTTAGGTCTAATACTAATCCGAAGGTAGATTTAGAGGTAGCGTGCCGACCGCGATCACATCGACTTTGGAACCATTTCCCACGCGCATCGTCACCTCGTCCTTTGCCGTTGTTCAAGCAATCCGTAGTCCTGTTTCTAGTTGCAAATATTAGCAATGAACCAGTATCAAATACCAGTGCTACTACGAGCTCTAGTAAGGTACACATCAATAACATGTATATCACATATACCTTTGTTCACCTTGCCATCCTTCTTATCCGCCAAATACTTGGGGCAGTTCCGCTTCGGACTACCGCTTGCGGTAGAAGCACTCAGTTTCAGGCTTAGGTCCAGACTTGGGTTTCTTCTCTTGAGCAGCAACTTGTTTGTTGTTCTTCTTGAAGTTCCCCTTCTTCTTCCCTTTGCCCTTTTTCTTGAAACTAGTGGTCTTGTTGACCATCAACACTTGATGCTCCTTCTTGATTTCTACCTCCGCAGCCTTTAGCATTGCGAAGAGCTCGGGAATCGTCTTATCCATCCCTTGCATATTATAGTTCATCACGAAGCTCTTGTAGCTTGGTGGAAGTGATTGGAGAATTCTGTCAATGACGCTATCATCCGGAAGAGTAACTCCCAGTTGAATCAAGTGATTACAATACCCAGACATCTTGAGTATGTGCTCACTGACAGAACTATTCTCCTCCATCTTACAGCTATAGAACTTATTGGAGACTTCGTATCTCTCAATCCGGGCATTCTTCTAGAATATTAACTTCAACTCCTGGAACATCTCATATGCTCCATGACGTTCAAAACGTTGTTAAAGTCCCGGTTCTAAGCCGTAAAGCATGGCACATTGAACTATCGAGTAGTCATCAGCTTTGCTCTGCCAGACGTTCTTAACGTCGTCAGTTGCATCTGCAGCAGGCCTGGCACCCAGCGGTGCTTCCAGGACGTAATTTTTTGTGCAGCAATGAGGATAATCCTCAAGTTACGGACCCAGTCCGCGTAGTTGCTACCATCATCTTTCAACTTAGCTTTCTCAAGGAACGCATTAAAATTCAACGGAACAACAGCACGGGCCATCTATCTACAATCAACATAGACAAGCAAGATACTATCAGGTACTAAGTTCATGATAAATTTAAGTTCCATTAATCATATTACTTAAGAACTCCCACTTAGACAGACATCTCTCTAGTCATCTAAGTGATCACGTGACCCAAATCAACTAAACCATAACCGATCATCACGTGAGATGGAGTAGTTTTCAATGGTGAACATCTTATGTTGATCATATCTACTATATGATTCACGCCGACCTTTCGGTCTCCGTGTTCGAGGCCATATCTGCATATGCTAGGCTCGTCAAGTTTAACCTGAGTATTCTGCGTGTGCAAAACTGGCTTGCACCCGTTGTAGATGGACGTAGAGCTTATCACACCCGATCATCACGTGGTGTTTGGGCACGACGAACTTTGGCAACGGTGCATACTCAGGGAGAACACTTCTTGATAATTTTTAGTGAGAGATCATCTTAAAATGCTACCGTCAATCAAAGCAAGATAAGATGCACAAAGGATAAACATCACATGCAATCAATATAAGTGATATGATATGGCCATCATCATCTTGTGCTTGTGATCTCCATCTCCGAAGCACCATCATGATCACCATCATCACCGGCGCGACACCTTGATCTCCATCGTAGCATCGTTGTCGTTTACGCCATCTATTGCTTCTACGACTATCGCTACCGCTTAGTGATAAAGTAAAGCAATTACAGGGCGTTTGCATTTCATACAATAAAGCGACAACCATATGGCTCCTGCCAGTTGCCGATAACTTTGGTTACAAAACATGATCCTCTCATAAATAAAATATAGCATCACGTCTTGGCCATATCACATCACAACATGCCCTGCAAAAACAAGTTAGACGTCCTCTACTTTGTTGTTGCAAGTTTTACGTGGCTGCTACGGGCTTTAAGCAAGAACCAATCTCACCTACGCATCAAAACCACAACGATAGTTTGTCAAGTTGATGCTGTTTTAACCTTCGCAAGGACCGGCGTAGCCACACTCGGTTCAACTAAAGTTGGAGAAACCGACACCGCTAGTCACCGTGTGTGCAAAGCACGGCGGTAAAACCAGTCTCGCGTAAGCGTCTGGCGTAATGTCGGTCCGGGCCGCTTCATCCAACAATACCGCCAACCAAAGTATGACATGCTGGTAAGCGGTATGACTTATATCGCCCACAACTCACTTGTGTTCTACTCGTGCATATTACATCAAACCATAAAACCTAGGCTCGGATGCCACTTTGTTGGGGAATGTAGTAATTTCAAAAATTTCCTCGCACACGCAAGATCATGGTGATGCATAGCAACGAGAGGGGAGAGTGTTGTCTACGTACCATTGTAGACCAAAGCGGAAGCGTTGACGCAACGTAGAGGAAGTAGTCGTACGTCTTCCCGGTCCAACCGATCCAAGCACAGTTACTCCGGCACCTCCGAGTTCTTGACACACGTACAACTCGATGACGCACCCCGAACTCCGATCCAGCAGAGGTACGGGGAAGAGTTCCGTCAGCACGACGGCGTGGTGACGATCTTGATGTTCAACTGTCGCAGGGCTTCGCCTAAGCACCGCTACAATATGACCGAGGTGTAATATCGTGGAGGGGGGCACCACACACGGCTAACGAACGATCACGAAGATCAACTTGTGTGTCTATGGGGTGCCCCCGCCCCCGTATATAAAGGAGGGAGGGAGGAGGGGCCGGCCTAAGGGGGAGGCGCGCCCTAGGAGGGGGAAACCTACTCCAAGTAGGTTTCCCCCTTCCTTTCCTAATCCAAGAAGGAGGAGGAAGGAAGGAGTAGGAGAGGGGGAAGGCAAGGGCCTTCCTTGTCCTATTCGGACTCAAGGGGAGGGGGCGTGCCACTTGCCCTGGCCGGCCCCTCTCTTTCTCCAATAGGGCCCATCAAGGCGCATTACTTCCCGGGGGGTTCCGGTAACCCTCCGGTACTCCGGTTTTTCTCCGAAAACTCCCGGAACCCTTCCGGTGTCCGAATATAGTCATCCAATATATCAAACTTTATGTCTCGACCATTTCGAGACTCCTCGTCATTCCCGTGATCACATCCGGGACTCCGAACAACCTTCGGTACATCAAAATACATAAACTCATAATGAAACTGTCATCGAAACCTTAAGCGTGCGGACCCTACGGTTCGAGAACAATGTAGACATGACTGAGACACGTCTCCGGTCAATAACCAATAGCGGGACCTGGATGCCCATATTGGATCCTACATATTCTACAAAGATCTTTATCGGTCAGACCGCATAACAACATACGTTGTTCCCTTTGTCATCGGTATGTTACTTGCCCGAGATTCGATCGTCGGTATCCAATACCTAGTTCAATCTCGTTACCGGCAAGTCTCTTTACTCGCTCCATAATACATCATCTCGCAACTAACTCATTAGTTGCAATGCTTGCAAGGCTTAAGTGATGTGCATTACCGAGAGGCCAGAGATACCTCTCCGACATTCGGAGTGACAAATCCTAATCTCGAATACGCCAAACCAACAAGTACCTTCGAGACACCTGAGAGCACCTTTATAATCACCCGATTCGTTGTGACGTTTGGTAGCACACAAAGTGTTCCTCCGGTAAACGGGAGTTGCATAATCTCATAGTCATAGGAACATGTATAAGTCATGAAGGAAGCAATAGCAACATACTAAACGATCGGGTGCTAAGCTAACGGAATGGGTCATGTCAATCAGATCATTCAACTAATGATGTGATCCCGTTAATCAAATAACAACTCCTTGTTCATGGTTAGGAAACATAACCATCTTTGATTAACAAGCTAGTCAAGTAGAGGCATACTAGTGACACTCTGTTTGTTTATATATTCACACATGTATTATGTTTCTGGTTAATACAATTCTAGCATGAATAATAAACATTTATCATGAAATAAGGAAATAAATAATAACTTTATTATTGCCTCTAGGGCATATTTCCTTCATATAGGTGGCAAGTCCGGCTCGGACGGGGACCATGAACGCCGATGGGAGAAACCCTTGGGTCTATAACACTATCAAACGGCTGTGAGGATTTGAACACTCCTCCCAGTCACCCGGCTTGGAGCAAGGGGAGCGAGAAGAAGAGTTGTGGCGGCCGGCCATGTTGGAATGGTTTTTCCGGAAGCACTCTGTTGGATGATTGCCAGAGGGAAGAGGGTGAGGTTTGGATCTGAGAATCCCCATCTCTTCAAATAGACGGTTAGCCTGCCGGACCAGGGGTGGCAAATGCAAAAATGCCTCGGCTCCTCGTATTCGCTCGACGCGTGGAGATGGTCATTATTGAGGCATTGAAGCCGAGGAGTACAACATTGATGGGAAGTCGGACACTGTTCGTTGCAACAGGTACTTTGGAGTATTCGGAGATGGAACCCGCCTTGAAAAGACGAAGACAAAACTGCACGCCGGACTCATCGTCATTGAAGCCTGGTTCAGGGGCTACTGAGGGAATCTTGGATTAGGGGGTATCCGGACGGCCGGACTATATGCTTTGGCCAGACTGTTGGACCGTGAAGATACAAGACTCAAGACTTCGTCCCGTGTCTGGATGGGACTCTCCTTTGCGTGGAAGACAAACTTGGCGATCCGTATATTATATTTCCTTCTTTGTAACCGACACCATGTAAACCCTAGCCCCCTCTGGTGTCTATATAAACCGGAGGGTTTAGTCCTTAGAGGGACGATCACAATCATAATCATCATAGGCTAGCTTCTAGGGTTTAGCCTCTACGATCTCGTGGTAGATCAACTCTTGTACTACTCATATCATCAATATCAATCAAGCACGAAGTAGGGTTTTACCTCCATCGAGAGGGCCCAAACCTGGGTAAATATTGTGTCCCTTGCCTCCTGTTACCATCAGCCTTAGACGCACAGATTGGGACCCCCTACCCGAGAACCGCCGGTTTTGACACCGACAACTACATCAACCGCGTTGTGCTAATGCTTCCGCTTTCGGTATACGAGGGTACATGGACTACACTCTTCCCTCTCATTGCTATGCATCACCACGATCTTGCGTGTGCGTAGGAATTTTTTTGAAACTACTACGTTCCCCAATAGTGGTATCAGAGCCAGGTTTATGCATAGATGTTATATGCACGAGTAGAACACAAGTGAGTTGTGGGCGATACAAGTCATACTGCTTACCAGCATGTCATACTCTGGTTTGGCGATATTGTTGGATGAAGCGGCCCGGACTGATATTACGCGTACGCTTACGCGAGACTGGTTCTACCGACGTGCTTTGCACATAGGTGGCTGGCAGGTGTCAATTTCTCCAACTTTAGTTGAACCGAGTGTGGCTATGCCCGGTCCTTGAGAAGGTTAAAACTACACTAACTTGACGAAATATCGTTGTGGTTTTGATGCGTAGGTAAGAACGGTTCTTGCTTAGCCCGTAGCAGCCACGTAAAACTTGCAACAACAAAGTAGAGGACGTCTAACTTGTTTTTGCAGGGCATGTTGTGATGTGATATGTTCAAGACATGATGCTAAATTTTATTGTATGAGATGATCATGTTTTGTAACAGAGTTATCGGCAACTGGCAGGAGCCATATGGTTGTCGCTTTATTGTATGCAATGCAATCACCCTGTAATTGCTTTAATTTAGCACTAAGCAGTAGTGATAGTCGTAGAAGCAATAGTTGGCGAGACGACAGTGATGCAACGATGGAGATCAAGGTGTCGTGCCGGTGACAATGGTGATCATGACGGTGCTTTAGAGATGGAGATCACAAGCACAAGATAATGATGGCCATATCATATCACTTATATTGATTGCATGTGATGTTTGTCCTTTATGCATCTTATTTTGCTTTGATTGACGGTAGCATTATAAGATGATCTCTCACTAAATTTCAAGATAAAAGTGTTCTCCCTGAGTATGCACCGTTGCCAAAGTTCATCGTGCCGAGACACCACGTGATGATCAGGTGTGATAAGCTCTGCGTTCATCTACAATGGGTGCAAGCCAATTTTGCACACATAGAATACTCAGGTTAAACTTGACGAGCCTAGCATATGCAGATATGGCCTCGGAACACTGAGACCGAAAGGTCGAGTGTGAATCATATAGTAGATATGATCAACATAGTGATGTTCACCATTGAAAACTACTCCATTTCACGTGATGATCGGTTATGGTTTAGTTGATTTGGATCATGTGATCACTTAGATGATTAGAGAGATGTCTATCTAAGTGGGAGTTCTTAAGTAATATGATTAATTTAACTTTAATTTATCATGAACTTAGTCCTGATAGTATTTTTGCAAATAATGTTGTGCATCAATAGCTCGCGTTGTTGCTTCCCTATGTTTTATATGTGTTCCTAGATAAAACTAAGTTGAAAGATGATAGTAGCAATGATGCAGACTGGGTCCATGATCTGAGGTTTATCCTCATTGCTGCACAGAAGAATTATGTCCTTGATGCACCGCTAGGTGACAGACCTATTGCAAGAGCAGATGCAGACGTTATGAACGTTTCGCTAGCTCAATATGATGACTACTTGATAGTTTAGTGCACCATGCTTAACGGCTTAGAATCGGGACTTCAAAGACGTTTTGAACATCATGGATCATATGAGATGTTCTGGGAGTTGAAGTTAATATTTCAAGCAAATACCCGAGTTGAGAGATATGAAGTCTCCGACAAGTTCTATAGCTAAAAGATGGAGGAGAATTGCTCAACTAGTGAGCATGTGCTTAGATTGTCTGGATACTACAATTGCTTGAATCAAGTGGGAGTTAATCTTCCAGATAAGATAGTGATTGACAGAGTTCTCTAGTCACCATCACCAATTTACTGGAACTTCGTGATGAACTATATTATGCAAGGGATGACGAAAACGTTTCCCGAGCTTTTCATGATGATGAAATCGATGAAGGTAGAAATCAAGAAAGAGCATCAAGTGTTGATGATTAACAAGACCACTAGTTTCAAGAAAAGGGCAAAGGGAAATAAAGGGAACTTCAAGTAGAATGACAAGCAAGTTGTCACTCCCGCGAAGAAGCCCAAAGTTGGACCAAAGCCTGAAACTGAGTGCTTCTACTGCAAAGGAAATGGTCACTGGAAGCAGAAATACCCTGAATATTTCGTGGATAATTAGGATGGCAAAGTGAACAAGGGTATATTTGATATTCAGGTTATTGATGTGTACCTTACTAGTGTTTATAGTAGCCACTGAGTATTTGATACTTGTTAGGTTGCTAAAAATTAGTTACCCGAAACAGGAGTTACAGAATAAATAGAGACTAGTTGAGGGTGAAGTGACGATGTGTGTTGGAAGTAGTTCCAAGATTGATATGATCATCATCGCACACTCCCTATACTTTCGGGATTAGTATTAAACCTAAATAAATGTTATTTGGCGTTTGCGTTGAGAATGAATATGATTTGATCATGTTTATTGCAATACGGTTATTCATTTAAAGTCAGAGAATAATTGTTGTTCTGTTTACATGAATAAAACCTTCGATGGTCATACACACAATGAAAATAGTTTGTTGGATCTCGATCGTAGTGATACACATATTCATAATATTGATGCCAAAATATGCAAAGTTGATAATGATAGTGCAACTTATTTGTAGCACTGCTGTTTGGGTCATATGGGTGTAAAGCGCATGAAGAAACTCCATAAAGATGGATTTTTGGAATCACTTGGTTATGAATCATTTGATGCTTGCGAACCGTGCCTTTTGGGCAAGATGACTAAAACTCCGTTCTCCAGAACAATGGAATGAGCTACTGACTTGTTGGAAATAATACATACCGATGTATGCGGTCCAATGAGTGTTCATGCTCATGGAGGGTATCGTTATTTTCTGACCTTCACAGATGATTTGAGCAGATATGAGTATATCTACTCAATGAAGCACAAGTCTGAAACATTTGAAAAGTTCAAGGAATTTCAGAGGGAAGTGGAGAACCATCGTAACAAGAAAATAAAATTTCTACAATCTGATCGTAGAGGAGAATATTTGAGTTACGAGTTTGGCCTTGATTTAAACAATGTGGAATAGTTTCACAGCTCGCGCCACATCGAACACCACAGCGTAATGGTGTGTCCGAACGTCGTAACCGCACTTTATTGGATATAGTGTGATCTATGATGTATCTTACCGATTTACCACTATCGTTTTGGGGTTATGCATTAGAGACAGTTGCATTCACTTTAAATAGGGCACCATCAAAATACGTTGAGACGACGCCTTATGAACTGTGGTTTGGCAAGAAACCAAAGTTGTCATTTCTTAAAGTTTGGGGCTGCGATGCTTATGTGAAAAAGTTTCAACCTGATAAGCTCGAACCCAAATCGGAGAAGTGCGTCTTCATAGAATACCCAAAGGAAACTGTTGGGTATACCTTCTATCACAGATCCGAAGGCAAGATATTCGTTGCTAAGATGGATCCTTTCTAGAGAAGGAGTTTCTCTCGAAAGAAGTGAATGGGAGGAAAGTAGAACTTGATAAGGTAATTGTACCTTCTCCCGAATTGGAAAGTATTTCATCACAGAAATCAATTCTAGTGATTCCTACACCAATTAGTGAGGAAGCTAATAATGATGATCATGAAACTTCAAATTAAGTTAGTACAAAACCTCGTAGGTCTTCCAAAGTACAGTCCGCACCAGAGTGGTACGGTAATCCTATTCTGGAAGTCATGTTACTAGACCATGATGAACCTACGAACTATGAGGAAGCGATGATGAGCCGAGATTCCGCGAAATGGCTTGAAGGCCATGAAATCTGAGATGGGATCCATGTATGAGAACAAAGTGTGGACTTTGGTGGACTTGCCCGATGATCATCAAGCCATAGAAAATAAATGGATCTTCAAGAGGAAGACAGACGTTGATAGTAGTGTTACTATCTACAAAGCTCGACTTGTCGCAAAAAGTTTTTCGACAAGTTCAAGGTGTTGAATACGATGAGATTTTCTCACTTGTATCGATGCTTAAGTCTGTCCGAATCATGTTAGCAATTGCCACATTTTATGAAATCTGACAAATGGATGTCAAAACTGCATTCCTTAATGTATTTATTAAAGAAGAGTTGTATATGATGCAACCAGAAGGTTTTGTCAATCCTAAAGGTGCTAACAAAATGTGCAAGCTCCAGCGATCCATCTATGGACTGGTGCAAGCATCTCGGAGTTGGAATATATGCTTTGATGAGTTGATCAAAGCATATGGTTTTTACAGACTTTTGAAGAAGCCTGTATTTGCAAGAAAGAGAGTGGGAGCTCTGTAGCATTTCTAAAACTTTATGTAGATCACATATTGTTGATTGCAAATGATGTAGAAATTCTGGATAGCATAAAAGGATACTTGAATAAGAGTTTTTCAAAGAAAGACCTCGGTGAAGCTGCTTACACATTGAGCATCAAGATCTATAGATATAGATCAAGATGCTTGATAAGATTTTTCAATGAATACATACCTTGATAAGATTTCAAAGTAGTTCAAAATGGAACATTCAAAGAAGGAGTTCTTGCCTGTGTTGCAACCTGTGAAGTTGAGTAAGACTCAAAACCCGACCATGGCAGAAAATAGAAAAAGAATGAAAAGTCATTCCCTATGCCTCAGTCATACGTTCTATAAAGTATGCTATGCTGTGTACTAGACCTATTGTATACCTTGCTCTGAGTTTGGCAAGAGAGTAAAATTTTTGATCTAGAAGTAGATCACTGGGCAGCGGTCAAGAATATCCTTAGTAAGGACTCAGGAAATATTTCTCGGTTATAGAGGTGATAAAGAGTTTGTCGTAAAGAGTTACGTCGATGCAAGCTTTTACACCGATCCAGATGACTCTAAGTCTCAATCTGGATACATATTGAAAGTGGGAGCAATTAGCTAGAGTAGCTCCGTGCAGAGCATTGTAGACATAGAATATTTTGCAAAATACATACGGCTCTGAATGTGACAGACCCGTGACTAAACTTCTCTCACGAGCAAAACATGATCACACCTTAGTACTCTTTGGGTGTTCATCACATATCGATGTGAACTAGATTATTGACTGTATTAAACCCTTTGGGTGTTGGTCACATGACAATGTGAACTATGGGTATTAATCACATGCAGATGTGAATATTAGTGTTAAATCACATGGTGATGTGAACTAGATTATTGACTCTAGTGCAAGTGGGAGACTGAAGGAAATATGCCCTAGAGGCAATAATAAAGTTATTATTTATTTCCTTATTTCATGGTAAATGTTTATTATTCTTGCTAGAATTGTATTAACCGGAAACTTAGTACATGTGTGAATACATAAAAAACAAAGTGTCACTAGTATGCCTCTACTTGACTAGCTCGTTGAATCAAAGATGGTTAAGTTTCCTAGCCATAGACATGAGTTGTCATTTGATTAATGGGATCACATCATTAGAGAATGATGTGATTGACTTGACCCATTCCGTTAGCTTAGCACTTGATCATTTAGTATGTTGCTATTGCTTTCTTCATGACTTATACATGTTCCCATAACTATGAGATTATGCAACTCCCGAATACCGGAGGAACACTTTGTGTGCTACCAAACGTCACAACGTAACTGGGTGATTATAAAGGTGCTCTACAGGTGTCTCCGAAGGTACTTGTTGAGTTGGCGTATTTCGAGATTAGGATTTGTCACTCCGATTGTCGGAGAGGTATCTCTGGGCCCTCTCGGTGATGCACATCACTATAAGCCTTGCAAGCAATCTGACTAATGAGTTAGTTGCGAGATGAAGCATTACGAAACGAGTAAAGAGACTTGACGGTAACAAGATTGAACTAGGTATTGAGATACTGACGATCGAATCTCGGGCAAGTGACATACCGATGACAAAGGGAACAACGTTTGTTTTATGCGGTTTGACCGATAAAGATCTTTGTAAAATATGTGGGAACCAATATGAGCATCTAGGTTCCGCTATTGGTTATTGACCGAAAACGTGTCTCGGTCATGTCTACATAGTTCTCGAACCCGTAGGGTCCGCACGCTTAAAGTTTGGTGACGATCGGTATTATGAGTTTTTGTGTTTTGATGTACCGAAGGTAGTTCAGAGTCCCGGATATGATCACGGATATGACGAGGAGTCTTGAAATGGTCGAGACATAAAGATCGATATATTGGATGACTGTGTTCGGACACCGGAAGTGTTTCGGGAGGTTTCGGACATTTACCGGAGTATCGGGGGGTTACCGTAACCCCCCAAGGAGTATATTGGGCCTAGTGGGCCTTAGTGGGAGAAGAGGAGGGGCGGCCAGGGCAGCCGCACGCCCCCTCCCCCTCTAGTCTGAATTGGACAAGGAGGGGGCGGGGCCCCCCTTTTTCCTTCTCCTCCTCTCTCCCTTCCTTCCCTTCTCCTACTCCAACAAGGAAAGGAGGAGTCCCACTCCCGGTGGGAGTAGGACTCCCCGCTTGGCGCGCCCTCCTTGGTCAGCTGCCTCTCCCCCCTTGCTCCCCCCTTGCTCCTTTATATACGGGGGCAGGGGCACCTCTAGACACACAAGTTGATCTGTTGATCCCTCCCAGCTGTGTGCGGTGCCCTTCTCCACCATATTCCACCTGGATCATATCGTAGCGGTGCTTAGGCGAAGCCCTGCGTCGGTAGCAACATCACCGTCATCACGCCGTCGTGCTGACAGAACTCTCCCGTGAAGCTCTGCTGGATCGGAGTTCGCGGGACGTCATCGAGCTAAACGTGTGCTGAACTCGGAGGTGCCGTACGTTCGGTACTTTGATCGGTCGGATCGTGAAGACGTACGACTACATCAACCGCGTTGTGCTAACGCTTCCGCTTAAGGTCTACGAGGGTACATGGACTACACTCTCCCCTCTCGTTGCTATGCATCACCATGATCTTGCGTGTGCGTAGGAAATTTTTTGAAATTACTACGTTCCCCAACAGCGCATACTATCGCAAAGCATGCATCTGAGCTAGGAGTTGGACGCCATGTATGGCTGGGATACCCCCACGATCCTACTGTAATTCATGTAAACATTGCCACATGAATGATTAATAGAGCGTGTTTTGCCTAAGAAAACAAGTTCGGGCTTCCCCGCCTCAAATCAAAAAGAAAAACAGTTCAGGCCATTTCCACCCATCCATTTCCCTCAACAGAAACAAAAAGCGCTTATCTATTTCCCTCAACTGCAGCAACAAAAAGCACTCGTCTATTTTCCTCAACAGCAACGAAGGCTTTCCTTGCTTCAACTAAAAAAGAAATCAATTCAGGCTACTATTTCCACCCATCCACTGGCGAATCTTGGATTAGAATCAAGGGTAGGCTCAGAATGAAGATTGATAAACTAATGTGACGTAAGACAGTAATATGTTCTCACGTACTCCCTCTGTTCCTAAATGTAAGTCTTTTTAGAGATTTCACTACAAACTACATACGGATGTATATAGACATATTTTAGAGTGTAGATTCATTCATTTTGCTCTGTATGTAGTCCATAGTCGATTCTTTAAAAAGACTTATATTTAGGAACGGAGGGAGTAGTTTGCATTCACATGAACACTAGACAAATAATGACCAATAATGTGATCGTAGTTGCTCTCTAACACACACACTCATGCATGTGCATCGCTGTAGACATGCATAGTTAGCTGAATATTATTTGTAAAAAATACATTTGCAATATTTGGAGGGCAAGTTCAAGCCTGTTAAAGCCCCCCTACAAGATTCGCCCCTGCACCCATCCATTTCCCTCAACAACAACAAAAAGCCCTCCACCCGTTTAAGAAAACAACAAAAGGCCCTCTTCCATGTGACGCGATCTTCTTTAACCAAAATTAGCCATCATTTTCACTTCCAGAGTCTTACTAAAACAATTAAGCTTTGTAGGTAATGCCCCGAAAGAAACATATAAGGCGCCTAGCAGCCTGGTTATGGGCACTCTGTCTTATGCCTAAAATTCCAGATTGCAGACTTGATTTTTTTTTCCATGCATGCTTCAAATTTGGATTTATAATTTTTACAGATCGTAGACACATGTCTTGTGAACATTTACAATTGTTTTTTAAATATAATAAAGCATTTAAATTTGTTTTCTTTAAGCTCATAGCGTGGGAGCATTTAAGGTTACGTTTTTTGAAAAGCAGGAGGCATTTCACGTGTGGGAGCACCTGATATTTTCCCAACCAGATTGCCTTACTTATGGGTATTGTATTGTACAATTACCTCTGTCCTAAATTACCTGTCTTAGTATCTAAATACGGATGTATATATGTATCTAGAAAAATCTAAGACAGGTAATTCGGGACCGACGAAGTATCGTATTACGTGTACCAAGGCCATACATATACATAGGGACACTGTCTTGTGACGAGTTTGGGCTCTACCGGCGGCGGATGATTGGGCGGTGCCAATGTTAAGAGGCCAACACCGACACCGTGGCTCGTGAAACCAAGTTGAGGCCTTTGAGGAGAGCAACTAGTTGACGAGCGAGCCTTTGGGAGCCTCCCAACGATCACTTGGTGTGGGCGCTCTCAGCCGCCATCACACGTCGCACTTCGGATGGTCCCTTCGGATTTTTTTTTCGCACGCATTTTTGTCTTTTTAGATGGTTTTTTTCCGGTTTTCCATCAGTCTTACTTAGCTTTTCGACAAAAGAAAATTTGATTTTTTTGCGAAAACATGTTTTATTTTTACTTTTTCTTTCGCGAGGGACACGGTTTAGTTTCCACGAGAGGCACGACCGTTCCTCTCGGAAACGGAAAAAATATGTGTTTTCTCTTTTTTTTTCCATGAGAGGCACGGTTTGCTTCCGCAAGAGGCATGGCCGTGCATCTTGGAAACGAAAAAAAACACGTTTTTTTCTTTCTTTTTTTTCCTTCCGTGAGAGGCACGGTTTACGAAAAACTGTGAGAGGCACGGTTTTGTACCCGCGAGAGGCACGATTTAGCTTCCGCAAGAGGCCGTGCCTCTTGGAAACGGAAAACCAAAACGTGTTTTCTCCCTTCCACGAGAGGCACGACAGTGTCTCTTAGAAACGGCTTTCAAAAAGGAAAAAGAAAACGTGCTCCCAGATCAGTTTTTTGTCCGGTTTTTTGGGGAACATTGTTCCTGAAAACCTATCAACAGGAGATTTAGTTTTGAAGATCTCGACGCGAGGAATGCAACAGTGAAAATGGTTCGAGATTTGGACGCACCGTTTAAATGATAAAACGTTTTGAATAAACAGATCTATGAAAAAAAAGAACTCCCGGAAGAAGTACTCTTTAATTAGTAATTTCGGTTTTTGAGGCTTTCTAGCCTAAAAAAAGAGAAACAGAAAAACAAGTTGAGGCTTTCCTGCCTCAAACAGAGGAACAGTTGAGTCTTCCATTTCCATGCATCGATTTCCCTCAACAGCAACAAAAAGCACTCATCTTCTTTAACGAAAAATACTGACCCTCCTCATTTCAAATCAGAAAAAGAGAATGAAAAGAAAATATTAACCCTCCCTTTCGCTTCTAAAGTCTTCCTAAGTTTTGTAGTCTTATAGATAATGTCGTCGAAAGAAACATATTAAGGCGGCAACCAGTGCCCAGTGGCCTGAGCCTGACGATGGGCGCCCTGTCTCAGCCGTGCTGAAACCATGAGCCACCAGGTTACGCGGGGCTTACAGCAGCAGTATGTCATTTCATGCATCCATTGTCGACCCCACCCCCAACAAACTCGACCGACCCGTCAATCAATCGATCCATTGTCGAGGCGAAGGACGGAAAATCCCACCAAATTCCCTCACATCCAACGACACATCTGGACTAGTTTAATCAGTGAGCCCGGCGAGCCAAGTCACTTTTACCTAATCCCAGCTGAAAGCACTGTGGCGCTGGTAACGCTACCCCTACTGTCTACCTAGTTGAAACTGAAACCTGGATAGGGCGACACGGCCGTATTTGTCAAAACGATGGCTTCGCAGTTGAACAATAATCATTTGCTGAGCGGTGCCGAGGTTGAGATCTCCTGGACCCTTTCACTCACCTAATCACCTGTACCATGTGCCACGTACTGTCACAGAGGTCGCAGATGCTTTGCCCGTGGTGAAAACTCAGGGCTGTTAGCTGTCTCGATCGGGAGTGTCCAAGCTGTGAAACTTTCCACTGGATGATCGTTGGTTGCTACTGTCGGTCGGGGCGTCGGCACGAACCAGCAAGTAGCTGGCTTAGCTAGGCAGGCAGCTAGGCGTTGCGTGCTCGAGTTACATACAGTACCGAAGACGAAGATGCTGCCCCCTTTCTCACCCCCTGAAAGGAATGTGAAATGACGAGTTGGTTTTCACCCGTCACTTGGACAAGAGATCCTACTGCACCAGTCACTGGATTAATCGATCTGAGCATCTATCTGATTACTACTACTAGTACTTGCTAGTAGACCGAAACCACCGCCGGTCACAGGTAGTCGGCGAGTGCACTCTATCTTGCACCGCAATGCTGTCCTCTCACCATTGGTCCTACTGCTGCCGTTGCATGGACGAAACTCATCACGCCGCGGTAGACGACGGTGCGAATAAGGCGCAACAACCTGAGGAGAAGAAATACCTGCGTGATGACCAGTACTACACGAGGAGAATCTGAGCATGCTTGCTAGCTAGCTAGCTAGAGAGACGCTGCGAAGTCGCAAAGTTACGGATCGGGGTGACGTAGGAGCGGCGACGATGGACACGCCGCGGCGCGCGTCAACCGGGCCGATGGAGATGGCCACCGGAATCTTTCCGACACCTCGTCAGCGTCCTAGCCGGGAAGCCCTCGCCGTGTTTTCACATTCCATCGTCCGCTCGCTCGCTTCCACTCGGTTAATGATCATTCGAGCATCTACGGCCGGACTTAGTCCGATCCCTCGAACGCCCGTCGACCCGATCGGGCGCGTCCGCAAGCAGTGACCGGTTATACATCAAATTAACTACTCTACATTCGAGTCTCTCATATTTTAACCCCTAGATGCATGCAAAAAAAAATCCTACGTACTACCTTAGCAAAGCTTCATCATCGGAGATGACCACGACGTCGGTGCCGCACGCCGGGTGGGCGGGAACGTAGGAAGGCTCCGGCTCCACCTCCTCCTGCTCCGGAGGTAGCCCCCCTTCGATTCGGGCTTTGCACCTTGCCCGGATCTGCTCAAGGAGCTGCAGCCGACACTCCGGCGTTAGAAATGGGTAACCCCTTATCCGGCGGCGTGGGGGCATGGCTACTAGTGGTGGCGGACGGGGAGTGGAAAGTGGCGGTGGGGTAGGACGTGCGGAGGAAAATTTGGAGGGTAGGGTTTCGGTGTGACGGCCGGCTCAAATAGCCGGGCTAGGCACTGCGCGGCCGGCCGGAGCGGCGCCACGCAGCGACATTGGTCCGACGGAGAAGACGAGCTTCGGACCGCCGGATTTCCAAGCGATTCTGCGTGGGACCCCGACTTCAGTTCGGCGTGGCGGACGCGCCGTATCCGCCTCATATTTGGGCTGGACATGAGGGGTGCCGGACAGCCCGGGTGTTTGTGGCCAGTTTGAGACGTCCGTTTGGGTCGGATTTTCGTAACCGGTCAGTGACTGGGCGGTCTGTCCGGACGTATGATGCGGCTTTGGGACGCCCTATTGTAGACGCTCTTGTCGTGCGAAATTGCCTTGAATCCTGGGTGCCCGGATGCATCAGTTGCAACCTTTTCCACCAACGGGTTGCATGGGAGTCGTGAAAGTGCTTGTGGAAGAAATGTTTTCTAGGATGATGGTTGTGGGGAAATGTCACTGCTAGATAAGTAAACCACTTTGTCTCTGCCCAACGTGGCGTTCGGCCGTGGTTTAGATACAAATTTACAAGAGCCAGTGGGTGACATGCCGTGTTTCTTCTACCAACGATAGAATTAGCCATCTCAAAACAAGTTGCCCAATTTAGTCAATCAGGAAAAGAATTATATTTGTATGGTTTTTAATTATTCTAATCGTACAGACTATTATTTTTACAATTTTACAAGATTCCTGGTACTTGTACACATTGAGAATTGGTTTTTGAACAAATCTCGTCCTTTTCTTTGCTCAGTCTAAGTGGCCTTTCCCCCCTCTTTCATTAGTAACACAGACAATGTTTAATTGTACGTATACTTGTTGAATTCCCTGAAATATATAGTATAGTTTCATAGTTTTTTGTACAATAAAGAAAAGTCCGCTATACGTGCATCTTGGCTGCAAGAATACAAGACAACTCCAACTTGTTTTGAAGATGGCGCACACAACGCATGATTAGAGAGAATTAAAGAAAGCTGCCAAGTTGTGCTAGAAAATTCTTCTAGCAACGCCATGTCCTTCCTTATATGGAGTGACCTGTGAGCTTCCGTAAGTAGACATTCAAACGTCTCGTTCACATGGAAACGGTCGCTCCAAACTCTAAGATTTTTTATTTTATTTTTTGGCGGGTCACTCCATATAATTTTTATGTTAATATATGTTCTTAAGAATTTCAAAGTACAGACTTGGCTGTCATGAAATTTGTGGACTTGGCCATAGACTAGATTTCCGAAAGTAAACTGGGGTGCGACTTACTATCATTGGTTCGTCGGTTCCAACTCCAACTTGCTGAAGATGATTAGAAAACTGAAGCTCTAGTTGGCGAGAAAATGTAGCGACGCCATGCTTTGCTTACGGGGGCGTGACCTCTCAGCTATATCGTCGCTTCCGTCCGTAGACATCCGAACGTCGCGTTCCCATGGAAACGGTCGCGCGCTCGAAAACTTAATTAGAATTTCAAAGCACAGAGTTGGCTGTAATGAATTTTGTGGACTTGGCCAGAGACTTGTAGATGCAGTTTTGTCGTGAACATTTGACCTCCAATGCTTCGGACAAGCTACGTAACCCCTGACGTGCTAAATGATTCATAAGCTATGTCCTAGCTTTGCTTTGGCACATATAATCATTTCCTTAACTACTCAGGACCCACCCACCTGTATTACCTTAGCCTCTTGTGCACCTATCTCTCTCCATTGTAGGCAAAGGACATTTCTTTGTGCGCCTGTCTTTTTCCATAAATGATGCCAGATTATTATATTTTGAGTGGATAAGTAATGCCCAGATTGATCTGGTTTATAGGGCTTGCGCGTATCTTTAGGTTGACAAATAGACCAACGTAATACAAGTTATATATCATAAAAATATATCATTAGAAACTTCAAACCGTATACTTTCCAATGGTATAATTTCTAGATTGTACAACTCATTTTATGTTGGTCAAATTATAGATCTAGAGATACGCGCAAGCCTTATAAACCGAAAAGGGGTAGTACCAGAAAGTAACTATAGAATCTGTAAAAGATTTCTAACATTTTTATATTAAATATGCATCTAATATATATACCATAAAATGTTAATATGCTCATATACACCACAAAAGTAAGGAGCAATATATATGATTTCTCTGGCTAGATACAAAATACAACACTACTTGAGGGCATATGTCGTGGCATGAGATACAGTAATACAGACATCAAAAGGTGGTATACATAAATTATCATGAAAGTCTAGAGTTTTTCTACAACATCTACTATTTGTCATGTCATACCATCAAAAAAGAATATCATGTCATAAACTTCAAACCATAATTTGATCTACATTGACAAAAAAAAACTATTGAAAATATAAATCTGGAAAAAGAGATCATCTTTTTCACTGGAATTTGAGTCATATTAGTGCCTTTGATATACATCTCAGTTTTGATTGAAATGTTGTAAGACGCCTCATTATATCGTGACATATCTAATTATGAAAAAAATCAATTATTTTGAATGTCGTTGTCGAGACAACAAGAGATTAAGGGGTATCTCAACTTTAGTGGTTACGACACGTTACTGTTGTTTTTATAGATGATTAATGCAACCTTGAGGTGGTAGTAAGAGGGGCAAAGTTTGGTACTCCATGGTGAACAAGGATGAGAGCGTGGTGCATAGTCCATGGTGAACTGCATCTATCTTCAGCTTCTTTCATTTGGGCTTCCATGTTGATTTTTTAATATTTTTTTCTCTTTGACTTATTGACCATGGCTAGGTATTTGAACTTATATTTTGCTAGGTCCTCCTAGGCCTCCAATTTCGCTACCGTGATTGGGTTTCACAACAAATAACATCCCGCAAATTGGGTGGAGCTCAGATGATTAATTGTTGCGCCCCACACTCGGGTTAAAGATTTAATCTTGGCACGGGTGCTCGCATTCCCCTTGACTACGAGGCTTTCATGGTGACTTCGTCAAGCACAAAGATGCAGGCTTAGTCTCTCGAGGAAGCTCATAGAAATAGGATGTATGTGTATTTATAGAGGTGAGTGTTCGTATGTATATGTGGGAGTTTGCATTTGTACTCCATTTCTAAAACCGAAAAAGGCTATCACCCCGCTTTATACATAAAGCAACGACCATACAACCCAGCACTTACAACCCGACACCACACCACATGAACCCAAGGGAAGATAGGACGGTACACCACCCAAACCACTATAAATACACAAACAGTAGTTGTGTCCTAAGCTCTAACAATGAGATGGCATTGGTGTTGCTCATCCCAAACTCTGCACTACATGATGTTCCTCTTGCCCACCGTTCCACTGCACCAACTTCATGTCCACGTTCCAGCTCCTCCCTATTGTCCTCACTCCAGCAAATAACATCGACGACTGCATGTCCTCTAAGAATGTTCTGCTCCACAAGATAAGCCACGCACTCCCGCTCCCAGTGCCAGAACTTGCAACCACGCTATGAATCTTGCAAAAAAGAGATGAGAACCAATAAATATGAGTGTCAATCTCTGCAAAAAAAATCAATACACTTAGGGTGCAATAAGCACTTCCACCACGGTTGAGGCATCTGTAGAACACCCAACTGTCGTGGACATCGATGCGGGAGACATATTGCTTCATCGGTTGCCCACAATTCGGACAGCCAATCTTGGGGGAGGGGTTCAAGGGGTGCGCAGGGCGCTAAGCAAAGCAATAGCAACTGAAAGATGATATCGCGTGCAAGAGAGAGGCGCCGTCCGACAAGGGCGGCGATAGACGAGACCAATCTCGACCGTCGCGAGCTATGGGGATTTGGGAATTTCGGCAACGAGAGGAGAGAGATAGGGATTTGGCTGAATCGGAGGAGGGGTAGGGATTTTGGGCCCGAATGGAGGAGGGGTGGGGATTTTGGGCCCAATCAAAGGAGGGGTTGGGGATTTGGGGCCTAAATCGGAGGAGGCATGGGTATTTTGGGCCCGAATCGGAGGAGGCGATGGGGATTTTGGGCCCCAATCGGAGGACGGAGTGGGGATTTTGCGCCCGGAGCGGAGGAGGGGGTGGGGATTTGGGGCCCGAATTGGACGAGGCGATGGGGATATTGGGCCCGAATTGGAGGAGTGGGTGATGTACTAAGGTGAATTTGCAAAAAGAAAAAACCATGCAAGTGGGCCACTAACACCTAGCTGCTATGTGGACAAGTGGACCGGTCAAAAAGCACCACAATGGCAAAATACGTACTCCCTCCGTCCGGAAATACTTGTCATCAAAATGAATAAAAGGGATGTATCTAGATGTATTTTAGTTCTAGATACATCCCTTTTTGTCTATTTCGATGACAAGTATTTTCGAACGGAGGGAGTACGTGATACATTGCTAAAATTCAATACAGTGACCGTATGAGTCCATGAGAACAAGTATAATTACCGTAACATGTCATTCTTTGAATACAGTGACCAAAATAATTATGATCAATGAGTTTAACGACCCATAGTGCATTTTAATCATTTTTATTCCTGTTCCCAAGAATAGCTGGTTCCACAAGCAAGAAATTTTAGTTTAAAGGCTGGCCGATTTGCAAGGACCAATTGGCCGGACAATCAAAGCCACATACACTATTCTATACGACTTGCATGGAACATAACTTTTCTTTTTATAAACGAGAACGGCATATAAACTGTATCAATCTGGTAGCCTGACATTAGGATGTCGACGGCGATGGATTGTATACTTCACCGCCCAAGTGTACAATGCCTTTCTCCGAAAACCACTCCAATAAGACGGTTCATAAGCCAAAAGAACAAAAGGACAGTCCATTTTCTTGCATGTGAAGCGTGATCAAAATGATGTGAGTCATTTTTTAGCTAATTTTGGTATATGTGAGAATCACAATGCTTTGTACTCCCTCCGTTCCTAAATATAAGTCTTTTTAGAGATTCTACTATGGACTACATACAGATGTATATAGACATATTTTATAGTGTAGATTCACTCATTTTGCTCCGTATGTAGTCTCTTATTGGAATCTCTAAAAAGACTTACATTTCGGAACGGAGGGAGTAGATTCGATCGGGTCCAGGTGTTGTTTCAAAACTTTGTAAGGCGGACTGCCCTTTGACTGAGTAATAAAATCACCCTATTCCTCCGCAGATAAACATATAAATAAATAAGCAAGACGGCTCTTCTTCCTTTTTTTCGCAGTAAAAAGGAAAAAACGCAAGTTGAAAAATGCATTTCTGCTACACCTACTTTTGTGGGGTAGGGAAACCTGGGTCATGTTCTCAAAAGAAAAAGGAAACCTGGGTCATGACAGGCCTAGTGAATGTGTGTGTCGACCGTGACACTCGTGCGGCCGTGCGTCAACTTTGCCATCCCGACACACCGACGCTCTGTATGGTGCAACAGCGCTCGTAGACTAGCATGTAGGAGTACTATGTGCTACCCCCAGCCTTTCCGATGATGGATGCATCTAGCCCGTAGGTATGCAGGCAGGTAGGCATGACATAACCGATGCACGTCCCGGAGCCAACGGGCGACGGTGCCGCCTGCGACACCTTGCCGAAACCGGAAGCATCCGTCCGCTTCGTAGCCAACTCCGGCGCGTCATCTCAAGCTGTTCCGGTGCGTCCGTTGAGGGCGAAACGGAAAAATCAGATGGCCCAACGCGCGCGCGCAAACGGTCTTTTGTTCATTTTATGTCCGTTTTTGACCCATCCTCGGTCCAAGTTTGGGCCGTTTTGAGGGTGAAACGGACAACGCGCGGACGGGCGGGATGTGGCGCTTGTTTTTCCCTGGCCCGCCCGTCGGTGGCACAAAGCACCACCCGGCGCCCCATTTCGCGCCATTTCTCCCAAACCCTCTCACGTCCCGTCCACCACCCTCCCCGTCCATGACCGACGCCCCGCCGAATTTCGGCAGCCAGGCCGTGACCCGCCCGGAAAGGTGAAGAAGAAGGCGGGCAAGGGTCCGAGGAAGCCGCGGTCGGAATGCACGCCGGCGGAGCTCGCAAAGATGGACGCGGAATCGGTGAAGAGGAGGGACCGGAGGGCGGTCGTCAAGGACAAGAACGCCGCGGCCAAGTTCGCCGCCGAGCGCGATGCGTTGGAGGCCGCGCGGCGCAAGGCCGAGGCCGACGAGAAGGAGGACATCGTCAACAAAGCGCACACCCTCCTCATGCTTGGGATTTGCCGTCCGCCGGGTTTCTCTGCAGCGGCCGTCGGCCTGGCGAGCACAGGCTCGTTGGCCGCCAGCCTCCACACTGCCCCTCGCCAACGTCGCGGAACCACGCCTTTGTCGCCCAGTTTTCCTCCGCCAAGGCATGATGTCCAGACCCATTTTTCGGGGTCGCCGGACGTTGGCGTGATCGCGCCGTCCACCCCGCGCCCCTAGGCCGTCATCGACCTCAACGTCACGCCGGGGTCCAGCGACGGCGGCCGGCCGTCCGTCGAGATGCAAAGAAAGCAAGCATGGCCGTCGTCTACATGCACCATGCCGTCGCCTCGCGTCCTGTTCGACGAAACACCAACGCCAACGGTCGACGACCCCTTCTACAACCAGTTCATGGAGAATGTCATCTACGAGGGGTCATGGCGGTGCCTACGATCCCGACAAGACCCAAAGTCAGGATGGCCGCGCCCAGTACGTTGCCGATGAAGACAATAAGGCCCACGACCATACTGACTACGACCATGGTGACTCGTGGCATGAAGATGATGACATCTATTGCGAAGGTGATGGTGATGAAGAAGAAGGCATTGATATTGGGGGCGAGCCATTGTTCATCGACGAGCTCACCCAAAGAGCGGAAGCATAAAAGAGGAAGAAGAGCATTCATACGGGTTCATACTCACATGAAGAGGACAAGTTGATTTGCCAAAGTTGGATGGAGATTAGTCAAGATCCGAGGACCGGTGCACAACAAAAGAGACTTGTTTTTTGGACAAGAGTTCACAAAACATTCCATGAAGAGAAAGTTGTTTGCGCCCTACCAATTTACGAGCGACCGTGGCATCACCTCGATTCAAAAGAGGTGGTTGTTCATCTAACAAGAATACAACAAGTATTGTGCCGCACTTGAGTGCGTTGAAGCACTGTCCGTGAGTGGTCTCGGCATTGGGGACATGGTGTGCTCTCTTATCTTTCGTTGCTACGGCCATGAGACTTCAGCCTTCTATATGTTTGCATGTTCAATTGTTGTTGATCGTGTGGTGTAGGCATTTCAATCTTTGAAAGCATTCAAGGCCCGTCACAATGACAAGCCATTCACTGTTACGCATTGTTGGACGCTCATCAATACCGTGAGCTTCAAAGGAAGAGATGCAAGAAGACGACCGCGTTGGCCGGAGGTGGAGATGGTGAGGCATTGAAGAGGCTGAGGGGCAAGACCGACTCCAAGATTGACGACATACGTGATGCGTCATCCATGGCCTTACATGAGACTTTGCACAACACAATGTCTCAAAAGGATGTGAGGGACGAGAAAAAAGCGACAAACCAAGGACGAGCGAATGAAGCAATACCTAGAGCTTCAAAAGAAGAAGCTTGAGATGGAGGAGGCGGCCAAGAAGAGGAAGATCGACATGGAGGAGGCGTCCCGGCAAAGGCAGCTCGACATCGAGGCCGCCAATGTCACGGCCAGGCAGAGGCAGCTTGACATCGAGGCCACCAATGCTGCAACCAAAGCAAAGGAGGTGGCCCTAGCGATCATGAGCGTGGACTTGATCAAGATGAGCGAGAAGACGAGGAGCTGGTTCGAGGCCAGGCAGAAGGAGATGTTCGACGCCAACGGACTGAACTAGGTCGTCTGTTCGGTCGTGGCCGTTTTGTTTGGAAGCTGGCATATGTGCCGGCCGCTGGCTGTGTGCCGGCGAGAAACCTATTCATTTTGAAGGCTGACTGTGTTGCCGGCTGCTAGTTGTGTTGCCGGCGACAAAACTATTCATTTTGTATGCTGGCTCTGTTGCTAGCCGTTGGTTGTGTTGCTGGCGAGGATGTGTAGGCGGGTTGTGTTGTCGGCGTGCACTAGGGCCGTTGGCATGCAGACGCGGTTTATTTGAAAATTGACGTTTGTAAAAGGAGGCAGACAAGATGCGGCCGTGATGCGTCCGCACGTTAGGCTGGCCATTGCATCCCAGAAATAGTCCAAATATGATCACATTAACAGACAGAATCCGAACAAAACGGACCCTCGTTTGAGGTGCGCTGGAGTTGGCCTTACCCTCCGGCAACGTCGGCTGGAGATATGATAGCGGGACCATTAAACCCCCACGGCGCAACGCCCGCTCGCTTCCAAGCTACAGGTATCGACCGTCAGCACCGTACGGCACACGTGTCTGGGGACGCACACCTGATCCGCTCCGCTCGCACGGCCCACATTCCCGTCCTAGGCGACGCGCGCCGGTCAAGCGAAACGAATGATGCGGCGACCCTCACCGCGGCCCCGGGCAAGAAGTGCGGCGCGCGCACCCGTGGTTCACACCGAGCCGGGGGGTGAGTTCTTGCACGCGTGGCGGGGTCCCGGCCCATCCCGCTCGATCGCGTGCGACCGTGCGTGCTTCATCAATTCGACCCACCGGCATCGCATCAGACCAGAAATGCCGCACCATCTCCATCACTCGGCTCGATCCAAGTCCTCGCACGTTGAAAATGGGCATCATCATCATCGTTGCCGGCCGCGCAAAAGGTCTCGCGAGGAAAGGAGCGCGCCGTTGAAGCCTCTTTTGGTGCCATGCGGACGGACGGGCGGGCGGGGTGAAAAACGTCGCGGTGCATGCATGCGCGCACACGGCCGGAAGCCAAAGGCCTCCTCGTCGTATGTTAATCTATTTGCTGATCGACTTTTTGGGGCTCGTTGCAGTACTTTAAACAGTGTGATCACTTGCCGCGTAGTGCTTCAACAGTGTGATCGCGTGTCCTACTCTTGTCCGGAGCAGCCGTCACCTACCGGCACTGAGGCGCTGCCGATCCTATACCGTTTCCTTTTGCGTCCCGTTCCTATTTTTTCGTTCAGAAAAGGCGCACGGAGCAGCGTCCTGCTGTACGGCCGCACTCGCAAGTTGGCACTCTCTGCCTGCCGCCTGGTCATTTGTTATGGAACAGGAATCCAAACGTGCTTCATCCATCTTGTTGTGGTAGTATAGTAGTACTAATTTTTTAGTCCTCTTGTTGGTCCTTCTTCTGGTCTACTACAGCATATCAAGCTGCTCATCAAGTAGTACACCGCACCACTAAGGCCTCATTCGGTTTGGAGAAAATCAAAACGTAGAAATTAAGAGTAGTATAGGAATTCGATAGGACGGCACTTGCCATCCTAAGGAAATGTCTTGCCCCGTTGTTAAGCACAAAATGAGCTTTGAGTGGATGTGTAGATTCCTCCAAAAATACAGAAAATGAATAGTATTCCTATGAAATTCCCGTACGCGTTTCCTACAAACCGAAGGGATCTATAGGAATTTTTCCTATGAAATCCTTGTTTCTACGTTTTTCCTATAGAAATCCTCCAAACAGAATGAGCCCTAATAAAGGAAAATATTGCTTTTTAGAAACGGCGAGGGAAGTAGTAATGTTTTGGGCACGCGTGTTTGCAAAAGCAAAGCGCGTGACCTAGTGTGCCTAGTCTTTTCTTTCCAAATCTTTCTCCGTGCATACGTGATGAAACATGACAAAAATACACTTGGTTCCTAAAAGTCTAAAACTAGGCAAACATGACTGATATGGCTCCTCACCCGAGCCGATTTGATGTTCGACAAATGACCTGATGGTCTGTTCGGCACAAAAAGAATGGACAAAAAAGGGAACATTCAGGTGAAATGGGGGGGGGGGATTACTTTAAGATTTGGGAATATCTGAAAATAGATTAAAATTCCCCCCAAAAATAATAACAATAGATTGGAATATAAAGAAACATTGATCGAAAACCCTAAATTTCGCATCGGAGAATATAGGGTAACAAAAGAAGTTTAGTACATTCATGCAAAAGGGGTATACAATGATCTTCCATGAATGCTCATAACTCGTAAACTAGTTCTGAGTTTTCTCTAATTCTCTAAAAAAAATCCCCAGAATACCTATTCCCTATTTTTATTTATTTTTGAATAATTTTCATCTATAAGATCTCGATATTTTAATTTTTTTATGTGGATTTTCCCTCTATTTTCTATTTTCTTGATTCTTTTGTTTTACGTGTTTTTAATTAATTTTATTGACCAATGTTGATTTTAAAAATAAGCAACTATTCACTTATTAAGTGATAATTAATTTTATTATGTTTTATAAATATGCCATTGGCCAATCAAATTTGAGTGAGATAAGGGACTAACTAAAAGTCAAGTTTGGCTGGTTTTTGAGTCTAGGGACCAAAAAGCACGACTATTATAGACAAAATTATATATTATTACTTTATTGATTTTCCTGTTTTATGTGATTTTTAATTAGATTTAAATTCTTTGACTAAAGTAGGTTTTCAAATTAAACAATTATTTTCATTTATAAGTGAATTTGTTTTTATAAATTTGCATATTCTTTATTTTATTTATTATGAGTTTTGGGGGTTTATTGGTCAATCAGATTTGAAAAAAAATTGAGTGATAATGGACTCATTGAAATTTGAGTTTGGCTGGTTTTCATGTTTAGCGAACTGAGCATATCTCAGATAGTTAGGTTCCTTGTGGTGGAACCAACCCACCAAGGTTCAATTGTTCAAGTCTTAGACTTGGCACTGGTGGTCGCATTTTTCGGAATTTATTTCATGCCGTCTGGCGATGTTCGTTTAGTGAGATGAGACTCAAGATGGCAACGGGGACCCGAAACCCGCGTCCCCGCGGGTTTTTACCCTATTAGGGGACGGGGATGGGCGTCTTTTCATCCCTGTGGGGCTGTTGTTGGGCACATTATACAACCCGACACGTTTCGTGGGTTTGCACCCGTTTCGGTAGTCCCCGAACCCGAAACCCGCCAAACCCGGCAAAATACATTCTATTTCAGAACTTGGCATTGGAAGATTTGAAGATGGTGTTTTGGAGGCTTGGAGATGTGAAAGATACCACGATGGTTCCAACTTAAAATGATTTGTGAACTATAAATTCTATTTCAGAACTTATGTATTGGACCATTTCGCCTCGTTTGTGCTCGTGATTTGTGAACCAAGAATTCAATTTTAGAACTTGTGTAATCACACATCTTGTTGAACCATGTATGGCTGAAAGCTGATCATCTTTGTTGCTGAAATCTGATCATCTTTGTTGCTGAAATGTGGTATCATGCTGCTGAAATACACTCTATATAGCTGTTGAACCATCTACTATTGTTTTTTGTTGAAATTTGCTCAAGTTATGCTGCTGAAATCTGCTTTTTTTGCTGCTGAAATGTTATTCTTTGTCGCCACTATGTTTGTTTAAGTATTTTGATTTTCTCGTGGGTTCCCCGTGGGTTCCCCGAAACCTGATGGGTTTAGGGGACGGGCGGAAAACTAGCCCCGCGCACGGTGATGGGGACGGGGACGGGTTTACATTTTTCTCATGGGGATGGGTTTGGGAAGGCAAAACCCGATGGGTTTCGTCCCCGTTGCCATCTTGAGATGAGACATTCCCGTCAATTACAGAAGTGCATGTGGTGAGTTTTTCAATTCTAAGATGTTGTGTCAACTCAGTATCTTGGAGGTGTTCATGTGGGCAGGATGTGCGTGTGTGCGTTCATATGGGCGAGTGCACATGCGTGTATGTGAGCATCTGCGTTTGTACTATGTTAAAAAAGTTTAGGGACCAAAAATAAGGCCAGTGTTCACATAAACTATGGTATATTTTATTTCGCTAACCATCTCGTTCCACTTTGAGAAATTGGAGCTCAAAAGGCGGAAAAGAAAGGTAGCAACCCAGCCGCAGGATAGGCACCCTGGCCTTGCCCACACACCACTGATGATCGGAGGTGATGTCCCGCCCCCTCGTCTTGCTCATGCGATTGGCTTATTATCCATCCTGTCTGTCCGTGCAACATGTCACCGATGAGGTTAGCTAAAATGTCATTCAGATCTAGGTAGGGGATCACACACTGGCTGCACCCTGCAGGTCAGGAAAGCTTTAACTAAAAGACTATGGCGGGCCGCGACTCCATTGTTTTCTATGCACGCGGCGACACAATACGAGTCCACAATGCGTCGCGTGAAGCATTTTTTCAACATCGGAGAGAAGGGAAGCATGTTGTCAAGGGTTAGGTGCAGGGGAAGGTAAAACGGCAGCGCATGTTGATGTTGGTTACCCTAACTCGAAGACCTGAGCTGCTTGGCCGGGCCGGGGCGCACACACACGCAGCAAAGAATCTGCTGCAGTCTCCGGATGGAAAGCGACCGGTTGTTCAAGGGCACCAGTTTAGTCATCACCAAGAACACATCCCACTGTTTTCTATAGCTTCTGCAATCATCATCGTCGTAGGGTAGCTGGTACATGCATGGGAGCAGGATTGAACAACTAGGTAGTGGTAGAGTAGAATACTTGGTACTACTCCTAGCTACTAGTACGTATGCAACTTGGGCAGCTCGAAATAATTATGTTTGACGTCGCAAAGCTCTCAACCGATGTAGGATCCTGTTGATGGGCTAGAGATCCCGCTGAGCCGATGCCAGTCATGTACAAAATGACATCCTGAGCCGTTCGTTTCAGTATTGTCTAATGTCTCCGGTTTGTCTCCGTTTGAATCAAGTGCTCCAACCGAAACATGATTCCTCTTCTTCTTGGAAACACTATTTTAGTTTCAGAGACAAGCGTGTGCAGTGTGCACGATTTAATTTTATTTCCTTTTAATTAAAGGATAAAACGAACGAAGCATGCAGACCCTTTTCCAATTGTGAGTGTGAGTCTTGCCAGCTAATATATGGACATATTATATCCGCATTATACTAGTAGCAACATACGGCATCGAAATGATGAGTGAGAGATAGCGTTCTTGCTGTCTTGATTCCCTCGTGAACCAAATAAGAACGGCGACTCGGCACCGAACGTGTGTGGCCGCTCCAGCCCATGTGCATGGAAGGCAGATGGATGGTCAAAGCGCCCTCTTGCTAAATTGGGCGCCCCAATTAGTCTACAGCGAAATTGCTTGCTATCATGAAACTGCCTGTGATTAGAGGTAGCAGCTCCGGGCTCTGAGGTGACAATTTCTTCGTGAATTGCCATCCGACAAGCATTATTTGCCGGACACATGGCTGCGCCTTGGGTCAAATTCGGTTGGATGGATAATGGGGAGAGGTTGAAATGCAATGCAGTAAACATCATCCCGGCCGGGCAAGAAACACACACAATACCGATTGTCGGTCTGTTAAAACAGCTACTAGAGTAGTATGCATGTATTACGTGTGCTTACGTGGATCATCAGCTCAAGCAGTTCGAGTCACATATCAGTTTTGGTTAATAAAAAAATACTGGGAGTACCCGTCAAATTGCAGCGATTCTATAGTTCTATATTCGCTTTGAGAACACATGATGCTAGAGTCAAATTTACTGACGGGACATTTGAACGGCTAGTTACCACCACATATTCTCCCAAATATGTACTCCCTCCGTTCCGATTTACTCGTTTGAACTAAAACCACGACGAATAAATCAAAACGGAGGGAGTACTTAATTGGGGATACTGAAAACTTCGGCATTCAGGCCATTTCTTTTTCTTAGCGAAAATCTTCTGATCTATTCATTTACAATCATGGTAGTACAACGAACAACAAAAATAACAAAAATTACATTCAAATTCGTAGACCACCTGGCGATGACTACAAACACTGAATCAAGCCGAAAAAGCACCGCCGTCATCGCCCCTCCCTCGCCGGAGCCAGCCAAAACTTGTTCTAATAGACAGTTTGCAAGTCGTCATACTAAGTCCTCACAGGACTAGCGCACCAGTACAACAACCAATGTCGTTGAAAGAGTAGCGTAGATCGGAAGGATCCAACTTGAAGACGCACGATCGTAGACGAACTACGACCAGGTCCAAGCAAATCCATCAAGGACAAACCGGAGACACATCTCCACGCGCCCACCGACGATGCTAGATGCACCACCGGTACGGGGCCTAGGCCATTCAATAATCATACCATATCCGTACTTGATTGGACGTTTTTCCCGTTGAATTAAAAACAATCAGCAAAAACATGCGCACCAATTATGATCATCGCTTGCGAGCTTAACTGTTCGTTGTGAGGTTGCAATCCAGCACCGTCCTGCAGTTCGCCGGGGCTGTTATAATTGAAGAAAAATGGATGAATTAGACAGCAGGTCTAATAAATCGTAGGTGCAAACTAGTAGTAAAGCTCTGTTGATTCACCTATCGCAGCTCCCGAACAGTGCCTACTGTTGCCCAATCTTGGCGATAAATTTGGTTCGAAGCAAAGCCGCTTTATTTGCTTACTGTTCCCCGCCATTTAAAACTGATTTCGACGAGTCGCGCAAAGGATGAGAGATCCGTTCCGTTCCACGGCCCATCCCTGTCCCGGTTAACCTACTTTTTTTTGTGTGTGTTTTTCGCCATTGCCAGATCATGAACCATGGGCTGTTTGGGTGCCGCTGTGTCGCCGTGACGCGGATCGCCGGGGCGGACCGGCGACACACGTCCGGTCGTGGGGTAACCACGCGATACCGCCGGCCCCAGCCGGACACCCAACTAGGCACGAAAGGAGAGAAGAGAGCCCCACCTCCACCTAGCTAGATCGCGCCGGCGCAACGTCGGCACGCTCGCTCGCGGCCGAGGAAATCGGGTGACCGGGAAATGAATTAACCCGACAGACTCGCAGACACACGCAAAGCCGTCCGCCACCTTCTCGTCGGGGATGGATCGGGACGGATGGACTCCGGTGTGCAGTGTAGTGTAGTGGTGACAAGTGGGGCCGGGTTTTGTTTTTGACGGCCAAGTGGGGCCGGGTTTGGTGAGCGAGTCCGCGCGGTGGGGACGGGGGCACATAAACACACGGACCAAGGCCGTGGCTGGCCGGGGGTCACCTGTCGCAGGGTCAGGGGACGCGCAGCAGCGAAAGTTTCACCCCGCTCACGCCCACGCCCGCGTGTATATATACCGGCGGCCCTGCCAGTGTTCCGGTTGCATCTCGCACACGTCCGGTAGAAGAGAGCGCAACAGCAACAGCGCAGAGACAGGCTATCGGCCGGCGACCATTCGAGCTAGCTGTTTGAAGCGGCCGGAACCTGGGAGGAAGGGGTCGATGGGGAAAGGCCGGGCACCGTGCTGCGCCAAGGTGGGGCTCAACAGGGGCTCCTGGACGCCGGAGGAGGACATGCGCCTCATCGCCTACATTCAGAAGTTCGGCCACGCAAACTGGCGCGCCCTGCCCAAGCAAGCAGGTAATGCCCGGCACCCAGGCGATCGATCAAACAGTAACACGCTTGAGCTGTCCATGTTGATGCCAATTTTGTTTAAGAGAGCTCGACTGATGTGTTCTGTTTTGGTTCGACAGGTCTGCTCCGGTGCGGCAAGAGCTGCCGGCTCCGGTGGATCAACTACCTCCGTCCCGACCTCAAGCGCGGCAACTTCACCGTTGAGGAGGAGGAGACCCTCATCAAGCTGCACAACATGCTCGGCAACAAGTACGTTCATCACTTGCCTCTAGCAGCACCCTGAAGAAAGCTCCATACATGTGTAATCATCAACTGCAGTGGGCTAACAATTGCTGTCGGACTTGTGTACAGGTGGTCCAAGATCGCGGCGTGCCTGCCGGGGAGGACCGACAACGAGATCAAGAACGTCTGGAACACGCACCTCAAGAAGCGGGTGGCGGCCAGCGCCGGCGAGCAGAAGAAGGGCGGGGCCAAGGGCAAGAAGAAAACCACCTGCGTCGACGTGCCGGTGCCTTCGCCGTCTCCATCCTCTTCCACCACCACCACGACCACCACCACGACCAACTGCTCCAGCGGCGAGTCGGGCGAGCAGAGCAACACCAGCAAGGAACTAGAATTGGAGCTGGAAAAGATCGAGATCCCCATGCTGGACCTCGGCTTCGACCTCGACATGCTGCTGGACGCCGTCCCCGACACGCACTGTCCGGCCATCTCGTCGGCGCCGACCTCGCCCTGCTCGTCCGCGTCCCCACCGTGCGTGGTGGACGACGACGCGCTGCTCGACCTGCCGGAGATCGACATCGTGCCGGAGCTATGGAGCATCATGGACGGCGAAGGTGGCGCCGGCGCGTGCGCCGATAAGGCGCAAGCCCCGTGGAGCAATGCGGCGCCGTGCCAGGGCAACGGAGCAGAGGCGAGCGCCGCAACGGCCGACGACGAGGACGGAAAGGAGTGGTGGTTGGAAGATTTGGAAAAGGAGCTGGGCCTGTGGGGGCCCATCGAGGACTACCAGCACCAACAACCGGACCCGCAAGGTCGCGTGGACCCGCTCTCCGCCAGCGTGGACGACCCTGTGTCGTGCTACTTCCAAGCCGGGCCCGCCAGCGCCACGTCGGCCGTCCAGGGACCCGAAGGCTCTGCAGTTCTGACAGACATCCCCATGGGCCTATGAGATCGATCACTCGGTATAAACCGCCCGATCTCTTAGTATAGAAACAAGCAACGCCGATCGGACGGCCAAGAACTGATGCTAGTACATACACCATATACATGTACAAATTTGGACAATTGTACGCCTGCAACAGGAGTACAATACAAACCCAGCATGAAGACTATACAAAAAAAAGTGATATAGTTAGGCTAGGATGCACACACAAGAGGAGATGCTTAAAGTAACTTTTCCATATACGTTGTACACACCACGACTACGTTGTGCCGAAGCAGCAAAGTGGTGCAGCCCAAACTAGTCAAAAACGGGTCAAGATTTCCGGTACTAATTAACCCGGGATGTAACTTAACTTCAACTATCAAATGGTGCACACAAACAGCGACCAAGTACGGGCGCGTGTGTATCAACGCATGCCGTCACGGTGACGCCGGCGCTTTTATCATCGAAATTCCTACTACGGTTCTGGCCCGGGCCAATCGGCTCCAACACCTTTGTGCTTTTTTGACAAAAATTGATTTGGTGAGGCCTGTCTCCCTCTGCCTTTCCCATTCGCTGCTCATGTTTTCTACTTCCTCGAACCACTTTGGCTCTAGTTTACATTTGTTGTCGCGCCCTTGAGTGAGCAGACTGCATGATTGATACATTGGGGGTAGGGCGTCATCGGATCATGACATGGAGGTAGGTTACCTAACACGGGATCCGGACAAGTTACGGCCGGGTCGTATTGGGCGAGTACAGTTTTATTTGTATTGTAGGATAAAAAAGGTGACTCCTGGACTTGAGTGCTGAGGGAGGAAACTAGAGTACCACTACGGCCTATTTGTCTTTGATAAAACATATGTAAGCTGCCTCGTTGTCGATGGACCATGGCTCCTCGAAATCTCACGTGGTGGAGATGAATGGTACGTCTCGTTGAATATTCCGTGTCCCTCACCTAAGCTGAAGTAGACTATCCATTTCAATTTCTTGGAAGAACATCATCAAGCATCGTGCAACAGCAACCCTTATTTCGTCATCCACCCATTTTTTTTTGGATAAAAGAGAACGCCCTCTCCGATTTCCATTAACAGAAATCACCAAGTCTTGTTACAGAACAAAGGAAAAAAAGGAACACAATAACCCCCAACACAAGACTCCACTCTTTCCAGCTGATCCATCCCACTGCCATATTGGGGAAGGAGGAGAAGCCATCCCTTGCCCTCTCCGAAGACCCAAACACAGCAGGGGAGGAACCTGAAAAGAGTGTTCCAAGGTCTAGAGACGGATCTAGCCCCAGAACGACAACCCACTCTGTTATAAGAACAGAGGCTACAAAGGAAACAACCAGTTATAATAGCAAACTCAATATTACAGGAACATCTACTTAGTCTGAACATCAGCAAAATGAAACAAAGCCGACATGGGAAGGCAGAAGCTATATCCATCGCAGCAAGGAGGGCATCTGCTACCCTTCGATCCTCCTAGTCTTCAGGCGCCACCCATGCGCTGCCTTGAATATTTCTTCTGCCACCTCACTTACTAGCTTCACTCCAGCCTCCATCAGCTTACTTCTTACGGGATTTGTCTGCAAAATATTCCAATCATTTAAATTTTTAATAAACAAGGAAACAGGAACACAGGGATCATTCACCCTATTGTTGTCAAATATCACACTATTCCTAAGTTTCCAGATAGTCCAGCAGATCGCTGAAACTCCTATCATGACCAGACTTTTTTCATATTTTCCAAAGGTATTTACCCAAGTTTTCATGACAGCATCTAGTGTGTCTGGAATGTCCTTAAGATTAAAGGCACATTTTAATATGTTCCATAATAATCTAGCAACCGAACAGGTCAAAAAAAGATGGTTTATGTCCTCTTTTTTCCCACAGAAGGGGCATTTATCATCTCCCGTCCACCCCCTACGAATCAAATTATCTTTTGTGAGAATACTTTTCCTAAGGCCAACCACATGAACACCTTGATTCTGGGTGGCATTTTAATCTTCCACATATATAAGTGTGGATATTTGACACCATTTTCAATCAGGTGTCTATAGAAGGACTTTACAGTATAAACTCCCTTCTTATCAAGAGTCCATTTAATCTCATCCCTCTCCTCATTCAAAGTTACCACATTACAGGCTTCTTTAATATGCCCCCACAATTCTCTTGCATCTCCCAGTAAGGTTCTCCTAAACTGGACATTGTCTAATCCATTGTCAAAAACTTCTTTAACCGTTTTCCTTTTATCAAAGCATAGATCATATAGTCTAGGAAAGTTCTTTTTTAAAGGGGCACTACCAATCCACCAATCTTCCCAGAAACGAGCTCTTTTGCCGTTCCCAATTTTAAACTTACACAGAGAGACAAAATGATCTCTGTGTTTCAGTATCCCCTTCCAAAACTGTGAATCACCCTGTTTGACCAAAACATTGCCCACGCTTTTATTCTTAACATACTTTTCTAAAGCTATATCTTGCCACAATCCCTCAGTTGTATATAATTTCCACCACCACTTACATAGCAAAGCCTTATTCATATAGGCTAAATTTTGTATCCCCAGGCCCCCATATCCTTTGGCCTGCAAACCTCAGACCATTTCACCAAATGGTATTTCCTCTTCTGATCATCTTCTTGCCATAATAGTCTAGCTCTAAAGAAATCCATGCGCTTCTCAACCCCCACCGGGAGCCCATAGAAGGACATCATAAAGTAAGGTATGCCTGTAAGGGCAGATTGTATCAAAGTAACTCTCCCCGCACTAGCTAACAGTCTCCCTTGCCAAGTTTCACATTTTTTCTCCATCTTAGTCTCAGGGGGCTTCCAATGTTTATTTCTGATTCTATTTTTATCAACAGGTAACCCTAAGTATTTCATAGGTAAAGCACCCACCGGGCAAGTAAATATTTTTGCATATTCATCTTTCTTATCAATCACCGCACCAAATAAAAAGAGTTCACTTTTATGAAAATTAATCTTCAGACCAGACATTTGTTCAAACAAACATAGAATATATTTCAAGTTTTGTGCACTGTCCATATCATCTTGTATCAGGAATAGTGTCATCTGCATACTGCAACATGTTGACCCCATTAGTTGTATATTCACTCAACACCCCTTTAACTAGTCCATTTTCTCTAGCCTTATTCAACATAATTGCTAGAGCATCAGCAGCCAAATCAAAATTTAGGGGAGATAAAGAATCCCCTTGTCTCAGGCCTTTATAGGAACAGAAGTATTTTCCTAGATTTTCATTAACTTTAACACAAACCTTTCCTCCTCTAACTGTTTCCATAACCCAGTCAACCCATTTGTCTGGAAACCCTTTCAGTTTAAGCATTTGAAACAAAAAGGACCATTTGATTTTATCATAAGCCTTTTCAAAGTCAATTTTTAAAAGCACAACACTTTGCTTATTCTTTTTAATGCTATTCAAAGCCTCATGCAAGATCAGGACCCCCTCCATGATATATCCGCCCTTAACAAAGGCAGTTTGTACAGGGGAGATGACCTCAGCAGCTACCAAATTAAGTCTGTTCATTAAGACTTTGGTTATAATTTTGAAACATACATTTAATAGACAGATAGGTCTGAACTTCTGAATTTTATTAGCACCAATCCCCTTTGGGACCAGGGTTATGATAACATAATTCAGTCTACTAATATCAATTTTCCTACTGGCAAAATCATCTAGTAAAGCTTTTAAATCAAATTTCACCAACTCCCAATAGTGTTGGTAAAATTCAGCCGTGAAGCCATCTGGCCCAGGAGATTTATTGTGTGCCATTTTAAAGACAACCTTTTTAATCTCCTCCAAAGAGAATTCTTCCACCAACAGATTAGCATATTCCATTGGAATCCTAGCAGGATTATCAATACTTAGGGAAACAGAGGAATTATCTGGGGGGCCAAATAAGTTTTTGTAGAAAGTAGTGATATAATCCATCAAATTCTTATCCCCTTCTATCACCCCTCCTCTTGTTCTAATCTAGAGATTTTATTCCTCCTAAGTCTCCCATTTGCTTTGGCATGAAAGAATTTGGTATTGCTGTCTCCCTCTAACAATTCATCAGTTTTGGCTCTCTGTTTCCATTTAGCCTCTTCTTGTTTGAGCAATCTATCAAGCTGGGCCCTCAACTCAATCTGTTCCTTTCTATCAGCAGCTGTAAGGCCATTAACCTCACAATTTTTATCAATGATATCTAATTTGAGTAGAATATCTTTCTTTAGCTCCACATACCAAGCATTCATATTTCTATTCCACCCTTTAAGTTTGGGTCTTAACATTCTAAATTTCTCCAGCAACCTGTCTATGCTGTCCCCCTTAATGGAAGAATCATTCCAAACTTTCTGAACAATTTCATCAATCCTATCTCTCTTGAACCATGCATTTTCAAATCTGAAAATTGGTTCAGTTTTTTGGAAATCCCCAGAATCTAAATAGAGAGGAGTATGATCTGATTTTTTCCTAGTTAAAGCTGTTACGTGGGTTAAGGGGTATACCTCTTCCCAATCAGTGCTACATAGAATTCTATCTAGTTTCTCAAACGTGGGATTCAGCATACAATTGCCCCAAGTAAATTTCCTCCCATTCATATCCAATTCTCTCACCCCAGCTTGTTCCAAAATGGCATTGAAAAGAAAACTCCAATGTCCAGGGGATCCTGGTTTATTTTTCTCACTGGCTTTCCTAATAATGTTAAAGTCCCCTCCAATTAAAATAGGGTTTATAGAGTTTTGAAAAACTCTGGATAGCTTAGCCAGGAACAAAGCTTTCCTCTCTGGCTGTGCCTCACCATATATCACCACCAGGTCCCAAATAAACCTTTTATCAATATCTTGTACTGTCATTTTAATATGATAATCCCCCTCATCCTGAGAAATTATATCTAGTGTGGTATAATTCACACGTAGTAGGAGGCCACCAGATTTCCCCCTAGCTAGGGTGAAATGCCAATGGAAATCCCTCCCTGCACAAACCTGCTGCAATTCATTTCTGGAAAATTGCTGTCTCATGGTCTCCTGTAGACCCAGGAAGTCAACTTTCATATCCATAATCATCTCTCTTAAGAATCTTTTCTTAATATCACCCCCAAAACCTCTCATATTCCAAAAAATGCCCCTCATCTCTTTTTCTTTTTCTTCTTATCTAAAGATTCTAAATTTCTGACTACTGAGGCAATTTTAACTCCAGAACCTCTGGTAGTTTTGCCTTTTTTCTTAACTCTTTTTGGTGAGAAAAGACCCTTCACTAATTCCCACTCCTCATTCTCCTCTTCCTCTTTTTCCATATCTTCATCTTCTAACAGATCTAGTAGAGAATATTCTCCAGTATCAAGAAAGTCATGCTCCTCAGGCATGTGGTTTTGTTTCTGCTTATTATTATAGTTAGTCAGCCACATATCAATTCTGGCGTGTTCAGCCATTTTAATTAATTCCAGATTGTAATTAACAATATCAGGTTTGGATCCTAAGCTAACACCAACCCCCTCAGCAGTCTGCTGTAAAATATCATTAGGCCTAGATATGACATCAGAAAGAAAATACTCACCATAGTTGTTCTTCTGTGCCACTCTCTCTTTAGTCAAATCAGTGATCTTTTTATCTTCCTTGCTTTTCAGTCTAATGCATCTTCTCAATTCTTCCTCATCCTGGGATTCCAACTCTCCTATACCAGCCTTTTTAATTTTGGTCTCAAAAGATTCAGTTTCCTGACTGGCAGTATAGTCCACAGGCTCCATATAACCCAGGCCCACTGCCTGTTCCATTAGTTCCAGCTCTGACATTCCTCCCCCACTTTCCTTATTTTCTTCTGCTACAACTCCTTCTCCTGAATTCTCCTTCTCATCTTTACTCCCAAGCTGTTTTTCCCCTGATTGAGATCCTCTCACATCTTCACTGACCTTCAGATTAATCTGCAGAAGTTCATGATGTCTCTTAACTTCCCTTTCCAATGATTTCCTAATAATATCCATTTCCTTTCTCTTTTTTTTCCTCCAACATCAGTTGAGCAGTCTGCCTTGCTGCCAACTCCTCTGCTTTCTGCAATCTAGCTTTTAAACTTTCTTCTTCTCCTTGTCTTTCTCCCACAGTCCCCACCTCTGCCTTGTCCTTGACCAACTCATCTTTCTGAGACACATCCTCTGTCTTCAGAACCACCTGCTCATACTGCTTTAATCCCAAACTCCCCAAACTAACAAATGACTTTGTAGGTTCAGATTGTTTACTTTTTTTTTCTGCACCTCCTTCTCCCTCTGTGTATCATAGCTCTCTAAGTCCAGATAATCAAAGGTTTTTCTTTTGTTTCCCTCCTCAAACTTGTACCAACCTTGTTCAGCAACTGAATCAAACTCAAAGCCTATATCATATAGCAACAAGTCCTTGGTAGTGATTTATGTGCCAGCAGGAACCTTATGTAAGTCCCTAACTCCCACTTTCACTCTTATCTCCTCCCTGAAGGAAATATGCCCTAGAGGCAATAATAAAGTTATTATTTATTTCCTCATATCATGATAAATGTTTATTATTCATGCTAGAATTGTATTATCTGGAAACATGATACATGTGTGAATACATAGACAAAACTATAGTCACTAGTATGCCTCTACTTGACTAGCTCATTAATCAAAGATGGTTATGTTTCCTGACCATAGACATGTGTTGTCATTTGATTAGTGGGATCACATCATTAGGAGAATGATGTGATTGACATGATCCATTCTGTTAGCTTAGCACTTGATCGTTTAGTATTCTGCTATTGCTTCCTTCATGACTTATACATGTTCCTGTAACTATGAGGATTGTGCAACTCCCATTTACCGGAGGAACACTTTGTGTGCTACCAAACGTCACAACGTGAATCGGGTGATTATAAAGGAGTACTACGGTGTCTCCGAAGGTACATGTTGGGTTGGCATAATTGAGATTAGGATTTGTCACTCCGATTGTCGGAGAGGTATCTCTGGGCCCTCTCGGTAATACTCATCACCTAAGCCTTGCAAGCATGTAACTAATGAGTTAGTTATGAGATGACGTATTCGGAACGAGTAAAGAGACTTGCCGTAACGAGATTGAACTAGGTATTGGATACCGACGATCAAATCTCGGCAAGTAACATACCGATGACAAAGGAACAACGTATGTTGTTGTGCGGTTTGACCGATAAAGATCTTCGTAGAATATCTAGGAACCAATATGGGAATCCAGTTCCGCTATTGGTTATTGACCGAGACGTGTCTCGGTCATGTCTACATTGTTCTCGAACCGTAGGGTCCGCACGCTTAAGGTTTCGATGATGTTATATTATGAGTTTATGTATTTTGATGTACCGAAGTTTGTTCGGAGTCCCGGATGTGATCACGGACATGACGAGGAGTCTCGGAATGGTCGAGACATAAAGATTGATATATTGGACGACTATATTCGGACACCGGAAAGGTTCCGGAAGTTTTCAGAGAAAACCGGAGTGCCGGGGGGGTTACCGGAACCCCCCGGGAGAGTTAATGGGCCACTTGGGCCTAGGTGGGAAGAGAGAGGGGCGGCCAGGGTGGGCGCCGCCCCTCTCCCTCCTCCAAATCAATGGACTAGGAGGCGGCGCCCCTTCCCTCCCCCTCTCCTCCTTCCTTCCCCCTCCTAGTAGGAGTAGGAAAGGAGGAATCCTACTCCTACTAGGAGGAGGATTCCTCCTCCCTTGGCGCGCCCCAAGGGGGCCGGCCGGCCTCCCCCTCCCTCCTTTATATACGGGGGTAGGGGGCACCCTAGACACACAAGTTGATCATTGATCGTTCCTTAGCCGTGTGCGGTGCCCCCTCCACGATATTACACCTCGGTCCTATTGTAGCGGTGCTTAGGCGAAGCCTGCGACAGAGAACATCAAGATCGTCACCATGCCGTCGTCTTGTGGAACTCCCCCGCGCCTCTGCTGGATCGGAGATCGGGGGTGCGTCATCGAGCTGTACGTGTGTCAAGAACTCGTAGGTGCCGGAGTATCGGTGCTTGGATTGGTTGGACCGGGAGGACGTACGACTACTTCCTCTATGTTGCGTCAACGCTTCCGCTTTGGTCTACGAGGGTACGTAGACAACACTCTCCCCTCTCGTTGCTATGCATCACCATGATCTTGCGTGTGCGTAGGAATTTTTTTGAAATTACTACGTTCCCCAACAGTGGCATCCGAGCCAGGTTTTATGCGTTGATGTTATATGCACGAGTAGAACACAAGTGAGTTGTGGACGATATAAGTCATACTGCCTACCAAATGTCATACTTTGGTTCAGCGGTATTGTGAGATGAAGCGGCCCGACCGACATTACGCCAGACGCTTACGCGAGACTGGTTTCACCGCTCTGAGCACTCGTGCTTAAAGGTGGCTGGCGGGTGTCTGTCTCTCTCACTTTACTTGAACTGAAAAGTGGCTCGCCCGGTCCTTGTGAAGGTTAAAACGAGTCTATTTGACAAACTATCGTTGTGGTTTTGATGCGTAGGTAAGAACGGTTCTTGCTAAGCCCGTAGCAGCCACGTAAAATTTGCAACAACAAAGTAGAGGACGTCTTGAAGGAAATATGCCCTAGAGGCAATAATAAAGTTATTATTTATTTCCTTATATCATGATAAATGTTTATTATTCATGCTAGAATTGTATTAACCGGAAACATAATACATGTGTGAATATATAGACAAACAGATTGTCACTAGTATGCCTCTACTTGACTAGCTTGTTAATCAAAGATGGTTATGTTTCCTAACCATGAACAAAGAGTTGTTATTTGATTAACAAGGTCACATCATTAGTTGAATGATCTGATTTACATGACCCATTCCATTAGCTTAGCACACGATCATTTAGTATGTTGCTACTGCTTTTATCCATGACTTATACATGTTCCTATAACTATGAGATTATGCAACTCCCGTTTACCGGAGGAACACTTTGGGTACTACCAAACGTCACAACGTAACTGGGTGATTATAAAGGAGTACTACAGGTGTCTCCAAAGGCAGATGTTGGGTTGGCGTATTTCGAGATTAGGTTTTGTCACTCCGATTGTCGGAGAGGTATCTCTGGGCCCTCTCGGTAATACACATCACTGAAGCCTTGCAAGCATTACAACTAATGAGTTAGTTGTGAGATGATGTATTACGGAACGAGTAAAGAGACTTGCTGGTAACGAGATTGAACTAGGTATTGGATACCGACGATCGAATCTCGGGCAAGTAACATACCGATGACAAAGGGAACAACGTATGTTGTTATGCGGTCTGACCGATAAAGATCTTCGTAGAATATGTAGGAGCCAATATGGGCATCCAGGTCCCGCTATTGGTTATTGACCGAGACGTGTCTCGGTCATGTCTACATTGTTCTCGAACCGTAGGGTCCGCACGCTTAAGGTTTCGATGACGGTTATATTATGAGTTTGTGTATTTTGATGTACCGAAGAAGTTCGGAGTCCCGGATGTGATCACGGACATGACGAGGAGTCTCGAAATGGTCGAGACATAAAGATTGATATATTGGAAGCCTATATTTGGAGTTCGGAATGGTTCCGGGTGAAATCGGGAATTTACCGGAGTACCGGGAGGTTACCGGAACCCCCCGAGAACTATATGGGCCATAGTGGGCCTTGGTGGAAAGGAGAAAGGGCCAGCCCTAGGTGGCCGCGCGCCTCCCCTCCCCTAGTCCTACTAGGACTAGGAAAGGTGGGCCGGCCCCCTCTCTCTCTTTCCCCCTCCGGTGAATCCTATTCCAACTAGGATTGGAGGGGGAATCCTACTCCCAGAGGGAGTAGGACTCCCTGGCGCGCCTCCTCTTGGCCGGCCGGCCCCTCCCCTTGCTCCTTTATATACGGGGCCAGGGGGGCACCCTAGAACACACAAGTTTGATCTACGGATCGTTCCTTAGCCGTGTGCGGTGCCCCCTCCACCATATTCCACCTCGGTCATATCGTCAGCAAAGCTTAGGCGAAGCCTGCGCGATAGAACATCAAGATCGTCACCACGCCGTCGTCTTGATGGAACTCTCCTCCCGGGCTATCTCGGATTGGAGCCCGAGGAGCGCCATCGAGCTGTCGTGTGTCAAGAACTCGGGCGCGCGAGTAACGGCGCCGGATCGGTCGGATCGCGAGGAGAACGTCGACTACTTCCTCTACATTGTGATCGCTTCGCTTTGGTCTACGAGTGCGTAGACAACACTCTCCCCTCTCGTTGCTATGCATCACCATGATCTTGCGTGTGCGTAGGAATTTTTGAAATTACTCGTTCCCCAACAAAGGCATCCGAGCCTAGGTTTTTATGGTTTGATGTTATGCACGAGTAGAACACAAGTGAGTTGTGGGCGATACAAGTCATACTACCTACCAAAGCATGTCATACTTTGGTTCAGCGGTATTGTGAGATGAAGCGCCCGGACCGACATTACGCGACGCTTACGCGAGACTGGTTTCACCGCCACGAGCACTCGTTGCTTAAAGGTGATGGCGGTGTCTGCTCTCTCACTTTAGTTGAACCGAAAAGGCTACGCCCGGTCCTTGAGAAGGTTAAAACGGAGTCTATTTGACGAAGTATCGTTGTGGTTTTGATGCGTGGGTGAGATTGATTCTTGCTTAAGCCCGTAGCAGCCACGTAAAATTTGCAACAACAAAGCGAGGACGCCTAACTTGTTTTTGCAGGGCATGTTGTGATGTGATATGGTCAAGACATGATGATATATTTTATTGTATGAGATGATCATGTTTTGTAACCGGTTATCGGCAATGGCAGAGCCATATGGTCGTCGCTTTATTGTATGAAATGCAATCGCTACTGTAATGCTTTACTTTATCACTAAGCGGTAGCGATAGTCGTAGAAGCATAAGATTGGCGAGGCGACAATGATGCTACGATGGAGATCAAGGTGTCGCTACCGGTGACGATGGTGATCATGATGGTGCTGTGAGAGATGGAGATCACGAAGCACAAGATGATGATGACCATATCATATCACTTATATTGATTTGCATGTGATGTTTATCTTTTATGCATCTTATCTTGCTTTGATTGACGGTAGCATTATAAGATGATCTCTCACTAAATTATCAAGAAGTGTTCTCCCGAGTATGCACCGTTGCCAAAGTTCGTCGTGCCCGCACACCACGTGATGATCGGGTGTGATAAGCTCTCGTCCATCTACAACGGGTGCAAGCCAGTTTTGCACACGCAGAATACTCAGTTATACTTGACGAGCCTAGCATATGCAGATATGGCCTCGGAACACGGAGACCGAAAGGTCGAGCGTGAATCATATAGTAGATATGATCAACATAAGATGTTCACCATTGAAAACTACTCCGTTTCACGTGATGATCGGTTATGGTTTAGTTGATTTGGATCACGTGATCACTTAGATGACTAGAGAGATGTCTGTCTAAGTGGGAGTTCTTAAGTAATATGATTAATTGAACTAAAATTTATCATGAACTTAGTACCTGATAGTATCTTGCTTGTCTATGTTTGATTGTAGATCAATAGCTCGCGTTGTTGCTTCCCTGTGTTTATTTTTGATATGGTCCTAGAGAATATTATGTTGAAAGATGTTAGTAGCAATGATGCGGATTGGATCCGTGATCTGAGGTTTATCCTCATTGCTGCACAGAAGAATTATGTCCTTGATGCACCGCTAGGTGACAGACCTATTGCAGGAGCAGATGCAAACGTTATGAACGTTTGGCTAGCTCAATACGATGACTACTTGATAGTTTTGTGCACCATGCTTTATGGCTTAGAATCGGGACTTCAAAGATGTTTTGAACATCATGGACCATATGAGATGTTCCAGGAGTTGAAGTTAATATTTCAAGCAAATACCCGAGTTGAGAGATATGAAGATCTCAACAAAGTTCTATAAGCTAAAAGATGGAGGAGAATCGCTCAACTAGTGAGCATGTGCTCAGATTGTCTGGGTACTTCAATTGCTTGAATCAAGTGGGAGTTAATCTTCCAGATAAGATAGTGATTGACAGAATTCTCTAGTCACCATCACCAAGTTAGTAGAACTTCGTGATGAACTATAGTATGCAAGGGATGATGAAAATGATTCCCGAGTTTTTCATGATGATGAAATCGATGAAGGTAGAAATCAAGAAAGAACATCAAGTGTTGATGATTAACAAGGCCACTAGTTTCAAAAAAAAGGGCAAAGGGATAGAAGGGAACTTCAAGAAGAACGGCAAGCAAGTTGCTGCTCAAGTGAAGAATCCCAAGTCTGGACCTAAGCCTGAGACTAAGTGCTTCTACCGCAAAGGGACTGGTTCTCGAAGCGTAACTACCCCAAGTATTTGGTGGATAAGAAGGATGGCAAAGTAAACAAAGGTATATTTGATATACATGTTATTGATGTGTACTTCACTAGTGTTTAATAGCAACCCCTCGGTATTTGGTACTGGTTCGGTTACTAAGAGTAGTAACTCGAAACGGAGTTGCGAATAAATGAAACTAGTTAAGGATGAAGTGACGATGTGTGTTGAAAGTAGTTTCAAGATTGATATGATCATCATCGCACACTCCCTATACTTTCGGGATTAGTGTTGAACCTAAATAAATGTTATTTGGTGTTTGCGTTGAGCATGAATATGATTTGATCGTGTTTATTGCAATACGGTTATTCATTTAGGTAAGAGAATAAACTGTTGTTCTGTTTACATGAATAAAACCTTATATGGTTACACACCCAATGAAAATGGTTCATTGGATCTCGATCGTAGTGATACACATATTCATAATATTGAAACCAAAAGATGCAAAGTTAATAATGATAGTGCAACTTATTTGTGGCACTGCCGTTTAGGTCATATTGGTGTAAAGCGCATGAAGAAACTCCATGCTGATGGGATTTTGGAATCACTTGATTATGAATCACTTGATGCTTGCGAATCATGCCTCTTGGGCAAGATGACTAAAACGTCGTTCTCCGGAACATTGGAGCGAGCAACAGATTTGTTGGAAATCATACATACTGATGTATGTGGTCCGATGAATATTAAGGCTCCCGACAAGTATCATTATTTTCTGACCTTCACAGATGATTTGAGTAGATATGGGTATATCTACTTGATGAAACATAAGTCTGAAATAGTTGAAAGGATTCAAAGAATTTCAGAGTGAAGTGGAAAAATCATCGTGACAAGAAAATAAGGTTTCTACGATTTGATCGCAGGGACAAATATTTAAGTTACGAGTTTGGTCTTCAATTAAAACAATGTGGAATAGTTTCACAAATTCATGCCACCTGGAACACCAGATCATAATGGTGTGTCCGAACGTCATAACCGTACTTTATTGGATATAGTACAATCTATGATGTTTCTTACCGATTTACCAATGTCGTTTTGGGATCATGCATTAGAGACAACAGCATTCACGTTAAATAGGGCACCATCTAAATCCGTTGAGACGACACTATATGAACTATGGTTTAGCAAGAAACCAAAGTTGTCGTTTCTTAAAGTTTGGGGATGCGATGCTTATGTGAAAAAGTTTCATCCTGATAAGCTCGAACCCAAATCGGAGAAGTGCGTCTTCATAGAATACCCAAAGGAAATTGTTGGGTACACCTTCTATCACAGATCCGAAGGCAAGATATTCGTTGCTTAAGATGGATCCTTTCTAGAAAAGGAGTTTCTCTCGAAAGAAGTGAGTGGGAGGAAAGTAGAACTTGATGAGGTAACAGTACTAGCTCCCTTATTGGAAAGTAGTTCATCACAGAAATTGGTTCCTGTGACACCTACACCAATTAGTGAGGAAGTTAATGATGATGATCATAAAACTTCAGATCAAGTTACTACCGAACCTCGTAGGTAAAACAGAGTGAGATCCGCACCAGAGTAGTACGGTAATCCTGTTCTGGAAGTCATGTTACTAGACCATAATGAACTTGCGAACTATGAAGAAGCGATGGTGAGCCCAGATTCCGCGAAATGGCTTGAGGCCATGAAATCTGAGATGGGATCCATATATGAGAACAAAGTATGGACTTTGGTTAACTTGCCCGATGATCGGCAAGCCATTGAGATTAAATGGATTTTCAAGAGGAAGACGGACGTTGATAGTAGTGTTACTATCTACAAAGCTCGACTTGTTGCAAAAAGGTTTTCGACAAAGTTCAAGATGTTGACTACAATGAGATTTTCTCAAGCAGTAGCGATGCTTAAGTCTGTCCGAATCATGTTAGCAATTGCCACAATTTATGAAATTTGGCAAATGGATGTAAAACTGCATTCTGAATGGTTTTACGGAGGAAGAGTTGTATATGATGCAACGGAAGGTTTTTTCTATCTAAAGGAGCTAACAAAGTGTGCAAGCTCCAGCGATCCATCTATGGACTGGTGCAAGCATCTCGGAGTTGGAATATACGCTTTGATGAGTTGATCAAAGCATATAGTTTTGTATGCAGACTTATGGTGAAGGCTGTATTTACTAGAAAGTGAGTGGGAGCACTACAAAGATTTCGATAAGTATATGTGAATGACATATTGTAGATCGGAAATAATGTAGAATTATTCTGCAAAGCATAAAGGAGTGTTTGAAAGAAGTTTTTCAAAGAAAGACCTCGGTGAAGCTTCTTACATATTGAGCATCAAGATCTATAGAGATAGATCAAGATGCTTGATAAGTTTTTTCAATGAGTACATACCTTGACAAGATTTTGAAGTAGTTCAAAATGGAACAGTCAAAGAAAGAGTTCTTGCCTGTGTTACAAGGTGTGAAAATGAGTAAGACTCAAAACCCGACCACGGCAGAAGATAGAAAGAGAATGAAAGTCATTCCCTATGCCTTGGCAATAGGTTCTATAAAGTATGCCATGTCTGTGTACCAGATCTATTGTATACCCTGCCCGAAGTTTGGCAAGGAAGTACAATAGTGATCTAGGAGTAGATCATCGGACAATGGTCAAAATTATCCTTAGTGGAATAAGGATATGTTTCTCGATTATAGAAGCGACAAAAGGTTCGTCGTAAAGGGTTACGTCGATGCAAGTTTTGACACTGATCTGGATGACTCTAAGTCTCGATCTAGATACATATTGAAAGTGGGAGCAATTAGCTAGAGTAGCTTCGTGCAGAGCATTGTAGATATAGAAAAATTGCAAAATACATAACGGATCTGAATGTGAAAGACCCGTTGACTAAGACTCTCTCACAAGCAAAACATGATCACACCTTAGTACTCTTTGGGTGTTAATCACATAGCGATGTGAACTAGATTACTGAATCTAGTAAACCCTTTGGGTATTGGTCACATGGCGATGTGAACTATGGGTATTAATCACATGATGATGTGAACTATCGATGTTAATCACATGGTGATGTGATCTAGATTATTGACTCTAGTGCAAGTGGGAGACTGAAGGAAATATGCCCTAGAGGCAATAATAAAGTTATTATTTATTTCCTTATATCATGATAAATGTTTATTATTCATGCTAGAATTGTATTAACCGGAAACATAATACATGTGTGAATATATAGACAAACAGATTGTCACTAGTATGCCTCTACTTGACTAGCTTGTTAATCAAAGATGGTTATGTTTCCTAACCATGAACAAAGAGTTGTTATTTGATTAACAAGGTCACATCATTAGTTGAATGATCTGATTGACATGACCCATTCCATTAGCTTAGCACACGATCGTTTAGTATGTTGCTACTGCTTTTATCCATGACTTATACATGTTCCTATAACTATGAGATTATGCAACTCCCGTTTACCGGAGGAACACTTTGGGTACTACCAAACGTCACAACGTGCTCGGGTGATTATAAAGGAGTACTACAGGTGTCTCCAAAGGCAGATGTTGGGTTGGCGTATTTCGAGATTAGGTTTTGTCACTCCGATTGTCGGAGAGGTATCTCTGGGCCCTCTCGGTAATACACATCACTGAAGCCTTGCAAGCATTACAACTAATGAGTTAGTTGTGAGATGATGTATTACGGAACGAGTAAAGAGACTTGCCGGTAACGAGATTGAACTAGGTATTGGATACCGACGATCGAATCTCGGGCAAGTAACATACCGATGACAAAGGAACAACGATGTTGTTATGCGGTCGACCGATAAAGATCTTCGTAGAATATGTAGGAGCCAATATGGGCATCCAGGTCCCGCTATTGGTTATTGACCGGAGACGTGTCTCGGTCATGTCTACATTGTTCTCGAACCGTAGGGTCCGCACGCTTAAGGTTTCGATGACGGTTATATTATGAGTTTGTGTATTTTGATGTACCAAGAAGTTCGAGTCCCGGATGTGATCACGGACATGACGAGGAGTCTCAAATGGTTGAGACATAAAGATTGATATATTGGAAGCCTATATTTGGAGTTCGAATGGTTCCGGTGAAATCGAATTTATCGGAGTGCCGGAGGTTACCGAACCCCCGAACTATATGGGCCATAGTGGGCCTTGGTGGAAAGGAGAAAGGGCCAGCCCTAGGTGGCAAGGCCCCCCCTTCCCGTAGTCCTACTAGGACTAGGAAAGGTGGGCCGCCCCCTCTCTCTCTTTCCCCTCCGGTGAATCCTATTCCAACTAGGATTGGAGGAATCCTACTCCCAGAGGAGTAGGACTCCTGGCCAGCGCCTCCTCTTGGCCGGCCGGCCCCTCCCCTGCTCCTTTATATACGGGGCAGGGGGCACCCTAGAACACACAAGTTTGATCTACGGATCGTTCCTTAGCCGTGTGCGGTGCCCCCTCCACCATATTCCACCTCGGTCATATCGTCATAAAGCTTAGGCGAAGCCTCGCGCCGTAGAACATCAAGATCGTCACCACGCCGTCAGTCGTCTTGTGGAACTCTCCTCCCCGGCTCTCTTGGATTGGAGCCCGAGGAGCGCCATCGAGCTGTCGTGTGTCAAGAACTCGGGCGCCGAGTAACGGCGCCGGATCGGTCGGATCGCGAGGAGAACGTCGACTACTTCCTCTACGTTGTGATCGCTTCGCTTCGGTCTCACGAGGGTACGTGAGACAACACTCTCCCCTCTCGTTGCTATGCATCACCATGATCTTGCGTGTGCGTAGGAAATTTTTTGAAATTACTACGTTCCCCAACACGTCTAACTTGTTTTTGCAGGGCATGTTGTGATGTGATATGGTCAAGACGTGATGCTATATTTTATTGTATGAGATGATCATGTTTTGTAACCGAAGTTATCGGCAACTGGCAGGAGCCATATGGTTGTCGCTTTATTGTATGAAATGCAACGCATACGTAATTGCTTTACTTTATCACTAAGCGGTAGCGATAGTCGTAGAAGCAATAGATGGCGTAAACGACAACGATGCTACGATGGAGATCAAGGTGTCGTGCCGGTGACGATGGTGATCACGACGGTGCTTCAGAGATGGAGATCACAAGCACAAGATGATGATGGCCATATCATATCACTTATATTGATTTCATGTGATGTTTATCCTTTATGCATCTTATCTTGCTTTGATTGACGGTAGCATTTTAAGATGATCTCTCACTAAAAAATTATCAAGTAGTGTTCTCCCTGAGTATGCACCTGAAGGAAATATGCCCTAGAGGCAATAATAAAGTTATTATTTATTTCCTTATTTCATGATAAATGTTTATCATTCATGCTAGAATTGTATTAACCGGAAACATGATACATGTGTGAATGAATAAACAAACAACATGTCACTAGTATGCCTCTACTAGCTTGTTAATCAAAGATGGTTATGTTTCCTGACCATGAACAAAGAGTTGTTATTTGATTAATGAGGTCACATCATTAGTAGAATGATCTGATTGACATGACCCATTCCATTAGCTTAGCACACGATCGTTTAGTATGTTGCTACTGCTTTTATCCATGACTTATACATGTTCCTATAACTATGAGATTATGCAACTCCGTTTACGGAGGAACACTTTGGTACTACCAAACGTCACAACGAATCGGGTGATTATAAAGAGTACTACAGTGTCTCCAAAGGCGGATGTTGGGTTGGCGTATTCGAGATTAGGTTTTGTCACTCCGATTGTCGGAGAGGTATCTCTGGCCCTCTCGGTAATACACATCACTTGAAGCCTTGCAAGCACTACAACTAATGAGATAGTTGTGAGATGATGTATTACGGAACGAGTAAAGAGACTTGCGATAACGAGATTGAACTAGGTATTGGATACCGACGATCGAATCTCGGGCAAGTAACATACCGATGACAAAGGGAACAACGTATGTTGTTATGCGGTCGACCGATAAAGATCTTCGTAGAATATGTAGGAGCCAATATGGGCATCCAGGTCCCGCTATTGGTTATTGACCGGAGACGTGTCTCGGTCATGTCTACATTGTTCTCGAACCGTAGGGTCCGCACGCTTAAGGTTTCGATGACGGTTATATTATGCGTTTGTGTATTTTGATGTACCGAAGAAGTTCGAGTCCGGATGTGATCACGGACATGACGAGGAGTCTCGAAATGGTCGAGACATAAAGATTGATATATTGGAAGCCTATATTTGGAGTTCGGAATGGTTCCGGTGAAAACAGGAATTTATCGAGTACCGGAGGTTACGGAACCCCGGGTACTACATGGGCCTTAGTGGGCCTCGAGGGAGAAGAGGAGGGGCCGCCAGGGTGGCCACGCCCCTCCCCCAGTCCGAATAGGACAAGGAGGGGGGGGGGGGGGCGGCGCCCCCCTTTCCTCTTCCCCCTCCCCGAATCCTACTCCAACTAGGAAAGGGGGAGAGTCCTACTCCCGGTGGGAGTAGGACTCCTCCGACGCGCCCCCTCTAGGCCGGCCGCACCTTCCCCCTCCCTCCTTTATATACGGGGGCAGGGGGGCACCCTAGGACACACAAGTTTGATCTACGGATCGTTCCTTAGCCGTGTCGCGTGCCCCCTCCACCATATTCCACCTCGGTCATACCGTCGCTGAAGCTTAAGGCGAAGCCTCGCGCCGGAAACATCAAGATCGTCCACCACGCCGTCGTCGACGGAACTCTCCCTCGACACTCGGCTGGATCGAGTCGAGGGACGTCATCGAGCTGTCGTGTGTCAAGAACTCGGGGCGTCGAGTAACGGCGCCGGGATCGGTCGGATCGCGAGGAGAACGTCGACTACTTCCTCTACGTTGTGAACGCTTCGCTTCGGGTCTCGAGGGTGCGAGACAACACTCTCCCCTCTCGTTGCTATGCATCACCATGATCTTGCGTGTGCGAGGGAAAATTTTTGAAATTACTACGTTCCCCTACGGTGGTATCGAGCCTAGGTTTTTATGGTTTGATGTTTTGCACGAGTAGAACACAAGTGAGTTGTGGGCGATACAAGTCATACTACCTACCAAAGCATGTCATACTTTGGTTCAGCGGTATTGTGAGATGAAGCGGCCCGACCGACATTACGCCAGACGCTTACGCGAGACTGGTTTCACCGCTCTGAGCACTCGTTGCTTAAAGGTGACCGGTGGGTGCTGTCTCTCTCACTTTAGTTGAACCGAGTGTGGCTACGCCGGTCCTTGAGAAGGTTAAACGCGTCTATTTGACGAAGTATCGTTGTGGTTTTGATGCGTGGGTGAGATTGGTTCTTGCTTAAGCCCGTAGCAGCCACGTAAAATTTGCAACAACAAAGTAGAGGACGTCTAACTTGTTTTTGCAGGGCATGTTGTGATGTGATATGGTCAAGACGTGATGCTATATTTTATTGTATGAGATGATCATGTTTTGTAACCGGTTATCGGCAATGGCTGGAGCCATATGGTTGTCGCTTTATTGTATGCAATGCAATCGCTACTGTAATGCTTTACTTTATCACTAAGCGGTAGCGATAGTCGAGAAGCATAAGATTGGCGAGACGACAACGATGCTACAATGGAGATCAAGGTGTCGCGGGTGGCGATGGTGATCATGGTGGTGCTGCGGAGATGAAGATCACGAAGCACAAGATGATGATGACCATATCATATCACTTATATTGATTTGCATGTGATGTTTATCCTTTATGTATCTTATCTTGCTTTGATTGACGGTAGCATTATAAGATGATCTCTCACTAAATTATCAAGAAGTGTTCTCCCCGAGTATGCACCGTTGCCAAAGTTCGTCGTGCCCAGACACCACGTGATGATCGGGTGTGATAAGCTCTACGTCCATCTACAACGGGTGCAAGCCAGTTTTGCACACGCAGAATACTCGGGTTATACTTGACGAGCCTAGCATATGCAGATATGGCCTCGGAACACGGAGACCGAAAGGTCGAGCGTGAATCATATAGTAGATATGATCAACATAAGATGTTCACCATTGAAAACTACTCCATTTCATGTGATGATCGGTTATGGTTTAGTTGATTTGGATCACATGATCACTTAGATGACTAGAGAGATGTCTTTCTAAGTGGGAGTTCTTAAGTAATATGATTAATTGAACTTAAATTTATCATGAACTTAGTACCGATAGTATCTTGCTTGTTTATGTTTGATTGTAGATAGATGGCTCGTCTTTGTTGTTCCGTTGAATTTTAATGCGTTCCTTGAGAAAGCAAAGTTGAAAGATGATGGTAGCAATTACACGGATCGGGTCCGTAACTTTGAGGATTATCCTCATTGCTGCACGTAAGAGTTACGCCTGAATGCACCGCTGGGTGCGAACTGCTTCCGATGCAACCGACGGCGTTAAGAACGTCTGCGAGAGCAAAGTCGATGACTACTCTATAGTTCAAGTGCCATGCTTTACGGCTTAGAACCGGGACTTCAACGACGTTTTGAGCGTCATGGAGCATATGAGATGTTCCAGAGTTGAAGTTAATATTCCAAAGAATGCCCGGATTGAGAGATATGAAGTCTCCAATAAGTTCTATAGCTGCAAGATGGAGGAGAATAGTTACATTAGTGAGCACATACTCGTAATGTCCGGGTACTACAATCACTTGACACAATTGGGAGTTAATCTTCCGGATGATTGTGTCATTGATGAATTCTTCAATCACCGCCACCAAGCTACAAAGGCTTCGTGATGAACTATAATATGCAAGGGTTAGTAAAGACTATACCGAGCTCTTCGCAATGCTAAAGGCTGCGGAGGTAGAAATCAAGAAGGAGCATCAAGTGTTGATGGTCAATAAGACCACTAGTTTCAAGAAGAAAGGCAAAGGGAAGAAGAAGGGAACTTCAAGAAGAACAGCAAGCAAGTTGCTCTCAGAGAAGAAACCCAAGTCTGGACCTAAGCCTGGCCCGAGTGCTTCTCTTGCAAGCGATCGTCATTTGAGCGGAACTGCCCCAAGTATTTGGCGGATAAGAAGGATGGCAAGGTGAACAAAGGTATATGTGATATACATGTTATTGATGTGTACCTTACTAGAGCTCGCAGAGCACTGGGTATTTGATACTGGTTACATTGCTAATATTTGCAACTCAAAGCAGGACTACGGATTAGCGAACACCGGCAAAGGACGAGGTGACGATGCGTGGGAAATGGTTCCAAAGTCGATGTGATCGCGGTCGGCACGCTACCTCTACATCTACCTTCGGGATTAGTTTTAGACCTAAATAATTGTTATTTGGTGCTGCGTTGAGCATGAACATTATATCTGGATCTTGTTTGATGCGAGACGGTTATTCATTTAAATCGAGAGAATAATGGTTGTTCTATTTATATGAGTAATATCTTTTATGGTCATGCACCCTTGAGGAGTGGTCTATTTTGATGAATCTCGATAGTAGTGATACACATATTCATAATGTTGAAACCAAAAGATGCAGAGTTGATAATGATAGTGCAACTTATTTGTGGCATTGCCGTTTAGGTCATATCGGTGTAAAGCGCATGAAGAAACTCCATCTTGATGGACTTTTGGAGTCACTTGATTATGAATCACTTGGCACTTATGAACCGTGCCTTATGGGCAAGATGACTAAAACCCGTTCTCGGTACTATGGAGAGAGCAACAGATTTGTTGGAAATCATACATACTGATGTATGTGGTCCAATGAATGTTGAGGCTCGTGGCGGATATCGTTATTTTCTCACCTTCACAGATGACTTAAGCGGATATGGGTATATCTACTTAATGAAACATAAGTCTGAAACATTTGAAAAGTTCAAAGAATTTCAGAGTGAAGTTGAAAATCATCGTAACAAGAAAATTAAATTTCTACGATCGATCGTGGAGGTGAATATTTGAGTTACTGAGTTTGGTCTACATTTGAAACAATGCGGAATAGTTTAAGAACTCACGCCACCCGAACACCACAACGTAATGGTGTGTCCGAACGTCGAATCGCACTTTACTAGATATGGTGCGATCTATGATGTCTCTTACAGATTTACCGCTATCGTTTTGGGGTTATGCTCTAGAGACGGCCGCATTCACACTGAATAGAACACCGTCGAAATCCGTTGAGACGAAACCTTATGAACTATGGTTTGGCAAGAAACCAAAGTTGTCGTTTCTTAAAGTTTGGGGATGCGATGCTTATGTGAAAAACTTCAACCTAAGCTCGAACCCAAATCGAGAAATGTGTCTTCATAGGATACCCAAAGGAGACAGTTGGGTACACCTTCTATCACAGATCCGAAGGCAAGGCATTCGTTGCTAAGAATGGATCCTTTCTAGAGAAGGAGTTTCTCTCGAAAGAAGTGAGTGGGAGGAAAGTGGAACTTGATGAGGTAATAGTACCTTCTCCCTTACTTGAAAGTAGTTCGTTGCAGAAACCGGTTTCTGAGACATCTACACCAAGTAGTGAGGAAGTTGATGATGTTGATCATGAAACTTCAGATCAAGTTACTGCAGAACCTCGTAGATCAACCAGAGTAAGATCCGCACTGAGTGGTGCGGTAATCCTGTTCGGAAGTCATGCTACTAGATCATGATGAACCTACGAACTATGAAGAAGCGATGGTGAGCCCAGATTCGCAAAATGGCTTGAGGCCATGAAATCGAGATGGGATCCATGTATGAAAACAAAGTATGGACTTTGGTTGACTTGCCCGAGGGTAGGCAAGCAATAGAAAACAAGTGGATCTTCAAGAAGAAGACCGACGCGACGGTAATATTATCGTCTATAAAGCTCGACTTATCGCAAAAGGTTTTCGGCAAGTTCAAGGGATTGACTACGATGAGACCTTCTCACCCGTGGCGATGCTTAAGTCCGTCCGAATCATGTTAGCAATTGCCGCATTTTATGATTATGAAATTTGGCAAATGGATGTAAAGACTGCATTCTGAATGGATTTACGGAAGAAGAGTTGTATATGATGCAACCGAAGGTTTTATCGATCCAAAGGAGCTAACAAAGTGTGCAAGCTCCAGCGATCCATCTATGGACTGGTGCAAGCATCTCGGAGTTGGAATAAGCGCTTTGATAGTGTGATCAAAGCATTTGGGTTTGTCTGAGACTTTTGGAGAAGCCTGTATTTACAAGAAAGTGAGTGGGAGCTCAGTAGCATTTCGATATTATATGTAGATGGCATATTGCTAATCGGAAATGATATAGAATTTCTGGATAGCATAAAGGGATACTTGAATAAGAGTTTTTCAATGAAAGACCTCGGTGAAGCTGCTTACATATTGGGCATTAAGATCTATAGAGATAGATCAAGGCGCTTAATTGGACTTTCACAAAGCACATACCTTGACAAAATTTTGAAGAAGTTCAAGATGGATCAAGCAAAGAAAGGGTTCTTGCACTGTGTTACAAGGTGTGAAGTTGAGTAAGACTCAATGCCCGACCACTGCAGAAGATAGAGAGAAAATGAAAGATGTTCCTATGCTTCAGCCATAGGCTCTATCATGTATGCAATCTTGTGTACCGCACCTAATGTGTGCCTTGCTATAAGCCTAGCAGGAAGGTACCAAAGTAATCCAGGAGTGGATCACTGGACAGCGGTCAAGAACATCCTGAAATACCTGAAAAGGACTAAGGATATGTTTCTCGTATATGGAGGTGACAAAGAGCTCATCGTAAATGGTTACGTTGATGCAAGCTTTGACACCGATCCGGACGATTCTAAATCGCAGACCGGATACGTATTTACACTAAACGGAGGAGCTGTCAGTTGGTGCAGTTCTAAACAAAGCGTCGTAGCAGGATCTACATGTGAAGCGGAGTACATAGCAGCTTCGAAGCAGCTAATGAAGGAGTCTGGATGAAGGAGTTCATATCCGATCTAGGTGTCATACCTAGTGCATCGGGTCCAATGAAAATCTTCTGTGACAATACTGGAGCAATTGCCTTAGCAAAGGAATCCAGATTTCACAAGAGGACCAAGCACATCAAAAGACGCTTCAATTCCATCCGGGACTTAGTCCAGGTGGGAGACATAGAGATTTGCAAGATACATACGGATCTGAATGTTGCAGACCCGTTGACTAAGCCTCTTCCACGAGCAAAACATGATCAGCACCAAGACTCCATGGGTGTTAGAATCATTACTATGTAATCTAGATTATTGACTCTAGTGCAAGTGGGAGATCAAGGAAATATGCCCTAGAGGCAATAATAAAGTTATTATTTATTTCCTTATTTCATGATAAATGTTTATCATTCATGCTAGAATTGTATTAACCGGAAACATGATACATGTGTGAATGAATAAACAAACAACATGTCACTAGTATGCCTCTACTAGCTTGTTAATCAAAGATGGTTATGTTTCCTGACCATGAACAAAGAGTTGTTATTTGATTAATGAGGTCACATCATTAGTAGAATGATCTGATTGACATGACCCATTCCATTAGCTTAGCACACGATCGTTTAGTATGTTGCTACTGCTTTTATCCATGACTTATACATGTTCCTATAACTATGAGATTATGCAACTCCCGTTTGCCGGAGGAACACTTTGGGTACTACCAAACGTCACAACGTAACTGGGTGATTATAAAGGAGTACTACAGGTGTCTCCAAAGGCAGATGTTGGGTTGGCGTATTTCGAGATTAGGTTTTGTCACTCCGATTGTCGGAGAGGTATCTCTGGGCCCTCTCGGTAATACACATCACTGAAGCCTTGCAAGCACTACAACTAATGAGATAGTTGTGAGATGATGTATTACGGAACGAGTAAAGAGACTTGCCGGTAACGAGATTGAACTAGGTATTGGATACCGACGATCGAATCTCGGGCAAGTAACATACCGATGACAAAGGAACAACGATGTTGTTATGCGGTCGACCGATAAAGATCTTCGTAGAATATGTAGGAACCAATATGGGCATCCAGGTCCGCTGTTGGTTATTGACCGAGAATAGTTCTAGGTCATGTCTACATTGTTCTCGAACCGTAGGGTCCGCACGCTTAAGGTTTCGATGGCGGTTATTATGAGTTTATGTATTTTGATGTACCAAGAAGTTGAGTCCGGATGTGATCACGGACATGACGAGGAGTCTCGAAATGGTCGAGACATAAAGATTGATATATTGGAAGCCTATATTTGGAGTTGGAATGGTTCCGGTGAAAGCAGAATTTACTGGAGTCTGGGAGGTTACGGAACCCCGGGTACTACATGGGCCTTAGTGGGCCTCGAGGGAGAAGAGGAGGGCCGGCCAGGGGGTGGCGCCCCCCCCCAGTCCGAATAGGACAGGAGGGGCGGCGCCCCCTCTCTTCCCCTCCCCAATCCTACTCCAACTAGGAAGGGGAGTCCTACTCGGTGGGAGTAGGACTCCTCCGCCCCTCTAGGCTGGCCGCACCTTCCCCCTCCCTCCTTTATATCTGGGGCAGGGGGCACCCTAGGACACACAAGTTTGATCTACGGATCGTTCCTTAGCCGTGTCGGTGCCCCCTCCACCATATTCCACCTCGGTCATACCGTCATGAAGCTTAGGCGAAGCCTGCGCCGGTGAAACATCAAGATCGTCCCACGCCGTCGTCTTGTGGAACTCTCCCTCGACACTCGGCTGGATCGAGTCGAGGGCGTCATCGAGCTGTCGCGTGTGTCAAGAACTTCGGGGCGTCGGAGTAACGGCGCCGGATCGGTCGGATCGCGAGGAGAACGTCGACTACTTCCTCTACGTTGTGAACGCTTCGCTTCGGGTCTCACGAGTGCGTAGACAACACTCTCCCCTCTCGTTGCTATGCATCACCATGATCTTGCGTGTGCGTAGGAATTTTTTGAAATTACTCGTTCCCCTACAAAGACCGTTGCCAAAGTTCGTCGTGCCCGGACACCACGTGATGATCGGGTGTGATAAGCTCTCGTCCATCTAAAACGGGTGCAAGCCAGTTTTGCACACGAGAATACTCGGGTTAAACTTGACGAGCCTAGCATATGCGAGATATGGCCTCGGAACACGGAGACCGAAAGGTCGAGCGTGAATCATATAGTAGATATGATCAACATAAGATGTTCACCATTGAAAACTACTCCATCTCACGTGATGATCGGACATGGTTTAGTTGATTTGGATCACGTGATCACTTAGATGACTAGAGAGATGTCTGTCTAAGTGGAAGTTCTTTAGTAATATGATTAATTGAACTTAAATTTATCATGAACTTAGTACCTGATAGTATTTTGCTTGTCTATGTTTGTTTGTAGATAGATGGCTCGTCTTTGTTGTTCCGTTGAATTTTAATGCGTTCCTTGAGAAAGCAAAGTTGAAAGATGATGGTAGCAATTACACGGATCGGGTCCGTAACTTTGAGGATTATCCTCATTGCTGCACGTAAGAGTTACGCCCCGAAGCACCGCTGGGTGCCGAACTGCTTGCTGATGCAACCGACGAAGTTAAGAACGTCTGGCGAGCAAAGCTGATGACTACTCTATAGTTCGAGTGTGCCATGCTTTACGGCTTAGAACCGGGTCTTCAACGGCGTTTTGAGCGTCATGGAGCATATGAGATGTTCCAGAGTTGAAGTTAATATTTCAAGCAAATGCCCGGATTGAGAGATATGAAGTCTCCAATAAGTTCTACAGCTGCAAGATGGAGGAGAACAGTTCATCGGTGAGCATATACTCAAAATGTCCGGGTATAATAATCACTTGATTCAATTGGGAGTTAATCTTCCGGTTGATAGCGTCATTGACAGAATTCTCCAATCGCTGTCACCAAGCTACAAGAGCTTTGTGATGAACTATAATATGCAAGGGATGAACAAAATTATTCCCGAGCTCTTCGCGATCTTTGAAAGCAGCGGAGGTAGAAATCAGAAGGAGCATCAAGTGTTGATGGTCAACAAGACCACTAGTTTCAAGAAGAAGGGCAAAGGGAAGAAGAAGGAACTTCAAAAGAACAGCAAGCAAGTTGCTGCTCAAGAGAAGAAACCCAAGTCTGGACCTAAGCCTGAAATCGAGTGCTTATCTTTAAGCGGCCGGACATTTGAAGCGGAACTGCCCAAGTATTTGGCGGATAAGAAGGATGGCAAAGTGAACAAAGCTATATGTGATATACATGTTATTGATGTGTACCTTACTAATGCTCGCAGAGCACCTGGTATTTGATATTGGTTACATTGCTAATATTTGCAACTCGAAGCAGGACTACGGATTAAGCGAAGATTAGCTAAGGACGAGGTGATGATGCTGGCGTGGGAAATGATTCCAAAGTCAATGTGATCGCGGTCGCACGCTACCTCTACATCTACCATCGGGATTAGTTTTAGACCTGAATAATTGTTATTTGGTGCTGCGTTGAGCATGAACATTATATCTGGATCTTGTTTGATGCGAGGCGGTTATTCATTTAAATCGAGAGAATAATGGTTGTTCTATTTATATGAGTAATATCTTTTATGGTCATGCACCCTTGAAGAGTGGTCTATTTTATTGAATCTCGATAGTGGTGATACACATATTCATAATGTTGAAGCCAAAAGATGCAGAGTTGATAATGATAGTGCAACTTATTTGTGGCACTCGCCATTTAGGTCATATCGGTGTAAAACGCATGAAGAAACTCCATCTTGATGGACTTGGAATCACTTGATTATGAATCACTTGGTACTTATGAACCGTGCCTCATGGGCAAGATGACTAAAACACCGTTCTCGGATCTATGGAGAGAGCAACAGATTTATTGGAAATCATACATACGATGTATGTGGCCCGATGAATGTTGAGGCTCGTGGCGGATATCGTTATTTTCTCACCTTCACAGATGATTTGAGCGAGATACGGGTATATCTACTTAATGAAGCACAAGTCGAAACGTTTGAAAAGTTCAAAGAATTTCAGAGTGAAGTAGAAAATCATCGTAACAAGAAAATAAAGTTTCTACGATCGATCGTGGAGGAGAATATTTGAGTTCGAGTTTGGTTTACATTTGAAACAATGCGAATAGTTTAGCAACTCACGCCACCGAACACCACAACGAAATGGTGTGTCGAACGTCGTGTCGTACTTTACTTGATATGGTTCGATCTATGATGTCTCTTACCGATTTACCGCTATCGTTTTGGGGTTATGCTTTAGAGGCGGCCGCATTCACGTTAAATAGGGCACCATCAAAATCCGTTGAGATGACGCCTTATGAACTGTGGTTTGGCAAGAAACCAAAGTTGTCGTTTCTTAAAGTTTGGGGCTGTGATGCTTATGTGAAGAAACTTCAACCGATAAGCTCGAACCCAAATCGAGAAATGTGTCTTCATAGGATACCCAAAGGAGACTATTCGGTACACCTTCTATCACAGATCCAAGGCAAGATTTTCGTTGCTAAATTCAGATCCTTTCTAGAAAGGAGTTTCTCTCGAAAGAAGTGAGTGGGAGGAAAGTAGAACTTGATGAGATAAGCGTATCTACTCCCTTATTGGAAGGTAGTTCATCACAAGAACCGGTTCTGTGACAACTACACCAATTAGTGAGGAAGCTAATGCTATTGATCATGAAACTTCAGATCAAGTTTCTACTGAACCTCGTAGGTCTACCAGAGTAAGATCCGCACTAGAGTGGTATGGCAATCCTATTCTGGAAGTCATGTTACTTGACCATGATGAACCTATGAACTATGAGGAAGCGATGATGAGCCCAGATTTCGCAAAATGGCTAGAGGCCATGAAATCTGAGATGGGATCCATGTATGAAAACAAAGTATGGACTTTGGTTGACTTGCCCGATGATCGGCAAGCAATTGAGAATAAATGGATTTTTAAGAAGAAGACTGACGCTGATGGTAATGTTACTGTCTACAAAGCTCGACTTGTTGCGAAAGGTTTTCAACAAGTTCAAGGAGTTGACTATGATGAGACTTTCTCACCCGTAGCGATGCTTAAGTCTGTCCGAATCATGTTGGCTATTGCTGCATTTCATGATTATGAAATTTGGTAGATGGATGTCAAGACTGCATTCTTGAATGGATTTCTAGAAGAAGAGTTGTATATGATGCAGCCAGAAGGTTTTGTTGATCCAAAGGTGCTAAGAAAGTGTGCAAGCTCCAGCGTTCCATTTATGGACTGGTGCAAGCATCTCGGAGTTGGAATAAGCGCTTTGATAGTGTGATCAAAGCATATGGTTTTATCTGAGACTTTTGGAGAAGCTTTGTATTTACAAGAAAGTGAGTGGGAGCTCAGTAGCATTTCTAGTTTTATATGTTGATGACATATTGTTAATTGGAAATTATATAGAATTTCTGGATAGCATAAAGGGATACTTGAATAAAAGTTTTCAATGAAAGACCTCGGTGAAGCTGCTTACATATTGGGCATCAAGATCTATAGAGATAGATCAAGGCGCTTAATAGGACTTTCACAAAGCACATACCTTGACAAGATTTTGAAAAAGTTCAAAATGGATTAGGCAAAGAAAGGATTCTTGCACGTGCTACAAGGTGTGAAGTTGAGTCAAACTCAATGCCCGACCACAAAGCAGAAGATAGAGAGAAAACGAAAAATGTTCCTATGCTTCAGCCATAGGCTCTATCATGTATGCAATCTTGTGTACCAGACACGACGTATGCTTAGCAATAAGCTTGGCAGAAGGTACCAAAGTAATCCAGAGTGGATCATTTGGACAGCGGTCAAGAACATCTGAAATACGAAAAGGACTAAGGATATGTTTCTCGTATATGGAGGTGACAAAGAGCTAGTCGTAAATGGTTACGTCAATGCAATCTTTGACACTGATCCGGACGATTCTAAATCACAAACCGGATACGTGTTTATATTAAACGATGGAGCTGTAAGTTGGTTCAGTTCTAAACAAAGCGTCGTAGCAGGATCTACATGTGAAGCGGAGTACATAGCTGCTTCTGAAGCAGCAAATGAAGGAGTCTGGATGAAGGAGTTCATTTCCGATCTAGGTCTCATACCTAGTGCATCGGGACCAATGAAGATCTTCTGTGACAATACTGGTGCAATTGCTTTGGCAAAGGAATCCAGATTTCACAAGAGGACCAAGCACATCAAGAGACGCTTCAATTCCATTCGGGACCAAGTCCAAGTGGGAGACATAGAGATTTGCAAGATACATATGGATCTGAATGTTGCAGACCCGTTGACTAAGCCTCTCTCACGAGCAAAACATGATCAGCACCAAGACTCCATGGGTGTTAGAATCATTACCATGTAATCTAGATTATTGACTCTAGTGCAAGTGGGAGACTGAAGGAAATATGCCCTAGAGGCAATAATAAAGTTATTATTTATTTCCTCATATCATGATAAATGTTTATTATTCATGCTAGAATTGTAGTCACTAGTATGCCTCTACTTGACTAGCTCATTAATCAAAGATGGTTATGTTTCCTGACCATAGACATGTGTTGTCATTTGATTAGTGGGATCACATCATTAGGAGAATGATGTGATTGACATGACCCATTCTCATTAGCTTAGCACTTGATCATTTAGTATTCGCTATTGCTTCCTTCATGACTTATACATGTTCCTGTAACTATGAGGATTGTGCAACTCCATTTACGGAGGAACACTTTGTGTGCTACCAAACGTCACAACGTAATCGGGTGATTATAAAGGAGTACTACAGGTGTCTCCGAAGGTACATGTTGGGTTGGCATAATTCGAGATTAGGATTTGTCACTCCGATTGTCGGAGAGGTATCTCTGGGCCCTCTTGGTAATACTCATCACCTAAGCCTTGCAAGCATGTAACTAATGAGTTAGTTATGAGATGACGTATTAAGGAACGAGTAAAGAGACTTGCCGGTAACGAGATTGAACTAGGTATTGGATACCGACGATCAAATCTCGGGCAAGTAACATACCGATGACAAAGGGAACAACGTATGTTGTTGTGCGGTTTGACCGATAAAGATCTTCATAGAATATCTAGGAACCAATATGGGCATCTAGTTCCCGCTATTGGTTATTGATCGGAGACGTGTATCGGTCATGTCTACATTGTTCTCGAACCGTAGGGTCCGCACGCTTAAGGTTTCGATGACAGTTATATTATGAGTTTATGTATTTTGATGTACCGAAGTTTGTTCAGAGTCCCGAATGTGATCACGGACATGACGAGGAGTCTCGGAATGGTTGAGACATAAAGATTGATATATTGGGCGACTATATTCGGACACCGAAAGGTTCCGGAAGTTTTGGAGAAAACCGAGTGCCGGGGGTTACTGGAACCCCGGGAGAGTTAATGGGCCACTTGGGCCTAGGTGGGAAGAGAGAGGCGGCCGGGGGGGCCGCCTCTCTCCCTCCAATCCGACTGGACTAGGAGGGGGCCCCCTTTCCTTCCCCCTCTCCTCCTTCCTTCCCCTCCTAGTAGGAGTAGGAAAGGAGGAATCCTACTCCTACTAGGAGGAGGATTCTCCTCCTTGGCGCCCCTAAGGGGCCGGCCGGCCCCCTCCCTCCTTTATATACGGGGTAGGGGCACCCTAGACACACAAGTTGATCATTGAGATCGTTCCTTAGCCGTGTGCGGTGCCCCCTCCACGATATTACACCTCGGTCATATTGTAGCGGTGCTTAGGCGAAGCCTGCGGCGAGAGAACATCAAGATCGTCACCACGTCGTCATCTTGTGGAACTCCCCAGCGCCTCTGCTGGATCGGAGATCGGGGTGCGTCATCGAGCTGTCGTGTGTCAAGAACTCGGCGCCGAGTGCGGTGCTTGGATCGGTTGGACCGGGAGGACGTACGACTACTTCCTCTACGTTGCGTCAACGCTTCCGCTTCGGTCTACGAGGGTACGTAGACAACACTCTCCCCTCTCATTGCTATGCATGAGCGTGATCTTGCGTGTGCGTAGGAAATTTTTTGAAATTACTACGTTCCCCAACACTCCCTAGAGTGAATATGCTCAACATCCACTTCAACCACTGGCCCCAAGGCTGAACCAATCTCACAAACTCCCAAATAATGTCTCAGATTATCAGGGACCCCCCACATTTTTATCCAGACTGAATGTAGCTTCCCTTAGCCCCATCATCCGGACTCCGAAATCAACCTCAACCATGGCACGGTGCTCAAAAAAGTAAATTTGCCAAAGTTTTTCAACTCCACCAATTTGGCTTTACTAGGGAATCTCATGAGAAAGGTTGTAGGATTTTGAAACTTGGCTCTCCATGTCCACCCCCAGTCAAACATCTTGCTGAAGCCATAGGCCACTGTGGTATCATTCAACTGCCCCTCATGCACAGTCACCAGGGCCATAGGATTGATGTGCTCAGCAGCTACAATTTCCTTGGTATTCTGCACCAGAAGACACCCCAAACCCCTGGCTCCATACCCCACATATTTAGCAACTGGCTTAGGCTCTTTTAGAATGGTGCATTCCTCAGTATTATGAGATGGTCTTTGGCACACCACACAGAAAACCTTGTTTTTGCAATCACTCTTCACATGTCCCCGTTCCTTACATTTCACACAAAAGAGCTCTTTTGGATTTCCAATCTCCTTCTTCTTGGTTGTTTCCTTTTGTCCTTCCACTCTGGCATTTGCTTGTTGTAATAAGGTCTCTTGTTTTGCCATGTTGGACAGTAGGAATTGATATTGCCGTGCCAATTGTTCCTGAGGCACAAGATCAAACTGTCCCAGCCCCATCCCCACCGGCACAAGCTAAGGAAAATTGTTGTTGCTCATCACAGGGAAGCCACCTGCCAACTGGACTGCCCCCCCTGAATTCCCAAACCTGCAGCAATCCCAGACCCACTTTCCTGCCTGTTTTCATTCCCCCCCAACCTGAAATCTCTCATGTTGATTTCCCCCTCTTTCAGAAGCAAATCTGCCAAACTTATTGTCTCCTTCTCTTCCACTTCCAGCAGAATTACCATCCCCACCAGAGCCACTGCTATTTGTCCCAGATCCTCCTCTGAAACCCCCCCTCTCTGTTCCTCCAACCATAACCATCCATCTCTTTCTCATCCTGCCTGTTAAAACCCCTTCCAAAATGCTCAGATCTACCGTGGAAATTACCTCTCCCTCCTTGATAGTTTCCCCTTCCAGGCCTTGGTCTCCAACTCTCCTGCCTGCCAGCCATGTCTTCTTCTTCTCCCCAGGATAAACCTCCTTCCACCACCTCTTCTTCTTCACTGGTCGCCGCCAAGATCCTTCTAGGGTTTGGGAGGTGGAGGAAATCGGGATCAGGGACGAAAGTTGGGATCCCTCCTTTATATAGGGCCCCATCTCCACTATTAGTATCTGGGCTTCCTTGGTGCCACCCATTATTGGGCCATCCTTGACCCAGGCCCATCTGGTCCACTTCCTCTCCCCTCACACTAGTCCCCACTGTTGCCTGCTCCCCCCCAACACCTGATCCTTCTTCAGCAAAACACACTTGAAATTCTGCCATAGCTTCTTCTAAACTGACATTCACTGGAATGGTATCTATTTTCATATCATTATCAAGTGAAAAGTTAACACACCCAGGCATGTCCCTCTCAATATCCTTATTCTTATCAATCTCAATATCCTCACACATATTATCAATATCTGATAGATATTCAGGGAATCTAGGAAGATCCCAAACCTTGGGTATCTTATCCCTAATTCTGATAAGTGCCATATTCATTTTTTGTTTATGTAATTCCCCCCAATTAGGTGAATCGATATGAATCAACCCACTCTGCACTGTCTCATTCTTATTTTTTCCATCTCTAAGCAAAAGACTCTGGACATAATTATTCATCCTTTTCCTCAATCTACGATTAACACGTCTAATTCGACGTTGGATATCAATTTCTCCCTGACCCTCCCTATCATCACGGGTGTAAGCCAGGTACATGGAAGAAGTTCGATGGTTCATACCTGAACTGTCTGATTCCTCGTCAGAAACATCATCTGAATCCTCACTAGCTAGCACCCAGAAACGGTTGCCAGCTAGTGAGGAATTCAGGCTCTGTTTCCGGCGGCGTCTTTGGCGACAGAGGCGCCGGGTTCCTCCGAGGTTGATGAAGCCGCGGCTAGGCGAGCGGAGCGACGTCGCACCCCCGCCGCCTCCTGCGGCGCCTGATCCACCGGGTCTTCGCGAATCACGACCGGGGCCATAACCGTCCCCGGAGCAAGGAGGACTAGCACCCCCTCCCGCGGATGGAGCGCCGATTCCCTCATGGCGGGGGCGAGATTTGCGGTCGCGAAGATGGTGAAGGCCACCCACTTCCTCGCCACCGCCCTCATTGGCGAATCCGCCTGATCCGCCGCCCACAGCAGCACCTGCAGCGGGTGCTTGCGTCCACCCCGCCCAAACAGAGATCTCTCCTCCGTCTCCGTCAGATTCTCCACGATTGCTTCTGCCTCCGCGTACATCTCGCGTTTGCTCAAGAAAATAGGCTTTATCATTATGTCGCAAATGATTGTAAAAGCATTGAAATATTGTCTAATTTAGGTCCATGATAATATATATTTTCTGTGACACGATTTCTTATTTCCCAGAACAAGACTTCACAAGCGCAATAAAATTCACCTACACTGGAGTTATATATAAAAAAAAAAATCTACACTGGGCTAATCTTATATTTTTAATGGGCCGGAAGGATTTAACACATCTAACCACTGGGCCAACCTAATGGACAACAGAATTGTATTCCGACTTTAGGTCCACCAAGGACAATTGTATTTTTTTAGCACAGACAATATACTCCCTCCGTTCCTAAATACTTGTCTTTTTAGAGATTTCAAAGAAGTACCACATACGGATGTATATAGACATATTTTAGAGTGTAGATTCACTCATTTTGCTCCGTATGTAGTCACTTGTTGAAATCTCTAGAAAGACAAATATTTAGGAACGGAGGGAGTATTTTGTAGTTTTGTCAAAAAAATAAAATATTCGCAAAAAAAGAGAGGCAGTTCTTCTCCCCCCTATACAACAACAAACCCCCGGAGGAGCAAAAGCGAAGCGAACTCCACCCCGCTCCAGGATTCCGGCACCCGCGACAACTCCGATCGAGCTCCGTCCATGGCGGCTGCGTCCGCCGTATCCTCCTCGTCGAGGGCGCTGGGATCCCACCGCGACGTCCCCGCCCAGAAGTTCTCGGCCGAGGCATTCTCCAGGCCGGTGTCGTGTGGCGGCGGCGGCGGCGACGATGACGTGCTCGACCTGGACTCCCCGTGGGTGGCGGAGGGCGAGGCGGAATCGAGGTTGGAGGCGGCCGCGGCGGCGGGACTTCACCTTCGCGCCGAGGAGGCGGGGGACGAGGATGAGATACGAGATAACCGGCAGCGACAGGAGGACGAGGTCTGGTAACTAATCAAATTGGGGAAACTTCGCTAATCTCGTAGCATTGGTCTGTGATGTGAGGAACTGCAATGCGATTTCTCTGTTCGTACGACCATTTATGGTGACCTGCTGAGTTGGAGTACTTGGAATCGCCAGGATTTGGGTGAGGGTTTTGCCATAGACCGCAAAGAGAACTACGAAATTCTATTAAGAAATACAGTAGTATATTGCTGGTCCTTCACTCTATTTCACTTTGCGGCTTGTAGCATTTCAATTTGAGTTACTCCTGTCCCGCAAATTGATTTTGAATTACTTCTGAATCCTGATAAATTGCATACAAGGGAAGGAAGCTTTGTTTACACGTGTATTGAATTTAGGCTGTGTTGTTTCTGAATTTATGAGCGACTCCGCTTCATCCAACATTGTTATACTTTGCACTATCGTATAATTGGTCATTTGTTTGCTCACTTGATCTCATCATTTACTGCAGTTGATGGCATTGGAAGCGATATATGGGGATGACCTGGTTGAATTTGAAAGCAAAGGAGGGCTCCGTTATTTCCAGGTTTCTTGCGCTGGCCATATGTGATTTTTTTAAATTGCCATCAGTGATATTTTCTCTTCTTCGCAGGTACTGAAATTTGGGTTTAATGGGCTCTTCTTCTTCTTTAATTACAGATTTACATACATTATGATCTGCATGATGGCGCTGAAGTGTGTGCTAAACTGTCTTCAGCTAGTGGAAATCGAAAAGATGGAGGATGTCCTAATGATTGTACGGAAGAACATGATGATGAACCAGACGAATTCTCTTACACGTCTAACTTTGAGCACCTGCCTCCTTTGATACTGACATGCTTGCTTCCAAAGTCCTATCCAAGCAAAGACCACCCATATTTTAATGTCACTGTTAAATGGATGGATGGGCATAATGTTTCTCAACTCTGTGAGATGCTTGACACCATTTGGGCAGAGCTACCAGGGCAGGAAGTGGTATACCAGTGGGTTGAGTGGATACGTAGCTCTTCTTTGTCACATCTCCTGTTTGATGGTAAAATCACATTAGGTTCAGATTGTCCAACCCACAAAGGAGATAACCGTGCAATCTCAAGAAGTCTTTCGCTGGAGTCTGTAATCCCTTCAATGCTTAATTACAGCAGTAAGAAGCACTATGAAGCTTTTCTCGAGAATCTCCATACATGCAGGATATGCCTTAACCAGAGCAAAGGTAGGCCTTCTCTCTTTTGCTTGTTGGTGCAGCCATACCAATGATTATTCCGTTTTAATGGATTGGCCTCGGCTTTCTTTTGAAGAATACCACTTATTCTATGGCGATCAGTCTACACTGTACTTTGTAATCTTGTTTAACTGTGCCCTTGTGGTAACCAATACCTGGCTGATATGTTGATGCTTCATAGTGGAGATTATGAACCAGTGAACCTGTTATTTATTTCCAATCGAGTTTCTTAAGAAACTGAATTAGGCTCATTAAATTCATTTCCTTAGTAAACTAACTTCCATTCTGAAACAACCAGGTTCAAACTTCGCCAGGCTTCCATGCCAGCACTTATTTTGTGTGAAATGCATGGAGACCTTATGCAGGATGCATGTGAAGGAAGGTACCGTGTTTCATTTGGTGTGCCCCGAGACGAAATGCAATGCTTCTATTCCACCATATTTGTTAAAGAGGCTTCTGAAGGAAGAAGAGTTCGAACGTTGGGATAGGCTTGCTCTTGAGAAAGCATTGGACTCGATGTCAGATGTGGTTTACTGTCCCAAGTGTGCAATCGGTTGCTTGGAAGATGAGGATAACAATGCACAGTGTCCAAAATGTTCCTTTATCTTCTGCTCATTTTGCAAGGACCCACGCCATCCAGGGAAACAGTGTCTAACTGCAGAACAAAAACTCCAGCGCAAACAGGTAAAATATCAGCATTGGAGGGAGACTTAGAATCTAGGGTATTTTGTTCCAAACTTGCATTCATATTTAACTGTGCAGTTCATATGCATCTTGGTAGAGTGTAGCTCAATAAAAGTCTTGTGGTTTAAATCCTTCAATGATACAATTAAGATCTTTGGACAGTGCCATACACCTTTGGCACCTCCTTGCTGCGGAGTTACTTATGAACCGTCGACATGTTACTAAACACTTTCCATCTGTTGTCTGCAATTTTATGTTTACAGGCGTCAGGCAGGATGACTGAGTGGGAGATGGTAAAAGAAATGCTGAGTATAAAAAAGCTGTACAGAGATGCTATATTGTGTCCAAAATGCAAGATGCCCATCAGCAGAACTGAAGGGTGCAACAAAATAGAGTGCGGCAACTGTGGTCAGTTCCTGTGCTTCCGCTGTGGCAAGGCCATAACTGGATATGATCATTTCAGGTAGGCCGTTCAAAATTCAAAGTTACTAGGTTCTTTAGAAGCAAGGGAATCCATTCAGGATCACGGGCTCAATTATGTTTATCCATGTGTGATTTGATAAACTATAGCGTAAATTCATCCAATGTAGGAGTAAAGGCTGTCAGCTCTTTGCGCCTGTTGACAATGACACGACGGTGTGGCAGAGGCGAATGGAATTGCTGAAAAATGAAAGAGGCATGCGAGCTCAAAGGCGCCAGGTAGCTGGAAGCGACACACTGAAGTGTCCAAAATGCCGTCAAGAAGTACTCAAGGTAACTAAACCTGTCTTTCGAATCTGGGGTATGACATAAGTGGCATCCTTTCTGGTCCGTTTCGCAAGGGTGGTCACTGATGATCAATTTAAACATCGTCGGTTTATCTGTCCATGTATGATCTAACCAATGACCATATGCATCCAGGATGATGATAAATACATTTACTGCTGGACGTGCCGAGCCAGCTACTCCACACGGTCCAAGCAGCACGGTCAGGGCAGCAGCAGGTCCAGGATGCGAGGCAAAGGTGCCATCAAGGATGATCAGGGGGATGCATGAAGCTGAAAAGTTTATAGAGCTGTTCGTGTGCTATCGTTGTCACAGTTTTGCAGCTGAGGATTTTGCCGTCGCCGTGGAACGCTGGATCTGATGCTATGTGTAGCTGAATATGGCGTTACGTGTATAGATATGACCATACCTGACAAGCTAGGGTAACGGAGAAACCAGAATGAGAAATTCCCAATCGGTCTTTCTATTTTCCTCAACAAAAGCTCATGTATCTCACAGCATACTCAGGGCCTTTGGTGTCACAGGTAACGTACAGCATGCAGTAATTTCTGTAAAGCTACACGCTCCGCATGCAGAATTGCTATGTTCTGTGCAGATTCTGTCGCTCAACTCGACTTGTAAATTCAGTTTGTTGGACATAAACACGAGCAAATATACTATAGTACAGTACAACCAAGTGCTACATACTGATGCTTTTTATAAATCATAATACATGATTCTCTTGAAGAAAAGGCAGGTGCTCTGTCGTTCAGTTAGATGAACAGAAAAAAAAACACATTTTCAATAATAATGCTTCAAAGAGGCATTAAACCTCACGCATAAAACGTCCATTTTGCGTGATATTGCCCGTTCGACAAGGCTTGATACATGGTAGCGAAGTGCAGGCAGAGGAGGAGTGCAGGTTCTAAAAAAACACGGGTTTCGGGTGGGACATCCGGACATGGATGTCCCAATTCGACGGTTCACGTCGATACTTCCCATAGCCCCCCAAAATTTGGGGCCGGTGTAGGGGATTTCGGATATCCATCGCTCTGATCCAATTAGATGAGCCGTATTGGAGGGCTAAAAGTCTCCGAACATTTGGGGGCGATTTGGCAAGTCCCTTTGAAGATGCTCTAAGGGGCTTTCCAATTGGCCCATGTATTCGGACAAAATGATACAACCCAACGGGCCTCCTCATATCCACCTCATTTGTCAAGAACTGCACCAAACTCGGCTCAAATGTGGGCGGATATGGCGATGTCTGTCACGTTGGCCCGCACTGTGTTGACCTGTCTGGACCTACTAAACCCCCCAACCGCTCCACCTAGTTTGTTCATTAATTAAGAAAATGTTCGCAAATTCAAAACGAATCACGAATTCAAATTTTGTTGACGATTTTAAAAATGTTCATGTATTAAAAAATGAATTTTAAAAGTTCACAATTTTGAATAAAAAGTTTGTGAATTAATATTTTTTCACAAAAATAAAAATATTCGTAAATTTTAAATGTTAAAGAATTAGGAAAATATTCCTAAACTTGAAAGATTGTTTGTGAATTTGATAAGGTTCAGAAATTTAGAAAAATGTTCAAAAATTCGATAAATGTTCATGAAAGTAAAAATCTTCACGAATACTAAAAATGGCCGTGAATTTAAAAATTGTTCTTTAATTCAGGAAAATGTTCACAAATTTTAATAAGCTCAAAATTTTTACAAAATTATTCATGAAACTAGAAAATATTCATGGATTTTAAATATTTCAAGAATTTAGAAAAAAAATCACGAATTTGAAAGAGTGTCCATGGATTTTAAAAAGTTATTTAAATTAAAAAAATAACAAAACAAAAAATTTCTCAAATTAAAATGCACGTGAATTTAAAAAATGTTTGCAAAATTTAGATGGTTCACAAATTTTAAAAAATATTGTAGAATTTAAAAAGTGTTCAGAAAACTTAATAATATTATTGGACTTTGAAAATGTTTGTGAATTTGGAAGTGTTCACGAATTTGAAAGAATGTTCGTGAATGTTAGAAATGTCGACATATTCTAAAAAGTTCAAAATTAAAAAAGGAAAATAATTTTAAAAAGCCAAAAAGAAATGAATAAACAGAAAAACCACAAGGAAAAAGAAAAAAAACTAACAAGGAAAAAGGAAAAAACTAGCCCTGGAGCTTCCCAAAACTGGATGAGATGCTTCGGAAGCCTTCCAAAATTGTTGCGAGAGAAAACGCTCAGTGGCGCTTGAGTCAGCCCACTAGCGAGCACTTGTAGGCGACGAAGGGCTTAGCGCTTGCAACAGGCGACTCATACCATTTTGTGCATCTACCCCAAACGCTAACCCTAGCTCACTCTCACTCTCACTCTCCTCTCCTTTCCTCGCATAGCCATGTTTGGCTCCATATCGACTTCGATGGGGTGGATTAGGAGCTCCTCGCGACCGAGGTCGATGAGAAGCTCGCCCTTCGCCTCGTGCTTCGTTGATCCCGGGTTGGAGACCCGCAGCCGGCTATCGCCCCTCCCCACCTTGGGGTGGATCAGCAGCCGTGCATTCGTCTTGCGCCGGGACGACTCCAGTGACAACGGCCCATCCCGCGCGGCACGACGGTGAATATTCACCTGCCACCCGCTCTTCTCATCCCCATATGCTACGTCGCCGGCTGCTTGAGATGGGTGCAACAGTGCATGCAGCGGCTACTGCGAGTCTGTGGGCCATGGCATAGGTAGCTTGGCGTGAGAAGGCGCAGGCTGCCCCGACTCGGATCCAACAATGTTGGCTCATCCGGTTCATGCAACACATCGTTGTCCTACTCCGACGATGACTCGGTGGTCCGCGGGCTTAAGCCTCGATCTTTGTACACCAAAGAATCGGTTGCCCTCCATCATCGCAAGAACACCAAGGTGCTCATTGAGGCTTCCCGGATTGAAGCTGAGAAGCAAGCCCGCACCCGCGCCGAGATGCCGGATGACTTCGACGGCCCCGACGATGAACCCTACACCCCCTTCAATCTCTACTTGCACTTTGGAGGAGGAAAGGGGAAGGAAAAGGGATCTGCTTGTGATTCATGTAATTTCTCGTATGTTAGTGTTGTCCTAATATGTCATTTCCTAGGTTGAACATTGTTGTCATGTACTAAGTCTTATTTTTTTCGTACGTTGAGCTATCGAATGTCGTATGTTGGTATATCGATTATTGAATGTATGATATGTTGATCTACGCTGCATGATTTGCATGAATTTGGGGAGGAGAGAATGGAGGCCGCTGTTGTAGGACAAATGATGCATGACCTCCTACACACAAATGGGGGACAAATTTGCCGATTTCCGTTGAAGATGCTCTAAGTCGGCTCATAAGGTCCGTGGACTTGACGTTTTGAAAAGGCTAACTGTAACACCCCAGATGTATCATGTCCCATTTTGGCAATATGTCAACTTGACCTTCATCCAAATCCTTGTGGGTTTTATCATGTTTGGCCTCATCTTGTTTTGGTTATGTGTGTTGTTCTTTTCTTTGTCATGCTCTCCTTACCATATTGCATTTGTGCTTCTTGTCATCATCATATTGTGCATTTTCATCTCATGCCATCTCATGTTGCATTCTGTCATTCATGTTGCCCCCCTTTCAACCATTGCACCATCACTTCTCCTCCTTCCCTCTACTTCCTTCTTTTATCAAGTGCTAATTTTCCTTTCTCTATTAATGCTCATCTTCCCCCTGTAAATCTTGCTCCATGCCCTAAACCTCTCTGCCAAATATCTCCTTATTTGAAGTTGTTTTGGTCAGGTTCAAAAATGGCACAAGTTTGAATTATATTCAAACTTGTCTTATTTTTCTACCTCTAAAAATGCCCAATGCAATTTATTAAAATAGTGGATAATTCCAGGAGTTAGAGAATATTTTCTTTAAGCTCTAACTCCTCTCCTTTTTCCCTGAGCTTTTCTGTTTCTAATTCCGTTTGGAGAAAATGTTAACAAAGTAGCGACTGCAGCCAATAAGAATAGCCCCCACAGGCCTTGGCCTCCCAGGCGGCCCGGCTAAGCGCCTGCAGCCCAGCCAGCCAGCCCGTCCGCTTGCCCATTGGGCGTTTCTCACCCACCGCCCGATACCCAAAGAGTCCGTGACGCCCACGTGGCTAGTTGGGTCCCGCTCGTCAGCGCCTCCCCTGTTCCCCGCACCCACCTTTTCCCTCTCCTCTCACCGTCGCCATGGGGACCGCGAGCACGACCGCATGTGAGCTCGCGCCACTCGCCCTAGCCCTTTTAAGCCCCAGTTTCCGTGTCCCCTGCTTCGCCTAGGGTTTCCCTCGTTCGCCGCCGCCATTTCCTGGTAAGTTTAGCCACCAGATCCATCGCGCCATCGTCATCCCGAACGCATCAGAGAGCGCATCCTCGTCGCCGGCGTGCTCTCCTTCGGCCTCTACCCCGCCTGGCGTGTCCATCTTCTTCCCCGTCGTCGACTACGTCCCCGTCGTCGACTACGTGGAGCCGGAGCCCCTGCAACGACCGCTTCTTCCTTGTCTTCGAACCCGGCTGCCGACGTGTTCGACCACCACCATCGCCGTCTTCGTCCACCTCCCGCCAAGCCAAGCGCACCACCGTGCTTGTGGTGAGCACACACAGCTTCCTGGCCCCTTTTCCCCCTCGTTTGCATGCTCTAACCGCGGCCGCCGCGGGCGCCCGATCTCGCCGCCGTCGGGCCTCGTCTCCGGCGAGTGCTCCGACCTATTTAGCCTCTCTGCGCATGTCCATAGGCATCGTCGTATCACGTAGGGTAGAACCATGCTCCCTGCCGCTCGTTTAACCCAGCGCCTCGTCGTGGTTCAGCTCGTCGCCGCCCGCTCGGGACCTCGTCGCCGGCAGCGTTTCCATCGCTGTTGGGCGTCATGCGTTCCAAGCGCGAGTGCGGGATACCCTTGCGGTCCCGTAGCACCCTTCCGCCACTCCGTTAGGGCGCCGGAGCTGCTCCGGTGATCCCTCCGCCGCCTCTGGCCGCGCCGCCGCTTTCCGCTGCTTTCCTCTGTTTTAGTCGTCGCCGTAGCAGTTGGTAAGAGGAGAAGAACCCCCCCTCTGTCAGCCATCGTCGACTAGCCTAGTGGCTCGAGCCACTCGGTTGCAACCAATGACTGGGTTCGATCCCCAGCAGCAAGTTAAACCCAAACCCCACCTTTTTACGTGTATATATACACGTGTGTGTATGACAGTGTGGCCCCACCTGTCATCCTCCCTTAGCCCCTGTTTTCCTTTAGTTTTATTTATTTATTTATTTATTTATTTTCCCCAGCAATTATTCCATTTCTGGCATATGGAATATGTCCTTTTTCGGGCAAGTCCATTTCTGGACGTTTCCAAATATGGAAAATGCCATTTCTGTCATATTCCATTTAGGGCAGGTTTTAACTTAATGCACTTGTGAATATTTTTCTACAGCAACCCTAACATATTATATATGTTTTTGGGGTAGAAAAATCCCACCAATCCAGTGGTGGCATTGGTTTCTGCATTTGAGCAAGTTCATGAACATGTCATTTTACATCATGATGTTGTCTTGTCATTTTTGTGTGTTCTATTTCAAGCATGCTATGAGGTTGTTTTGCACAAGGATAGCTTCATTTTCATGCCTACTTCATGCTAGTACTTGTTCCATGCCATGATATGCCTGGTAGTGAGTTAATCAAGCTTGTAAAGATGCCATGTTGAATCTGTTTTTGCCATGTCCTGAAATTTCACTAAGTCTGGAACTGTTAATAAAACTTGCTATGTTTACATGGGTGCCATCATTTCTTATGGTCCTTTTTGGCTTATGGTCAGTAAGGGGCTTTTGATCTATGCTTTGAGTAGATTCATGTCATGCCTTGTTTTGCTATTATATGTTCCTGTAGCAGGTTGTTTGCTTGCTCTAAACATGCCTTCCTGATGTTAATTTCTGGCATACTAGTATTTTCACTAAGTCTGTGAACCTGATATTTTTTGCACTTTCACCATGCTTGTTTGAACCAGTTCTGATGTGATTTAGCCGTAGCTCAGTGTTCCTCTTTTGTTAAGCATCTCCTGTAGATCACTGTCATATGCTTTGTTTTTATGTTGGAGTGCTTTAGCATAGTTTATTGGTGTGTTCTAAGTGCTATCGTGCTGTTAATCGCAGCTTTGTGTCATTCTTGTTTTGATTGCCATTTGCAAAACGTGCATCCGATTCCGGTGATCTTTATATCGATTCCAACCGAAATCATCTCATCTTTCCAGCGGCATACTTGGTTTGCCAAGTTGATGCCTTGATCATCATTTTCCTTTCCGGAGCCCGCATATGCATTGCATATCACATCTCGCATCATGTCATGTATTGCATCATTGTTGCTTGTGCATTGCTCCATGTTTGATTGTGGTTCCATTGCTTGTGTTCTTGCTTTGGGTAGAGCCGGGAGACGAATACGTGAACGAGGAACCTGTTGAGAACGCTTTCGAGGATCAAGCCTTCGACAACTCTGAGAACCTTGCAGGCAAGATGACCATACCTTCGATATCACTTCTATCTTTGCTTGCTAGATGCTCGCTCTTTTGCTATGCCTATGCTAGGTTACCTACCACTTGCTATTTCATGCCACCCATATTGCCATGTCAAACCTCTAACCATCCTTTCCTAGCAAACCGTTGTTTGGCTATGTCACCGCTTTTGCTCAGCCCCTCTTATAGCGTTGCTAGTTGCAGGTGAAGATGAAGTTTGTTCCTTGTTGGAACATGGATATTTTGGGATATCACAATATCTCTTATTTAATTAATGCATCTATATACTTGGTAAAGGGTGGAAGGCTCGGCCTTATGCCTGGTGTCTTGTTCCACTCTTGCCGCCTAGTTTCCGTCATACCGGTGTTATGTTCCTTGATTTTGCGTTCCTTACGCGGTTGGGTGATTTATGGGACCCCGTGACGGTTTGCTTTGAATAAAACTCCTCCAAAAAGGCCCAACCTTGGTTTTACCATTTTCCACCTACACCCTTTTTCCCTTGGGTTTTTATGAGCCGAGGGTCATCTTTATTTTAGCCCCCGGGCGGTGCTCCTTCAGTGTTGGTCCGAACCGAGCAACTTCTTGGGGCCACCACGGGAAACTCGAGGCCTGGTTTTACTCGTAGCTTGACTTATCCGGATGTGCCCTGAGAACGAGATATGTGCAGCTCCTATCGGGATTTGTCGGCACATTCGGGCGGCTTTGCTGGTCTAGTTTTACCATTGTCGAAATGTCATGCGAACCGGGATTCTGAGACTGATCGGGTCTTCCCGGGAGAAGGTTTTAACTGAATGATGGATGTTTATTTATGTATTGTGTGAAGTGGCGACTGTAAGCCAACTATGTAACTCTTTCCCTTATGTATTACATGGATTGTGTGAAGATTACCTTACTTGCGACATTGCTTTCAATGCGGTTATGACTCTAAGTCGTGCTTCGACACGTGGGAGATATAGCCGCATCGAGGGCGTTACAAGTTGGTAATCAGAGCCTTCCCCGACCTTAGGAGCCCCACTGCTTGATCGTTTTTAGCGGCCGAGTTGTGTCTAGAAAAAATGTTTTGACTCATTTAGGATTATATATATCGGAGAGTTAGGAATTCTTTTTACTCCCCAGTCTCTTCATCGCTCAGGTAAGGCATCCTGACGTAGAGTTTTGACTCTTCTCTTCTTAAATTTCACTAATTTTTTTTAGGATCACGCGGGTATCTTGGAATTGTTCCGATGGTTTTATGATGAGAACATTGTCTTGGTGCCTCCTGTCAGGGGTTTAGTGGAAGTGTCCCGGGGAGTTGAGCTCTGAGGTGTTGTTGCCATAATTTTATCATTGTAGTTCTGGAATACCTGAGTTTAGTACGCCAACATCGAAAATCTCTTTTATGCAGTTGTTGGTGAGATAACCCCGATAACCCAGTACTGAGGTGAGTACGGGAGTACTGCCATGACTCGTATAACGGATGATTTTCGAAGGTTGAGGTACACGATTTCCGAAGGTTTCTTGGTTATGTGTTGACGGATGGATCAGCTGGATGTAGGGATTGTTAGTTTGGGTGAGATATATTGCTTCCCCTGTATCCCCAACACCAGATTGCATAACCAGAAAGTTTCGGGAGTTTATAGGTGGGATTCAAGTAGCTCTAGCATTTCTTCCCGCAGATATTTGGTTTGTGATTGGGTAATCCTTACCACTTATTTGTTCCATTCATACCTTGTTTTTTATTTTCATTCATCAATCTCTTATCAAGTGGCTTCTCACCTTAATGGACGTGATGTTCACTTTGGAATTCATTCGTTCATCCCTGTTCGAATGTTTATTGTGAAGACTATATGTTGCAAATTCTATCCGTTGATTCAACTTGTCTATCTGTCTATGAAGATGCTAACGGATGTCACCCTCTTCAGGATGGCTCTGCCAACGCGACAGAATCCGGAATGCAGTGAAGGGAGTTAGGCGAACCCTCCACCTCCACCTCCGCCTCCACCTCCGCCTCCGGAGGCATGGCAAACTTTGATGGCAACCACTAACGCCAACGCTCAGTTGTTGATTCAGCTGATGCAAGAGCGTAACCAAGGCCAAGGCAACCAAGGGAATCAAGATCAAGGGCAGTTCAACCATCAGCCTCAGTTCCCTACCCTCAACCAGTTCCTTGCAAATCAGCCAAAGTCTTTCAGCTACTGTGCCGAGGCCAGAGACGCCGACGATTGGCTCGTGGATATCAACAAGCATTTCAGTCTACGTCAAGTTCGCGTCTTTTCAGTTCAAGGATCAAGCAGCTGATTGGTTCCAGCAATACAAGGATTCCAGAGGAGGTCGAGTGATTACTTGGACTGATTTCTGTCGAGACTTTAAAGCTCACCACATTCCTACCAGTGTTGTTGAGAGCAAGCATGAGGAGTTCCGCAATCTCAAGCAAGGCAACATGTCAGTGTACGAATACAACAAGCAGTTTCAGAAACTTGCTCGCTTCGCTAAACAAGATGTTCCTGATGAAAAGAGTATGATCTATCAATTCAGAGGTGGTCTTAGAGAGGATCTGCAGTTAGCGCTTGTTCTTGTTGAGCCTACTCAGTTTGATCAATTCTACAATATGGCCCTCAAGCAAGAAGGTGCTCAGCTCAAGTGTGAGGCTTCTAAGAAGAGAATCAGGGATGCAGTTCAGTCTTCTTCTTCCTCTCAAGGTGCATCTAAGCAACAAAAGTTCTACCTTCCTCCTCTGCCGTTTCGTCAGCCTTACCAACAGAAGAACTCAGGTGGTCGTGGATCTTCCCACCCACCCAACCTAGTCTATCAGAACAAGTCTCAGCCTCAAGCTCCAAGGTCAAATGCTCCTTATCACCGTCCGCTCGCAGAGGTGACCTGCAACAAGTGCCAGCAGAAAGGTCACTATGCGAACAAATACTTCAACCAAAGGCGCCTTCCTCCTCCTCCTCCTGTGAGGTCTTCAAGCAATGCAGTGGTCAAGCATAATCCAAAGCATGCAAAGGTGAATATTGAAGGAAATATGCCCTAGAGGCAATAATAAAGTTATTATTTATTTCCTCATATCATGATAAATGTTTATTATTCATGCTAGAATTGTATTAACCAGAAACATGATACATGTGTGAATACATAGACAAAACTATACTCACTAGTATGCCTCTACTTGACTAGCTCATTAATCAAAGATGGTTATGTTTCCTGACCATAGACATGTGTTGTCATTTGATTAATGGGATCACATCATTAGAAGAATGATGTGATTGACATGACCCATTCATTAGCCTAGCACTTGATCGTTTAGTATCTTGCTATTGCTTTCTTCATGACTTATACAAAGTTCCTGCAACTATGAGATTGTGCAACTCCGTTTACGGAAGAACACTTTGTGTGCTACCAAACGTCACAACGTGAATCGGGTGATTATAAAGGTGCTCTACATGTGTTTCCAAGGTACATGTTGGGTTGGCATAATTCGAGATTAGGATTTGTCACTCCGATTGTCGGAGAGGTATCTCTGGCCCTCTCGGTAATACTCATCACCTAAGCCTTGCAAGCATGTAACTAATGAGTTAGTTATGAGATGATGTATTACGGAACGAGTAAAGAGACTTGCGATAGCGAGATTGAACTAGGTATTGGATACCGACGATCAAATCTCGGGCAAGTAACATACCGATGACAAAGGGAACAACGTATGTTGTTATGCGGTCGACCGATAAAGATCTTCGTAGAATATGTAGGAACCAATATGGGCATCCAGGTCCCGCTATTGGTTATTGACTGAGACGTGTCTCGGTCATGTCTACATTGTTCTCGAACCGTAGGGTCCGCACGCTTAAGGTTTCGATGATGCTTATATTATGAGTTTATGAGTTTTGATGTACCGAAGGAGTTCGAGTCCGGATGAGATCGGGGACATGACGAGGAGTCTCGAAATGGTCGAGACGTAAAGATCGATATATTGGACGACTATATTCGGAGTTCGGAAAGGTTCCGAGTCATTCGGGTATTTATCGAGTACCGGAGAGTTACGGAAATTCGCCGGGGAGAAGTATTGGGCCTTATTGGGCCTTGCGGGAAAGAGAGAGGGGCTGCCTAGGGCAGGCTGCACGCCCCAAGGCCTAGTCCGAATTGGACTAGGGGAAGGGGCCGCACCCCCTCCTTCCTTCCCTTCTCTCTTCCCCTTCCTAGTCTCCTACTCCTACTACATGGAAGGATCCTAGTTGGACTAGGAAAGGGAATCCTACTCGGTGGGAGTAGGACTCCCCTATGGCGCCTCCTCCTTAGGCCGGCCTCCTCCTCCCTCCCTCCTTTATATACGGGGCGGGGGCACCCTGAACACACAAGTTGATCATTGATCGTTCCTTAGCCGTGTGCGGTGCCCCCTCCACGATATTACACCTCGGTCATATTGTAGCGGTGCTTAGGCGAAGCCTGCGCGACAGAGAACATCAAGATCATCACCACGCCGTCGTCTTGACGGAACTCCCCTCGGCGCCTCTGCTGGATCGAAGATCGAGGGTGCGTCATCGAACTGTCTGGCGTGTCAAGAACTCGGAGGTGCGAGTAACGGTGCTTGGATCGGTCGGACCGGGAGGACGTCGACTACTTCCTCTACGTTGTGTCAACGCTTCGCTTCGGTCTCACGAGGGTGCGTAGACAACACTCTCCCTCGTTGCTATATCATCACCATGATCTTGCGTGTGCGTGGAAATTTTTGAAATTACTCGTTCCCCAACAATGGGCATCCGAGCCTAGGTTTTATGCGTTGATGTTATATGCACGAGTAGAACACAAATGAGTTGTGGACGATATAAGTCATACTGCCTACCAAAGATGTCATACTTTGGTTCAGCGATATTGTTGGATGAAGCGGCCCGGACCGACATTACGCGTACGCTTACGCGAGACTGGTTTTACCGCCGTGCTTTGCACACGGTGACTAGCGGTGTCGGTTTCTCCAACTTTAGTTGAACCGAGTGTGGCTATGCCCGTCCTTGTGAAGGTTAAAACGGAGTCTATTTGACAAACTATCGTTGTGGTTTTGATGCGTAGGTAAGAACGGTTCTTGCTAAGCCCGCAGCAGCCACGTAAAATTTGCAACAACAAAGTAGAGGACGTCTAACTTGGTTTTGCAGGGCATGTTATGATGTGATATGGTCAAGACGTGATGCTATATTTTATTGTATGAGATGATCATGTTTTGTAACCGGGTTATCGGCAATCGGCGGGAGCCATATGGTTGTCGCTTTATTGTATGAAATGCAAGCATACATAATTGCTTTACTTTATCACTAAGCGGTAGCGATAGTCGTAGAAGCAATAGATGGCGTAACGACAACGATGCTATGATGGAGATCAAGGTGTCGCGCCGGTGACGATGGTGATCACGACGGTGCTTTGGAGATGGAGATCACAAGCACAAGATGATGATGACCATATCATATCACTTATATTGATTGCATGTGATGTTTATCCTTTATGCATCTTATCTTGCTTTGATTGACGGTAGCATTTTAAGATGATCTCTCACTAAAATTATCAAGAAGTGTTCTCCACGAGTATGCACCGTTGCCAAAGTTTGTCGTGCGAGACACCACGTGATGATCGGGTGTGATAAGCTCTATGTCCATCTACAACGGGTGCAAGCCAGTTTTGCACACGCGAATACTCGAGTTAAACTTGACGAGCCTAGCATATGCAGATATGGCCTCGAACACGGAGACCGAAAGGTCGGCGTGAATCATATAGTAGATATGATCAACATAGTGATGTTCACCATTGAAAACTACTCCATCTCACGTGATGATCGGTCATGGTTTAGTTGATTTGGATCATGTAATCACTTAGATGACTAGAGAGATGTCTGTCTAAGTGGGAGTTCTTAAGTAATATGATTAATTGAACTTTAATTTATCATGAACTTAGTCCTAGTAGTATTTTGCAAATTATGTTGTAAGATCAATAGCTTGCGTTGTTGCTTTCATATGTTTATTTTGATATGTTCCTAGAGAAAACTGTGTTGAAAGATATTAGTAGCAATGATGCGGATTGGATCCGTGATCTGAGGTTTATCCTCATTGTTGCACAGAAAAATTATTTCCTTAATGCACCGCTAGGTGATGGACCTATTGCAGGAGCGGATCTGCGACGTTATGAGCGTTTGGCTAGCTCAATATGATGACTACTTGATAGTTTTGTGCACCATGCTTTATGGCTTAGAATCGGGACTTCAAAGATGTTTTGAACATCATGGACCATATGAGATGTTCCAGGAATTGAAGTTAATATTTCAAGCAAATACCCGAGTTGAGAGATATGAAGTCTCCAACAAGTTCTATAGCTAAAAGATGGAGGAGAATCGCTCAACTAGTGAGCAAGTGCTCAAACTGTCTGGGTACTTCAATCACTTGAATCAAGTGGGAGTTAATCTTCCAGATAAAATAGTGATTGACAGAATTCTCTAGTCACCATCATTAAGTTACTAGAACTTAGTGATGAACTATTATGCAAGGGATGACGAAAACGATTCCCGAGCTCTTCATGATGTTGAAATCGACGAAGGTAGAAATCAAGAAAGAGCATCAAGTGTTGATGATTGAGAAGACCACTAGTTTCAAGAGAAGGACAAAGGGAAAGAAAGGGAACTTCAAGTGGAAAGACAAGCAAGTTGTCACTCCCGCGAAGAAGCCCAAAGCTGGACCAAAGCCTGAAACTGACTGATTACACTGCAAAGGAAATGGTCACTGGAAGCAGAAATACCCTGAATATTTGGTGGATAAGAAGGATGGCAAAGTGAAAAAGTGTATATTTGATATACAGGTGTTTGATGTGTGCTTTACTAGTGTTTATAGCAACCCCTCGGTATTTGGTACTGGTTCAGTTGCTAAGAGTAGTAACTTCAAAGCGGGAGTTGCGAATAAGCGAAACTAGTTAAGGGTGAAGTGATGATGTGTGTTGAAAGTAGTTTCAAGATTGATATGATCATCATCGCACACTCCCTATACTTTCGGGATTAGTGTTGAACCTAAATAAATGTTATTTGGTGTTTGCGTTGAGCATGAATATGATTTGATCGTGTTTATTGCAATACGGTTATTCATTTAAGTAAGAGAATAAACTGTTGTTCTATTTACATGAATAAAACCTTATATGGTTACACACCCAATGAAAATGGTTCATTGGATCTCGATCGTAGTGATACACATATTCATAATATTGAAACCAAAAGATGCAAAGTTAATAATGATAGTGCAACTTATTTGTGGCACTGCCGTTTAGGTCATATCGGTGTAAAGCGCATGAAGAAACTCCACGCTGATGGGATTTTGGAATCACTTGATTATGAATCACTTGATGCTTGCGAACCATGCCTCATGGGCAAGATGACTAAGACTCCGTTCTCCGGAACAATGGAGCGAGCAACAGATTTGTTGGAAATCATACATACTGATGTATGTCGTCCGACGAATATTAAGGCTCGCGACAAGTATCATTATTTTCTGACCTTCACAGTTGATTTGATGCAGATATGAGTATATCTACTTGATGAAACACAAGTCTGAAACATTTGAAAAGTTCAAAAAATTTCAAAGTGAAGTAGAGAATCATCGTAACAAGAAAATAAAAGTTTCTACAATATGATCGCAGAAGTAAAATATTTGAGTTACGAGTTTGGTCTTCAATTAAAACAATGTGGAATAGTTTCACAAATTCATGCCACCTGGAACACCACATCATAATGGTGTGTCCGAACGTCATAACCGTACTTTATTGGATATAGTACAATCCATGATGTTTCTTACCGATTTACCAATATCGTTTTGGGATCATGCATTAGAGACAACTGCATTCACGTTAAATAGGGCACCATCTAAATCCGTTGAGACGACACTATATGAACTGTTGTTTAGCAAGAAACCAAAGTTGTCGTTTCTTAAAGTTTGGGGCTGCGATGCTTATGTGAAAAAGTTTCATCTGATAAGCTCAAACCCAAATCGGAGAAGTGCGTCTTCATAGAATACCCAAAGGAAATTGTTGGGTACACCTTCTATCACAGATCCGAAGGCAAAACATTCGTTGCTAATAAATGGATCCTTTCTAGAAAGGAGTTTCTCTCGAAAGAAGTGAGTGGGAGGAAAGTAGAACTTGATGAGGTAATTGTACCTTCTCCCTTATTGGAAAGTAGTTCATCACGTAAATCTGTTCCTCGTGACTACTACACCAATTAGTGAGGAAGCTAATGATGATGATCATGTAACTTCAGATCAAGTTACTACCGAATCTCGTAGGTAAACCAGAGTGAGATCCGCACCAGAGTGGTACGGTAATCCTGTTCTGGAAGTCATGTAACTAGACCATGATGAAACTACGAACTATGAGGAAGCGATGATGAGCCCAGATTCCACGAAATGGCTTGAGGCCATAAAATCTGAGATATGATCCATGTATGAGAACAAAGTATGGACTTTGATTGACTTGCTCGATGATCAGCAAGCCATGTTAAATAAATGGATCTTCAAGAGGAAGACGGACACTGATAGTAGTATTACTATCTACCAAGCTCGACTTGTTGCGAAAGGTTTTCAACAAGTTCAAGGTGTTGAATACGATGAGATTTTCTCACTCGTATCGATGCTTAACTCTGTCTGAATCATGTTAGCAATTGCCACATTTTATGAAATCTGGCAAATGGATGTCAAAACTGCATTCCTTAATGGATTTATTAAAGAAGAGTTGTATATGATGCAACCGAAGGTTTTTCAATCCTAAAGGTGCTAACAAAATATGCAAGCTCCAAAGAATCCATCTATGGACTGGTGCAAGCATCTCGGAGTTGGAATATACGCTTTGATATAAGTTGATCAAAGCATATAGTTTTATATGGACTTACGATGAAGCCTGTATTTACAATAAAGTGAGTGGGAGCACTACAACCTTTCTGATTAGTATATGTGAGTGACATATTGTTGATCGAAATGATGTAGAATTTTTACGCAAAGCATAAAGGAGTGTTTGAAAGGAGTTCTTTAAAAGAAAAGACCTCAATAAAAGCTACATACATATTGAGCATCAAGATCTATTGAGATAGATCAAGGCGCTTGATAAGATTTTCAATGAGTACATACCTTGGCAAGATTTTGAAATAGTTCAAAATGGAGCAGTCAAAGAAAGAGTTCTTGCATGTGTTGCAAAGGTATGAAATTGAGTAAGACTCAAATCCCGACCACAATGAGAAAATAGAAAGAGAATGAAAAGTCATTCCTATGCCTCACCATAGGTTCTATAAAGTATGCTATGCTATATACCGACCTATTGTATACCTTGCTCTGAATCGGCAAGGAGTGCGATAGTGATCTAGGAGTAGATCATCGACATTGGTCAAGAATATCCTTAGTAAGGACTAAGGAGATGTTTCTCGATTATGGAGATGATAAAAGAGTTTGTTGTAAAAGTTACATCAGTGCAAACTTTTACACCGATCCAGAAGACTCTAAGTCTCAATCTGGATACATATTGAAAGTGGGAGCAATTAGCTAGAATAGCTCCGTGTAGAGCATTGTAGACATAGAATATTTGCAAAATACATGCGGCTCTGAATGTGACGGAACCGTTGACTAAGCTTCTCTCACGAGCAAAACATGATCACACCTTTGTACTCTTTGGGTGTTAATCACATAGCAATGTGAGCTAGATTATTGACTCTAGTAAACCCTTTGGGTGTTGATCACATGATGATGTGAACTATGGGTGTTAATCATATACAGATATGATTATTGGTGTTAAATCACATGGCGATGTGAACTAGATTATTGACTCTAGTGCAAGTGGGAGACTGAAGGAAATATGCCCTAGAGGCAATAATAAAGTTATTATTTATTTCCTCATATCATGATAAATGTTTATTATTCATGCTAGAATTGTATTAACCGGAAACATGATACATGTGTGAATACATAGACAAAACTATAGTCACTAGTATGCCTCTACTTGACTAGCTCATTAATCAAAGATGGTTATGTTTCCTGACCATAGACATGTGTTGTCATTTGATTAATGGGATCACATCATTAGAAGAATGATGTGATTGACATGACCCATTCTGTTAGCCTAGCACTTGATCGTTTAGTATACTGCTATTGCTTTCTTCATGACTTATACAAAGTTCCTGCAACTATGAGATTGTGCAACTCCGTTTACGGAAGAACACTTTGTGTGCTACCAAACGTCACAACGTAATCGGGTGATTATAAAGGTGCTCTCACAGTGTTTGAAGGTACATGTTGGGTTGGCATAATTCGAGATTAGGATTTGTCACTTGATTGTCGGAGAGGTATCTCTGGCCCTCTCGGTAATACTCATCACCTAAGCCTTGCAAGCATGTAACTAATGAGTTAGTTATGAGATGATGTATTACGGAACGAGTAAAGAGACTTGCCGTAACGAGGTTGAACTAGGTATTGGATACCGACGATCAAATCTCGGGCAAGTAACATACCGATGACAAAGGAACAACGTATGTTGTTATGCGGTCTGACCGATAAAGATCTTCGTAGAATATGTAGGAACCAATATGGGCATCCAGGTCCCGCTATTGGTTATTGACCGGAGACGTGTCTCGGTCATGTCTACATTGTTCTCGAACCGTAGGGTCCGCACGCTTAAGGTTTCGATGACAGTTATATTATGAGTTTATGAGTTTTGATGTACCGAAGGAGTTCGGAGTCCCGGATGAGATCGGGGACATGACGAGGAGTCTCGAAATGGTCGAGACGTAAAGATCGATATATTGGACGACTATATTCGGAGTTTGGAAAGGTTCCGAGTCATTCGGGTATTTATCGGAGTACCGGAGAGTTACGGGAATTCGCCGGGGAGAAGTATTGGGCCTTATTGGGCCCTGCGGGAAAGAGAGAGGGGCTGCCTAGGGCAGGCTGCGCGCCCCCCCAAGGCCTAGTCCGAATTGGACTAGGGGGAGGGGCCGCACCCCCTCCTTCCTTCCCTTCTCTCTTCCCCTTCCTAGTCTCCTACTCCTACTACATGGAAGGATCCCTAGTTGGACTAGGAAAGGGGGAATCCTACTCCCGGTGGGAGTAGGACTCCCCTATGGCGCGCCTCCTCCTTAGGCCGGCCTCCTCCTCCCTCCCTCCTTTATATACGGGGGCGGGGGGGGGGGGCACCCTAGACACACAGGTTGATCATTGATCGTTCCTTAGCCGTGTGCGATGCCCCCCTCCACGATATTACACATCGGTCATATTGTAGCGGTGCTTAGGCGAAGCCCTGCGACAGGAGAACATCAAGATCGTCACCACGCCATCGTGCTGATGGAACTCCCCCTCGGCGCCTCTGCTGGATCGGAGATCGAGGGTGCTTCATCGAACTGTACGCGTGTCAAGAACTCGGAGGTGCCGGAGTAACGGTGCTTGGATCGGTCGGACCGGGAGGACGTACGACTACTTCCTCTACGTTGCGTCAACGCTTCCACTTCGGTCTACGAGGGTACGTAGACAACACTCTCCCCTTGTTGCTATATCATCATCATGATCTTGCGTGTGCGTAGGAATTTTTTTGAAATTACTACGTTCCCCAACAAATATGATGAATGCAGCTCAAGCAGAGGATTGTTCAGATGTGATCATGGGTAACCTTCCAGTTAACTCTATTCCTGCAAAAGTCTTATTTGATACTGGTGCATCGCATTGTTTCATGTCAAGACCATTTTTTGCCAAGCATGAATTCACTTCTTCACATTTGGTTAAACCCATGGATGTCATTTCTCCGGGTAAACGGTTGAGCTCCAGTTTGGTGGTTCCGGATACCTCAATCAAGATGGGCGACTATAAATTTCTGGCTAAACCAATTGTTCTTGGTGACTCGGATATTGATCTAATTCTTGGGATGGACTGGCTTTCTCAGCACAAAGCTCAACTTGATTGTGCTGCTAGGGAAATTCAATTGACACACTCTTCTGAGGATGTAATCATCTATGCCGCTCGTGATGAAACCATTCGGTTGTTTTCTCTCAATGAGAAGGGCGAGCTACATGCAATCTCTCAAATTCCAGTCGTTTGTGAGTACCAAGATGTCTTTCCAGAAGAGCTTCCGGGTATGCCTCCGCATCGGCCAGTCGAATTCGTTATCGATCTTGAGCCCGGCACTGAACCCGTTTGCAAGCGTCCTTACAAGCTTGGACCTGAAGAACTGAAGGAATTGAAGAAGCAGCTCGATGAACAAGAGCGTCTGGGTTTGATCAGACCGAGTTCATCTCCATGGGGTTGTGGAGTTCTTTTTGTCCAGAAGAAAGATGGCACGGACCGAATTTGCGTCGATTACCGTCCATTGAATAAGAAGACAATCAAGAACAAGTATCCACTTCCCAACATCAATGAGCTTTTCGAGCAACTCAAAGGTGCTAAAGTTTTCTCCAAGCTTGAGCTCCGTATGGGTTATCATCAGATTCGCATTCGTGAACAAGATATCCCCAAAACAGCATTCAGAACAAGCTATGGTTCTTATGAATATACTGTCATGTCTTTCGGCCTTGTCAATGCTCCTCCAACATTCTCTCGAATGATGAACTTTAACTTCAACCCCTACACCAATGATTTCATCTTGGTGTATCTCGATGATATTTTGGTCTTCTCCAAGAACAAGCAGGATCATGCCAAACATTTGCGATTGGTGCTCGACAAGCTCAGAGAGCATCAATTCTATGCGAAGTTTTCCAAATGTGAATTTTGGCTTGATGAAGTTCTTTATCTTGGTCACATCATCTCCGCCAAGGGCATCGCTGGTAATCCCGAGAAGGTGTCTTCAATTGTGAATTGGGAACCTCCTCAAAATGTCAAGTAGCTGCGCAGTTTTCTCGGTCTTGCAAGTTATTGCCGAAGATTCGTTGAGAACTTCTCTAAGATTGCAAAGCCTCTTTCCAACCTCCTCCAGAAGCATGTCAAGTATGTCCGGGCGCTTTGAGTGTGACGTTGCTTTCAACACCCTCAAAGAGAAGCTAGTCATAGCTCCTGTCTTGACTCCTCCTGATGAATCCAAGCCATTCGAAGTATTCTGTGATGCTTCCCTTCAAGGTCTCGGTGCTGTGTTAATGCAAGAGAAGAAAGTTGTGGCCTATACCTGTCGCCAGTTGAAGCCCAACGAAAAGAACTACCCCACTCACGATCTCGAGTTGGCGGCAGTTGTCCATGCATTGATAACATGGAGACATCTCTTGTTGGGAAGGAAAGTGGACATTTTCACCGATCACAAGAGTCTCAAGTATATCTTCACTCAACCCAACCTCAACCTCAGGCAAACTCGATGGGTCGAAATGATTCAAGAGTACAATCCAAGTATTGAATATACTCCTGGCAAGGCGAATGTGATTGCAGATGCCCTGAGCAGAAAGGCTTATTGCAACAGCTTAATTCTCAAGCCATTTCAACCGGATCTTTGTGAAGTTTTCCGCAAGCTGAATCTTCAAGTTGTTCCTCAAGGCTTTCTTGCCAACCTCATAGTCTCTCCTACTTTGGAAGATCAAATTCGTGAGGCACAACTCCTGGATACCATGGTGAATAAGGTGATACGTGGTATTGACAAGGGCATTCCCAAATACAAGTGCTATCGCTTGAATGACAAAGATACTCTTTTCTTTGAGGACCGTATTGTGGTTCCTAAAGGCGATCTAAGAAAAGTCATTATGAATGAGGCACACAATTCCCTCCTATCCATTCATCCTGGAAGTACAAAGATGTACCATGACCTCAAGCAGTCGTATTGGTGGACTCGAATGAAGCGAGAAATTGCTCAATTCGTGAATGAATGTGATGTCTGTAGAAGGGTGAAAGCAGAACACCAACGACCAGCTGGTCTCCTTCAACCTCTTGCTATTCCAGAATGGAAGTTTGATCATATCAAGATGGACTTCGTGACTGGATTTCCTAAGTCCAAGCGTGGAAATGATGCTATCTTCGTTGTCATTGACAAGCTTACTAAAGTGGCTCATTTTCTTCTTGTCAAAGAATCTATCACAGCAGCTTAGTTGGCAGAGCTATACACCTCCAGAATTATCTCCTTGCACGGTATTCCACAATTGATCTCTTCAGACCATGGAAGCATCTTCACTTCTAAGTTCTGGGACTCCTTTCAGAAGGCCATGGGCACCAACATTCGTTTCAACACAACTTTCCATCCTCAAACAAGTGGCCAAGTCGAGCGAGTCAATCAAATCCTTGAAGATATGCTCAGGGCTTGTGTCATTTCCTTTGGCATGAAGTGGGAAGATTGTCTTCCATATGGCGAGTTCTCCTACAACAACAGCTTCCAAGCGAGTTCGGGCAAGGCCCCATTCGAAATTCTCTATGGCGAAAGTGCCGTACTCCTCTCTTTGGTCCGAGACAATGAACGCCAACTTCTTGGCAACGACTTGATCACGAAGTGAAGAAATGTGCAAAGTCATTCGTGAGAATCTCAAAGCCGCGCAATCGCGCCGAAAGGGCTATTATGATGACAAGCACCGTGATGTGGCTTTTGAAATCGAAGACCATGTCTACCTCGCGTCTCTCAATGAAAGGCACTCGTCCGCCCGGTATCAAAGGGAAGCTTGCCCCTAGATACGTGGGTCCTTTCAAGATCATTGGCAAAAGAGGCGATCTTGCCTATCAACTTGAGCTTCCATCCAACTTTGCAAATGTGCACGATGTGTTTCACGTGTCACAGCTTCGCAAGTGCTTCAAGATTCCTGAGCGCACTATCAACTTCGAAGAGATTGACCTCCAAGAAGATCTCTCTTATCATGAGCACCCCGTTGCTATTCTTGAAGAAACCGAGCGCAAAACTCGCAACAAGTCAATCAAATTCCTGAAAGTGAAGTGGTCACACCATTCCGACCAAGAAGCCACCTGGGAGCGCGAGGATCACCTCCGTTCCGAATATCCGGAGTTCTTTCAGTCCTAGATCTCGGGACGAGATCCTCTTGTAGTGGAGGAGAGTTGTAACACCCCAGATGTATCATGTCCCATTTTGGCAATATATCAACTTGACCTTCATCCAAATCCTTGTGGGTTTTATCATGTTTGGCCTCATCTTGTTTTGGTTATGTGTGTTGTTCTTTTCTTTGTCATGCTCTCCTTACCATATTGCATTTGTGCTTCTTGTCATCATCATATTATGCATTTTCATCTTATGCCATCTCATGTTGCATTCTGACATTCATGTTGCCCCCTTTCAACCATTGCACCATCACTTCTCCTCCTTCCCTCTACTTCCTTCTTTTATCAAGTGCTAATTTTCCTTTCTCTATTAATGTTCATCTTCCCCCTGTAAATCTTGCTCCATGCCCTAAACCTCTCTGCCAAATATCTCCTTATTTGAAGTTGTTTGGGTCAGGTTCAAAAATGGCACAAGTTTGAATTATATTCAAACTTGTCTTATTTTTCTACCTCTAAAAATGCCCAATGCAATTTATTAAAATAGTGGATAATTCCAGGAGTTGGAGAATATTTTCTTTAAGCTCTAACTCCTCTCCTTTTTCCCTGAGCTTTTCTGTTTCTAATTCCGTTTGGAAAAATGTTAACAAAGCAGCAGCTGCTGCAGCCAGTGGAAGAACCCCCTGGCCTCGGCCTCCCAGGCCGGCCCAGCTAAGCGCCTGCAGCAGCCAGCCAGCCAGCCCGTCCGCTTGCCACTGGGCGTTTCTCACCCACCGCCCGATACCCAAAGAGCCCGTGACGCCCACGTGGCTAGTTGGGTCCCGCCGTCAGCGCCTCCTGTTCCCCGCACCCACCTTTTCCCTCTCCTCTCGCTGTCACCATGGGGACATGAAAGCACGATCACACGTGAGCTCGCACCGCTCGCCCTAGCCCTTTTAAGCCCCAGTTTCCGTGTCCCCTGCTTCGCCTAGGGTTTCCCTCGTCCGCCGCCGCCGTTTCCTGGTGAGTTTAGCCACCAGATCCATCGCGCCATCGTCATCCCGAACGCATCAGAGAGCGCGTCCTCGTCGCCGGCGTTCTCTCCTTCGGCCTCTACCCCGCCTGGCGTGTCCATCTTCTTCCCCGTCGTCCACTACGTCCCCGTCGTCGACTACGTGGGAGCCGGAGCCCCTGCAACGACCGCTTCTTCCTCGTCTTCGAACCCGGCCGCTGACGTGTTTGACCACCACCATCGCCGTCTTCGTCCACCTCCCGCCAAGCCAAGCGCACCACCGTGCTTGTGGTGAGCACACACAGCTTCCTGGCCCCCTTTTCCCCCTCGTTTGCATGCTCTAACCGCGGCCGCCGCGGGCGCCCGATCTCGCCGCCGTCGGGCCTCGTCTGCGGCGAGTGCTCCGACCTCTTTAGCCTCTCTGCGCATGTCCATAGGCATCGTCGTATCACGTAGGGTAGAACCATGCTCCCTACCGCTTGTTTAAACCAGCGCCTCATCGTGGTTCAGCTCGTCGCCGCCCGCTCGGTACCTCGTCGCCGGCAGCGTTTCCGTCGCTGTTGGGCGTCGTGCGTTCAAGCGCTCTTGGGATCCCTTGCGGTCCCGTAGCACCCTTCCGCCACTCCGTTAGGGCGCCGGAGCTGCTCCGGTGATCCCTCCGCCGCCTCTGGCCGCGCCGTTGCTTTCCTCTGCTTTCCTCTGTTTTAGTAAATCGCCAGAGCGATTGGTAAGAGGAGAAGAACCCCCTCCGTCACCATCGCCGACTAGCCTAGTGGCTCGAGCCACTCGGTTGCAACCAAATGACTTGGGTTCGATCCCCAGCAAGTTAAACCCAAACCCCACCCTTTTACGTATATATACAGCGTGTGTGTATGACAGTGTGGCCCCACCTGTCATCCTCCCTTAGCCCCTGTTTTCCTTTAATTTATTTATTTATTTATTTATTTATTTTTCCCCAGCTATAATTCCATTTCTGGCATATGGAATCTGTCCTTTTTCGGGCAAGTTAATTTCTGGACGTTTCCAAATATGGAAAATGCCATTTCTGTCATATTCCATTTAGGGCAGGTTTTAACTTAATGCACTTGTGAATATTTTTCTACAGCAACCCTAACATATTATATATGTTTTTGGGGTAGAAAAATCCCACCAATCCAGTGGTGGCATTGGTTTCTGCATTTGAGCAAGTTCATGAACATGTCATTTTACATCATGATGTTGTCTTGTCATTTTTGTGTGTTCTATTTCAAGCATGCTATGAGGTTGTTTTGCACAAGGATAGCTTCATTTTCATGCCTACTTCATGCTAGTACTTGTTCCATGCCATGATATGCCTGGTAGTGAGTTAATCAAGCTTGTAAAGATGCCATGTTGAATCTGTTTTTGCCATGTCCTGAAATTTCACTAAGTCTGGAACTGTTAATAAAACTTGCTATGTTTACATGGGTGCCATCATTTCTTATGGTCCTTTTTGGCTTATGGTCAGTAAGGGGCTTTTGATCTATGCTTTGAGTAGATTCATGTCATGCCTTGTTTTGCTATTATAAGTTCCTGTAGCAGGTTGTTTGCTTGCTCTAAACATGCCTTCCTGATGTTAATTTCTGGCATACTAGTATTTTCACTAAGTCTGTGAACCTGATATTTTTTGCACTTTCACCATGCTTGTTTGAACCAGTTCTGATGTGATTTAGCCGTAGCTCAGTGTTCCTCTTTTGTTAAGCATCTCCTGTAGATCACTGTCATATGCTTTGTTTTTATGTTGGAGTGCTTTAGCATAGTTTATTGGTGTGTTCTAAGTGCTATCGTGCTGTTAATCGCAGCTTTGTGTCATTCTTGTTTTGATTGCCATTTGCAAAACGTGCATCCGATTCCGGTGATCTTTATATCGATTCCAACCAAAATCATCTCATCTTTCCAGCGGCATACTTGGTTTGCCAAGTTGATGCCTTGATCATCATTTTCCTTTCCAGAGCCCGCATATGCATTGCATATCACATCTCGCATCATGTCATGTATTGCATCATTGTTGCTTGTGCATTGCTCCATGTTTGATTGTGGTTCCATTGCTTGTGTTCTTGCTTTGGGTAGAGCCGGGAGACGAATACGTGAACGAGGAACCTGTTGAGAACGCTTTTGAGGATCAAGCCTTCGACAACTCTGAGAACCTTGCAGGCAAGATGACCATACCTTCGATATCACTTCTATCTTTGCTTGCTAGATGCTCGCTCTTTTGCTATGCCTATGCTACGTTACCTACCACTTGCTATTTCATGCCACCCATATTGCCATGTCAAACCTCTAACCATCCTTTCCTAGCAAACTGTTGTTTGGCTATGTCACTGCTTTTGCTCAGCCCCTCTTATAGCGTTGCTAGTTGCAGGTGAAGATGAAGTTTGTTCCTTGTTGGAACATGGATATTTTGGGATATCACAATATCTCTTATTTAATTAATGCATCTATATACTTGGTAAAGGGTGGAAGGCTCGGCCTTATGCCTGGTGTCTTGTTCCACTCTTGCCGCCCTAGTTTCCGTCATACCGGTGTTATGTTCCTTGATTTTGCGTTCCTTACGCGGTTGGGTGATTTATGGGACCCCCGTGACAGTTCGCTTTGAATAAAACTCCTCCAGCAGGGCCCAACCTTGGTTTTACCATTTGCCACCTACACCCTTTTTCCCTTGGGTTTTCGCGAGCCCGAGGGTCATCTTTATTTTAGCCCCCCCCGGGCCAGTGCTCCTTCGAGTGTTGGTCGCAACCGAGCAGCCTGCGGGGCCACCGCGGGGAAACTCGAGGCCTGGTTTTACTCGTAGCTTGACTTATCCGGACGTGCCCTGAGAACGAGATATGTGCAGCTCCTATCGGGATTTGTCGGCACATTCAGGCGGCTTTGCTGGTCTAGTTTTACCATTGTCGAAATGTCATGCGAACCGGGATTCCGAGACTGATCGGGTCTTCCCGGGAGAAGGTTTGTCCTTCGTTGACCGTGAGAGCTTATGATGGGCTAAGTTGGGACACCCTGCAGGTATTATCTTTCAAAGCCGTGCCCGCGTTATGAGGCGATGGGAATTTTTTAATTACCGGTTGTAGAAAACCCGAAGTTGACCTTAATTAAAATACATCAACCGCGTGTGTAGCCGTGATGGTCTCTTCTCGGCGGAGTCCGGGAAGTGAACACGGTGTTGGAGTTATGTTTGACGTAAGTCATTTCAGGATCACTTCTTGATCGCTACTAGCTTCACGACCGTGCCTTGCTTCTCTTCTCGCTCTCTTTTGCGAATGTAGCCACCATATATGCTAGTCGCTTGCTGCAGCTCCACCTCACCACTCTGTCCTACCTATAAGCTTAAATAGTCTTGATCTCGCGGGTGTGAGATTGCTGAGTCCCCGTGACTCACAGATTCTACCAAAACAGATGCAGGTATCGATGATACCAGCGCAAGTGGCGCAGTCGAGCTCAAGTGGGAGTTTGACGAGGACCATGGTCGTTACTATGTTTCATTTCCAGACGATCAGTAGTCCAGTTGGGATGATCGGGGATCTGTGTTGCATTTGGGGTAGTCTTCTTTTATTTTGGTTCCGTAGCCGGACCTTGAGTGTAAACTGAATGATGGATGTTTATTTATGTATTGTGTGAAGTGGCGACTGTAAGCCAACTATGTAACTCTTTCCCTTATGTATTACATGGATTATGTGAAGATTACCTTACTTGCGACATTGCTTTCAATGCGGTTATGCCTCTAAGTCGTGCTTCGACACGTGGGAGATATAGCTGCATCGAGGGCGTTACACTAACTCGATTTGACTGTCTACTTCCCAAGCTTGAACCAAGTTTTCGAGTACTTCATAGGGGGAGGGGGACATGCAAGAATGATAAACTACCTAGCTCTTCAAGAGGTAGTTGACCAATGACACACTTTCGAAAGTGTTCTTTTGATCCCGGGCTCACATGCTCCCTATTGAACAGTAAAATTCGAAAAAATAGTTAAAAAATCCAAACAATTCTGAGTTATCCTTTTTGATAAACATTGATGAATGTTTCACCTGCTTGTAAGATGAAATGACATTCATGGAGGTCCGGGCATCCTTCATGAATGTCATTTCATCACAAAATTTTTGTACATAGGCGAAGAATTCATTGAGTGTTTATCTCAAAAAAGATTGCATATGTTTTTTATTATTTTTTATTTTATTGTTCACCAGGATGCATGTGAGCTCGGGATGAAAATATCCCATGTGTGACACACTTTTCCTTTTAGCTTGCTCCATAAGCACATCTTTTTGATCTACGACAAAATATCCCATAAGTAGAATGGTGTACTTAGTACAAAATGACACAATTTTGAGATTTTCTCTTTTTTGCGTTTTGGACCCACCCATCTTTTTTTTTTGGACGAAAATACATCTGCCCAGTACTTTATCTTTTTGAAAAATTAGTACTTTTCAATCTCCGGCGTGCGGCGTTCAATCAAAGGAAGAAAAATGCTATCATGATTTTTATTGTAATTTTACTTTTAGTGATCGTTCTACGTCCAATTGTCTGTCTATTATACCAGGCTTTTGTTTTTTCCTTGATAATTACAGATGTAATATGCTCTTCGGCTGTCTTTTCTTAAAAAAAAAGGTTATGGCCACTAATTCAAGGCCAATCTATTATTGTCAGGGTATGCCTTATGGCCAATCTTTCCATACCAAAATCCACCAATGACGTGGCATAATCGGTCGACCGTAGGAAACTACACAAACTACCCTAAAAAAAGAACTACACAAACCCCAAACTCAAAGGAGAACACGCACGGTCCCGACTCAACTACAACTCCAAGGCTCCAAGCTCCGAGCTCCCCGCCATGGCTGCAGATTCCGTTGGCACAGCGTCATCGCCACCGCCGGTACCCCACCGCGACCCTTCCCCTGACTTCTCACACGAGGCGTCCTCCTCATCCTCCTCGCACGCCGCGGCGGCACAGCCGGTGTCGTGTGATGGCCGCGCCGAGGACGTGCTCGACATTGACGCTCCCTGGGTCGCGGCAGCCGAGGCTGACTCGAGGCTGGCGGAAGCCGCGGCTTCATCGAGACTTGGCCTTCAGGCTGCGAGCGAGGCGGACGAAGACGAGATACGAAACAATCAGGAGCGTCAAGAGGGGAAAAAAATTCCGTGCGTACGGGCTGTAAATCTCCCCCCGTGCATACCCTGCGTGAGATGACGCCACGTGGTCCATCTCGCCATCCGAGGATTCACTGCTCAGATGCTCGGTTCGTTGGTTCTCGGCTCGGCAGCCCCTGCGTTCGGCTCCAAAACTTGCCATGTACGTACGATTCCGGCTCCCGTCAGTTACGCATGGAAGATTGCTAGCTTCTGCTTCCTCGATGCAATCAGGGAAGCAGCCATTCCATCCTGAATTTCTCATGGCCGAGCGACCAGAACACATCTACATGATGGGACCAGTGGCCAGTTCGCCGGCTCAACGCTTACTGCAGCGGACGGAACGGTAAACATCTCGGCCGGGCGTCCGAACGCGTCCTCTCCATCTCCATCCTATGATCAGTTCGGGCCGGAGCGACAGCCGCGGCCGACACGGGCCATTCTGCCGCAATCTGAAGCAGCACTACTGGGGAGAAGGTTGGGAGTGGCCATGGCGGAATCTGACACCATTGCCTCCAAGGAAGACAAAGATTTCTACCAGGAATTTACTGCTATTGAACATACTGCGCGCAGAAAGATTGAGTAGCCTCCTTGTTGCAAAGGTTTTCATGAGCTATATGTTTTTCCCTGCAAACATCATCAACTATAAAGTTGTATCTATTCAAAGGCAAAACTGTCGTAAAGTATCAAATTTTTGGGATTGCTAATTCATTTGCAATATAAGTATTTTCCAAATTGCCTTGCTAAAAAAGTTCTCAGATTTCATAGTAAAAAATTATCCTGACTTCATATGAAGTTTAGGCCTACACAAAAAAGGTAGCATCTTTGCTACAGTTGAATAGAAAAATCAGAGAAACTAGAGAAACAATAAAAATAGTTAACTAAAGATTTATGGCGACATCAGATAACACTGCAGATTTTTGGCAAGAAATCAGATAGATATTTAAAATCCTGTTGTTTACATGAATTGGTCCTCACAGTCTCAGGGTACTCATTATATAAGCAGGAAGCTACATCATGTTTGGTTCATTTTGCCAAAACATGAGCTCCTTCAGTACATGACATATTTACATGACGACAGCTACAGAACAAATTTCACGGTTTTACATATGATATCATCAGTTCTGTTGCTAGCTAGTATGGGATCGGTCTTGCTCTCTGCTCTTCATCTTGTTGATCAGCGACAAGCAATCTGATGCTATTTCCATTTGCCCTTCTGGCTGCTTGTATAGATCCCAAGTGATCTTAGATTATCAAACCATAGCCCACACCCCGTGAATTAGACAAAACCGTAGCCCACGCCTCGGGGATGTAGTCGAACAAGAAGCAATCAGGAAAGATTGCATCATCTCTGGTTTCCTGTCAGTCTCCTGTTCTCCAATGCTGAAGTGGTTCCCAATTTTTCTGCAAAAAATGAATTTGTAAGTTTGTTCAGTTAGACAGTGAAGTATACAGATGTGCTATCCATGACATCGCAGCTTCACAAATGACAAAAGTGGAAGAGACTTTGTCCAGGGTGAGACAATATTAATCTTTGTGTTGCCACACATCATCAAGGTGGTTCTGCTCACACCAACGATTCCAGACAGCTAACATACTAAAGAGTGACTAATTAAATGTTATTCCTGACCACTTCCGCTAGAACGAAATAGATTGACATTCTTTTGAGTGAAATAGATTGACATTAGAAACAAAAATCAATTAACATGAGAGAAGGGGAGCAGCGGCGAGCAAAGAGAAAGGGAAAGGGAATCGGAGACGTACCTGCGTCATCTGGCTGCCGGCCGCACTCCCTGACGAGGGCGGGCGGGGGACGAAGCAGATGATGGTGGAAGCGAATGATCAGCCGGTGGCGTACGACGGAGACGACTGCGGCGGCGGCGGCGGCGGCTGCGCCAAGGGATGCGGCGGCGCCTGAATCTGACTCTAGTCCAGATGGGTAGGGGTCGTGTGCCCAGTCCAGCCGAGCCGAAGTTCGAGAGGTTGCGGGCTTGTTTCCTGGAGCCGAGAAGGGGTGCTCGAGCCGAGGAAGCCTGCGCACGGGAGGGGATCAGAGGGGATCGTCGGATGGCGAGGTGGACCACGTGGCGTCATCTCACACAGGGTACGCAGGGAGAGCAGTTTACACCCGGTACGCACAGAATTTTTTTCCTCAAGAGGACGAGGTCCAGTATGCTAACTAACTAATCTGCTGGGATCAAGTTGGGAAATTTTCACTAATCTTGTGATCTTGGACTTGAGATTTTTTTCCTCTAGCCCGTACAGACTAATACTGAAGTTGGTGGCATGTAATGAATTGATTTTTAAGAAACCAAAAATTATTGACAATGTCTTGATAGAAGGCATAGCCTTGTCGAGAGGAAAACATTGTGGGACTGTTGATTTTGAGTTCATTCAAACATTGATGCTTTTCGGGAAAACAGTTTGTAGCATGGCTCATTTGTTCGTTTGCTCATTGTAACTCCACTGCAGCTGATGGCATTGCTAGCAATATATGGGGATGACCTCGTCGAATTCAAAAGCAAAGCAGGGCTCCGCTATTTCCAGGTTTCTTGTGTTGTTCATCGGTGCTATTTCATCTCTTTTTGGATGGTGGAGATCTGGGTTTAATGCTGTTTCATGTGTACCACTCCGATTACAGATCAGCATACGCTACGATCTTCATGATGACGCTCAACTGTGTGCCAGGCTTTCTTCAGCCACCGAAAAACCAAAATATTGAGGATGTCCTCATGATGATGACATAGAAGAACATGATGCTGGACCTGATGAATTCTCTTACACCTGCAACTTTGAGTACTTGCCTCCTTTGATATTGAAAGTTTTAAATAGCGCGCTAAGCATCTTAGCGGCGGACCTCTTCCAAATGCTATAGCGTGCTATAGCGGAGCTATAGCGCGCTATTTAAAATGTTTGTTCATTTGTTTGGACCAAAGTCTTTTAGCGCAAGACCTTTTGTAAACACTATAGCGTGCTATAGCGGAGCTATAGCGGGCTATTTAAAACAGTGTATTGACATGCCTACTTCCAAAATCATATCCTAGCAAAGAGCCCCCATATTTTACGGTAACGGCTAAATGGATGGATGGGCCTGATGTTTCTCAACTCTGTGAGATGCTTGATACCATTTGGGCAGAGCTGCCGGGGCAGGAAGTGGTATATCAATGGGTCGAGTGGATACGCAATTCTTCCTTGTCAAATCTCTGGCTTGATGGCAAAATATTGTTAGGTCAAGACATTCAGAGATACAATGGAGATCGGCGCGCAATCTCAAGAAGTCTCTCACTGGAGTCTGTGATCCCGTCCATGCTCAGCTACAGTAGTAAGAAACGTTACCAAGCTTTTCTTGAGGACCTCCATATGTGCATGATATGCCTTAACCAGTGGAAAGGTAAAACCGCTTCCCTCTTTCCCACTTCTTCTTTATTCAGCGGTAATAGCAATAACCAATCTGTATAGGTTTGTTATAAGCAAATTGTATGGCATTTTTCTTTGGGAAACTCTTATCATCACCCGGCGGATCGCGGCGTCCGCATCCGCCACCTCCCCTACCTCACACGTGTCCCAGTGAGATTCCACACACTATCCTTTGTCGAACGCATTTCTGCAACAGAAGCTGTGTTTCTGAAACATATATAGCGTTGCAATGGTCTACGACGAGTCTACGTTTTGTAATAAAATATCTCTTACAAAAAATTTCTGCAACAAGACCTCGGTTGCAAAAAAAATTGCAACTAAAACTCAGTTGCAAAAAAGTGCAACAAAACAACTGTTGCAGAAAAATTCTGCAACAAGACCTATGTTGCAGAAATAATCCTGCAACAAGACCCGTGTTGCAGAAGTAATCCTGCAACAAGGCCTGTGTTGCAATAAGGAAGGCACGTCCGAACGCTCAATGCTGTGGTGCGCCATTGTGTTGCAGGATTTGACGTCGACGGCTTCAGCCCTGTAGCGCGCCGGTAGCAGCATTTTCGCGGTGGCGGGGCTGGTGCCGCGCCGCGCGCAGGTGTGTCTGGATGGCATACATGGTTTTTTGTTTCTGAAACAGAGCGGTTGTTGCAGGAATAGTCACGCGCGCGGTAATTGGATCGGATGGTTGTCGGGGCACGTATCGAACGGTGGTACAGGCGGCGGATGTTTACAAAACATCCGCCGGCCGACGCGTAGCGGCCGCCTTTTTCTTTTCAATCAAGTTTCTTTGGATATTGAATTGTACTGGTCTAAGGTTTTTCCCTGTAAACTAACTTTAGCTCTGAACCATTTAGGTTCAAACTTCATCAAGCTTCCATGCCAGCACTTGTTTTGTGTGAAGTGCTTGGAGACGTTATGCAGGATGCATGTGAAGGAACAAGGAAGGCACTTTGTTTCAGTTAGTTTGCCCTGACACCAAGTGCAATACTTCCATTCCACACTATCTGCTAAAAAGGCTTCTTAGCAAAGAAGAGTTTGAACGCTGGGATAGGCTTGCTCTCGAGAAAGCGTTGGACTCAATGGCAGACGTGGTTTACTGCCCAAAGTGTGTGGTTGGTTGCGTGGAAGATGAGGATAACAATGCGGAATGTCCGAAATGTTCGTTTACCTTCTGCGGTTTTTGCAAGGAATTATGGCATCCAGGGAAACAATGTCTAACTCCAGAACAAAAGCTCCAACGTCGGAGGGTAAAGATGCAACTAATAAAATATCTTGGGTGTGTTTGAGCGTGTTAGAATTGGAGGGAAACTCTGAATGCTACTCCCTCTGTAACTTAATATAAGCCTTTTTTTAAACACTATCATGGTGTCAAAAAACGTTTTATATTATGGGACAGAGGTAGTACTATTTTACTGAGCATATGATGCTTATTTAGTTTTTGTTTTACGGTTGCAGGGGTCAGGCAGAATGACTGAGAGGGAGGTGGCGCAAGAACTAGCGAACATTAGAGAGTTATACAAAGATGTCCGGGTATGTCCGAAGTGCCGAATTGCCATCGCCAAAAGTGAAGGCTGCAACAAAATGGTGTGTGGAAACTGTGGTCAGTTCTTTTGCTTCTGCTGCGGCAAGGCGATCCGTGGCTACAGTCATTTCACGTAGGCCCTTCACACTTCTTTTCCATATATTCATGAAATAAGGGGAGACGAAGATCCTTTTTTTCACTTACCCCAATGCACTGTAATTTGTAGGAACTGTCGCCTCTTTGAGCCTCATGACATGACAGACTTGGATAGACAAATGGATGAACTGCAATTTGGAAACCAGATGCGGAATCAGTTGAAACCGGTAGGCGCTATGGTGAGATGTCCAAGGTGTCGTGAAATGACTTTCAAGGTAGCCATCCCTAACTTTTGATGATTTGCCTATCCAAGTATATACCACTGGTTTGTCTCTCTATGGGTCTAACTGGGTTAACTAATGGCCATACATACGTATGCATCCAGGACGATGAGAAATATGTCTTCTGTATGGTGTGCGCAGCAAGCTCTTGCACAATGTGCAAACGGATAATCACGGATAGGAGGATGAAGAGCGGGCACTGGGGGTCGTCAGAATGCTACTCCTTGTAGTACCGCTGAGTCACGGGTCTCCACCTGTCAACTTTCTTGCATCTAGGACTTTTTGGTTTTACAGTTATTGAATTACGTTGTGTTTTGAACTCACTTTGTGAATACTGCAGAAAATTAAACAAGAAAATATAAAAATGTTATGCACAAGCATATACTCCCTTCGTTCCTAAATATTTGTCCTTTTAGAGATTTCAAATGGACAACACATACAGATGTATATAGACATATTCTAGAGTATAGATTCACTCATTTTGCTCCGTATGTAGTCACTTGTTGAAATATCTAGAAATACAAATATTTAGGAACGGAGGAGTACTTGCTTGCAGAGACTCGGTCTTGCATCATGTATAGCCGATTAATGGTCGCCATATATGTCACAAAGGAAGGTACATGGCTGCCAAAGGACGAACTCTTCCATTATTATTTATTATAAAAATAGTACAAGATACAGTACGTATAGATAGGTAGGTCTGTACATGTAGGCGCAACCAGAATGAATTTTTTTCTATATTAAAATGAATATGTAACATATGATACAAGAAAAAGCAGGAAAAAAAGGATTTTTTGAAAACATCATGAACAAAATATGGTAATCTGAGCTAAGACAACATCATCCTAGATGAGTGTCAAACTGTCAATCCAGCTTTGCAAGCAATTTAAATTCTACATCCTCGGTCCTCACTCTAGGTGTTGAAGAATAGTAAGATCCTCCTTTAAAAGATACTTCCAAGTAGTGAGAGCGGGAGCTTCCATCCTGAAAATCTTGTCATTTCTTTGATTCAAATATTCCAACATCATAGGATAATGATGCCCGGGTAAATTCCTTTCGGGAGTTCTTTAATAGCCAGTAGGGTTTCATCCAAAGAAATACCCCTCGGTTTATAGGGAAGAATGGACTCCCATAAACTTTGTGCAAAAGTACAATCACAGAATAGATGCAAGGCAATTTCTTCAGTTTCCTCACTGCAAAGAACACAGTTGTAGAAATCACGGAACATTGATTTTCTCCTAAGTAAATTTCTAGTGTTGATAGCTGAAGCCAAAAAAAGATATTGTCTTAACCTAGAGTATTTGACAAAAAACTACCACCTTTGGGGTATGTGTCCCACAGATTTGCCAGTTTTTTAGAAGTGCCAGAAAACTACCATTTTGTCTTAATTTTGCGACTAAAAACTACCACTTTCAGTTGGTGACAATTTTAGACGATTTAAACGCATTTATGACAAGTGGGACCAGTCTATGAGGGCTGTCATGGTAGGAAAGTCAACTCCTTTTATTTATACCATTAAGTTGACCGTTATGACAAGTGGGGCCCACACTTCATTCTTCTTCCTCCTCCTACTCTCTCTCTCTGGCATTTTAACAAACACATCATGTGCATCATCCGACGAGAGGAGCGCTGTCGTCGCCGTCGCCTCCATCATGGAGCTCGAGCTCATCCAGGGGCCAGGGGGAAGCGGCTCGCTGCTCCACTCCGTGGATGTCCTATCGTGCGTCGACCTGCCCCCGACCCCGCTCGCCTTCCTCTGCGACCGCTCCTTGTCTGTGTTCGCCTTACCCCTGGCACCTGCTCCTTGTCTCTGTCCACCCCGACGGCCGCGAGAGGCATGGTTTTGCTAACGCGAGAGGCATGGTGTGCCTCTCAGAAATGAAAAAAAAACGTGTTTTCTATTTGTTTTTCTTCCGTGAAAGGCGGGGCCGTGCCTCTCGGAAACGAAAAAAACACACATTCTCTCTCTTTTTCCTTCTGCAAGAGGCACGGTTTAGCTTCCGCGTGGGGCATAGATTTGTTTGCGCGAGAGGCACGACCGTGCCTCTTGAAAAAAAATTATATTTTCTCTTCTTCTTTTTCCTTCCGTGAGAGGCATGGTTTTGCTTCCGCGAGAGACACAATTTTTGCTTCCGAGAGAGGCACATGTTTACTTCTGCAAGAGGCATGACCGTACCTCTCGGAAATGGCTTTCGGAAAGGGAAAAAAGTGCTCCCGGTTGGTTTTCTCGTCCATTTTTTTAGTGAAGAAAAGTTCATTAAAACCTTTCAACATGGGATCTAATTTTGAAGATCTCGACGCAAAGAATCCAACACGAAAATGATTCGAGATTGTACCATGGTTTAAGAGATAAAGTGTTTTGAATAAACGGGTCTACGAAAAAGGGAAAACTCAAAGGTTGCAATGCCACAACTTGGGGAGATGGGAGTGATCTTTGGAACAAATACTCCTCGATTAGTGGTTTTGAAACCTGTCTCTTAGAGCATCTACAGCAGGGCACCCCAAACCCTCCTCAAACGCCCGGACAGGCCGCCCAGTCACTGACCGATCACGAAATTTTGACCCAGCCGGGCGTCTAAAACGGGCCTCAAACGCCCGGACTAACCGATATCCCTCATATCCATCCCAAATATGAGGCGGATATGAAGGTGCCCAGGCGCGCCCGTCAGGTTGGACTGACGATTGGATCCCACGCGAAATCGCTCGGAAACCCGGCGGTCCGCGTGGCGCCGCTCCGGCTCGCCGCCGGAGGCCAAATCCGGCTATTTAAGCCGGACGGCGTCCCCCAACCCTAGCCCATCCACCTCCTCCCTCTCTATACCGTCACCCGAGCCCGTCCACCTCCTCATCCCGCTCTCCCACGCTCTCCGGCATTGCTATGGTCCGGCGGAAGATCACCACGTACACTATGCTCACATTAGAGCGCTGGAGGCAGATCGCAGAGGAGATCTAGGCAAGGCCCACCGCCCACATCGCTACGGGACTGCCTCCGGACTCGCCAGAGCAGGAGGACGAGGAGGAGCAACATCCGGAGGAGGATGAGGGAGAGCAGCTGCCGGAGCTGATGGAGGTGGCGGATCCGGAGGAGCACGAGGCGGAGTAGCCTGCTCCGGGGTTCAATATGGCGGAGACGGAGGCGGAGTTCGCCGTCGCCCAAACCACGAAGATGGTGGAGTAGCAGGTCATCCTGGAGCCCATTCAGAATGAGACCTACGTGGAGGCCAACCGACAGTTCCTTTGATAGAAGCAGGCGGTGTCCGACGTGCTTTTCGCTGAACTCGACATGGAGATAGAGAAGGAGGAGGCCGGGGCAAAGCAGTCGGAGCTGCAGCAGCCGTACATGCTGACGAAGCCGGGCATGCAGATAGTCGACATCTCTGACAAGGAGTAGTAGATCATCTACGTAAAACGTAGATTGTTTCTTTTGCATACTTTTGTATGAATTTAAGAATCTGGATGCCGTTGTACTAATTTGAGAAGTCCTTGATCACTGCTGATGTTTGAAGGGTCGTATTTGTCGTACGCGGCTGTAGATGCTGTTAGACCTTATACCTAAACTGCGCAAACCCAACTGGCGAGGGCAGCACGTTGGGTTTTTTTCATGCAAAAAAAAACCAACGGGGGGAGCTCCCGCCATCCATGGCAACAGCTTCCGTCGGCACCACGACATCGCGATTGCTGCAACCAAGCCACGACCACTCCCCGGAATTCTCACCGGGGAGTTCTTCCTCGTCCTCCTCACCCGCCGGCGCCACAGTGGCGCAGCCGGTGTAGTCGTGTGATGGCGGCGCCGAGGAGGACGTGTCCGACCTGGACTCTGTTAGCATCCAAGAGGAGCGCCAAGAGAAGGTTCAAACAAAGGGCCGGCCCAAGAGGCAGCCTCGCGTGCCCGCGCGGCTGGCTGGACCCGAATGGGCCTGAACCACGACACTACTTATACCTGCACCCAAGAGGATTCGAGTTGGCGATGGCATAACGGCTAGCGATAGTGTGTGGTGTGTGTGCGCTCCTGCGCGAGCCGAACCTTATCCCCTCTGTAATCCTTCCTCTGCAATTCGAAATCCATGGCAATGGCCTAATACAAAACCCTAGCCCTCACAATCTGGCATCAGAGCCGTCCCTAGTCCTGGAAATTCCAGTCCACCACCGCCACACGCGATTCGCCGACCGCCGCCGCGCCGAGGCCATGGAGAGAATTCTGCCGGAGACCAAGGCCATCTACGAACTGCTCCGAGCCGACTTCGACGCAGCCTTCTCCAAGAGCTCGGCGAAGCGCAACCAGGAGATGTCCGCCGCCCTCGCCAAGCTCGACAGCAAGCTGGACCAGCTCTCGGGCCGCATCGACGACGTCAAGCTCGCCATTGGTGTCGATCTCGACGAACTCCGCGGAGAGATTGGGGTGGATAGAAGCACCACGGCGTTCCCTACCGCTCCTTCGTCACCGAGAGGAACAACTGCGTCGCCCAAGGCCATGCCGAGCAGCGGATCAGGAGGATCTGAAAGTTTCCACGGCGAAGCAGATCACCGAGGAGCAACTGTGAAGTATGTGCCCCCCTCCCGCCCGAGGTATGCAGCCAGAACCCAACTCGTCGAGGCAAATCATTCAGGCCCCGGAAATTTTTTGTCCGTTCCAGCCTGATACTGTGGGATTTGGCCCTCGAATTGAACTGCCGCGTTTCGATGGATCCAATCCCAAGCTCTGGCAATCGCGCTGCGAAGACTATTTCAGATTGTGGAACACTCCTCAGAATCAATGGGTGTCGTTTGCATCTGCGCAGTTCGAAGGCACAGCTGCACGCTGGCTAGAGTCAGTCCAGTGTCGCGCTCCTCCTGTTAATTGGACCGAATTTTGCAATCTTCTGCACTCCAGGTTTGGCAGAAACAAGCACCAGAACCTGTTGCGCCAGATGTTTAACATCAGGCAGACTAGTTCGGTTGAGGAGTATGTCGAGCGGTTCACCGAACTATATGATCAGTTGACTGCCTATGAGACTAATCCCAATACGGTGCATACGTTGCCAGATTCATGGAAGGATTAACTCCATCAGTTCGGTTGTTGGTTGGGATTCAGCAACCTGAATACCTTGATTCAGCTTATGCATTAGCCTTGCTGTCAGAAGAATTGGGTGAGCATGCAACGTACCAGAACAGTGCAAACCATGGGAGTAAACGCCAGAGTTACTCTAGTTCTCGATCGTCAGTAAGTAAGGTACTGGAGGACAAGAAATCAACTGATCAAGCTCGTACTGCTCCAACTGAAGATAGATGGGCTGCTCTGCATACTTTCAGAAAATCTAAGGGGATGTGTTTCATCTGTGGAGAGCGATGGGATCGTGACCATCGTTGCAAGCAAGAGATTCAGTTACATGTAGTGCAGGAAATGTTGGATTATGTTCAGAACATGCCTTCCGATGTGAGTGACTCTGACGACACATCTGTTGGTGAATCCAATGCTATCTGTTTGTCTGCAGCTGCTTTGGGGGATAACTCAGATCCAGCAATATCAACCATGAAACTAAAGGTGTACTTGCAAGGACAGCCGTTAGTATTTCTGGTTGATTCAGGCAGCACTCATTCGTTCCTTGATTGCACAGTGGCAACTTCATTATAGGGCATAACTTCCATGCCAGTTTACCTAGTTAAAGTGGCTAATGGCAGTACAGTTCCATGCTCTCAACAGTTATTGAATGGAAAATGGTCTTGTGCTGGTCATGATTTTGTCAGTAACTTCAGAGTTTTTCCCTTGGGATCTTACCATGGCATTCTGGGCTTAGATTGGCTGGCTGCTCACAGTCTAATGCAGGTAGACTGGGCTGCTCACTGGCTATCCTTCCAATATTCAGGCCAGCAAGTCACACTGTTGGGACAAGATGCTGTGCCTCAGGTCTATGCCTTCGTGGAATTGTCTTCACTGCTGGTAACTGAAAATACAGCTGTATCTGAACTACCTCCTGAAATACAAGCACTATTAACCAAGTATGCTCCTATATTTGATGCTCCTTCTGGACTTCCTCCAAGGAGAAAATATGATCACAAAATTCCTTTAGTCCCTGGAGCTCAGCCAGTGTATAGTAGGCCTTATAGACTCCCTCCTGCTTTGAAAGATGAAATGGAAAAGCAAGTGAAGGAAATGTTAGATGCTGGAATTATCAGACCCAGCACCAGTGCATTCTCTTCTCCAGTGATATTAGTGCAGAAAAAGGACAAGACATGGAGGCCTGTCTATGATTATAGGAAACTGAATGCTATCACAGTCAAGAGCAAGTATCCAATTCCTGTCATTGATGAGTTGTTGGATGAGTTAGCTGGGGCTTGTTGGTTTTCCAAACTGGATCTTAGAGCAGGATACCATCAGATTAGACTAGCCCCAGGGGAAGAGCATAAAACAACATTTCAAACTCATCTGGGGCATTTTGAGTTTCTGGTATTATCTTTTGGCCTTACTGGGGGACCAAATACATTCAACTCTGCTTTATATGATACATTGTCACCCTGTGTCAGGAAGTTTGTGTTACTCTTCTTTGATGACATCTTAGTGTTCAGTGCTTCGTATGCACTGCACTTGCAGCACCTAGAGGAAGTGTTGAAGTTGTTGTTACAACATCAGTGGCAAGTGAAGCTTTCCAAATGTGCTTTTGCACAATCTCAAATTAGTTACTTGGGGCATGATATAAGTGGCCAGGAAGTAGCTACTGATCCTTCAAAAATAACTACTGTCCAGAGTTGGCCAGTACCTGTGTCTGCTAAAGAAGTGAGAGGGTTTCTAGGTATTGCTGGTTATTACAGAAAATTCATAGCTCACTATGGCATGATTAGTAAACCACTCACTAATCTTCTCAAAAAGGGAGTTCCATTCCATTGGACACACAATGAACAACAAGCTTTTGTGCTTCTGAAACAAGCTTTGGCATCAGCCCTCACTAAATTGCTTGGACTAGATGGCAGTAGAAAGCCCTCACTAAATTGCTTGGACTACAGTACTCCATTGAATACAAAAAAGGGGTTGAAAATAGTGCGGCTGACTCACTTTCCAGGCGACACAAGAATCGCTGGAGATGTTTTGCGGAATCGCAATCGATTTCCTCCGCTCAGCCCGCTTGGTTAGTAGATGTGCCGTAGAGTTATGAGCAAGATCCAGTGGCTGTAGAACTTCTCCAGCAACTGTCTACATCTCCTAACTCTCACAGCAAATTCTCTCTTAAAGCTGGAGTCATCAGACAGGGCAAATGCATTTGGTTGGGTAATGACGCAACATTGCACAACAAGATTTGTGTTGCTTTCCATAATAGTCCATTGGGAGGACACTCTGGATTTCCAGTCACTTATAAACGGATCCGACAGCTGTTCAGATGGAAGGGGATGTGAAGTTTCATAAAATCTCATGTTCAAAGCTGCATAGTATGCCAGCAAGCCAAACCTGAGAGAGTTCCTTCGCCTGGGTTACTGCAGCCACTGCCAATTCCTTCCCTACCTTGGGAGATGGTAACCATGGACTTCGTTGAGGGATTGCCCACATCAGGCCTTTACAACTGTTTGCTGGTGATCATTGACAAGCTTTCCAAGTACGGTCACTTTGTTCCATTGCATCACCCATTCTCTGCTGAAACTGTAGCTGAAGCCTTTCTGAATTCAGTTTACAAGTTGCATGGAATGCCTTGCTCTATCGTTTCAGATCGTGATCACATCTTCACTAGCAAATTTTGGAGTGAACTCTTTCAGAAAACTGGGGTTCAGCTTCGCATGAGCTCGGCTCGCCATCCTCAATCTGATGGACAGACGGAGCGCGTCAATCAGCAAGTTGAATGCTTCCTGAGATGCTTTGTCAGTGGACATCCATCGCGCTGAGCTAAATGGGTTCCGGTTTGTGAATTCTGGTATAACACAAACTGGCATTCTGCTACTGGAAAAACTCCATTTGAGATTATCTATGGACATGAACCGCGCCATTTTGGGCTATCGGCTGAAGGCACGATCCAGTCTGGCGATTTGCAACAGTAGCTTAAGGATCGTATGGTCGTCATGGATTCAGTAAAACAACATTTGCTCCGTACCCAGCAGCGGATGAAACAGCAAGCTGATAAGCACCGTTCTGAATGATCATTTGAGGTTGGAGAACAAGCCTTCCTTAAGCTTCAACCCTACCTTCAGTCATCTGTGGCTCCGAGAGCAAATCATAAACTGGCATTCAAGTTTTATGGACCTTTTGAAATCTTGGAATGTATTGGCGAAGTGGCTTATCGTCTGCGGCTTCCTGCTACAAGCAAAGTGCATCCTGTCTTTCATGTGTCGCTGCTCAAGAAGGTGATCAAACCTGAGGACCAGGTGCTCTCACATCTTCCTTCTCTTGATGATCAGTTTCAGGTGCCGGAGCAGGTACTGCAGCAGCGAGTGGTTCGTCGTGGTGCTGACTCCATCGTCCAAGTTCTGGTCAAGTGGAGTTCATCTCCGCTGGATATGGCTACGTGGGAAGATAAAGTAACGTTAAGGCAGCGCTTCCCTCAAGCGCCGGCTTGGGGACAAGCCGGTTTTAATAGGGGAGGGATTGTCAGCATCCAAGAGGAGCGCTAAGAGAAGGTTCAAACAGAGGGCCGGCCCAAGAGGCAGCCTCGCGTGCCCGCGCGGCTGGCTGGACCCGAATGGGCCTGAACCACGACACTACTTATACCTGCACCCAAGAGGATTCGAGTTGGCGATGGCATAACGGCTAGCGATAATGTGTGGTGTGTGTGCGCTCCTGCGCGAGCCGAACCTTATCCCCTCTGTAATCCTTCCTCTGCAATTCGAAATCCATGGCAATGGCCTAATACAAAACCCTAGCCCTCACAGACTCCCCGTGGGTTGCGGCGGCCGATGCAGAGTCGAGACTCGACGAGGCCGCGATCGCCGCAGCTACGACCGGACTCCGCCTTCGCGCCGAGGACGAGGCAGAAGCAGAGGAGATATGTGACAACCAGCAGCGATAGGACGATGAGGTACCACGAATTCACGATAAGTTGAATAGTAATCTCAAATTGGAGAACTTCACTTGTCTTAGATCTTCTACATTGATTTGTACTTGATTCTCAAGGTTTTGGACGGGGGTTCTTCTCGCCCGATCGGACTGATACTAATTTTTCTCGTCGGAATTTTACTGCACTAGTAGCTACTAATTTACCAGTTCAAAGTAATTGAAAGCTACGATACTCGGTTGCAATGGAGTAGCAGTCAGAAAACAGTGGTTGCACTGGAGCCTTTTCTATTCGCTGGACCCTGATGCCAAATTGGAGTGTTTACACTTGCAGGCAGAAGCAGTTCACCAAGATTTTGATCTGACCAAGAAATGAAATAATAGGTTTGGGGGGAGCTCTGTTTATTTTGATTTTACGATTCATGCTGATTATTTCGAGCTTTCATTCTTTTACTTTCATTTCCCAAATTGTTTGATGCTTACATTTTCACCTTCGATCATTTGTTTGATCACTGCAGTTGATGGCATTAGAAGCAATATATGGGGCTGACCTAGTCCAATTTGGAAGCAGAGGAGGGCTCCGCTATTTCCAGGTTTCTTATTTTTTTCAAAAAGGGGGACTCCCCGGCCTCTGCATCAGATCGATGCATACGGCCACTTTTATTAAAAAGTAGATATGTCTCAACAAGGTCTTAATGTCTGCAAACAAAAGCAACAACTAGCTCACCTAGAACATCAGCTGCCAAACTAAAAACCCAAAAGCCACAACCGGCTGGCACATTAAAAGATAGGTAAACTAATTGCCTATCCTATTACATGATCGCCATCCAAACCGGTTGAATATATCCCACACTACCGTCTCCCACCGGACAGATCTAGTAACCAAACACTCCCTGTCCTCTGTCGGAGTGAGTAAGGACCACATACGGATCATTGCTGTAGCCCGGAATAAAACCTGCAAAAAATGAATAATTGTTGTTCTGTTAAAAACCAAATCATTTCTGCAATTCCAAATTGCCCACAACAATGCACATACTCCTACACGAATGTGTCTGGCTGTTTCGGACTCTATCCCAACAAGCCACGCCCCAAATAAAGTGTTGACCGAAGTCGGAGGAGTAATGTTAAAGGCAATCTGCACGGAGTGCCACAGCCCTCGTGCCAATGGACAGTCAAAAAATAAATGCTTCCTAGTCTCATCCCGATCACAGAAACTACACCTAGTAGAACCTGTCCAGTTGCGCTTAACTAGATTATCCTTTGTTAAAATTACTTGTTTATGCACAAACCACATAAACACTTTAATTTTCAAAGGTACCTTAACTTTCCAAACCTCTTTGGAAATAGGGATCACAGTATGGTTAATAATATCTATATACATCGATTTAATTGTGAACACCCCAGATCTAGTCAGCTTCCAACATAACTGATCGGGCTGAGGAGTTAGCTGAACCTCCATCAGCCTACGGACCAAGTGAAGCCATACTTCCCATCGATCCCCTACAAGCACCCTCCTGAACTGAACGTTGAGAGGAATAGACTGCATAACCGTGGCAACAAGAGCCTCCCGACGCAGAACAATACGATAAAGGGACGGATATTGTGTCGCCAACGGCGCGTCACCAAGCCACGTATCCTCCCAGAATCGTGTATTAACACCATTACCGACAATATATCTCCTTCTGTTAAAGAAAGCGGCTTTGATCCTCATGAGCCCTTTCCAGAACGGCGAATCCGTAGGTCTCAGAGTAACCTGGGATAATGTCTTTGACTACAGATATTTACTACGTAAAGTCTGCGCCCACGTTGCCTCTGTCTCAAAAGACAACTTAAATAGCCACTTACTAAGAAGGCATCTATTCTTGACTTCAAGATTTTCAATACCAAGACCCCCTTGGTCCTTTGGTCGACAAATAATATCCCATTTGGCCAGTCTGTACTTCCTCTTAAGCTCATCACTCTGCCAAAAGAATCGAGATCGATAGAAGTCCAGCCTTTTCCTAACCCCAACTGGGACCTCAAAGAAGGATAAGAGAAACATAGGTAAACTCGTGAGCACCGAGTTGATAAGAATCAACCTGCCTCCATAAGACATGAGTTTTCCTTTCCAAAGAACTCGTTTCTTCTCAAACCGATCCTCGATGCACTTCCACTCACCATTTGTTAGCTTACGATGGTGAATGGGAATACCAAGATACGTGAAAGGTAAAGCCCCAACTTCACAACCAAACAATTGTGTATAAGCCTCTTGTTCGTCTTTGGCTCTACCAAAGCAGAACAACTCGCTTTTATGGAAATTAATCTTCAACCCCGACAATTGTTCAAACAGGCATAACACTAACTTCATGTTCCTCGCTTTTTCCAAATCATGTTCCATGAATATGATTGTATCGTCAGCGTATTGTAGGATGGACAAACCACCATCAACTAGATGAGGCACCAATCCCTCCACCTGACCGGCCTCCTTGGCCCTCCCAATCAGGATTGCTAACATATCAACCACAATATTGAACAGAATAGGTGACATAGGGTCGCCCTGTCTCAATCCCTTATGAGTTTGGGAGTAATGACCTATGTCGTCATTTACTTTAATTCCAACACTCCCTTTTTGCGTGAATGTTTCCACCTGGCGTCGCCAAGTTTCATCGAATCCCTTCATTTGTAAAGCCTGTTGAAGAAACTGCCATTTGACTTTATCATAAGCCTTCTCGAAATCCACTTTGAAAAGAACACCATCTAGTTTTTTCGAATGAATTTCATGTAGCGTTTCATGAAGAACCACAACCCCTTCCAGGATGTTCCTGTCCGGCATAAAGGCCGTTTGAGAAGGCTGCACCACGGTGTGCGCAATTTGTGTGAGCCTGATCGTCCCAACCTTGGTAAAAATTTTGAAACTGACATTCAGAAGACAGATAGGCCGAAATTGCTCGATTCTCACGGCCTCTATTTTCTTGGGCAGAAGGGTTATTGTTCCAAAATTAAGTTGGAAAAGCTGCAAATGTCCCGAGAACAAATCATGGAACATCGGCATCAGGTCCCCTTTAATAATATTCCAGCACTTCTTATAAAACTCCGCCGGGAAACCATCCGGCCCCGGTGCCTTGTTACATTTCATCTTGGAAATGGCCTCGAAAACCTCCTTTTCCGAGAAAGGTGCAGTTAAGATATCGTCCAGGGACACACAGTTCTCCTCTAGTGGTCCAAACAGTCGTTTGTAGTACTCAATAATATAGAGCTTCAGGTTATCTTGACTGATAATTGTACCCTCATCTTGTTCTAGCTAGAAGATTCTCTTCTTCCGATGCTTGCCGTTGGCTATCATGTGGAAGAACTGAGTGTTCGCGTCCCCCTGGACCACTTTTCGCACCTTGCCATGCAATGCCCACTTTAGTTCTTCTTCACGAAGTAACTCTTTCAACCTCATCTCAGCCTCATGCTTGATATGAAGCTCGGTGGGTAACAACATCGTAGTTTCAGCTTTTATATCTAAGGTCTGAACAAGGGTAAGGAGCCGTTCCTTCTCCACCTTATACACTCCACTTAGATGTTTAGCCCACCCACGTAGGAAACTTCTGAGATGCCCAATCTTATTCTGCCATCGCTCAAGCGCATTCCTACCGCCTGCATCCTTAGCCCATTCTCTGGCTACAAGATCCAGGAAACCTTCTCTTTCAAACCACGCAAGCTCAAAAGAGAACAAATTCTTGTTGCCCGAGTAGGTAGCCCCACCGGAATCAAGCAACAGAGGCGTGTGATCAGAAATCCCGCGAGAGAGACACTACTAGGGAAAACCTTATACACAGAATGTTACCAGTAGCGCTTGTCAAAATGAGGCGCTACTGCTACTTTGCTGATAGCGCGTTGCGAGAACCGCGCTTCTGATTCTGATTAGCGATAGCGCTGTCCTCATGAAGCGCTACTACTACAATTGCCACACGTTCGGCGTGGTAGGTATAGTAATGGCGCCCTCACGCGGACAGCGCTACTACTATGGTATTTAGCGGCAGCGCGTTTTGCTTCCCTTCTGATTAAAGCTACTTCACCTTACCCCCGCCCGCCCGCCTGATTCCCTCTCTCTGCTTCCTCCCCAATTCCCGACCCGCCTCACACGCCGTCTCCCCGACCCGCCTGCCGCCGTCTCCCCGACCCGCCTCGCCGCGCCTTGGTGCCGCCATCTCCCCGACCCGCCTGCCTGCCGTCTCCCCGACCCGCCTCGCCGCCGTCTCCCCGACCCGGCCGCCTGCGCCGCCGTCTCCCCTACCCGGCCGCCTCGCCCGCGCCTCGGTGCCGCCGTCTCCCCGACCCCATCTCTCTCCCGCCCTCTGTAAGCACTCTCCTTCCGATCCCTCTCTCCCTTGATCCCTCTTCTGCTTAGTATGAACCCTAGGTATTTAGTGCTAGTTAGTATGAACCCTAGGCTATTTTTAGTGCTAGTTAGTTAATTACTTAGATGGTAATTAGGGCAGTAGTTCCTAGGTACTAATTAGTTAGTAAGAATTAGGTACTAATTAGGTACTAGAATATTTTTATTTATAGTATTATTTTTAGTAAGAACTAGTTGAATTAATAGAACTAGTTAGTAAGAACTTGTTTCTATTTTTTAGTTAAAAGCAATTTTTCCCGCCTCGGCGTGGGCGATGCCTATCCCGCATCCTCGTCGCCGAGTCGGCGGAGGACGACACCTGCTTGACCAGATCGGCCATGTTGGGACCTGGCTCCGCCGGGTGGTCTTGGGGCGCTACCTACCGGGGCGCAGGTTGGTGAGGAGCCAGCTGTCGTTGACCAACCTTGCTTGGTGGCGGTCGCGTGGGCGATGGCGATCCAGAGGCTTGAGGACTCCAGGAGGTGGTGCGTCACCGTGTCGATGAGGAGGACGCGCGCGTCCGTCGCTACTTGTTTGCGTTGGAGCACGTGCCGTTCTCCAATACCGGCGAGTTCTTCGGGGATCTCACTGGAGCTATGATCCCGTGATGGTGCCTTCTCTGTGGGTGTCCACCGCCCGCGCCGATACCCGTCGTGTGCTAGAGTTTTAGTTGTATTAGTGATGTTATATGTATGACACTATTCGTGATGTATTAGTGACAATATTTTGAAATGCATGAGATGATCTACTTTTGCTTATTGAATGCATGCTAATTTGAGTCCTATAAGATATTTTGAAATGTATATCTTGTGTTGCTCAATATCCAAGTGGCCGGTCATGTTTGCAGGTTACACCTCCGAGTGGCCTATGTTTTGCCGGAGTGTTGATTCATTTCCGTTCCGGCAAATTTCAGGCGCTCGATATGTCCTATTTTAGCAAAGGTCATGCCGGATTTTTCCGTGAATTTTGGCATGACTTGTGCTAGAATATATATGTAGGAAATATCGAGTGCCCCGGATTTGTGTGTTCAGTATCTTGGTAGTTGTCTTCGATCGATTTTCAATTAATGTTTTAACTATGAACATAGGAAATGTCTGACGACGAGAAGGATTTCGGTATTTGCAAATCTGCAAAGACGCAGCGCGGCTTTGTCTGACGGAATCTTCCTAGATGATGATAGGCGCTTGACATCAAGCTGGGCGAGAACTTGAAGTGGATCTGATGAAGTCACAACGACAAGTCTTTTTTCGTAATTAAGCATGACATCTGCTTTCATTTGCTTCAACATATATTTTTTACTATTCTACTAGCGTATCCCCGCCATGCAAGAGTTTTTGTATTGGATAAGATAGGTTTCAGTCATAGTATGGAGGAAAAGAAAGTTTACTTGAAGACCGAGCATGGTTATATTTTCCATGCGAAGTTATACAATTCAGACGACTACACCTATTTTGGATGCAAAACATGGCGAGCACTATGCAAGACTTATGCATTTGAGCCTGGTATGGTTATCACCTTTGATATTCGTCCGGAAGATGATATTGAAGGTAATACCGACATCTGGGTCAATGTGCAAATGCCTCGATTATACCATTATGTAAGTTTCTCAACCATATTTATGTCTTTGATATTGTTTATTCAAAATAATTGACAACTAATTTTTATTGTCGACTTATTTCCGTGCAAGCAAACATGTCCAGCGCTTGGTAGACGGGACCGTATATCGTCACGGGGCTGAACTCAAGCTGCGAGGAGCTCACCATTATGTTTCATGGCTTGAGGATCTTGATCTTGTCAAGACAAATTTTCTTCGTGCATTTAGAAATCTTAGTATGAAAATGTGTGACCCATAGTGTTCATAATGAACTACGGTCACATCCATTTAGGAAGGATGGTAAGATTTTTACTTTTTATCCTCATTGCATCTTTTCCATACATTATTTTTGAAGCTAAACTTCATTGCTAAGTATGTTACCATACGATGTTCTTCAACAGGACTCCCGATGAATGTTGTGCCTTATGGGATCGAGACTAAAGGTGTCATGAGTATTGTCAACTTACGCCAAGATATCCTACAGCTTACTTTAGTGCATTCAAGATTAGCGACGGATGCTTAATAGTGCAAGACTGGACCAAATATGTGTTGGGGAGCGCAGAGAAGTACTAGGGAGCAGCAACCAGAGACGCCTTCCACGATTAGGAGACAGGTTCATCTGCATGCTTCAACTTGATCAAGGAGGAGAGCTATACATGTTTTATGTTCTTTTACCTAAGAGAGAGCAGCAGGAGTGAGTAGTAGGAGTGAGTAGGCTGGCTAGAAATGAGTTTCGGGATGATGATGTGCTACACTATTACTATGATGATAAAATAGCTAGTGTTCGTGGTAATGACTATGATGTTTATTATTAGCTAGTGTTAGTGGTGATTAAATAAATAATGTTGATGGTAATGACCATGATGATGATTAAATATCTTGTCTTTGGCGGATTAGATTCAAGTGGAGGCAACATGTGGTGCACATCGAAAGTACTACTAATCCAAAGTAGATCAAGTTTGGATTAGTAGTATACTTTTGACATGCACCACATATTGCCTCCACTTGAACCTAATCCACCTTCATTTAATACACTGTTATGGACATAATGATGTAAACCTCATAACAGCTGGTATTGTACCAATATTTGTATGATGGCGCATAAATACACTAAAAATAAAAATTATAAAAAAATACTAGTAGCGATGGGTGGGAAACACGCTGCAAGTAGATAACTTAGCGATGGCGCTGTACTAAACAAGCGCTGTAGCTATTTATTACTAGCGATGGCGCGTGATGGCAGCGTTACTGCTAAGCATTAGCTGTAGCGCCTTATTAGTAGCGCGGCTTACCGCGCTACTAGTAGGCACAAAACATGCGCTACTGCTAGGGTTTTCCCTAGTAGTGAGAGAGCCTGAACAGTTACACAGGGAAACGTCTGTTCCCAATCGACACTAGCCAGAACCCGATCCAACTTCTCGAAAGTTGGATTAGGCAATGCGTTAGCCCATGTGAACTTCCTACCTGAAAGCTCAATCTCTCTCAAATCCAAGCTTTCAATGATGGTGTTAAACATAAAAGACCATCTCCCGTCGAAATTGTCATTATTCTTTTCATCACGTCTTCTAATAATGTTAAAGTCTCCCCCAACCAGAATTGGAAGTTGCTCAGACCCGCAAACTCTAACGAGATCGGCCAAAAAATCGGGTTTGAGTTCAGCCTGCGCGGCACCATACACCGCCACCAAAGCCCAGTCGAAACCATCAGCTTTAGACCGCACCCTAAACTTAACAGCAAAATCTCCCATGATCACACTTCGAACTTCGAGAGAGTCACATCTAACAGCAAGTAAGATTCCGCCCGACCTTCCTTTCGGAGGAAGACAATGCCAGTCAAACTCAATACCCCTCGATAAAGTATTGAGAAATTGTGGTGAGAAATTTGCTCTGCCCGTTTCCGACAATGCAATGAAATCCAATCTATGCTCGATGGATGCTTCTGCAAGGAACCTCCTTTTAGCCAAGTCCTTAAGACCTCTGCTATTCCAAAAGATTCCTCTCATATCTCATCATGGAATTTTTTGGCCGTGCGGATCCTAGCACTCCTACGTACCGCGGACATCGGGTAAATCTTGCGCTTCCACTTGTGCTTAGGACTGGTCCTCGTGTCCACCCGGTCCACACTCCCCGTACCTAGGGATGTAAGTACCTCCATGACGACATTCTCGTCTTCCTCCTCCGTCTCCTGGAGGGGCGGTGCAAGATCATCACAAAAATTATCGAGCATCCGAACTCCCAAAGCATCAATCTCAGAATCGTTCATGGGTTTGACCGCGACTAAGTTACGAATCATTTCTAAAGCCCTCTCAGCTTCAATATCAAGCAAATCATTTACGGAGTTAGACACTTCACCCTCATTACTACCAAGTGAAATACCTAATTGGTTTGCCTTATCAACAATCTCCTCATTCGAAAAATGCAAGATAGTATTGGAAGTATTCACGGACATACCAGTAGTGACCTGAACGTCACGAAGCTTTGCCGCCCTCACGGCACAGCGCTGCTGCATGTCGTCCACCTCCGGACGGCCCTGAAGCCGACAACTGAGCCGTCGGCCCTCAGACACCTGGTCCGGAATAACACCGAACTGAATAACCTCCTCCCGCAAGATTTTATCCGGGGAGCGACCGCCTGTCACTCCCCGAACATTCACCCGGTCCCCATGACCGGGTGAGGTCGCCGAGTCAGCTGATGTGGAAGCAAGGGCCACCTGCCTCCGCCCCCCATCCACTCCGGACCGCCTGCCAGGAGTGCACATCGGTAGCGCAAGCGGGGTGATCCCCCTAGGCGCCGAAGGTGAAGAAGGCCTCGAGGCCACCTGCCCCAAGCCCTCTCCAGACATCTGTCCTGCCGCCTGCAGTGTCGTCCCAGCAGAAGGCGAAGAGGGTGCCGAGGCCACCTGCCTCAGCCCCCCTTCCGAAGACCCCTCCTCTCTTCCGGTAGCCCCAACTGGAACAAGAGGAGGAGGGGACGCCGAGGCCACCTGCCCCGAACCCCCTGGCAATATCGGACCGCCCTCCTGTATCTCAGCCACCTCAACACAAACCGAGGGAGGCGAGACCACGATCTCCAGCCTCCCTAGTGTTGGAAATATGCCCTAGAGGCAATAATAAAAGTATTATTATATTTCAATATTCATGATAATTGTCTTTTGTTCATGCTATAACTGTATTATCCGGAAATCGTAATACACGTGTGAGCACAAAGACCACAATATGTCCCTAGTGAGCCTCTAGTTGACTAGCTCGTTGTGATCAATAGATAGTCATGGTTTCCTGACTATGGACATTGGATGTCGTTGATAACGGGATCACATCATTAGGAGAATGATGTGATGGACAAGACCCAATCATAAGCATAGCATAAAAGATCGTATAGTTCGTTTGCTAGAAGCTTTGCCAATGTCAAGTATCTCTTCCTTCGACCATGAGATCGTGTAACTCCCGGTTACCGTAGGAGTGCCTTGGGTGTATCAAACGTCCACAACGTGGCGGGTGACTATAAAGGTGCATTACAGGTATCTCCGAAAGTATCTGTTGGGTTGACACGGATCGAGACTGGGATTTGTCACTCCGTATGACGGAGAGGTATCTCTGGGCCCACTCGGTAATGCATCATCATAATGAGCTCAAAGGTGACCAAGGTGTTGGCCACGGGATCATGCATTGCGGTACGAGTAAAGTGACTTGCCGGTAACGAGACTGAACAAGGTATTGGGATACCGACGATCGAGTCTCGGGCAAGTAACGTACCGATTGACAAAGGGAATTGCATACGAGGTTTGATCGAATCCTCGACATCATGGTTCAACCGATGAAATTGTCGAGGAGCATGTAGGAGCCAACATGGGTATCGGACCCGCTGTTGGTTATTGCCCGAGAGTCGTCTCGGTCATGTCTGCGTGTCTCCCGAACCCGTAGGGTCTACACACTTAAGGTTCGGTGGCGCTAGGGTTAGTAGGAAGACTAGTATGTGAATACGAATGTTGTTGAGTCCGGATGAGATCCCGGACGTCACGAGGAGTTCGGAAGGGTCCGGAGGTAAAGAATAATATATAGGAAGTGGTGTTTGACCATCGGGAAAGTTTGAGGTCTCCGGTAAAATCACGGGACCACCGGAGGGGTCCTGGGTCCACGGGTGGGGCCACCTATCCCGGAGGGCCCCATGGGCCAAAGGGGAAGGAACCAGCCCACGGGGGCTGGTGCGCCCCAGGCCCACCCCTGCGCCTAGGGTTGAAACCCTAGGGGTGAAGCGCCCACCGGCTTGGGGGCACTCCACCCCTTGGCGCCGCCCCGGAGATTGGATCTCGAGGCAGCCACTTCTGGGGCCTATATAAAGGGGGGGAGGGGGCTGCTGTACCAATTCCCAAGGCGCAGCCCTCCCTCCCAACACTTCTCCTCCTCCGTAAGAGCTCGTGAAGCCTGCCGAGTCTTCGCTTCTCCACCATCACCATGCCGTCGTCTTTGCCGTGGAGCTGTCTTCCTCAACCTCTCCTTTCCCTTGCTGGATCAAGAAGGAGGAGACGTCGCTCGTCCCGTACGTGTGTTGAACGCGGAGGTGCTGTCCGTTCAGCACTTGGACATCGGTGATCTGAATCACGTTCGAGTACGACTCCATCATCACCTTGCAAGCTTCCGCACGCGATCTACAAGTGGTATGTAGATGCAAACTCTCTCCCGTTACTCGTTGCTTAGATGAACTCATAGATGGATCTTGGTGAAGCCGTAGAAAAAATTTTAATTTTCTGCAACGTTCCCCAACACCTAGCACACCAGAACCCTCCACACCCGGGTCCTCAAAGTCCAACGCAGGTAAAGAGTGCTCAAACGCCTCAAGAGACTCCACCCGCTCGCTCCATAGTCTCGGAGGTGCAGAAGTGGGCTCAAAGGAACCAAATCTCAAAGTGGTCGACGGCACAGAAGCATTAGGCGCCGTCCCTCCTCCTGCCGCCTTAGCAGTCGACTCCGGTCCCTTGGCCATCTCACGCCCAGGATCATCGGTCGAAGTCTCCTTACCTGCCGTATCATCATCACCCTCGCTCATATCGTCACCAGTGGCAGCCGGTGCCTCCGCAAAAAGGCTATCATCCTCAAACTCAATCTCAAGGCTGTACACCTGACCTCGAAAAGCCCACTTAACCACGTCCGGCACGAAGTCAATGTCCAAAATACTAACTAATAGGCAAGCAATCCCATGAGCTCGAGTAAAGGCTATATCCACTCGCTCGGTCTTTCCCACCATGATACCCAGACTAGCAACAACCCTGGCATCCTGCAGGAGCGCGGAAGGAGCTCCCGAAAAGCGCAGCCAGGCCTGGGTGAGAGGTTTACCCTGAGGCTCAACCAGCTTCCACTCCTGGAACTCAAGGATACCCTCCGTACCTGGTACCTTACACATCCCAAAGCTCAGCAACCTCTGTAAATCCTCCACAGTCGGAAACTGAACCCTGAATAAGTTGGCCTCCAGACTGACAAGCTCCCAATGGAAGTCTCCTGGTGCCAGCTCCCGGAGCCGCTGAATAATCTGGGACTCAGACACTTGACCTCTAGTCACTTTAACCACCCCAGTTGTCATACTGTGCACCTCATGAGGAACCTCCCTCTCAGTCGGCGACTCAAAAAACGTGAGCTCGGAACAGAACACTCTGTACGTCATAAGACTCGGTGTCTGCTCCCGCAACAGCGGACAAGCCCCTGACTCATGGGCAGGCTTACCACAAATATCACATAAAATAGCCACACACTCAGCAATAAAATGGCCCTTATCACCACATCGATAACATAGCATTCTTTCCTTCTTTCTTGCAAACTTCGCTGCCCTGTCCATCTCAGTCCTGTCAGAAGTCTCCACCGACATAGGCTCGACCTTAGCATTATCAGGAACCACCACATCCGCCAGTGCCGTCACCACCTCCATAGCCTGGCAAGACAACCCAGTCTCCTCAGTAACACCGCCGACCACCGTCTCATCAACGGCAACATGATGCTGCCTTGGACAGTAACGACCCCTTCTGCCACCTCGGCCACCACGATTGCCACGGAAACCGCCTCGGTTACGATGAGCCGGTCCAGACGCCCCTTCGACAAAACCGCCCGTCGGCCCCAGGAAAGGCCTCTCGGCCGAGCCATCGCTCTGCCAGGCATACCCCCGGCCACCACCCGTAGACGAGGATCCCCGGTGATGTCCATCTCCATACGCATTATAACCATCATCACCCCACTGCCCACGAGGTGCCGAGTGAACATCCCCACTAGCGGAGACCTGCGGCGCCTGTGCCTGCTGCAAAACCGGCGCCGTCGAGTTATGCGCCTGCCTATGTGGTTCCCTATATCTAATTTCATTTCTTGCTGGACGGTGGAAATCTGGGCTTCATGCTTTGAGTTTAAGTGCAGATTTACATATGTTACGATCTGCCTGATGGTGCTGAGGTGTGTGGTAAGCTTTCTTCAGCTAATGAAAATCCAAATTATGGAGGATGTGATGATAGCGCTAGCGAAGAACACGGCAAACAAGATGAATTCTCTTACACTAGCAATTTTGAGTACTTGCCTCCTTTGATACTGACATGCTCACTTCCAAAATCCTATCCTAGCAAAGACCCACCATATTTTACAGTCGCTGCTAAATGGATGGATGAACATAATGTTTGTCTACTCTGTGAGATGCTTGACACCATCTGGGCAGAGCTGCCGGGGCAGGAAGTGGTTTATCAATGGGTTGAGTGGGTACGGAATGATTCATTATCACATCTTAGGCTTGATGGCAAAATAATGTTAGGCCAAGACATTCCAACACACAAAGGAGATATGCGGGCAATCTCAAGAGCTGTCTCATTGGACACTGTGATCCCTTCAATGCTCAGTTACAATAGTAAGAAGCATTACCAAGCTTTTCTTGAGGATCTTCATATGTGCATGATATGCATTAACCAGAGCAAAGGTAAAAACATTTGCTTTTTGCCTTCTTTGTTCAGCAGTACTCCCTCCATCCCATAATGTAAGACGTTTTTTGACAATAGTATAGTGATAACAAACGTCTTAGATTATAAGACGGAGGGAGTACCATATAGCAAGAAATCAAGCTGTTATGTTTCACCTGCATTTTGTAGGGGCATTCCCAGAAAGAATAGCATCCATTCAATTGTGGCCGTCCACTTTGTACTCTCGTTGACCCTTGCCATGTATATATGGTGGTAACAAATATCTGGAAGTTTTCATGTTTCATGCTGAAGATCAATTGAGAAACGGATGAACAAATTCTTTCTATATAATAGACTTAATATTACCATGTTATATTTTGTTTTCCATTCCCAAAAAGGGAACAAAATGTGTGAATCTGTTATTCTATAAATTCAATATGACATGCATTTGGGTACATGTTTGAGGAAAAAACATTTTATTCCTTTCCTATCATGTTTCTTCTTATTCTGACTTGCACAGGTTGGACTTTGTTCCCTTGTAATAAACTTTTAAAAAAGGATCCCTTGTAACCTTTTTTTTCTCCTTAAACACGGTTCTGTTGTAAACTGACTTTAATTATGAAATCAAATAGGTTCAAACTTCATCAAGCTCCCATGCCAACACTTGTTCTGTGTGAAATGCATGGAGACCTTATGCAAGATGCATGTGAAGGAAGGTAGTTTGTTTCAGTTGGTATGCCCGGACACCAAGTGTAATGCTTCCATCCCACACTATTTATTAAAGAGGCTTCTTAGCAAAGAAGAATTTGAACGTTGGGATAGGCTCGCTCTTGAGAAAGCGTTGGACTCAATGGGAGACGTGGTTTACTGTCCAAAGTGTGCCATTGGCTGCATGGAAGATGAGGATAACAACGCACAATGTCCGAAATGTTCATTTACCTTCTGCGGTTCTTGCAAGGAAGTATGGCATCCAGGGAAGCAGTGTCTAACTCCAGAACAAAAGCTCCAGCGCCGGAAGGTAAAAATGCAACTAAAATATTTTCCGTAGTATTGTAATGCCATTATTTTACTGGGCATTTAACATTGTTGTTTATAATTTTACGATTGAAGGCGTCAGGCAAGTTGAATGAAAGGGAGATGTCACAGGAAATGCTGAACATCAGAGAACTGTACAAAGATGTTCGGGTATGTCCAAATTGTCGAATGGCCATCAACAAAAGCGCAGGCTGCAACAAAGTGATGTGCACTAGTTGTGGTTAGCTATTTTGCATGTCGATATTTTTGGCTCTAAACTTGGTCAAAGTTAAAGGAATTTAACTTTTCGAAAAACTAATACCCCTTATATTTTCGAATTGATGGAATATTTAGTTCGGTGAGGCAAGGAGATGATGAAGTGTTTTTTTATAACAAGGTGATTTCATGAGCCTTTCGCGGTGTGATCCTATGTTATCCGCTAAAAAACCATATTTATGTGGTGAAATTTCTGCGTCGGTAGCTGCATGTACTGTATTGGTGCTACAATATCAGATGGTGGCGTTTCTTTTTTCTAGGTGGTGGGAGCGTGCACGAGATTGATACGTTTCTACAGACCGCTGATGATTGATTTGAAAAATCATTGGTCTGGTCAAAATAGTAAACCACATCTAAAATTGAATACCTCAATCGCATGAAAGAGCTTCAAAATTAGGGAACATAGTGAATTAAAATAATTGAAAGAGAGAGCTCCTCGGGAAATTGTTAACTTGGTCAAAACCGAGTGACCCGATTCTAAATTGAAGAAATCTATTAATTGTGATGCCTTAAAAATTAGGAAGTATATTGTTAGTATAAAAGAAATGAATGGGAGAGCTTTGAGAAATTGTTGATCCGGTCAAAATTGGATGAAGCAATTCCAATTGGAGACGTCAATTGATTGTGAGGCCTTAAATAGGGAGTTTAGTATTGTTGACCTGGTCAAAATTGAGTTGAAATTCTAAATTGAAGACACAAATTAATTGCGAGGCATTACAAATTAAGGAGCATAATGTATAGTACTCCGTCCGTTCCAAAAATATAATGCGCCCGCGCTTTTCGAGGTTCAACTTTGACCATAAATCCAACCAACGAGACAGACTGTGGCGGGTAGTGAATTCGTATTCAAAAGGAGTTTTCAATTATATAATTTTTGCTCCCATCGCAGACGGTCTCGTTGGTTAAATTTATGGTCAAAGTTGAAGCACAGAAATCGAGGACGCACTACATTTTGGAACGGAGGGAGTATAAAAGAATTGAATGAGAAAGTTTGAGAAATTGTTGACCCGGTCAAAATCGGGTGTCCTAAACTTAATTGGAGACCTCAATTGAATGTGGGCTCTTTAAAACTAGGGAGCTTAGTGTTATAAAGGATTGCACATTTATTGCTAGCAAGAAATCAATGTACTCTTCTTCCTAATATCAAAACTTGCATCCTTCCTACGTAAAGTTTTAATCAAACAACAAGTTTCAAATTGCTACGGATCCAAAGAACATTTGTACAAAATTGTACTCGCTCCGTCCATTTTACACTTGTAGAAAACACATCTAGGATGTTTGGGCAAGATCGAGACGAGCCACAACACCAGCTGCCAGTAGTCATCACACTTGATGGCCGGTAGAGACTCAGCGACGAGCTGCTGGGCGAGGGTTGAGCACGGCCGGCCGACGAACGTGGTTGTGCCAGCGGTCGTTCGACGGGTGAGATGCGAGTGTAGAGAGGAGGACGACATACCGTGAGGCAGTGCGGAGCGGTCGAGGTGGCCGCGTAGTCTGGGACCCGCCAAATCCCGCCGAAATACGACGATGCCGGGGTCCGGTGCGTCGAATCAGGCAGCGGTGGCAATGATATTGGTGTTGGGGAACGTAGTAATTTCAAAAAATTTCCTAAGCACATGCAAGATCATGGTGATGCATAGCAATGAGAGGGGAGAGTGTTGTCCATGTACCCACGTAGACCGTAAGCGGAAGCGTTTTGACAACGCGGTTGATGTAGTCGTACGTCTTCACGATCCCACCGATCCAAGCACCGAACGTACGGCACCTCCGAGTTCAGCACACGTTCAGCTCGATGACGATCCCCGGACTCTGATCCAACAGGGTGTCGGTGATGAGTTCCGTCAGCACGACGGCGTGGTGACGATGATGATGTTCTACCGTCGCAGGGCTTCGCCTAAGCACAGCAATGATATGACCGAGGTGGAATATGGTGGAGCGGGGCACCGCACACGGCTAAGGAACAATCACGAAGATCAACTTGTGTGTCATGGGGTGCCCCCCGCCCCCGTATATAAAGCAGGGAGGGGGGAGGTGCGGCCGGCCAAGGAGGGCGCGCCAAGGAGGAGTCCTACTCCCACCGAGTAGGATTCCCCTTCAAGTAGTAGGAGTAGGAGTCAAGGAAAGGGGGAAGAGAAGAGAAGGAAGGAGGGGGCGCAGCCCCTCCCCTTAGTCCAATTCGGACTAGGCCTTGGGGGGCGCCCAACCTCTCCTCTCTCTTTCCCCTAAAGCACAATAAGGCCCATATACTCCCCGGCGAATTCTCGTAACTCTCCGATACTCCGAAAAATACCTGAATCACTCGAAACCTTTCCGAACTCTGAATATAGTCGTCCAATATATCAATCTTTACGTCTCGACCATTTCAAGAGTCCTCGTCATGTCCGAGATCTCATCCGGGACTCCGAACTCCTTCGGTACATCATAACTCATAAACTCATAATATAACTGTCATCGAAACCTTAAGCGTCCGGACCCTACGGGTTCGAGAACAATGTAGACATGACCGAGACACGTTTCCGATCAATAACCAATAGCGGAACCTGGATGCTCATACTAGCTCCCACATATTCTACGAAGATCTTTATCGGTCAAACCGCATAACAACATACGTTGTTCCCTTTGTCATCGGTATGTTACTTGCCCGAGATTCTATCATCGGTATCCAATACCTAAATCAATCTTGTTACCAGCAAGTCTCTTTACTCGTTACGTAATGCATCATTCTGTAACTAACTCATTAGCTACATTGCTTGCAAGACTTATAGTGATGTGCATTACCGAGAGGGCCCAGAGATACCTCTCCGCCAATCGGAGTGACAAATCCTAATCTCGAAATACGCCAACCCAACATGTACCTTCAGAGACACCTGTAGAGCTCCTTTATAATCGCCCAGTTACGCTGTGATGTTTGGTAGCACACAAAATGTTCCTCCGGTAAACGGGAGTTGCATAATCTCATAGTCAAAGGAACATGTATAAGTTATGAAGAAAGCAATAGCAACATACTAAATGATCAAGTGCTAAGCTAACGGAATGGGTCAAGTCAATCACATCATTCTCCTAATGATGTGATCTCGTTAATCAAATGACAGCTCTTTTGTCCATGGCTAGGAAACTTAACCATCTTTGATTCACGAGCTAGTCAAGTAGAGGCATACTAGTGACACTATGTTTGTCTATGTATTCACACATGTATTATGTTTCCGGTTAATACAATTCTAGCATGAATAATAAACATTTATCATGAAATAAGAAAATAAATAATAACTTTATTATTGCCTCTAGGGCATATTTCCTCCAGTCTCCCACTTGCACTAGAGTCAATAATCTAGTTCACATTGCCATGTGATTTAACACCAATATTCACATCTGTATGTGATTAACACCCATAGTCCACATCGTCATGTGACCAACACCCAAAGGGTTTACTAGAGTCAATAATCTAGTTCACATCGCTATGTGATTAACACCCAAAGAGTACTAAGGTATGATCATGTTTTGCTCGTGAGAGAAGTTTAGTCAACGGGTCTGTCACATTCAAAGCCGTATGTATTTTGCAAATATTCTATGTCTACAATGCTCTGTATGGAGCTACTCTAGCTTAATTGCTCCCACTTTCAATATGTATCCAGATTGAGACTTAGAGTTATCTGGATCAGTGTAAAAGTTTGCACCGATGTAACTTTTACAACAAACTCTTTTATCACCTCCATAATCGAGAAACATCTCCTTAGTCCTCACTAAGGATATTCTTGACCGCTGTCCAGTGATCTACTATTAGATCAAAATTGTATTCCTCTGCCAAACTCAGAGCAAGGTATACAATATGTCTGGTTCACAACATAGCATACTTTATAGAACCTATGGCTGAGGCATAGGGAATGGCTTTTCATTCTCTTTCTATTTTCTGCCATGGTCGGGTCTTGAGTCTTACTGAACTTCACACCTTGCAACACAGGCAAGAACTCCTTTGACTGTTCCATTTTGAACTATTTCAAAAATTTATCAAGGTATGTATTCATTGAAAAATCTTATCAAGCATCTTGATCTATCTATATAGATCTTGATGCTCAATGTGTAAGCAGCTTCACCGAGGTCTTTCTTTGAAAAACTCTTATTCAAGTATCCTTTCATGCTATCCAGAATTTCTATATCATTTCCAATCAACAATATGTCATCCACATATAATATTATAAATGCTACAGAGCTCCCACTCACTTTCTTGTAAATACAGGCTTCTCAAAAAGTCTGTATAAAACCATATGCTTTGATCAACTCATCAAAGCGTATATTCCAACTCCGAGAGGCTTGCACCAGTCCATAAATGGATCGCTAGAGCTTGCACACTTTGTTAGCACCTTTAGGATTGGCAAAACCTTCTGGTTGCATCATATACAACTCTTGAATAAATCCATTAAGGAATGCAGTTTTGATATCCTTTTGCCAGATTTCATAAAATGGGGCAATTGCTAACATGATTCGGACAGACTTAAGCATCGCTACAGTTGAGAAAATCTCATTGTAGTCAACACTTTGAACTTGTCGAAAACCTTTTTGCGACAAGTCGAGCTTTGTAGATAGTAACACTACTATCAGCATCTGTCTTCCTCTTAAAGATACATTTATACAATATGGCTTGCCGATCATCGGGAAAATCCACCAAAGTCCACACTTTGTTCTCATACATGGATCCCATCTCAGATTTCATGGCCTCAAGCCATTTCGCGGAATCTGGGCTCATCATCGCTTCCTCATAGTTTGTAGTTTTATCATGGTCTAGTAACATAACTTCCAGAACAGGATTACCGTACCACTCTGGTGCGGACTGTACTTTTGGAAGACCTACGAGGTTTTGTAGTAACTTGATCTGAAGTTTCATGATCATCATCATTAGCTTCCTCACTAATTGGTGTAGGAATCACTGGAACTGATTTCTGTGATGAACTACTTTCCAATTCGGGAGAAGGTACAAATTACCTTATCAAGCTCTTACTTTCCTCCCACTCACTTCTTTTGAGAGAAACTCCTTCTCTAGAAAGCATCCATTCTTAGCAACGAATGTTTTGCCTTCGGATCTGTGATAGAAGGAGTACCCAACAGTTTCCTTTGTGTATTCTATGAAGACGCACTTCTCCGATTTGGGTTCGAGCTTATCAGGTTGAAAAACTTTTTTCATATAAGCATCGCAACTCCAAACTTTAAGAAACGACAGCTAGGTTTACTGTTAAACCATAGTTCATACGGTGTCGTCTCAACGGATTTAGATGGTGCCCTATTAAAGGTGAATGCAGCTGTCTCTAATGCATAACCCCAAAACGATAGTGGTAAACTGATAAGAGATATCATAGATCGCACGATATCTAGTAAAGTATGATTACGACGTTCGGACACACCATTACATTGTGGTGTTCCAGGTGGCGTGAGTTTGTGAAACTATTCCACATTGTTTTAATTGAAGACCAAACTCAGAACTCAAATATTTGTCTCATGATCAAATCACAGAAACTTTATTTTCTTGTTACGATGATTCTCCACTTCACTCTGAAATTCTTTGAACTTTTCAAATGTTTCAGACTTGTGCTTCATTAAGTAGATATACCCATATCTGCTCAAATCATCTGTGAAGGTCAGAAAATAACAATACCCGCCGCGAGCCTTAACACTCATCGGATCGCATACATCGGTATGTATTATTTCCAATAAGTCAGTAGCTCGTTCCATTGTTCCGGAGAACGGAGTTTTAGTCATCTTGCCCAAAAGGCACAGTTCACAAGCATCAAATGATTCATAACCAAGTGATTCTGAAAATCCATCTTTTGGAGTTTCTTCATGCGCTTTACACCGATATGACCCAAACGGCAGTGCCACAAATAAGTTGCACTATCATTATAAACTTTGCATCTTTTGGCATCAATATTATGAATATGTGTATCACTACGATCGAGATCCAACAAACTATTTTCATTGGGTGTATGACCATCGAAGGTCTTATTCATGTAAACAGAATAACAATTATTCTCTAACTTTAAATGAATAACCGTATCGCAATAAACATGATCAAATCATATTCATGTTCAACGCATACGCCAAATAACATTTATTTAGGTTTAACACTAATCCCGAAAGTATAGGGAGTGTGCGATGATGATCATATCAATCTTGGAACCACTTCCAACACACATCATCACTTCACCCTCAACTAGTTTCTGTATATTCTGTAACTCCTGTTTCGAGTTACTAATCTTAGCAACCGAACAAGTATCAAATACTCAGGGGTTACTATAAACACTAGTAAGGTACACATCAATAACCTGTATATCAAATATACCCTTGTTCAGTTTGCCATCCTTCTTATCCACCAAATATTCAGGGTATTTTCGTTTCCAGTGACCATTTTCTTTGCAGTGTAAGCACTTAGTTTCAGGCTTTGGTTCAGCTTTGGGCTTCTTCGTGGGAGTGACAACTTGCTTGTCATTCTAGTTGAAGTTCCCTTTCTTCCCCTTTGCCCTTTTCTTGAAACTAGTGATCTTGTCAACCATCAACACTTGATGCTCTTTCTTGATTTCTACCTTTGTTGATTTCAACATCACGAAGAGCTTGGGAATTGTTTTCGTCATCCCTTTCATACTATAGTTCATCACAAAGTTCTACTAACTTGGTGATGGCGACTAGAGAACTCTGTCAATCACTATCTTATCTGGAAGATTAACTCCCACTTGATTCAAGCGATTGTAGTACCCAGACAATCTGAGCACATGCTCACTAGTTGAGCGATTCTCCTCCATCTTTTAGCCATAGAACTTGTTGGAGACTTCATATCTCTCAACTCGGGTATTTGCTTGAAATATTAACTTCAACTCCTGGAACATCTCATATGGTCCATGACGTTCAAAACGTCTTTGAAGTCCCGATTCTAAGCCGTTAAGCATGGTGCACTAAACTATCAAGTAGTCATCATATTGAGCTAGCCAAACGTTCATAACGTCTGCATCTGCTCCTGCAATAGGTCTGTCACCTAGCGGTGCATTAAGGACATAATTGTTCTATGCGGCAATGAGGATAAACCTCAGATCATGGATCCAATCCGCATCATTGCTACTAACATCTTTCAACACAATTTCTCTAGGAACATATCAAAATAAACATATGAAAGCAACAACGCAAGCTATTGATCTACAACATAATTTGCAAAATACTACCAGGACTAAGTTCATGATAAATTTAAGTTCAATTAGTCATATTACTTAAGAACTCCCACTTAGACAGACATCTCTCTAGTCATTTAAGTGATCACGTGATCCAAATCAACTTAAACCATGTCCGATCATCACGTGAGATGGAGTATTTTCAATGGTGAACATCACTATGTTGATCATATCTACTATATGATTCACGTTCGACCTTTCGGTCTCCGTGTTCCGAGGCCATGTCTGTATATGCTAGGCTCGTCAAGTTTAACCTGAGTATTCCGCGTGTGCAACTGTTTTGCACCCGTTGTATTTGAACGTAGAGCCTATTACACCCGATCATCATGTGGTGTCTCAGCACGAAGAACTTTCACAACGGTGCATACTCAGGGAGAACACTTCTTGATAATTTTAGTGAGAGATCATCTTAAAATGCTACCATCAATCAAAGTAAGATAAGATGCATAAAGGATAAACATCACATGCAATCAAATATAAGTGATATGATATGGCCATCATCATCTTGTGCTTGTGATCTCCATCTCTGAAGCACCATCGTGATCACCATCGTCACCGGCGCGACACCTTGATCTCCATCGTAGCATCATTTTCGTTACGCCATCTATTGCTTCTACGACCTTCGCTACCACTTAGTGATAAAGTAAAGCAATTACAGGGAGTTTGCATTTCATACAATAAAGCGACAACCATATGGCTCCTGTCAGTTGCCGATAACTTCGGTTACAAAACATGATCATCTCATACAATAAAATATAGCATCACGTCTTGACCATATCATATCACAACATGCCCTGCAAAAACAAGTTAGACGTCCTCTACTTTGTTGTTGCAAATTTTACGTGGCTGCTACGGGCTGAGCAAGAACCGTTCTTACCTACGCATCAAAACCACAACGATTGTTCGTCAAGATAGTGCTGTTTTAACCTTCGCAAGGACCGGACGTAGGCACACTCGGTTCAGCTAAAGTTGGAGAAACAGACACCCGCCAGCCACCTGTGTGAAAGCACGTCGGTAGAACCAGTCTCGCGTAAGCGTACACGTAATGTCGGTCCGGGCCGCTTCATCCAACAATACCGCCGAACCAAAGTATGACATGCTGGTAAGCAGCATGACTTGTATCGCCCACAACTCACTTGTCTTCTACTCGTGCATATAACATCTACGCATAAAACCAGGCTCGGATGCCACTGTTGGGGAACGTAGTAATTTCAAAAAAAATTCCTACGCACATGCAAGATCATGGTGATGCATAGCAACGAGAGGGGAGAGTGTTGTCCACGTACCCTCGTAGACCGTAAGCGGAAGCGTTATGACAACGCGGTTGATGTAGTCGTACGTCTTCACGATCCGAACGATCTAAGCACCGAACGTACGGCACCTCCGAGTTTAGCACATGTTCAGCTCGATGACGATCCCCGGACTCTGATTCAGCAGGGTGTCAGGGATGAGTTCCGTCAGCACGACGGCGTGGTGACGATGATGATGTTCTACCGTTGCATGGCTTCGCCTAAGCACCGCAATGATATGACCGAGGTGGAATATGGTGGAGGGGGCACCGCACACGGCTAAGGAACGATCACTAAGATCAACTTGTGTGTCATGGGATGCCCCCCTGCCCCCGTATATAAAGGAGGGAGGGGAAGGTGCGGCCAGCCAAGGAGGGCGCGCCAAGGAGGAGTCCTACTCCCACCGGGAGTAGGATTCCCCCCTTCCAAGTAGTAGGAGTAGGAGTCAAGGAAAGGGGAAAGAGAAGAGAAGGAAGGAGGGGGTGCAGCCCCTCCCCCTAGTCCAATTCGGACTAGGCCTTGGGGGGCGCCCAGGCTCTCCTCTCTCTTTCCCCTAAAGCCTAATAAGGCCCATATACTCCCCGGCGAATTCTCGTAACTCTCCGGTACTCCGAAAAATACCCGAATCACTCGGAACCTTTCCGAACTCCGAATATAGTCGTCCAATATATCGATCTTTATGTCTCGACCATTTCAAAACTCCTCGTCATGTCCCCGATCTCATCCGGGACTCCAAACTCCTTCGGTACATCATAACTCATAAACTCATAATATAACTGTCATCGAAACCTTAAGCGTGCGGACCCTACGGGTTCGAGAACAATGTAGACATGACCGAGACACGTTTCCGGTCAATAACCAATAGCGGAACCTGGATGCTCATATTGGCTCCCACATATTCTACGAAGATCTTTATCGGTCAAATCGCATAACAACATACGTTGTTCCCTTTGTCATCGGTATGTTACTTACCCGAGATTTGATTGTCGGTATCTCAATACCTAGTTCAATCTCGTTACCGGCAAATCTCTTTACTCGTTATGTAATGCATCATTCCATAACTAACTCATTAGCTACATTGCTTGCAAGGCTTATAGTGATGTACATTACCGAGAGGGCCCAGAGATACCTCTCCGACAATCGGAGTGACAAATCCTAATCTTGAAATATGCCAACCCAACATGTACCTTCAGAGACACCTGTAGAGCTCCTTTATAATCACTCAGTTACGTTGTGACATTTGGTAGCACACAAAGTGTTCCTCCGGTAAATGGGAGTTGCATAATCTCATAGCCATAGGAACATGTATAAGTTATGAAGAAAGCAATAGCAACATACTAAATGATCAAGTGCTAAGCTATAGGAATGGGTCAAGTCAATCACATCATTCTCCTAATGATGTGATCTCGTTAATCAAATGACAAGTCTTTTGTCCATGGCTAGGAAACTTAACCATCTTTGATTCACGAGCTAGTCAAGTAGAGGCATACCAGTGACACTATGTTTGTCTATGTATTCACACATGTATTATGTTTCCGGTTAATACAATTCTAGCATGAATAATAAACATTTATCATGAAATAAGGAAATAAATAATAACTTTATTATTGCCTCTAGGGCATATTTCCTTCAATTGGGTGCGCTGATTTAGGCGTCGATGACGAAAAGCAACCAAATCAAAATGGGGAAGTAGCGTGACAGGTGCTACAGTGTGTCGGTTGTGGCATGTGGTGGCCAGTGGAGGCAGGTAGGGCGGTGCGGAGTGGATGGGGTGGCTGCGCGGTTCGTTCCCCGCCGAACGTGACGGCACCGGGTCCTGGGTGTGTTGAATCCGGCGATGACGACGACGGGCGTAGATGTGTGGTGAGTGCTAGAGGGTGTCGGTGGTGGCGCGAGGTGGCCGGCAAGGCAAGTAGCTAGAGTGGAGTTGAAGTGGATGTGGCACATGGTGGAGAGGGTGCGTCCGGGGGGATGCGAGTTATTTTCTCCATGGGCCACGGGTGGGTAGTCAAGTATATTTAAGATTTAGGGCGTCTGTGGAGTAAATTTTTTAATCCTCTAATGCCGATAGGAGATTGGTTAGGTGCAGTTTAGAGGAGCAAAACAGTAATTTTACTCCCATAATTTTTTTATGGGGATCGGTTAGCGATGCTCTAAGTTGTGGGTGAATGTACATTGATTCCTCAAATACACATGGTTACTATAGACGCTTATCTTTAATGAGAAAGAGTACCGAACAAAGGTAACGTGGTTGGTATTTGTTGAACCAGCCCCTCGAAACAACTACAACGCCAGACCACTCCACGCCCTTTACCAAGTCCTTTGTTGTGTCATGTGGGTGATTGGGGAGGTTTTGGATCTTTCAGTTGGTGGTAAATGGTCATACGAGTCTTGGGCGTTATGAATTTTATTGCATGGAATTGCAAGGTATGGGCAGGGGCCTCGACAATGAAAGCATGACCTACCCTGCCAAACTCATCCATTCCACTAAAGCGTAGGTAACCTTCGTTTCTGAAATTAAATCTTCTAAGGTTAAATATACTAATCCTATGAATTGTTGTGCGATGAATGATAGCATTGTAGTTCCTTGGAGGGGTTCCTCGGGTGACTTGTGACTAATGTGGAATGACAAGCTCAATGTTCATCTTCATAGTGCCTCTTTCCATGTTATCCTAGCTAGTGTTATTCATGTAGCCTCGCGTACTAATTTTAGGATTGTTTGCTTCTATGGTGATAGGTATCATAGGCAGACTGTCGGAGATAAATCCGGCCGATCCCTCAGTAGGGTATTCTTAGCTAGGTTACTTGGCACAATGGTAACAGAGACAGGGGCTTTACCCAGGTTCGGGCTCTCACAGAGAGATAATACCCTACAACATGTTCTTTCCTTTATTGTGTTGTGGTGTCTATACAAATTATAAACTACCAAGGGATTGCGATTATATTCTATGACAAGTCCGAACCCCTGCTCATATAACATACCAGAGGTCCTAGGGTTTACACACCTATGTCAGCTACGTGGGTGGAAGTATAATCCTCCACGGCTCTGTCTTTGTGCCTTGTACGTCAAGCCTTGCGGAGTCCTTGTGTATACCACCATGGGTTGCCCAAAGTGCCCCAGTACGGAACCAATAGAGGGGTTCTCAGATGACCCACCAGACCAAGAAACAACATCTTGGAAGGCCCTTCAGTCAGGACATCGACAGTAGCACCTGAACTGGTCGTCAAACTTGGCTGCACCTCAGCCTTTCCGCGTTGCACATGGTTTTTGGTCACCGGTCTTGAAATAGGTTCAACGAAATGTTTCTTGGACAATGTCTTCACGTAGCCGACCTCCATCCATCGAGTTGCATCCGAAGTGATGTTAACCACCTTGGCTTTGGAAATGTGGACAGAGAGACCTGAGTTGTACGTCGGAAAGATTTTCTGCATTGTCTGTTGGTGAGTGGGACAAGTTCCCGCGCAGCATCTCAAAAGTCCTCTCGCCTGGCTCAGACAAGCCAATCTTATCCACGGGCCCACCTGGCAACGTGTTGCCCTGACCTGACGGTCAACGTGACATGCGGGGGTGGGTCAAGGGCCCACATCCCATCGGGGGCATGTGCCTCGATCCCCACGCGCCATTAACGCCTTAGTGGGGGAATACATAGGGATTTGCTACCATGTGGCCACATTAAACCGTCGACATTCAATTTTCCCCACTTCCTATATAAGGAATGATGCGATACGGTGGGAAGCTTTACACTCTCCTTCCTGTCTCTCTATTTTTATTTGAATTTATGAAATGGAAAATATTACATACTTAAATGTTTTAAAAACCTTTAGGAAAATCAAAATGTCAAATTATATTTAAAAAATAAAAATACGAAAAAATGTTTAATATATATATTCCAAAACTTAAATTTGATTGTTTCAACATTGTGATTTCCTAACGGGCCGGCTATGTACATTTCCACCAAAAGGAAGGCTACCAATAAAAGAAGTCCAAAAAGGGAAGCTGGGAAATGTTACCTATTCAAACAAAAGCCCAACGGGCCGAGGGCTGCACCAGAAAAACCCAACGCGGGGGGGGCGACAAAGCGAGCAACGCCTAGTCGCCTACGACTACGATCCCGACGCAAAGACCAACTCCGAGGTCCCGCCATCCATGGCAGCAGCTTCCGTCGGCGCCACGACATCGCGATTGCTGCAACCAAGCCACGACCACTCCCCGGAATTCTCACCCGGGGGCTCTTCCTCGTCCTCCTCACGCGCCGCGGAGGCGCGGCCGGTGCCGTCGTGTGATGGCGGCGCCGAGGAGGACGTGCCCGACCTGGACTCCCCGTGGGCTACGGCGGCCGAGGCGGAGTCGAGGCTGGATGAGGCCGCGATCGCCGCGGCTGCGGCAGGACTCACCCTCTCCGCCGAGGACGAGGCAGAGGCGGAGGAGATACGTGACAACCTGCAGCGGCAGGACGATGAGGTGCAGTATTACTAGTCCACCGATATCAAATTGCAGGATCTCACTTGTCCTATATCCAACATATTGATCTATGGTGTGAACTGTGATTGTTAAGGTTTTGGGCGGGGGTTCGACTTTGTTTCTTCTGGAAACAGGGAAGCATTGTGATTAATTTCTCTAGCTTGAACAGACTGGTACTAAACCTTGATGAATTGTCTTGTCTGAAATTTAATTTACCGCACTAGCTACTAATTTACCAGATCGGATAAAAGGCGATTCACGGTTGCAATGGTGGAGTAGCAGTTAAAACGAGATTGTTGCAGTGGAGACTTGTTTCTGTTCTCAAGAACCAGATGCCAAACTGGAGTGTTTGCACTTACCTGCAGTTCCCCAGACTCGTTTATTTTGATTTTCCGACTCTTGCTGCTTATTTCAAGCTTTGATGCTTACTTTTATTTTCCAAATTGTTTGATGCTTACATTTTTCACCTTCGGTCATTTTTTTGCTCACTGCAGCTGATGGCATTAGAAGCAATATATGGAGATGACCTTGTTGAATTTAAAAGCAGAGGAGGGCTCCACTATTTCCAGGTTTCTTATGCTGTCCACTATTACTATTTCATTTGTTCCTGAACTTAATGGTGGAAATTTGGGCTTAATGCTTTGAGTATTTTAAGTGCAGATTTACATACGTTACGATCTGCATGATGGTGCTGAAGTCTGTGCTAAGCTTTCTTCCCTTGGTGAGAACTCAAGACATGGAGGATGTCCTGATGGTGGTAGCGAAGACCATGAAAATAGACCAGATGAATTCTCTTACACTAGCAACTTTGAGTACTTGCCTCCTTTGGTGTTGACATGCTTACTTCCAAAATCCTATCCTAGCAAGGACCCACCATATTTCACTCTCACCGCTAAATGGATGGATGAGCATAATGTTTCTCAACTCTGTGAGATGCTTGATTCCATCTGGGCAGAGCTGCCGGGGCAGGAAGTGGTTTATCAGTGGGTTGAGTGGATGCACAATTCTTCGTTGTCACATCTCTGGTTTGATGGCAAAATAATGTTAGGCCAAGATGACACCCCAGCACCCAAAGTAGATATGCGTGCAATCTCAAGAAGGGTCTCATTGGAGTCTGTCATCCCTTCAATGCTCAGCTACTGTAGTAAGAAGCATTACCAAGCTTTTCTTGAGGATCTCCATATGTGCATGATATGCCTCAACCAGAGCACAGGTAAATTTGTTTCCTTTATGCTTTCTTCTTTATTCAGCATAGATACATGACAAGAGATCAATCTGGTACATTTAGTATGCAGTCTCTAGGTCATTTGTAGGAAGAATGCTATTGGTTCTATCGTGCTAGCTAATTCCACGTTGTAGTCTCCTTGGTATGTGGTAACTAATGCCTATGAAGTTTCCGCGCTTCATGGTAGAATGTGAACATATTCTGTAAATTTATGCTTCATACTATCTTTTCCCCAAAAGGAAGAACAGTGACCCCGTGACTCTTTTGGTACGAATAACACACGTTTTGATGTGTGTTTGTGAACAAAAACATGTTATTCCTTTCCAATCATGTTTCTTGGGATGCTGAACTACGCTACCGCCAATCAAAGTTTGTTCACGAGCAAACTAACTTTCAATTTGTATTAATCAGGTTCGAACTTCATCAAGCTTCCATGCCAGCACTTGTTTTGTGTGAAGTGCATGGAGACATTGTGCAGAATGCATGTGAAGGAAGGGAGTGTGTTCCAGTTGGTATGCCCTGACGCCAAGTGCAATGCTTCCATTCCACAACATGTCTTAAAGAGGCTTCTTAGCGAAGAAGAATTTGAACGCTGGGATAGGCTTGCTCTCGAGAAAGCGTTGGACTCGATGGCAGACGTGGTTTTCTGCCCAAAGTGTGTAATTGGTTGCATGGAAGACGAGGATAACACTGCACAGTGTCCAAAGTGTTCATTCATCTTCTGCTCGTTTTGTAAGGAGCTCTGGCATCCAGGGAAGCAGTGCCTAACCCCAGAACAAAAGATCCAGCACCGGAAGGTAACCGTGCAACTAATATCTCTTTATGTTTTAGCATCGGTGAGACCAAACGGGCATGCACGACACGTTTATAGACTGTTTGTATGAAACTGATCTAGTTCTATGCATTATTGCGACCCAAAGACCCTGATGCAATGAGTTCATTTATTTACCTTTTATTATAGTCTTGTGTCTTTATTAATTTTAATGAGTATATGTACCATTTTCTTCTGCAATTTCTATGATCACAGGCATCGGGCAGGATGAGTGAGAGGGAGATGGCGCAAGAACTGCTGAACATTAAAGAACTGTATAAAGATGTTCGGTTATGTCCCCATTGTCGGATGGCGATCAGCAAAACTGCAGGCTGCAACAAAATGACGTGCGTCAGCTGTGGGAAATACTTTTGCTTCCGCTGTGGCAAGCCAGTCAGTGGCTACGATCATTTCAAGTAGGCAATTCTATGAAATCCCCCCCCCCCTCTCCTCCAGGGGGAGGCATCATGAATATCAATTACTTACCTCTTTTTGCATGTATACATTGCAGGGATTGCAAGCTCTTTGAGGCTAGGGATATTGCAGAATGGGAGAGAGAAATGGACCAAATACAAATAGGAAACCAGATACGAGCCCAGCAGAAGCCATTAGGTGGCATCTTAAGATGCCCAAAATGCGGTGAGAGAAATTTCAAGGTAAAACTACCATTTGGATCTACATACATCAACGCGTGAATCGACCAGAATTCAGTCCATCTCACCGAAACCGCGTTGTGTGACAAATCCAATTTTCCTCTCTATACTCCTAACCAATTAATTGATGGTCACATATGTGTTTATGCATCCAGGATGACGAGAAATATCTATTTTGTTGGGCGTGCCGAGCCAGCTATTGTCAACTGTGCAAACGGGTGGTCGATAATAAGAGGATGAAGAGCGAGCATTGGGGATCAATTGAGTGTCTGGGGCTTGATAAATTCTAGCATTACATATGTATTCTCACCGTCACATTTCTTGCAACTTTAGGTCGAGTTTGCAATTACTGAACCAAAGCTACGGTGAACTGTGTAATTTTACTATGAAAATGTGTGAAATATGGGGAAAATGGTCAATCAGCAAAATGATTGAGATAGGCGGAATCAGCTTACACTAATGAAATTATCACAATCCTTCTGAACGTGAGACAATTCACACTGCATGTGCATCGACCAGACGATATGGGGAACTTTCCTCGCAAGAGCTGGAGCTAACAAGCCAATGTTCGCTCATTATAAATTCCATACGAACAAAGTATATAAGTTGTCCAGTTCTAGTCATAAATGCGACTGTATGAGACCATTGACTACTTGCTGTGCTCCCGCGGCTAGGGTTCCCCCGCTCCCCTCCCGCCGCCGCCGCCCCTCCCGCCGCCGCCGCCGCCGTCGCCCCCCCCACCTCCGCCGCCCTTCCGCCTGCCCCTCCTCCGTCTAGGCCGCCTCGCCGCCTCCCCGGAGGCGGCGGGCGAGCTCGCGCTTCGCCCGCAGGACCCGCCTTCCCCATCTCCTCCGCCGCCGTCGGGCGTCCCAGCGCTGGCCGGGTGGTGCCGGCGGGCGGGTTTTCAATCCACAGCGTGCTCCTTCCCGGCGGGGGCGGCGGCGGTGCAGCCCGGCTTGGCTGCGGTCCGGCGTTCCTGCGGTGGCGGCGGCGGCCGGCGTGGTGACGGCGCCGCTCCTTGGCGGCGGTGTGGCGTGGTGGTGCTGGGTGGCGCCGACGCGCCCGCCCAGATCTGGGCACGTCGGGCCAGATGGGGCCCTAGCGGGCCGCCCCTGCATGGTCTCGTTATGCGGCGTGGTGAGGAGGAGCGGCTCGGACTTGGGGCGTCGGCGCCGATGGCGTGCCGGCAGCAGCGCGAAGGCGGGAGCTTTACGGGCCCACGAGGGCTCGGCCGGGCCTGTGGGCCTACGGGCCTGGTGTGCTCCTGCTATTGCGTCCGGACGGCTACTGTCGCTGACAGTGGAGGTGGGGCCCTCCCGCGTGCCGATGGTGCTGATGCCCTAGTCCCGGCTCTGATTCTTCGTCGTGTTGTCCTCACTTCGCGGTGTCGTGGTGAGACGGAGTGGAGGCCTCATGACCGCGTTGGCGCAGGGTGGTGGCTGGTTTGGTGGCGGGATCCGGAGTGCCCGAGGTGCGGGTTGGGATCGGGGGATACCCCTGTCGGCGTGGCCGACTCCGGCGCGGTGGCGCCTGTGGGTGCCGCCTGTCCTTCCGGGAGGGCGTCGCGGGCTTCTCTTCCTCTCGCCTCGTCGTGTACCGGGGGAAACCCTTGGTAGCAGCGTCGTCATCGTCGCGATCCTTCTTGGAGGTGTTGATTGGTGCCGGCGCTTCGGAGTCTTGGAGCCTAGTCGATGAGCCCGGTGGGCCGAGCGATCGCGAGACTTCTTCGTTTTTGTTGATCCGCCGTTGTCGGCATTTGTTTCTTTTGCTCTTTCTCTGTTGTTTCTTTTGGGCGTGACTGTGCTGCTTCCGCCCCAGCACCTATCCCTGTATGATTCGGTTGGTTGCTTTGTATACAAAGCGGGGAACCCTTTTTCGGCTAATAAGAAAGGGACGTGCTACGCATCGGAGCACATGTTGTCCTCACCATTACAACAAAAGCGATGTTACAGAACCTTTGCAGCAGAGCTCATGTTATAGAAATATTTGCAACAGGGATTGTGTTGCAGTTTTTTTTCGTCTTCACCTTTTCGCAACATAGATGATCCTGCAGAAGGACTTCTGCAACAGAGATGATGTTGCAGTTTTTTTTCAATGAAAGATGATGTCACAACAACACCTTCGTAGTTGTTGTCACTGTTTGCAACTCCATCTTTGTTGCAAAATCTCGTCTCAGTAGCAGATCCCTAGCCGCGCCTGTCGTCTATCCTCTTCCTCCGTTGCCTCGCCTCCCGGACTATGTTTGGCTTGCAATAGTGCATGACAAGCATGCCCCATCCTTGCATCTTTGCATCAGCGCCCTAGTCTCGCAGCGGCAGGTGGCTGCGCGCTCTGCGCAAAGGTCGTCTCCCTCACCTCGCAACATAAAGGGTGTCGGTCTAGTGGAGGGATCTGATGTTGCGGCACCATGGCTGGAGCTTGGGCCCTGGAGGATTTGGGAAGGAGATTGGAGGGAGGCTGTTCTTGAGCGTCCTGGGGAGAGAGAGGTGAGAACAAGGGAGAAGATGCGAGATCCGACGGAAGGAGAGTAGGGAAAAGGGGCATGCAAGGTCCCATGACACGTGTTGGATGCTTGAGATGACAGATGCCCGAGAGAAAATCTGTTAGTTGATGCAGAGCATTTCCCAATAAGAAAAATATTCTACAGCATGTCCGTTATTAGTTGACATAGCTTTGAAAGTTTGTCATTACCAAACAGCGAAAGCTATACGTCGGTTGATGATAATCCTAAAAGGTCCGTTGAGCTTTTGCAACAAGCCTTGTGTTGCGCTCAGTGCTTTGCAACATGAGCATTGTTGCGATTCCCCGAACAATTTTTCAAATATTTTTCTGCATGATTCCCCATACAACAAAGTCTTGAAACTGAAAGGTTTTAGACTTAGTATAACTAAAATAGAGTACATGAAGTGCAGTTTCAATACTATTAGGCATGAGGAGGAGACTAACCTTGATGGGCATGTGGTACCTCAGAAGGACACCTTTTAATATTTGGGGTCAATGATGCAGTAGGATAGTGATATCGATGAAGATGTGAGCCATGGAATCAAAACCGGATGATGAAGTGGTGCCAAACTTCTGGCATTCTCTCTGAAAAGTGAGTGCCACAAAAGCTAAAAGGTGGGTTCTATAGATGGCGATTCGACCCGTAATGTTTTATAGCGCTAAGTGTTAAACGACTAAAAGGCAACATGTTCAACAGTTAGCTGTAGCGGAGATGCGCATGTTAAGATGGATATGTGGTTAGACAAGAAAGAATCAGGTCCGGAATGATGATATACGGGATAGAGAAGTTTTCCCACGTTGCAAACGAATGTAGGGGTAGGGTTGCTACGCGCTTTGTCTTTATTGGTCTGCACATAGTTCATTGCATTTGCACATTTTGCAACAACGGGTATGTGGCAGGGCACGTAGCACGCGGACGTCTATCGGTTGAATAGAAATATCAAGTTGCAGATTTCATTAGTGCTGTATAATTTATTTTTGGATGTGTCTAGGGCACATTTAGATGTGCCCTAATTATTGCACATCTAAGTAAGTGAATTAAATATATAGAGAAAAAAAAAGAAAAAGAAAATATCCACGCGAATCTCGACGTAAGATCAATGACATAGGACTTAGATGTAATACTTATGGCACATCTAGATGTGCTTTAGCAAAACTTTATTTATTTAATTTTGCTATTCAGTAGTGGTAGGTTCGGAAAAGAATCTTTTGCTTGTGTCCGTGTGCGTGTCTTATTACTTGCCAGAGTTCGCATCGGAGTAGGAGTGATCGTTTGGTACACGAAATATGTGCGCGTAAGTTGTCCCGGCGAGTCCAGGTGCCCAACCATCAACCGAGCTCTCGTGTGCCCCCATGGCAGCAACAGCGTCGACGTCCGCGGGCGCCTCGTCGTCGTCGCGCACGCTGGAACCCAACCACGAACCCGGCACCGGATCCTCGGCGGAGGCGTGGAGGCCGTTGTCGTGTGCTGGCGACGGCGAGGAGGACGTGCTCGACCTGGACTCCCCGTGGGCGGCGGTGGCCGAGGCGGGATCGAGGTTGGAGGAGGCGACGGCGGCGGGAGTTGGCCTTCGCGCTGAGGAGGAGGCGGGGCAGGATGACATACGAGACAACCTGCAGCGACAGGAGGACGAGGTCGAGTGCACTAATCTACTGACTGTGTTGGAATTTGATACTACTAGAGTACTTATTAAGCGGTTCAGAGGGATTTTTCTCTTCAGTTCTAGACAGTTGCTGGGACCTGGGCGGAATATACGTACAATGTGTTTGTTTTCTCACATGATATCTCACTGCAGTTGATGGCATTGGAAGCAATATATGGGGATGACCTAGTTGAATTCGAAAGCAAAGCAGGGCTCCGCTATTTCCAGGTTTGCTTCGCTGGCCTTCATCACCTCTCCTTGGATGCTGATGATTTGGATATAATGGTTTCTCCAAATAAAAAACTTGCACTGCAGATTTACATACGCTATGATTTGCAAGATGGGGCCGAAGTATGCGCCAAGTTTTCTTCAGATAATGAACATGCAAAAGATGGATGTTGTCTTGATGATAGTAGAGATCAACAACAAGAGGGCGAACCGGATGACTTCTCGTACTCTTGCAGCTTTGAGCACCTGCCACCGTTGGTATTGACATGTGTGTTTCCGCGGTCATATCCTAGCAAAGACCCCCCACATTTTGTAGTCACTGCTAAATGGATGGATGGGCCTAATGTTGCTCGACTCTGTGAGATGCTTGATACCATCTGGGCAGAGCTGCCGGGGCAAGAAGTGGTATACCAGTGGGTTGAGTGGATACGTAGTTCCTCTCTGCCGCACCTCGGGTTTGATCGCACAATAACATTAGGTCCAGATGTTCCTACGCACAAAGGAGATAACCGCGCGATCTCGAGAAGTCTCTCACTGGAGTCTGTAATCCCTTCCATGTTCAGTTATAGTGGTAGGAAGTGCCATCAAGTTTTTCTTGAGGATCTCCATATGTGCATGATTTGCCTTAACCAGACTAAAGGTAAGCTTTTATTGACTTTTCTGTTGTGCAATCGTGTCAAAATTGTGCAAAAATAACATGCCATGCTTTTAGTTACTCGTATTGATCTTCCTCGGAAGAATAGCATGCACTTTTACATGCTATCATTCCACACTGAACTCTTATTGAACTGAACTGAACTGAACTGAGGTAGAAATCTGTGACTGAAATTTCCATAGCTCACGGAGATACTTTAAGGACCACCTGGGCTTCTAATTAAGCTTCTTAAGAAACTGAACTAGGCTCATCAAATTTCTTCCTTGGTAAACTAACTTTAATTTTGAAACAATCAGGTTCAAATTTCATCAGACTTCCGTGCGAGCACTTGTTTTGTGTCAAGTGCATGGAGACCTTATGCAAGATGCATGTGAAGGAAGGTACTTTGTTTCAGTTGATATGCCCTGGTACCAAGTGCACTGCTTCTATTCCACCGTATTTGTTAAAGAGGCTTCTCGACGAGGAAGAGTTCGAACGTTGGGATAGGCTTACTCTTGAGAAAGCATTGGACTCGATGTCAGACGTGGTTCATTGTCCAAGATGTGCAATAGGTTGCTTGGAAGATGAGGATAACAATGCGCAATGCCCAAAATGTTGCTTTGTCTTCTGCTCGTTGTGCAAGGATTCTCGCCATCCAGGGAAGCAGTGTCTAACTCTAGAAGAAAAGATCCGGCAGCGACAGGTAGAAATGCATCTCTTACTCCCTCTTTCCCAAAATACAAGTCATTTTTTACCTTTAAGGTCTCTAGTGCACAACTTTTACTGTTTTTTCACTTATATGGCTAAAATTTCAGTAAAATGTTGTGGGGTTGGACGGTGACTGAGAACTTTTAGTAAAATGTTTTGTAATTTTGACCAGATTATTTGATTATTTGTGTTCCAAACTTGCACTGCTATACTACTACAAAACAACTTGCGATTTGTTGATAAATCCTTCAAATATACATTTGATTTGCAATCTATCATAGATCTTTGAAGAGTCTCATATGCTTTTGGCATCTCCTCGTCGCATCACTACCCTACCAGTCTAATTGGCCGTCGGATAAAATTTAATTTCAAGTTACTGAATATCTCCCACCTGTTGTCCTCCATTTTATGTCGGCAGGCAGCTGGCAAGATGAGCGCAAGAGAGATGGTGGAGGAACTGATGAGCATCAAGGAGCTTTACAACGATGCCAGGTCATGTCCAAAATGCAGAATGACCATCAGCAAAACCGAAGGTTGCAACAAGGTGGTGTGCATCAGCTGTGGTCAGGCATTCTGTTTCCTCTGCGGCAAGGCTATCATCGCTGGCTATGCCCATTTCAGGTAGGCCAATCATCTGAGATATCCAGGGTCTTTTTAGAAAAGAAAAACAGGGGGTCTCAAGCTTACTTATCTTTATGCGTGTATGATTTGTGACAAACTGCAGTAGGAACTGTGACCTCTTTGCGGAGAAGGAAAAGGACACGATGGACTGGCGGAAGCGCCTGGAACAGCTCGAAACCGGAAACCGCATGCGAGCTCAAAGCCAGCCAGTAGGCAGCACCGTGAAATGCCCGAAATGCCGTCAAAAGATTTACAAGGTAATATAATGAGACCCTATCTTTTTGAGTCCGTAAGATCGCATGCATGAGCACTGGTTTGCCTCTATTGCTTCTAACGAATGTCTTGCATGCATCCAGGGCGATGATAAGTATATTTTCTGCTGGGTGTGCCAAGCCACCTATTGCACGATGTGCAGAAAGCAGGTCCAGTTTACCGGGATGCAGAGCGAGCACTGGGGGTCACCGCAATGCGTGGGGATAAAGTTCTAGCCTCGATCATACCTGTGCTCATTGTTGCAGTTTTGCAGATTAAGACTTCTATATGTTTGATGTATTCCAAATTTCCAGTTAGTTGATTAAACAAGATATATGATATATTACAAGCAAGGGTGACTAAGTTGGACAGTTGGTACATGTTGTATATGAGATCATGCATGGTCAATTCCCTTCGTGATACTAGTACTCTTTCGTCTGTCTTGCTATTTATCTTCTTTTTTTTTTTGACAAAAGCTTATGCATCAGCGGAAGAGCATTTTGTGTCAACAGTTTGTACACGGACTACCAGAAAATTCAACGTCAACATTGCTACCATCTATGTGTGGTTCGCTTGATTACTGATGATAGTATCATCTTGCCCCGAGATAAATCTATCCTAACTGGCGATCAGACCTACGAGGTTTTTTTTTTCTTCCAAAGTCTCCCATTGTGCCTTACACTTCAAGTTGGAGCATGTGACATTGTCATTCGGCCTTCCTGTAACCTGGTTTTCATGACAAACAAGAATTCAATATCATTTGTATACACTTTTTCCTTTTGGCACTGGAAGCAAAGATCTGATAGAAATGCCTTCAAAGCAAAATAATAATAATAATATTTAGTTCATCAATGTCAGTTGTAACAAAGAAGAAATGCAGTATCACATAATAAGCCACTCAGTGTAAACAATTCAGAACATCACCTCCAATCAAATAAGTTAAACGCCAAAATAAATGATTTGAAGTATATTTGCGCTCCCCTACAAACATTCTTTACCAGAGTGTCAACTGGTGGGCTCTATTCAGGAAACAACCCTAACCAAGATGATGCCCCGAAACTAGAAGTACAGTAGCTGGCACGAGCAAGCAGGACGACGCCTTTATGAAGGGGAACGACATCGTGAGTTGTTCGATCCGAGGAACTGGATCTGGGGTTTCCCCCGGTGCTCGAAGAGGGGCTCGGAAAATATGCCGTGGCAGCGCCTCCAGCATCAAGCTGGGATTCGTCCTAGCCAATGTCCGAACAATCCCAAAACCGCCATGACTAGATCCAAAGACTGGAACATGTCGTGAGCGGCCGCTATCGTAGGAAAGGGAGCTATGCCCCCGTGGTTGAATGTGGCAACAGGAGGCACCGAAAGTGCGAGCATTGGATCTGGCGGAGGAGGGCGAGGCAAGGGGTGACGGTCGAGGTTGGATAGTCGACGACATGGCGTACAGAAACTAACACACTAGATGTGACGACAGCCGACACTTCTACGAGCCAGGATCCGAAGAAACGCAGACCTGGATCGACGAAGCCGGAGCCGCCAAAGCGCCGACAAGCCCAGGAATCCAGAAAGAGCACAACTTCTAAGCGTCGGTGCCGAAACCGCTACTAGAGGAACGCCGGCGAGCTGGACACTGAAAAGCACATGCCCAAGCCAACCGGGACCGTGACAGCGACAACAAGATCCACCATGTGCACGCCATCAAGCCGTTGAAGATGCAGAGATCTGCACCACCACCACTGAGTAGAGCGGCTACAGCCTGCGAGTTCCAAATTGGGCCCACCTACCGCACCAGCGACGGAGCACCCACCAATGAGAGGCGCACCACGCATGGCCACGGCAGGCCTGTGCAGACGCACCAAAGAAGAGGGCGTCGCACGCATGGCCAGAGCACCCACGCACACGCCATGAGATGCAACGCCCCCTGTTGAATCCCTTCGCCGCAGTCCCCACGACCAGATCCACCGTTATCGTGCGCGTAACCAAAGAGGAGGCACCATTAGGGACAGGAGCGCTATCCAAGAGGGGTAGCGCCACCACGCAAAGAGGAGAGCTCCACTGCGGAACTGCCCTGCGCCGATGGGAGGCCAGGCCCCGCCTCATGACACCACACAAGAGGCCGGAACGCCCCGCCACCACCCTCCTTGGGCACGCCAGGACTTTGCCGGCGTCCCCTTTGGCGGTGATAACGTGAGAGGGGTCGGACCTGAGTCGCCAGCAAGGTGGTAGGTGAAATAAAGGACCCATAAGCTGCATACAATGATGTGCCCCAACACATGCTTCTCCTCGATGTGGAGAAAGAACACGAACCCTTCATGTCCTTGCTGCCCTCCCGGCTCCTCTACTACAACATCCTTCTCTTTTCAAAGACAATAAAATGCTTGCACAAATCTTAGCGTAAAATCAACATAGAAGTTAGATGTGTAATACTTAGAGCACATCTAAATCTGCTTTAGCAAAACTGGTAATAATAACACACATAAAAGGATCTGTCCAAACTGTAAAACCAAACCAAATTGTCCGGTGTTGTTGCCTTCCGCGGCGGGTGCATCCGCGATCTTTTTCCCCTCCCGCTTCGCAACGCCGCGAGCTTGCTGCCGCCCCGCCGCCAGCGCTCCGCCTCCCTCTCCTCCTCCCGTCGGCCATCTCATCGCCATCGCGATCTTCACCACCGTCAGCCTCCTCCCAAGGCGTCGCCCCCCTCCCCGCCGCCGGCCTTCTCCCCGGCTTCGCCCTCTTTCCCGAGCAGTCCGTTGCGCCGCTCCCGGGCTGCTCTGTTAGTGCTCGACGTCACGACCCGGCGGAGGAGCTGGTTAGCACGTTCGCATCCATCTCTCGTATAATCCCTAGCCCTTCAATCAAACAAAAACAAAAAGGAAATAAATCCTAGCCGTCCGCCCGCCTCTGCCTCGCCGCCAGAGCCCCAGTGGAAGATGATGAAATCAACCGCCGGCGCCGCAGATTGTTGGGGCATAGCACTGGCAATATCATCATCCAAGAACGATGATGCTCACAAGAGGACGAGGAGGGGGCACAAGGGTGCTCTGCAGCTTCACCATCTACCTCTTGTGAGCACACGCTACTCTGCTCTTCATCTTTCTATATTCTTGTAATTTATTGTGATTTTAGTAAGGGGGTCAATCAAGTTTCAATTAACTCGATCATCGCCCTCCTCACCTTATTATAGACATATATAAAGGGAAAAGGAAATAATCTTATACCCATCTGCCTCCGGCGAGTGAGCATGCATACATGTTGATGCATATTATTACTAGTCGACTGATTCACTTTTTTCCGGTCATGATCGATGTCTCAACTTATGTTGGAAATAGTGAGTTTAGTCTACCAATTGCACACTTGTTTGTGGTGCCGCTCACAGATTGCATATTTGAGTCTTGGGATGAGACATGCACATCCCATTAATTGTACGTTGCATTTGGAGGGGATGAATAACTGATTCTCAATTTTTTGGGATCATGGGGCAATGATTTACTTAACGGCGAAAAGATAGAATCTGGACTAAACTATCAATCACGACATAATTAACAAGTACTGTTTGTGAAGTTCATTGAAATTGGTAGACGCACTGCTCTTACTCTCTTAGGAAGCGAGTCAAGCATCTCGGTTCGAATCCGAGTGGGAGCACGCATCATGAGCTATGCGATATGATAGAATTTGTTTTCTAACATGTAGATTGACATAGTTTTGTAATTTAATCATATGATCTCTGTCCCTCCAATTATCCAATTATCAATGTGCCTAGGAAGTCTTCCCATCAGTTAACACATATGATCTGTCCCATTATCAGTTAGCTTCCTTAAGTATACAATTTCCTTAAGTACATTCCAGCAAGCATAATTAAAGTCCATGAATCATAGCAATTCCATGAAACACATCTATAATTTCATACTGTATGAAGGTATTCTGAAATATTAATAATTCCAACCAATTGTTGCACGGCACATTTCCTAAAACTAGACATTAAAAAAGAAACTTATGATCAAATTGTATTGCTGTCGCACGCAGGATACCCTGAGTGACATGATGTCATTGTTAAGCTTCAAGGAGGCTGTGCGCATGAGCCTACTCTCGAGCCAGTGGAGACATCTGTGGAGATCATGCATCCGAGACTTGGTCTTCACTAGGGAGACAATGTGCTGCCCCACGGCCATGAGCCGAGAGGAACAGGATCGAGAAGCTTTCATCAGGAACGTTGAGTGCGTGTTGTGCCAGCTCGATCCCACCACTCCTAGGGACAAGTTCGTGCTCGAGTTCAAGCTCATCAACACAAGTGTGCAGCCCCATGTTGACAGATGGGTCACCTTTTGTGCAGCATCGAGAGCGAAGCACGTTGTCTTTGATTTCAAACCAGGTTCATGGGGCAAACACGACAATTCGTTCAGCTTCCCGCTCCAGCTTTTCGTCGATGGCGCTCCTGCCGTCAGCTCTTTGTGCCTCATGTCTGCCTACCTAAACCCACTACCTGGTTTTTGTGGCTTCACAAACCTCAGAAAGCTCAAGCTGGACTCAGTGTTTGAAGATATCCAGTGCCTGCTGTTGCCGGCGTGCTCCATGCTTGAGTGGCTTAGCATCGTGCGTTGCACCCTCCGCACCTTGACTACATCCCAGCCATTGCGCCAGTTGCGATACCTGTGTGTGCACTACTGCTTCGATGTGCACAAGCTTGAGGTGCAAGCTCCGAACCTTAACACCTTCATGTTTGACAGCTTGGAGGTCCACCCAGTGCCATTTATGATTCATGGATGTGTAGAAATACAGGAGGTGACTATCAGGTTGCCAACATGGATGGGTGACCTTCTCAACTACGCCTTCGCTGATCATGGTATGGCGAATGTGCCCAAGCTCTGCGTCGAACTTGCAATTGATGCCGAGGTGATCCTCTTGTTTTATATATACGTTAACAGGAAATAATATCTTGCATGTTAGTTATACTGGTAATTTACTTTCAACTACTTCTAAAACTATGCCTTGCCCTTTTTAGTGTGGATCCATGGTAATGAATTGTTGTTCGTGTTCTGATCATCCCATGTTTCTTTCTGTCATGGTTGTGTGCGTTCATGTCATGCAGGTGCCTGGATGTGCAAAATGCCCTGGCAAGTTTGTCAACCTGAAGCACCTTATATTGAGCGTGGATGTCCTTGCGCGTGATTCGCGTACAAGTGGCATTCTTCGTTTGGCTTGCCTTTTGGAATTAAGCCCAGTTTTGAAGCATCTTGAACTGCATGTAGGTGATCCATCTCTTTGATGTTTATCTACTATAATTATCTGATCGAGCAAAACATCATCCATATACCTCATGGAGTGTGAGTGAGTTATAAAGTCTGGCTTGATTTACGGTCGAGTATATCCTGTCATAATATGTTCTTCCATCGTGCATCCTAGTACTGTTAAGCTTTATTAATTGCCTTTATTTTTATTCTCAGAGAGGTGCTTTTTATGAAATAGTGATTATTTGTTGCGCTTGTTTTTTTTTTTTTGAAATAAAACTTCATTTGTTGCGCTTGTTTTGTTTACTACTTTGATAATGCAGATCTTATGCCCAGGCAGTACAGGAGAGACGTTGAAGCGGATAGAAGAGTTGCCCCCGGCCGGTGAGCCGCATTATCGTCTGAAGACATTACTGATGACGGGAGTCTACAGCTACAACAACTTCTTTGTTCTGGCACTGCATTATGCTCGAACCGCCATGGCGCTCGAGCGCATGGTCATCGATCCGGAGGCGAGGAAGAGGTATGTCGCGACTCGTGACGCGGTAGAAGAGAATGCGGTCCATGACGGCCGACGGATGGCCAATGAACATCTCCGGGGACGGGGGTTGGATGCCATCCTCACCATCTTGTAACATGGGAGGTCACGGATCATTGTGCTTTCCGCGAGGGAGGCCACGGATCATTTTTTATGGATGTAAATTTTCACTACTGAAACTACCAGCTGAATCTATGTAACTGACTGCCTGTAAGCTACTACTACTTGTACTGCTGCACTGCACACACTGGAGTTGTGCATGTCTTAAATCTCGCATTAACACAGGCTCCGAAAACGTTTGCCGTAATGACCATTGAACCATCTTAAAATGAGATCCACGTAACAGTTGAAACCCCCCGGACGAGAGCGCCTATAAAACCCTCCCAGTTCACGTCCCTTTTCCCCAAGATCACCAGCAGCGTGACCGATCTCTTTCTCTTCAGCTGCCGCAACGCACCGGCAACCATGGCGAGACCCACAAGCCAGTCGGTGGCCGCGTTCACCATCCTGATGCTCGCCGTGGCCACCCTCGCCATCGCCCAGGCGCCGCCGCCGCCCAAACGGAGCCGCCAGGAGATCCACCTGTTCGAGGTGACCGTCGGCCTGGCGGCCGCCGCCACGGAGGACGACTACTACCACCACCACTACCGCCTGCTCGCCACCGTGGTCGGCGGGTCGGTCGCCTCGCCCTGTTCCTTCTGAACCGCTACATTTCTATGCCATTTGCTGACGCTTCTCTACCGTGTTTTCTCTCTGAAACCTCAAGCATCGAGGCCGCACGGAGCGCCATGTTCGAGACCGCGCCCTTGAGGTTCAGCGCCTACCTCACCAACAACCAGGCCCGCAGGCTATCAAGTGAGTGAACATTCCTGGCTTGCTTCATCGATCCTAGCTAGGAATACATAGATATTTGATGTGTAAGTTACATACGTTCTGGTTGAGCAGGAGTCACGGGGGTGCTGGGAGTTCGTCAGAGGGACGACCCTGTGCCCACGGACGACGACGGGCACTGACACCGCAAGTGATCAACAGAGACGTGAGCAGCTTCAAAGGAAGGAAGCAATGCATTAGCTTTCCTTTTCTCTTTGACAATAAAAAAAAGTACCGCGGCCTTAATATTTGTGTTATACTGAAATCCAGCAAGCTTTTCTGTTATAAACCTCTCGCGCAAAACTGACGATCCTCGATGTAAAAAACAAGATGATCTCCGGGGTTCATCAATACGACAATACCCCAGTACGTAACATGTTCGGTTTCAACCCCGCAAAAAAAATGTTCGGTTTCAAAAAAGGGAGTTGTAAGTGTGACTGTCAATACTATCTGGAACTGTTAAACGGCAGAGGACAAAAACCTGTTCGACAGAGCCAAAACCAGTGCTCGCCCCGGGATCATCTCACGAAAAATTCTGATTCATGATCGTCGCTCTTCTTTGGTCCAGCCTCTCTAGACAAAATCGGGGTCGACAGTGTGCTGCTTGCACCCTCGGGGGCCATAGTGCTCCTTGCTCTTTCGCACCACCGTGTGGCACAGAGCGCAGTAATGAACCCGGCATGTCTCGCAGAAGATGTGGTTGTTGTTCCCAACCTGCTTAGATCAGAGACTGTCTTCATCCACCAGAATCATCAAGAGAAAAAAAGAGTAGAAAGCACTAGAGCTATCTTCAGAACACACTACAGAAAAATATCACTATTCCATACATGATACAGTATATGGAAGCCACCAAACCTTTACCTTGAAATTCGGCTGGCGGCAACCCGGGCACGGATGCGCTCTGGACAGTGCCAGTTTCAGCTCTTTCTGCATGTTTCTGACGACATCATTCACTTCCACCTTCACTCTCAGCTTCTCCCTATCGATTTTGCATTGTTCACTGTCAAAAGGGAGCATTGGTTTCAGACAGTGGCGGAGCTTCATGTAGACCAACGGGGGCAATGGCCCCCCCTTAACTTTTACAACCATTGAAGAATATGCTCTATTTTAGGCCTAACTAGTGTTTAAACTAGAGATTAGCCCCTTCTCCCCTATTAATTTGCCTCCCTTCAGCAAATGGCCCTCCCTTGGATTATGCTCAAGCTCCGCCACTGGTTTCAGAATTAGTTATCCAGAGAATAGATATGCTACATGATGCTTGACAGATCACACTTAACAAGGGGACATCACAAGACAATACGTACCTTGTATGACCTTGACTTGATGGCTTGCCACAGGCATAACAGAACGACTTCTCACAGTTTCTGCAAAGCATCTGGTCGCAGCCTGACACGCGTGAGATGGCAAAGCCACAATGCGGACACATAACAGAAGAACGGAGTATTTCCTTGATGCTAAATATATCACTCGCAGAGACTTTACGTCCAGCATTGCCTTTGCTCAGGTTGCATGCCTTCTCACGCTCCTGTATACCAATTAGCGCAATAAACAATGTGATCTCAATACTGTTCTCATTGCATTGAAAGAGTCTAACACAAATGATGAATAGCCATAAAACAAATGATGGAACTTGGAATGCCCATCTTGCTGGAAATGGCACCATGTTTTGCAATAACCTTAAAGTAAAATGATGTGCTCTTCTGAAGGGGAGCCTTGGCGCAGTGGTAAAGCTGCTGCCTTGTGACCATGAGGTCACGGGTTCAAGTCCTGGAAACAGCCTCTTGCAGAAATGTAGGGAAAGGCTGCGTACAATAGACCCAAAGTGGTCGGACCCTTCCCCAGACCCTGCGCAAGCGGGAGCTACATGCACTGGGGCTGCCCCCCCCCCCTACTGTATCTAGAATACGGATATATTATATGCAAGTAGTGCTATAGCTTTTTCTAGAATATACAGAAAGGTCTGTGCATCTTTCTATTAAGAAGAACGCCATATTAAGAAAAACGCCATGATGCATGCTAGTACATTATCTTGTAATGGATTTTCCTTGAGTAATTTCCACTTAGACCAGGTATTGTGTTGGTAGTTGCATTTTGGACCAGGTATGTTTAAATGTTGTACATAACACCAGGTCTGGTCGGTTTAGCAAAAACCCAACGCTTTACCAGCTCAGTCCTGTCAGATTCCACAGTGGCATCAGATCAGGTACCACGTGACATTTAAAGTGCCATGTTAAGTTCTCTAATGGTAATTCGGTGGAAAATACGACTAAACACTGCACAGACATTCCCATGTCTGGAACTTCACTAGATTCCATGATTCACCATTCAACAGTGAAGAGTTAAAGAAAACTATATTTACAGTTCTGAAGAAATGAATAAGTTATCTATTCTATGAAATATTCTATAATAATTTTGGCATTCCCAATACTTGTGTTCTTATATGTTGGAAGTTAGCTCTTGTACTAAACATAACAGCTAAAACTTACAACAGAATATGCACCGTTAGATGGATTTTAATCAGAACATGGACAGTTAGCTAACACTTATTTCAAAAAAAGAAAGAATATGTAGTGTTTATATGGATTTTGAACCTGTATAGAAATAAGTTTTTCTTCTGGAGTCATGCATCTCTCCCCTACGTGGCGACGATTTCTGCAGCGGACACAGAAGGTGAAGAGGCAATTGGAGCACTGGGCGCTGTCCTCATCTGTCAGGCAAGCTGTTTCACATCTTGGACAGTAAGCTACATCAGCCCTTGAGTCTAGAGTCTTCTGAAATACCAATCTTTCCCACCGTTCGAAACCTGCATCTCCAAGCAACTTCTTCAATAGTTTAGGAGGAATAGAACATCCACATTTGTCATCAGGGCACACCAATTTCAGGACTGATCCTTCCTTGACATGCAACTTTGAGTATGTCTCCATGCACCTCCAGCAATAGTAATGACGACATGGAAGTTCTACGAAATCGATGCCTGAGGGGAATCAAAAGAATTAAGATACAGATTAAACTTTTAAATATTCCAGACTCTAAGCATGATGGAACTTGGATTGTTCATGAGGATGTACCTCAGCAGCATGACACATGAACATGATTAATTGTGCTAATGTTGCAATTATAGAAACTGTGTAAAGAAGCTTATAAATATTAATTTTTTACAGGGAAAGTAAGCTTATCATTGAATAAGGGATTAGCTTCATAGGCATTTGGGCAGTATCTGGGTTCCTGCAGAACCTTTAACGCGTATTTCCTCACGATATATGTAGTAAAGGGGCATGGCCCACATTGTTAGTTTCGCCTAGGTATGGGGTGCAAAATAATTTTACATTTCTTATCAGGTTTAACTTGTGTACTAACTAGTTGAAAGAAGTTTGAACTAAAGCCAAAACATAGTTACTTTTTCTAATGATTGTTTGAGTGCAGATATATGTTGCTTTTATATAAAAGCAGTATGGTATGCAAAAAATAGATATACCCAGCAATATCCCAGAATGTAGAGTATTTGAATTCTAATAATCAGGCATTATACACCAGAACTAAAATTTCCAAAAACTATACCAAAATTTGGTTTGGATTTGTGCATAAATCATGGTGCCCTGGCTCCATGGAGCACCAATTCAGTGTCCAATATATACTGTATCAGTAGTGTTCTCCCTTACTGTTTCAAAACAACAGATTTAAGTTATGATGGAGATGTAGTTGTGAAATGAGTAGCAGGGAGAGTATCCAAGCATCAAATGGAGCATCTGAATTACCTGGGTGCTCACTGAAACAAATCGTGCAGACATGGAGGCCACGACGAAATGTTTCAAGGCATTGCTCTTCATCATAGCTGATCAACTGTTGAACAACATCCTCTACAGACAGAATCTCTCCAATAACACGAGCATCCACAGGAGCCATCGTACTGTCAGACTTGCGTATGATTATCCCGCCATCAAAACCAAGATGAGAGAGCGTAGAACTCTGCAGCCACTGCACCCACTCAAAAATAACTTCCTGTCCAGACTGTTGTGCCCAAATCGAGTCAAGCATGTGACAAAGGGTCGAGACCTTCACACTATCCAACCACTGGACACCGAGGGAGAAGTATGGAGGATGGTGGCTCGGGTACGATGGAGGCATAAGGCATGTCAGTGATATTGGAACCAAGTGCTTGACACTGAATGTGAACTGGTTGTCTGGGTAATCATCAACACTCTGGAGTTCTGTGGACACACTGATACCATCTGGAATTTCACAGTGCACATGGATCTGCAAAGAGTTGAAAACGAATAAGGAAAGAGTACCGCAGATTTTGTTGGTATTACTATTTGGTAACTGGTGAGTACTGGAACTGGAAGTCTGGAACCAATTAAAGCAAACAATAAATTCCTCAAGAAAATAAATATAGGAAAACAGATATACCTGGAAGGAGCGTGGTACAGACTTTTCACCAAAAATATTCAAATTGTCTCCATAAATTGCCTCAAGTGCCAGTATCTGTGCAATCATATATCAGAGAAAAGGTACATCAGAAGAAAGTCTGGAAATTTACTGAGTTGTCTCCATAAACTGCCTCAAGTGCCAGTATATGTGCAATCATATATCAGAGAAAAAAGTAGGACTGTACAGTACATCAGAAGAAAGTCTGTAAATTTACTGAGTTGTCCCCATAAATTGCCTCAAGTGCCAGTATCTGGTCAATGATGAAAAACCATGGTCAATGATCCCTCTCCCCTCCCCTGCACCAGCACCATCTTCTTCCTGGCGATGCCCCCCTTTCAGCTCGCATCCAGACTCCCCCGTCCCTTCTACGGTTCTACCCCCTCCTGCCCACCACCCATCTGGGCGCCGGTTAGCCCCCCCTCTCCCCTTCTTCCTCACGTGCCTCCTGCATTCCTCCTCCTCCGCACGAGCGTCAGACGACAATCGAAAGTTCGCTCCCTAAGACTAAATCAGGACCATGACTGCTAGCTATAGACCGGACCGCTGATCCCTAGATTGAATAAAAATGCGGATTTTTCATCCACCCCGCTTCACTAGCCTGGGCCTCTTCTACACCCTACTGGAACTACCGCAATCCACGAGAGGGGTTACGATGCAGTCCCCAAAGCTGGCACAGGGGACGAGGCGTAGGGCGACGAAGCAATCAACCGATTCGAGGAGGTGGTAGCGGTACCTCGTCTTGCTGCAGCTGGTCGTTGGAGCGCAGCTGCTCCTCCGGCAGATCGGGGCCCTCCGCCTCCTGGAGGTCCCGGAGCAGCATCTCGTGCAGCATCCGCGCGGCCTCCGGGGACGGCGAGAGGTGGGCGTCGCGGGGGCTCTCCATCAGCGGGCTGCGGGTGGCGGCCGGGGTGGTCTTTCTTTTTCTTTCAGTTTCGCTGCGGCCGGGGCAGGGGCAGCCTTGGATTGTGTGCGTGGGTGCAATAGGTTTTTTTTTTTTTTTTTTTGAGGATCGTGCAATAGGAATTGCTAGGAATGGACTGCTGCTTCTCGAACCATCTGTCCACGGATCCCATGTTGATATTGCCCTGTATAGCAATGATTGGATTGAAGTATTTTGTGGCAAGTTTAATGAAACTTGGACGATAACTCTAGTTCTCAATCATGGCAACTTTGTTTAGAATAGCAAGTTTCAGTTTTTTTCCTTTTTTATGACAATTTTAGTTAATTGTAAAAAATGGCAGGGCCAGAGTGCCTCGTGCCACGTATGGCTTATCATTTGGGTTTTCTTTTTGGAACTTTTAAAGGATCTTAACTTTATTGAACTAGCAAATATGCCCATGCGTTGCAACGGGAGAAAAATAATCAGATTATATAGATATGATAGAGATAAAAAAGAGTCTGAATCAAATGCCAGGATGAGATAAGGATTTTCAATATGTCATTTCACAAACTACGTCTGAGTGATGTTATGATGAGAAGGGACTTTTAAAAAGTCATTTTAAAAACTGGAAATGTGATGGTCTCATCACGACTTAATTTCCTAAGGTGCCACAACGAAAAATATTTTTTGGTTGAGCAAACTACATTGTTGGACCGTTGCCTGAGCTAGACTGATGCATGATGTGTCTCACATTGACCTAGCGTAGCGATGTTTTTCAGAACTAGTCGAACTTTGATACGAAAATAGTTGTGTACGGAGGCAAAACAGTCATTTAGTCATTTTCATATAGTTTACAAAAACTAACCATAGCAAGATGTGTCAATTTTTTTGGGCTCGGCGCTGTAGAGAACACGAAAATCTTTTTTTACCCGATGTGCGAGGGACTAAATAAAATCATAAAATGACCTCCACAGATCCTCTAATAAAACCTCTACGTAAGCGATGGTTTGTTCTGTTCGTTACTTAAGAACCGGTTTTAATTTTTGTGGACATTTTCTAAAATTTCATGGACATTGTTTTCAAATTCCCGAATATGTGTTGAATACGTGATCATATTTTAAAAATCAAGAATTTTTATTTTATTGTTTTTAAAATCATGATGTTTTAAAATATGCGAACAATTTTGTTTTTAAATCACGAACAGGGGGACGCGCCCTGCACCCTCGTGGACAGGGTGGCCCCCTAACGTTGATTCTTTTGCCAATATTTTTTATTAATTTCAAAATGTGTCTCCGTGGATTTTCAGGTCATTCCAAGAACTTTTATTTCTGCACAAAAATAACACCATGGCAATTCTGCTGAAAACAACGTCAATCCGGGTTAGTTCCATTTAAATCATGCAAGTTAGAGTCCAAAATAAGGGCAAAAGTGTTTGGAAAAGTAGATACGTTGGAGATGTATCAACTCCCCCAAGCGTAAACCTTTGCTTGTCCTCAAGCAATTCAGTTGACAAACTGAAAGGGATAAAGAAAAACTTTTACAAACTCTGTTTGATCTTGTTGTTGCAAATATGTAAAGCCAACATTCAAGTTTTCAGCAAAGATTATAAACTAACCATATTCACAATAACATTTAGGTCTCATGTTTACTCATATCAATGGCATAATCAACTAGCGAGCAATAATAATAAATCTCGGATGACAACACTTTCTCAAGACAATCATAATATGATATAACAAGATGGTATCTCGGTAGCCCTTTTTGAGACCGCAAAACATAAATGCAGAGCACCCCTGAAGATCAAGGACTGACTAGGCATTGTAATTCATGGCAAAAGAAATCCAGTCACAGTCATACTCAATGTAAATTAATAGCAATGCATACAAATGACAGCGGTGCTCTCCAACTGGTGCTTTTTGATAAGAGGATGATGACTCAACATAAAAGTAAATAGATAGGCCCTTCGCAGAGGGAAGCAGGGATTTGCAGAGGTGCCTGAGCTCGAGTTTTGAAATAGAGATAAATAATATTTTGAGCGGCATACTTTCATTGCCAACATAACAACCAAGAGATCTCGATATCTTCCATGATACATACATTTTAGGCGGTTCCCAAACAGAATGGTAAAGTTTATATGCCCCCACCACCAACGAGCATCAATCCATGGCTGGCCCGAAACAACGGGTGCCGTCCAACTAACAACAATCCTGGGGGAGTTATGTTTGCATTTATTTTGATTTTATTTGAGCATGGGACTAGGCATCCCGGTTACTAGCCATTTTCTCGCGAATGATAAGCGGAGTCCACTCATCGTGAGAATAACCCACCTAGCATGGAAGATATAGACAACCCTAGTTGATACATGAGCTATTCGAGCATACAAAACAGAATCTCATTTGAAGGTTTAGAGTTTGGCACATAAAAATTTACTTAGAACGGCAGGTAAATACCGCATATAGGAAGGTGATACGTCTCCAACATATCTATAATTTTTGATTGTTCCATGCTATTATATTATCTGTTTTGGATGTTTAATGGGCTTTAATATGCTTTTTTATATTATTTTTGGGACTAACCTATTAACCGGAGGCCCAGTGCCAGTTTTTAATATTTTTTTTGCCTATTTTAGTGTTTTCCAGAAAAGGAATATCACGGAGTCCAAACGGAATGAAACCTTAGCGAGGATCTTTATTGGACCAAAAGCAATCCAAAAGACTTGGACTTGAAGTCTGGGACTCCATGAGGAAGCCACGAGGCAGGAGGGCGCGCCCAGGGGGGTAGACGCGCCCCCACCCTTGTGGGCCCCTCGTAGCTCCACTGACATACTTCTTTCGCCTATATATACTCTTATACCCTAGAAACATCAGGGGGAGCCACGAAACCACTTTTCCACCGCCGCAACCTTCTGTACCCTTGAGATCCCATCTTGGGGCCTTTTCTAGCGATCTGCCGGAGGGGGAATCGATCACGGAGGGCTTGTACATCAACACCATTGCCTCTCCGATGAAGCGTGGGTAGTTTACCACAGACCTTCGGGTCCATAGTTATTATCTAGATGGCTTCTTCTCTCTCTTTGATTCTCAATACAAAGTTCGCCTCGATGTTCTTGGAGATCTATGATGTCTACTATGCAACCTTCTTCTTGTAGACGTTGTTGGGCCTCCAAGTGCAGAGGTTTGTAGGACAGTAGCAAATTTCCCTCAAGTGGATGACCTAAGGTTCATCAATCTGTGGGAGGCGTAGGATGAATATGGTCTCTCTCAAACAATCCTGCAACCAAATAACAAAGAGTCTCTTGTGTCCCCAACACACCCAATATAATGGTAAATTGTATAGGTGTACTAGTTCGGCGAAGAGATGGTGATACAAGTGCAATATGGATGGTAGATATAGGTTTTTGTAATCTGAAATTATAAAAACAACAAGGTAACTAATGATAAAAGTGAGCAAAAATGGTATTGCAATGCTAGGAAACAAGGCATAAGGTTCATACTTTCACTAGTGCAAGTTCTCTCAACAATAATAACATAATTAGATCATATAACTATCCCTTAACATGCAACAAAGAGTCACTCCAAAGTCACTAATAGCGGAGAACAAATGAAGAGATTATTGTAGGGTACGAAACCACCTCAAAGTTATCCTTTCTGATCGATCTATTCAAGAGTCCGTAGTAAAATAACACGAAGCTATTCTTTCCGTTCGATCTATCATAGAGCTCATACTAGAATAACACCTTAAGACACAAATCAACCAAAACCCTAATGTCACCTAGATACTCCAATGTCACCTCAAGTATCCGTGGACATGATTGTACGGTATGCATCACACAATCTCAGATTCATCTATTCAAGCAACACAAAGTACTTGAAAGGGCCCCAAAGTTTCTACTGAAGAGTCAAGACGAAAACGTGTGTCAACCCCTATGCATAAGTTCACAAGGTCACTGAACCCGCAAGTTGATCACCAAAACATACAGTAGATCACGTGATATCCCATTGTCACCACGGATAAGCACATGCAAGACATATATCAAGTGTTCTCAAATCCTTAAAGACTCAATCCGATGAGATAACCTGAAAGGGAAAACTCAACAATTACAAGAGAGTAGAGGGGGAGAAACATCATAAGATCCAACTACAATAGCAAAGCTCGCGATACGTCGAGATCGTGCCAAATCAAGAACATGAGAGAGAGAGAGATCAAACACATAGCTACTGGTACATACCCTCAGCCCTGAGGGTGAACTACTCCCTCCTCATCATGGAGAGTGCCGGGTTGATGAAGATGGCCACCAGTGAGGGATCCCCCCTCCGGCAGGGTGCCGAAACAGGGTCCCGATTGGTTTTCGGTGGCTACAGAGGCTTGTGGCGGGGGAATTCTCGATCTATGGTGCTCCTGGATGTTTTCGGGGTATATGGGTATATAGAGGCGAAAGAAGTCGGTCAGGGGAGCCACGAGGGGCCCACGAGGGTGGGGGGCGCGCCCAGGGTGGTAAGGCGCGCCCTGGACCCTCGTGGCCACCTCGTTGCTTCTGTGACGTCTACTCCAAGTCTCCTGGATTTTGTTTGTTCCAAAAAATAACTCTCCCGAAGGTTTCATTCCGTTTGGACTCCGTATGATATTCCTTTTATGCGAAACACTGAAATAGGCAAAAAAACAGCAATTTCGACTGGGCCCCCCGTTAATAGGTTAGTCCCAAAAAAATATAAAAATGTATATTAAAGCCCATTAAACATCCAAAACGGATAATATAATAGCATGGAACGATAAAAAATTATAGATACGTTGGAGACGTATCAAGCATCCCCAAGCTTAATTCCCACTCGTCCTCGAGTAGGTAAATGATAAAAACAAAAATTTTGATGTGGAATGCTACCTAGCATATTTCTCAATGTAATTTTCTTTATTGTGGCATGAATGTTCAGATCCAAATGATTCAAGATAAAAGTTTAATATTGACATAAAAATAGTAATACTTCAAGCATACTAACAAAGTAATCATGTCTTATCAAAATAACATAGCCAAAGAAAGCTTATCCCTACAAAATCATATAGTTAGGCCATGCTTCATTTTCGTCACGCAAAATACTCCCATCATGCACAACCCCGGCTTCAGCCCAGCAATTGGTTCATACTTTTTAATGCACTTCAGCTTTTTCAACCCTCACGCAATACATGAGCGTAAGCCATGGATATAACACTAGGGGTGGAATAGAGTATGATGATGGAGGTTGTGTGGAGAAGACAAAAAAGGAGAAAGTCTCACATTGACACGGCTAATCAACAGGCTATGGAGATGCCCATCAATTGATGTCAATGGGAGGAGTAGGGATTGCCATGCAACGGATGAACTAGAGCTATAAATGTATGAAAGCTCAACAAAAGAAACTAAGTGGGTGTGCATCCAACTTGCTTGCTCATGAAGACCTAGGGCATTTTAAGGAAGCCCATCATTGGAATATACAAGCCAAGTTCTATAATGAAAAATTCCCACCAGTATATGAAAGTGACAACATAGGAGACTCTCTATCATGAAGATCATGGTGCTACTTTGAAGCACAAGTGTGGAAAAAAGGATAGTAACATTGTCCCTTCTCTTTGTTTCTCTCATTTTTTTCTTTCCGTTTTTTTATTTTGGTGGGCTTCTTTGGCCTCCTTTGTTTTATTTGGGCTTGTTTGGCCTCTTTTATTTTTCATAAAGTCCGGAGTCTCATCCCGACTTGTGGGGGAATCATAGTCTCCATCATCCTTTCCTCACATGATACAGTGCTCTAATAATGATGATCATCACACTTTTATTTACTTACAATTCAAGAATTACAACTCAATACTTGGAACAAAATATGACTCTATATGAATGCCTCCGACGGTGTATCGGGATGTGCAATGAATCAAGAGTGACATGTATGAAAGAATTATAAAGGTGGATTTGCCACAAATACGATGTCAACTACATGATCATGCAAAGCAATATGACAATGATGGAGCGTGTCATAATAAACGGAACAGTGGAAAGTTGCATGGCAATATATCTCCGAATGGCTATGGAAATGCCATAATAGGTAGGTATGGTGGCTGTTTTGAGGAATATATAAGGAGGTTTATGTGTGATAGAGCGTATCGTATCACGGGGTTTGGATGCACCGGTGAAGTTTGCACCAACTCTCAAGGTGAGAAAGGGCAATGCACGGTACCGTAGAGGCTAGCAAATTGCGGAAGGGTAAGAGTGCGTATAATCCATGGACTCACATCAGTCATAAAGAACTCATATACTTATTGCAAAAGTTTATTAGCCCTCGAAGCAAAGTACTACTACGCATGCTCCTAGGGGAAGGGTTGGTAGGAGTTAACCATCGCGTGATCCCGGCCTCCACTCATAAGGAAGGCAATCAAAGAACACCCCATGCTTCAAATTTGCCACACAATGTTCACCATACGTGCATGCTACGGGACTTGCCAACTTTAACACAAGTATTTCTCAATTTCATAATTACCCAACTAGCATGACTCTAACATTACCACCTTTATATCTAAAAACAATTATCCAGTGCCAAATTTATCATAGTATTCAAAGCACTTTATATGAAAGTTTTTATTGTACCCAACTTGGATGCGCATCATATTAGGACTAAATTCATAACCAAAGCAAATTACCATGCTGTTCTAAAAGACTGAAAATAATATAAGTGAAGCATGAGAGATCAATAATTTCTATAAAATAAAACCACCGCCGTGTTCTAAAAAGATATGAGTGAAGTACTAGAGCAAATGACAAACTACTCCAAAAGATATAAGTGAAGATCAATGAGTAGTCAAATAATTGTGCAACTATGTGAAGACTCTAACATTTGAGAATTTCAGATCTTGGTATTTTATTCAAACATCAAGCAAAACAAAACAAAATGACATTTCAAGGATAGCACACATCATGTGAAGAAGCAAACACTTAGGTTCAACCGATACTAACCGATAATTGTTGAAGAAGAAAGGTGGGATGCCTACCGGGGCATCCCCAAGCTTGGATGCTTGAGACTTCTTGAAATATTATCTTGGGGTGCCTTGGGCATCCCCAAGCTTGAGCTTTTGTGTCTCCTTAATTCCTTTTATATCTCGGTTTCCTAAATCTCGAAAGCTTCATCCACACCAAACACAACAAGAACTCGTGAGATAAGTTAGTATAAACCAATGCAAAAACCTTATCATTTTCTACTGTAACAAATCACAAAAATTATTATTCAACATTGCATACTAAATGTCTCTGCATATTTAATACTCCTGTCCTCAAATAGAATCATTAAACAAGCAAACATATGCAAACAATGCAAACATAGCAGCAATCTGCCAAAACAGTCCAATCTGTAAAGAATGCAAGATTCATCATACTTCCCTCACTCCAAAAATTATGAGCAAAATACTACACTGTATAGAAATTATCAGAGCTCAATATGAAATAAGTTTCAACATTTTATCATTCTCTGACTTTTCTAGGGAATTTTTGCAACAGCGGTAAACTTTCTGATTTGAAACAACAACATGTATACTTGCAAAATAAGCATGGTAAAGGCTATCCTTGACATTTTTATTGAAACTAAAGATGCAAAACATTAATCTAAATAACAGCAAGCAAATACTAACAAAATAAAATGACGCTCCAAGCAAAACACATATCATGTGATGAATAAAAATATAGCTCCAAGTAAAGTTACCATCCGGGGACGAAAGAGGGGATGCCATCCGGGGCATCCCCAAGCTTAGGCTCTTTCTTGTCCTTGAATATTACCTTGGGGTGCCTTGGGCATCCCCAATCTTAGGCTCTTGTCACTCCTTATTCCATAGTCCATCGAATCTTTACCCAAAACTTGAAAACTTCACAACACAAAACTCAACAGCAAACTCGTAAGCTCCGTTAGTATAAGAACCACTTAGGTACTATTGTGAACTCATTCTAAATTCATATTGGTGTAGTATCTACTGTATTCCAACTTCTCTATGGTTCATACCCTCCGATACTATTCATAGATTCATCAAAATAAGCAAACAACACATAGAAAACAGAATCTGTCAAAAACAGAACAGTCTGTAGTAATATGTAACTTTCGAATACTTATCTCACTCAAAAACTTCTACCAAATTAGGACGTCATAACTCATTTATGTACCAATACATATAAAAAAGAATCAGATCAAAATCACGTTTCTGTGAATTATCAAAACTAATTTACTGGGTGCAAAAGTTTCTAATTTTCAGCAGGATCAACACAACTATCACCGTAATATATCCTAAAGATCTTACTTGGCACTTTATCGAAGCAAAATCTATAAAACATGATTAATACAGTAGCATAATCATCTGAACACACAAAAACAGTAAAGGTAAATATTGGGTTGTCTCCCAACAAGCGCTTTTCTTTAATGCCTTTCAGCTAGGCATGCTGATTTGAATGATGCTCGCATAAAAGATAAGAATTCAAACATAAAGAGAGCATCATGAAGAATATTACTAACACATTTAAGTCTAACCCACTTCCTATTCATAGGGATTTTGTGAGCAAATAACTTATGGGAACAATAATCAACTAGCATAGGAAGGCAAAACAAGCATAACTTTAAAACTTTAAGCACATAGAGAGGAAACTTGATATTATTGCAATTCCTACAAGCATATGTTCCTCCCTCATAATAATTTTCAGTAGCATCATGAATGAATTCAACAATATAACCATCACATAAAGCATTCTTTTCATGATCTACAAGCATGGAATGTTTATTACTCTCCACATAAGCAAATTTCTTCTCATGAATAGTAGTGGGAGCAAACTCAACAAAATAACTATCATGTGAAGCATAATCCAATTGAAAACTAAATCATGATGACACATTTCATGGTTATCATTATTCTTAATAGCATACAAGTCATCACCATAATCATCATAGATAGCAACTTTGTTCTCATAATCAATTGGAACTTCTTCCGAAATACTGGATTCATCACTAAATAAAGTCATAACCTCTCCAAATCCACTTTCATCAATATAATCATCATAAATAGGAGGCATGCTTTCATCATAATAAATATTCTTATCAAAACTTGGGGGACTAACATATCATCTTCATCAAACATAGCATCCCCAAGCTTGTGGCTTTGCATATCATCAGCATCATGGGTATTCAAAGAATTCATACTAACAACATTGCAATCATGCTCATCATTCACATATTTTATGCCAAGCATTCTATGTAATTCTTATTCTAGTACTTGAGCACAATTTTCCTTCCCATCATTCTCACGAAAGATATTAAAAAGATGAAGCGTATGAGGCAAACTCAATTCCATTTTTTGTAGTTTTCTTTTATAAACTAAACTAGTGATAAAACTAGAAACTAAAAGATTCGATTTCAAGATCTGAAGATATACCTTCAAGCACTCACCTCCCCGGCAACGGCGCCAGAAAAGAGCTTGATGTCTACTAGGCAACCTTCTTCTTGTAGACGTTGTTGGGCCTCCAAGTGCAGATGTTTGTAGGACAATAGCAAATTTCCCTCAAGTGTTTGACCTAAGGTTTATCAATCCGTGCGAGGCGTAGGATGAAGATGGTCTCTCTCAAACAACCCTGCAACCAAATAACAAAGAGTCTCTTGTGTCCCCAACACACCCAATACAATGGTAAATTGTATAGGTGCACTAGTTCGGCGAAGAGATGGTGATACAAGTGCAACATGGATGGTAAATATAGGTTTTTGTAATCTGAAATTATAAAAACAACAAGGTAACTAATGATAAAAGTGAGCACAAATGGTATTGCAATGCTAGGAAACAAGCCTAAGGTTCATACTTTCACTAGTGCAAGTTCTCTCAACAGTAATAACATAATTAGATCATATAACTATCCCTCAACATGCAACAAAGAGTCACTCCAAAGTTACTAATAGCAGAGAACAAACGAAGAGATTATTGTAGGGTATGAAACCACCTCAAAGTTATCCTTTCTGATCGATCTATTCAAGAATCCATAGTAAAATAACACGAAGCTATTCTTTCCGTTCGATCTATCATAGAGTTCGTACTAGAATAACACCTTAAGACACAAATCAACCAAAACCCTAATGTCACCTAGATAATCCAATGTTACCTCAAGTATCCGTGGGCATGATTATACGATATGCATCACACAATCTCAGATTCATCTATTCAACTAACACAATGTTCTTCAAAGAGTGCCCCAAAGTTTGTACCGAAGAGTCAAGACAAAAACGTGTGCCAACTCCTATGCATAAGTTCACAAGCACTGAACCCGCAAGTTGATCACCAAAACATACATCAAGCGGATCACGTGATATCCCATTGTCACCACTTATAAGCACATGCAAGACATATATCAAGTGTTCTCAAATCCTTAAAGACTCAATCCGATAAGATAACCTCAAAGGGAAAACTCAATCCGTTACAAGAGAGTAGAGGGGGAGAAACATCATAAGATCCAACTATAATATCAAAGCTCGCGATACATCAAGATCGTGCCAAATCAAGAACGCACAAGAGAGAGATCAAACACATAGCTACTGGTACATACCCTCAGCCCCGAGGGTGAACTACTCCCTCCTCGTCATGGAGAGAGCCGGGATGATGAAGATGGCCACCGGTGAGGGATCCCCCCTCCGGCAGGGTGCCGGAACAGGGTCTTGATTGGTTTTTGGTGGCTACAGAGGCTTGCGGTGGCGGAACTACCGATCTATGGTGCTCCTGGATGTTTTCGGGGTATATGGGTATATATAGGCGAAAGAAGTCGGTCAGGGGAGCCACAAGGGGCTCACGAGGATGGGGGGCGCGCCCAGGGGGTAGGGCGCTCCCTGGACCCTCATGGCCACCTCGTTGCTTCCCTGACATCTACTCCAAGTCTCTTGGATTGCGTTTGTTCCAAAAATAACTCTCCCGAAGGTTTCATTCCGTTTGGACTCCGTCTGATATTCCTTTTCTGCGAAACACTGAAATAGGCAAAAAAACAGCAATTTGGACTGGTTCTCCCCTTAATAGGTTAGTCCCAAAAATAATATAAAAGTGTATAGTAAAGCCCATTAAACATCCAAAATGGATAATATAATAGCATGGAACAATCAAAAATTATAGATACGTTGGAGACGTATCAGTCTATTCGATGTAATACTCTCTTGCGGTGTGTTTGACGAGATCCAATGAATTTTGGATTTATGAAATTGATTATCTATGAATATTATTTGGTTCTTCTCTGAATTCTTATATGCATGATTTGATATCTTTGCAAGTCTCTTCGAATTATCGGTTTAGTTTGGCCTACTAGATTGATCTTTCTTGCAATGGGAGAAGTGCTTAGCTTTGGGTTCAACCTTGCGGTGTCCTTTCCCAGTGACAGTAGGGGCAGCAAGGCACATATTGTATTTTTTCCATCGAGGATAAAAAGATGGGGTTTATATCATATTGCTTGAGTTTATCCCTCTACATCATGTCATCTTGCTTAATGTGTTACTCCGTTCTTATGAACTTAATACTCTACATGCAGGCTGGATAGCGGTTGATGTGTGGAGTAATAGTAGTAGATGCAGAATCATTTCGGTCTACTTGACACGGACGTGATGCCTATGTTCATGATCATTGCCTTAGATGTCTTCATAATTATGCGCTCTTCTATCAATTGCTCGGAAGTAATTTGTTCACCCACCGTAATATATGCTATCTTGAGAGAAGCCACACTAGTGAAAACTATGGCCCCCGGGTCTCTTTTCTATCATATTACATCTGTTTTGTTTACATCACATCTCGTTTACTATTTTGCAATCTTTATTTTCCAATCTATACAACAAAAATACCAAAAATATTTACTTTACTATCTTTATTAGATCTCACTTTTGCGAGTGATAGTGAAGGGATTGACAACCCCTTTATCGTGTTGGTTGCAAGGTTCTTGATTGTTTGTGCAGGTACTAGGTGACTTGTGTGTCGTCTCCTACTGGATTGATACCTTGGTTCTCAAAACTGAGGGAAATACTTACGCTACTTTGCTGCATCACCCTTTCCTCTTCATGGGAAAACCAACGCATTCTCAAGAGGTAGCGAGAAGGATTTCTGGCGCCGTTGCCGGGGAGATCTACGCCAAGTCAAGACATACCAATTACCGATCATAAACTCTTCTCCCTAGCATTACATTATTTTCCATTCACTTCTTGTTTTCCTCTCCCCCACTTCTAAAACGATTTTTGAAAACATTTGCCCTTTTCTTCGCCCCTCTTCCGTTCGATCTTGTGTTACCATGTGCCTTCTTTTTGCTTGGATCTTCGCTTGCTAAAATTTTATGGATCCCCATCCACTTGCTAATCTTTTTAAGAGATCCAATTATGATGAACCTATTGCTAGTGAGTTGAGTGCACCAGATTATCTTTATGAGGTTTTGCTTGAAATTCGTGAATCTGAAAATTGTAATGAAGAAATTTATGAAGAGATTCATGATAGCTCCTTGAATAAAAAGCATGATTGCAATGATTTTATTATAAATTCTATTGATGTCAATTGTCTTAATAATATGCAAAACCCTAAGCTTGGGGATGCTATTTTTGCTATGTCCACTACTTGTTGCAATGATCATGATTGGGTTGATTCTTTTTATGATCTTGAAAATTTATTTAAGCCCCACGATGAATATGAGATTGATAATAATGTTTGCAATAATATTGAAAGTGGGTTTGGAAGAGTGTCAACTTTAGCTCCCACATATTTGGAGAATGTTCAATCTTATGAAATTTTTGATAAAAGTGGGTTTGGAGAGGTCATGACTTTAGTTAATGTTAATCCCACTATTTTGGAAGAGTGCCAACTTCGCATGCATGTGGATCGTGTTGAAAAATTCTTATGTGATAGCTATTTTGTTGAATTTTCTTATGAACCTACATGTAATTATTATGAGAGAGGAAAATATGGTTGTAGAAATTTTCATCTTACTAAATTACCTCTCGTTATGTTGAGATTGCTATTGTTTCTTTCCACTTCCCTGCATATGCTAGTTTTTGCTTGCTATGATAATTTGTTTGCCTATAAGATGCCTATGCATAGGAATTATGTTAGACTTAGATATGTTTGTCACCTGTTTCATGATGCTCTCTTTGCGCTTCAATTCTTGCCTTTCATGTGAGCATCATCGAAATCTCAATGCCTAGCTAGGGGCGTTAAACGATAGCGCTTGTTGGGAGGAAACCCAATTTTATTTTTGTTCTTAGCTTTTTGCTCCTGTTTAGTAATAATTCATCTAGCTTATATTTATATGTGTTTTTATGTTTTAATTAGTGTTTGTTCCAAGTAGAACCTTTGGGAAGACTTGGGTGAAGTCTTTGCGATCTTGCTGTAAAAAACTGAAACTTTTGCGCTCACGAGAATAGCTGCCATTTTTTACTGGAGAGCGATTTTAGGTTGATTCTTTTTGAAGATGATTAATATACAAATTACTCACGTCCACCAATTTATTTAGGAATTTTTACAGTTACATAATTATTCGAAAGTTACATATTACTACAGACCGTTCTGTTTTTGACAGATTCTGTTTTTCATGTGTTGTTTGCTTATTTTGATGAATCTATGAGTAGTATCGGGGGGTATGAACCATAGAGAAGTTGTAATACAGTAGGTTTAACATGAATATGAACAAATAATGAGTTCATTACATTACCTTAAATTGGTGGTTTATTTTCTTATACTAACGGAGCTCATGAGATTTTCTGTTGAAGTTTTGTGTTGTGAAGTTTTCAAGTTTTTGGGTAAAGGTTTGATGGATTTTGGAATAAGGATTGGCAAGAGCCTAAGCTTGGGGATGCCCAAGGCACCCCAAGATAATTCAAGGACAACCAAAAGCCTAAGCTTGGGGATGCCCCGGAAGGCATCCCCTCTTTCGTCTTCGTCTATCAGTAACTTTACTTGAGGCTATATTTTTATTCACCACATGATATGTGTTTTGCTTGGAGCGTCTTGTATGATTTGAGTCTTTGCTTTTTAGTTTACCACAATCATAGTTGTTGTACACACCTTTTGGGAGAGACACACATGAATCGGAATTTATTAGAATACTCTATGTGCTTCACTTATATCTTTTGAGCTTGACAATATTGCTCTAGTGCTTCGCTTATATCTTTTTAGAGCACGGTGGTGGTTTTATTTTATGGAAATTATTGATCTATCATGCGTCACTCATATTATTTTGAGGGTCTTCTATAACAGCATGATAATTTCCTTTGGTTATAAAATTAGTCCTAATATGATGGGCATCCAAGATGGGTATAATAAAAACTACCATATAAAGTGCGTTGAATACTATGAGAAGTTTGATGCTTGATGATTATTTTGAGATATGAAGATGGTGATATTAGAGACATGATAGTTGAGTAATTGTGAATTTGAGGAATACTTGTGTTAAAGTTTGTGATTCCCGTAGCATGCACGTATGGTGAACCGTTTTTTTTATTGATTGCCTTCCTTATGAGTGGAAGTCGGGATCGCTCGATGGTTTACTCCTACCAACCCTTCCCCTAGGAGCATGCGTGTAGTACTTTGTTTTGATTACTTGCTGAACAATAAGTATGTGAGTTCTTTATTACTAATGTTGAGTCCATGTATTATACACACTCTCACCCTTCCATCATTGCTAGCCTCTCTAGTACCGCACAACTCTCGCCGGTACCATAAACCCACCATATGCCTTCCTCAAAACAGCCACTGTACCTACCTATTATGGCATTTCCATAGCCATTTAGAAATATATTGCCATGCAACTTTCCCCCGTTCCGTTTATTATGACACACTCGATCATTGTCATATTGCTAGCATGATCATGTAGTTGACATCATATTTGTGGCAAAGCCACCATTCATAATTTTTCATACATGTCACTCTTGAATCATTGCACATCCCAGTACACCACTCGAGGCATTCACATAGAGTCATATTTTGTTCTAAGTATCAAGTTGTAATTCTTGAGTTGTAAGTAAATAAAAGTGTGATGATCTTCATTACTAGAGCATTGTCCCATGTGAGGAAAGGATGATGGAGACTATGGTTCCCCCACAAGTCGGGATGAGATTCCGGACTAAATAAAAAAAGAGGCCATAAAAAAGAGAAAAGGCCCAAATAAAAAATGAGAGAAAAAGAGAGAAGGGACAATGCTACTATCCTTTTACCACACTTGTGCTTCAAAGTAGCACCATGATCTTCATGATAGAGAGTCTCCCATGTTGTCACTTTCATATACTAGTGGGAATTTTTCATTATAGAACTTGGCTTGTATATTCCTAGGTCTTTCTGAGCAAGCAACTTGGATGCATACCCACTTAGTTTCTTTTTGAGCTTTCATAAACTTATAGCTCTAATGCATCCGTTGCATGGCAATCCCTACTCACTCACATAGATATCTATTGATAGACATTTCCTCTGCAGGACGGCCTGTGAGCATACCTACAGACATATTCCTGTTAATCGACTTCCTCGCCGAACTCTTCTTTTCAAAAGTTTGTTCAAGCACTTACTATAAATGTCGCGACGAAGCCGCTGATTCTCCTTCACGGAGTAAGACAGCTGGACCTGAACATCTTTTAGTTCCTCGCCCAGCTGAGTGTTAGCATCTTGGAGGTTATTTTCTCCTGCCGCACCCTTGTAAGCACCTTCTCGCCGGCCTTTAGCTGGCGTAGTAGCTGCTGCCTGTCCTGATCTAGTCCGGCACCATCTGCAATATTATTGTCAGACCCATGCACACGCCGCACTTCACAAACTACTTCTCTTTTGGAAGTATATATTACCGGAGGGGGTCTCTGTGGCTCCTCCCGTGGCGGCTAGTGCGGCCTCAAGTTGGGCCTTGCACTCTTGAAGCTCCTGGGACAGGTGGGTATTCTTCTCCGTAAGATCCTGCATAACAAATGATCCTTAAATCAGTTATTCTAACTATTTTAAGTCTCGGGGGCTACTGGCATATATAACTGTCAAAATTCCTCACCCGTATGTCTTTCACATATCGCTCGTGGCTCGCTAGACCATCTTGAGCGGCACGGAGGTGCGCATCTCCCGAATTAAAGGCATTTAACGCCTCCGGGGAGAAGCATGCGTCACGAAGAACTGTCCAGCGGCGCCTGTGATTCATGGTGCTCTCCACCTCAGATCTGGTGGCGGACAACCGGTCGGCATCCTCCGTTGGAGGAGCACCCGACGCACGCTGTGCGTTCGCCTCCCCCTCTGGACCTGGCGTTGGAGCCTGGCTGGCGAAGGCTTGATTGGCAATCTCTCCGGACACAGTCCGGCGAGTGCTCTTTCTCCTGAAAAAAACACGAACGTTAATATGCCTCCCAGGAATCTTTCCTGGAAACATGGTGGCGCGCCATACCGTTGCGGCGACGTCTCGATCCGTGCTGTACTTCTTTTCCGCTCTTGGCCGAAGCTACCTTGTTGGCCACCGCCGCGGTTCGCTTCCGCCTCAAGGCACCTCTGCGGAACACCATTGGTATACGGTTGTCAGATAATCATGGATGAGTAATGTTATCAGGACTCCGGTCACAGTTACCTGGGAAACCGGAGATATTCCGGGGTAGTCTGCCGTAATGGCGACCAAAGCATTGTCGATGCTAAGTTGGTGGAACACCCCATCGATCAGCTCTTCGGAGGCCGGATCGAGGGATCGTTCCGGATCCTCGGGTTGTGGAGCCAGGCTGTGTATATCCTCTACGACCCGGCGCAGTTCCTGCGTCAAAATCACAAAGTGAGACACTTAACTTTGGGAATATGGATCGCCTAGACAAACGTCCGCTTACCCAGCTCCGAGGGTTGTTCATGGAAAATCCGTTCAATGGACTAGCACGGAGGAAGTCCTCCTTCTCCCCTTTGTACAGGCCGGACAGGATCTTCACCAGATCGGCTACCGATCCCGGCCCCTTGCGGCCATGACGGGTGGCATCATCCTCCCCGTTGAAATCCCACATGGGGTGGCCCCTATACTGGAGCGGTTGCACCCCTCGCATAATGCATGTAGCCATGACCCCAATCATGGTCAATCCGGAATGGGCCAATAACCTTATTCGGCCCATCAGATACTGGACGTCCCTATCATTCTCCCATTGAGGGCTCCGCGGGCGCCAACTTAGGCGTTTCTTCAGAGGAGCGTTGCTGAACTCCGGGAGGCGATCCGAACTGGGTCCGGTAGCGGGGCGTCTTCCATATAAAACCATTCCGAAGGCCAGTCTTCGGACGCCTTCTTCGGGGTTCCGGATAGATATCCGGTCCCGACGATGCGCCATAGTTCGGCTCCACCCACTTGTTATATCGACCCCTCATGAGAACGGGGTACGAGGCAGAATAATCTCTTCCACAGTGCAAAATGGGCCTCGACGCCCAAGAACAGCTCGCAAAGGGCCACAAAGCCCACGATGTGCAGGATGGAGGCAGGCGTAAGGTGGTGAAGCTGGAGCCCATAGAACTCCAGGAGCCCCCGGAGAAACGGATGTATGGGAAATCCAAGTCCTCTTATTAGATAAGGGACAAAGCATACCCGCTCTCCTTTGGAGGGATTGGGGATGCTCTCCGCCTGCTTTCCTCCCTTGTAGGTGGCAAGTCCGGCTCGAACCGGAACCATAAAGGCTGGGGGAAGAAATCCCTCGGCTTGGAGCGTCACTAGCTCACTATGCGGGACCGAGCATCTTCCCCAATCTCCTGGCTGAGGGCTAGGAGCGCGAGAGGAGGAGCCGCGTCGACTGTCCACGATGGAATGGATTTTTGGTCACAGGCGCTCCGATGAATACTCACGGGAGGAGGATGGTGTGATTCGGATCTAGATCCTCGCCTCTCTTTATAGGCAGCTCATTCGCGCAGCCAGGGGGTGGAATGCAAAAATGCTCTGGCTTTTCGCATTCGTTCGACACGTGGAAGATAGCCATTATTGGACGTGGAAGCCAATGAGCGCAACATTTATAAGAAGCCGGACACCATTCGGCGAGTACATGGAAGTTGGAGAAGAACCCGCCTTGCAATGCCGAAGACAATATGCGCGCCGGACTTATCGTCATTGAAGCCTGGTTCAGGGGCTACTGAGGGAGTCCTAGACTAGGGGGTGTCCGGATAGCCAAACTATCACCGTCGGCCGGACTCCAAGACTATGAAGATACAAGATTGAAGACTTCGTCCCGTGTCCGGATGGGACTTTCCTTGGCGTGGAAGGCAAGCTTGGCGATACGGATATGTAGATCTCCTACCATTGTAACCGACTCTGTGTAACCCTAGCCCTCTCCGGTGTCTATATAAACCGGAGGGTTTTAGTCCGTAGGACGAACAACAATCATACCATAGGCTAGCTTCTAGGGTTTAGCCTCCTTGATCTTGCGGTAGATCTACTCTTGTACTACCCATATCATCAATATTAATCAAGCAGGAGTAGGGTTTTACCTCCACCGAGACGGCCCGAACCTGGGTAAAAACATCGTGTCCCTTGTCTCCTGTTACCATCCGCCTAGACGCACAGCTCGGGACCCCCTACCCGAGATCCGCCGGTTTTGACACCGACAATGTGAGACTATCTTCTCCTTTTTGTCTTCTCCACAACCACCATTCTATTCCACCTATACTTCTATGTCCATGGCTCACGCTCATGTATTGCGTGAAGATTGAAAAAGTTTGAAAATACTAAAGTATGAAACAATTGCTTGGCTGAAACTGGGGTTGTGCACGATTAAATACTTTGTGTGATGAAGATAGAGCATAGCCAGACTATATGATTTTGTAGGGATAACTTTCTTTGGCCATGTTATTTTGAGAAGACATGATTGCTTTGTTAGTATGCTTGAAGTATTATTATTTTTATGTCCATATTAAACTTTTGTCTTGAATCTTTCAGATCTGAACATTCATGCCACAATAAAGAAAATTACATTGGGAAATATGCTAGGTAGCATTCCACATCAAAAATTCTGTTTTTACCATTTACCTACTCAAGGACGAGCATGAATTAAGCTTGGGGATGCTTGATACGTCTCCAACATATCTATAATTTTTGATTGTTCCATGCTATTATATTATCTATTTTGGATGTTTAATGGGCTTTAATATGCTTTTTTATATTATTTTTGGGACTAACCTATTAACCGGAGGCCCAGTGCCAATTTCTGTTTTTGCCTATTGATGTCTACTACACAACCTTCTTCTTGTAGACGTTGTTGGGCCCCCTGCAGAGGTTTGTAGGACAGTAGAAAATTTCCCTCAAGTGGATGACCTAAGGTTTATCAATCCGTGGGAGGGGTAGGATGAAGATGGTCTCTCTCAAGCAACCCTGCAACCAAATAACAAAGAGTCTCTTGTGTCCCCAGCACACCAATACAATGGTAAATTGTATAGGTGCATTAGTTCGGCGAAGAGATGGTGATACAAGTGCAATAGGGATGGTAGATATAGGTTTTTGTAATATGAAATTATAAAAACAGCAAGGTAACTAATGATAAAAGTGTGCGAAAACGGTATTGCAATGCTAGGAAACAAGGCCAAGGGCTCATACTTTCACTAGTGCAAGTTCTCTCAACAATAATAACATAACTGGATCATATAACTATCCCTCAAGATGCAACAAAGAGTCACTCCAAAGTCATTAATAGCGGAGAACAAACGAAGAGATTATGGTAGGGTACGAAACCACCTCAAAGTTATCCTTTCTGATCGATCTATTCAAGAGTCCGTAGTAAAATAACATGAAGCTATTCTTTCCGTTCCACCTATCATAGAGTTCGTACTAGAATAACACCTGAAGACACAAATCAACCAAAACCCTAATGTCACCTAGATACTCCAATGTCACCTCAAGTATCTGTGGGCATGATTATACGATATGCATCACACAGTCTCAGATTCATCTATTCAACCAACACAAAGTACTTCAAAGAGTGCCCCAAAATTTCTACCTGAGAGTTAAGACGAAAACGTGTGCCAACCCCTATGCATAAGTTCATTGAACCCGCAAGTTGTTCACCAAAACATACATCAAGTAGATCACGTGAATATCCCATTGTCACCACAGATAAGCACGACAAGACATAAATCAAGTGTTCTCAAATCCTTAAAGACTCAATCTGACAAAACAACTTCAAGGGGAAAACTCAATTCATCACAAGAGAGTAGAGGGGGAGAAACATCATAAGATCCAACTATAATTTCAAAGCTCACGATATATCAAGATCGTGCCATATCAAGAACACGAGAGAGAGAGAGAGAGAGAGAGATAAAAAACATAGCTACTGGTACATACCCTCAGCCTCGAGGGGGAACCACTCCCTCCTCATCATGGAGAGCGCCGAGATGATGAAGATGGCCACTAGTGAGGGATCCCCCCTCTGGCAGGGTGCCGGAACAGGATCCAGATTGGTTTTTGGTGGCTACAGAGGCTTGCGGCGGCGAAACTCCCGATCGATTGTGCTCCTCAATGTTTTTAGGGTGTATGGATATATATAGGCGAAAGAACTCGGTCAGGGGGGCCACGAGGGGCCCACGAGGGTGGGGGCGCGCCCAAGGGGGTAGGGCGTGCCTCCCTGCCTCGTGGCACCTCGAAGCTGCCCTAGCGTCTACTCCAAGTCTCCTGGATTGCTTCCGTTCCAAAAATAACTCTCCCAAAGGTTTCATTCCGTTTGGACTCTGTTTGATATTCCTTTTCTTCCAAACACTGTAATAAGCAAGAAAACAACAATTTGGGCTGGGCCTCCGGTTAATAGGTTAGTCCCAAAAATGATGTAAAAGAGTATAGTAAAGCCCATAAACATCCAAAACAAGTAATATAATAGCATGGAACAATCAAAAATTGTAGATACGTTGGAGACGTATCAAGCATCCCCAAGCTTAATTCCTGCTCGTCCTCGAGTAGGTAAATGATAAAAACAGAATTTTTGATGTGGAATGCTACCTAGCATATTTCTCAATGTAATTTTCTTTATTGTGGCATGAATGTTCAGATCCAAATGATTGAAGATAGAAGTTCATATTGACATGAAAACAATAATACTTCAAGCATACTAACAAAGCAATCATGTCTTCTCAAAATAACATGGCTAAAGAAAGCTATCACTACAAAATCATATAGTCTGGCTATGCTCTATCTTCATCACACAAAGTATTTAATCATGCACAACCCCGATGACAAGCCAAGAAATTGTTTCATACTTTAGTATTCTCAAACTTTTTCAACTTTCATGCAATACATGACCGTGAGCCATGGACATAGCACTATATGTGGAATAGAATGGTGGTTGTGGAGAAGACAAAAAATGAGAAGATAGTCTCACATCAACTAGGCGTATCAACGGGCTATGGAGATGCCCATTAATAGATATCAATGTGAGTGAGTAGGGATTGCCATGCAACGGATGCACTAGAGCTATAAGTGTATGAAAGCTCAACAAAAGAAACTAAGTGGATGTGCATCCAACTTGTTGCTCACGAAGACCTAGGGCATTTTGAGGTAGCCCATCATTGGAATATACAAGCCAAGTTCTATAATGAAAAATTCCCACTAGTATATGAAAGTGACAACATAGGATACTCTCTATCATGAAGATCATGGTGCTACTTTGAAGCACAAGTGTGGAAAAAGGATAGTGGCATTGTCCCTTCTCTCTTTTTCTCTCATTTTTTGGGCCTTTCTCTTTTTTATGGCCTTTCTCTTTTTTTATATGGCCTTTCTCTTATTTTTTATGGCCTTTCTCTTTTTTTTATAAAGTCCGAAGTCTCATCCCGACTTGTGGGGGAATCATAGTCTCCATCACCCTTTCCTCACTTGGGACAATGCTCTAATAATGAAGATCATCACACTTTTATTTACTTACAACTCAAGGATTACAAATCGATACTTAGAACAAAATATGACTCTATGTGGATGCCTCCGGCGGTGTATCGGGATATGCAATGAATCAAGAGTGACATGTATGAAAGAATTATGAAGGTGGCCTTGCCACAAATACGATGTCAACTACATGATCATGCAAAAGCAATATGACAATGATGATGCGTGTCATAACGGAACGGTGGAAAGTTGCATGGCAATATATCTCGGAATGGCTATGGAAATGCCATAATAGGTAGGTATGGTGGCTGTTTTGAGGAAGGTATATGGTATCGGCGAAAGTTGCGCAGCACAAGAGAGGCTAGCAATGGTGGAATGGTGAGAGTGTGTATAATCCATGGACTCAACATTGGTCATAAAGAACCCATATACTTATTGCAAAAATCTACAAGTTATTGAAACAAAGTACTACGCGCATGCTCCTAGGGGGATAGATTGGTAGGAAAAGACCATCTCTCATCCCCAACCGCCACTCATAAGGAAGACAATCAATATATAAATGATGCTCCAACTTCATCACAAAGCGGTTCACCATACGTGCATGCTACGGGAATCACAAACTTCAACACAAGTATTCCTCAAATTCATAATTACTCCACTAGCATGACTCTAATATCACCATCCTCATATCTCAAAACAATTATCAGGCATCAAATTGACCATAGCATCCAATTCACTTTCTATGATAGTTTTTATTATACCCAACTTGGATGCCCATCATTCTAGGACAAATTTTATAACCATAGCAAATACCATGCTATTCTAAAAGACTCTCAAAATAATATAAGTGAAGCATGAGAGATCAACACTTTCTACAAAATAGAACCACCGTCGTGCTCTAAAAAGATATAAGTGAAGCACTAGAGCAAATGACAAACTACTCCAAAAGATATAAGTGAAGATCAATGAGTAGTCGAATAATTATGAAACTATGTGACGACTCTCTAACATTTGGGAATTTAAGATCATGGTATTTTATTCAAACAGCAAGCAAAAAAAAATAAAACAAAATGACGCTCCAAGCAAAACACATATCATGTGGTGAATAAAAATATAGCTCCAAGTAAAGTTACTGATGAACAAAGATGAAAGAGGGGATGCCATCTGGGGCATCCCCAAGCTTAGGCTCTTGGTTGTCCTTGAATATTACCTTGGGGTGCCTTGGGCATCCCCAAGCTTAGGCTCTTGCCAGTCCTTATTCCATAGTCCATCGAATCTTTACCCAAAACTTGAAAAGTTCACAACACAAAACTCAACAGAAAACTCGTAAGCTCCGTTAGTATAAGAAACTAAATCACCACTTAGGTGCTGTTGTGAACTCATTCTAAATCCATATTGGTGTAATGTATACTGTATTCCAACTTCTTTATGGTTCATACCCTCCAATACTACTCATAGATTCATCAAAATAAGCAAACAACACATAGAAAACAGAATCTGTGAAACACAGAACGGTCTGTAGTAATCTGTATCATTCGAATACTTATATAACTCCAAAAACCTTACGAAATTAGGAAAACCTGCGCCATTTGTGTACCAATCCATAGCAAAAAGAATCAGATCAGAATCACGTTTCTGTGAATTATCAAAACTATTTTACTATGCTCAAAAGTTTCTGATTTTCAGCAGGATCAACACAATTATCACCGTAAACTATCCTAACTTGGCACTTTATTGAAACAAAAGCTATAAAATATGATTACTACAGTAGCATAATCATGTGGACATACAAAAACAGTAAAGGTAAATATTGGGTTGTGTCCCAACAAGCGCTTTTCTTTAATGCCTTTTTAGCTAGGCATGATGATGACAATGATGCTCACATAAAAGATAAAAATTGAAACATAACGGGAGCATCATGAAGAATATGACTAGCACATTTAAGTCTAACCCACTTCCTATGCATAGGGATTTTGTGAGCAAACAACTTATGGTAACAATAATCAACTAGCATAGGAAGGCAAAACAAGCATAACATCAAGATTTTAAGCACATAGAGAGGAAACTTGATATTATTGCAATTCCTACAAGCATATGTTCCCCCCTCATAGTAATTTTCATTAGCATCATGACTGAATTCAACAATATAACCATCGAATAAAGCATTATTTTCATGATCTACTTGCATGGAAATTTTACTACTCTCCACATAAGCAAGTTTATTCTTTATGGCATACGTATCATCACAATAATCATCATAAATAGGAGGCATGCTTTCATCATAATAAATTTGCTCATCAAAACTTGGGGGACAAAAAAATATCATATTCTTCAAACATAGCATCCCCAAGCTTGTGGCTTTTCATATCATTAGCATCATGGGTATTCAAAGAATTCATACTAACAACATTTCAATCATGCTCATCATACAAAGATCTAGTACCAAACATTTTAATGCATTCTTCTTCTAGCAACTGAGCACAATTTTCCTTCCCCTCATTCTCACGAAAGATATTAAAAAGATGAAGCGTATGAGGCAAACTCAATTCCATTTTTTAAGTTTTCTTTTATAGACTAAACTAGTGATAAAACAAGAAACAAAAAGATTCGATTGCAAGATCTGAAGATATACCTTCAAGCACTCACCTCCCCGACAATGGCGCCAGAAAAGAGCTTGATGTCTACTACACAACCTTCTTCTTGTAGACGTTGTTGGGCCTCCAAGTGCAGAGGTTTGTAGGACAGTAGCAAATTTCCCTCAAGTGATGACCTAAGGTTTATCAATCCGTGGGAGGCATAGGATGAAGATGGTCTCTCTCAAGCAACCCTGCAACCAAATAACAAAGAGTCTCTTGTGTCCCCAACACACCCAATACAATGGTAAATTGTATAGGTGCACTAGTTCGGCGAAGAGATGGTGATACAAGTGCAGTATGGATGGTAGATATAGGTTTTTTTAATCTGAAATTATAAAAACAGCAAGGTATCTAATGATAAAAGTGAGCGAAAACGGTATTGCAATGCTAGGAAACAAGGCCTAGGGTTCATACTTTCACTAGTGCAAGTTCTCTCAACAATAATAACATAACTGGATCATATAACTGTCCCTCAACATGCAACAAAGAGTCACTCCAAAGTCACTAATAGCGGAGAACAAACGAAGAGATTATGGTAGGGTACGAAACCACCTCAATGGTATCCTTTCTGATCGATCTATTCAAGAGTCCGTAGTAAAATAACACGAAGCTATTCTTTCCGTTCGATCTATCATAGAGTTCGTACTAGAATAACACCTTAAGACATAAATCAACCAAAACCCTAATGTCACCTAGACACTCCAATGTCACCTCAAGTATCCGTGGGCATGATTATACGATATGCATCACACAATCTCAGATTCATCTATTCAGCCAACACAAAGTACTTCAAAGAGTGCCCCAAAGTTTCTATCGGAGAATCAAGACGAAAATGTGTGCCAACCCTATGCATAAGTTCATTGAACCCGCAAGTTGATCACCAAAACATACATCAAGTAGATCACGTGAATATCCCATTGTCACCACAGATAAGCACGACAAGACATACATCAAGTGTTCTCAAATCCTGAAAGACTCAATCCTACAAGGCAATTTCAAGGGGAAAACTCAATTCATCACAAGAGAGTAGAGGGCGAGAAACACCATAAGATCCAACTATAATAGCAAAGCTCGCGATACATCAAGATCGTGCCATATCAAGAACACGAGAGAGAGAGAGAGAGAGAGAGATCAAACACATAGCTACTGGTACATACCCTTAGCCCCGAGGGTGAACTACTCCCTCCTCGTCATGGAGAGCGCCGAGATGATGAAGATGGCCACCGATGAGGGATCCCCCCTCCGGCAGGGTGCCGGAACAGGGTCCCGATTGGTTTTTGGTGGCTACAGAGGCTTGCGGCGGCGAAACTCCCAATCTATTGTGCTCCTCAATGTTTTTAGGGTATATGGATATATATATAGGCAAAAGAAGTCGGTTAGGGGGCCACGATGGGCCAACGAGGGTGGGGGCGTGCCCAAGGGGGTAGGGCACACTTCCCTGCCTCATGGCCACCTCAAAGCTACCCTGACGTCTAATCCGAGTCTCCTGGATTGCTTCCGTTCCAAAAATAACTCTCCCGAGGGTTTCATTCCGTTTGGACTCCGTTTGATATTCCTTTTCTCCGGAACACTGAAATAAGCTAGAAAACAACAATTTGGGCTGGGCCTCCGGTTAATAGGTTAGTCCCAAAAATGATATAGAAGTGTATAGTAAAGCCCATAAACATCCAAAACAAGTAATATAATAGCATGGAACAATCAAAAATTATAGATATGTTGGAGACGTATCACCTATTTTAGTGTTTTACAGAAAAGGAATATCAAACGGAGTCCAAACGGAATGAAACCTTCGCGAGGATCTTTCTTGGACCAAAAGCAATCCAAAAGACTTGGAGTTGAAGTCTGGGACTCTACGAGGAAGCCACGAGGCAGGAGGGCGCACCCAAGGGGGTAGGCGCCCCCACCCTCATGGGCCCCTCGTAGCTCCACCGACGTACTTCTTTCGCCTATATATACTCTTATACCCTAGAAACATCAGGGGGAGCCAAGAAACCACTTTTCCACCGCAGCAACCTTCTGTACCCTTGAGATCCCATCTTGGGGCCTTTTCTAGCGATCTGCCGGAGGGCGAATCAATCACGAAGGTCTTCTACATCAACACCATTGCCTCTCCGATGAAGCGTGAGTAGTTTACCACAGACCTTCGGGTCCATAGTTATTAGCTAGATGGCTTCTTCTCTCTCTTTGATTCTCAATACAAAGTTCTCCTTGATGTTATTGGAGATCTATTCGATGTAATACTCTTTTGCGGCGTGTTTGCCGAGATCCAATGAATTGTGGATTTATGAACTTGATTATCTATGAATATTATTTGGTTCTTCTCTGAATTCTTATATGCATGATTTGATATATTTGCAAGTCTCTTCGAATTATCGATTTAGTTTGGCCTACTAGATTGATCTTTCTTGCAATGGGAGAAGTGCTTAGCTTTGGGTTCAATCTTGCAATGTCCTTTCCTAGTGACAGTAGGGGCAGCAAGGCATGCATTGTATTGTTGCCAGCGAGGATAAAAAGATGGGGTTTATATCGTATTGCTTGAGTTTATCCCTCTACATCATGTCATCTTGCTTAATGCGTTACTCCGTTCTTATGAACTTAATACTCTAGATGCATGCTGGATAGCGGTCGATGTGTGGAGTAATAGTAGTAGATGCAGAATCGTATCGGTCTACTTGACACGGACGTGATGCCTATGTTCATGATCATTGCCTTAGATGTCTTCATAATTATGCGCTCTTCTATCAATTGCTCGGCAGTAATTTGTTCACCCGTCGTAATATATGCTATCTTGAGAGAAGCCAATAGTGAAACCTATGGCCCCGGGGTCTCTTTTCTGTCATATTACATATCTTTTGCTTACATCGCATCTCGTTTACTATTTTGCAATCTTTACTTTCCAATCTATACAACAAAAATACCAAAAATAGTTACTTTACTATCTTTATTAGATCTCACTTTTGCGAGTGATCGTGAAGAGATTAACAACCCCTTTATCGCGTTGGTTGCAAGGTTCTTGATTGTTTGTGCAGGTACTAGGTGACTTATGTGTCGTCTCCTACTGGATTGATACCTTGGTTCTCAAAACTAAGGGAAATACTTACGCTACTTTGCTGCATCACCCTTTCCTCTTCAAGGGAAAACCAACACGTGCTCAAGTGGTAGCAGAAGGTATGGTGGACTCATATGGAATAACTTTGGGGTTTATGGAAGTGGATGCACAAGCAGTATTCCCGCTTAGTACAAGTGAAGACAAGAAAGAGACTGGGAAGCGACCAACTAGAGAGCTACAACAGTCATAAGCATGCATTTAAATTAATTAACAATGAGTGCAAGCATGAGTAGGATATAAATCACCATGAACATAAATATCATGGAGGCTATGTTGATTTTATTTCAACTACATGCGTGAACATGTGCCAAGTCAAGTCACGTGAATCATTCAAAGGAGGATACCACCCTATCATACCACATCACAACCATTTTAATAGCATGTTGGCACACAAGACAAACCATTATAAACTCCTACCTAATTAATCATGGCATGAGCAACTATAATTTCGAATTGTCATTGCAAACATGTTTCACTCATAATGGGCTGAATCAAGAATGATGAACTAATCATATTTACAAAAACAAGATAGGTCGAGTTCATACCAGCTTCTATCATCTCAATCATTTCATCATATATCGTCATTACTGCCTTTCACTTGCACGACCGAACGGTGTGGATAATAATAATAGTGCACGTGCATTGGACTAAGCTGGAATTTGCAAGCATTTAATACAAAGGAGAAGACAAGGTAATATGGGCTCTTGGTTAGATCAACAATAATGCATATGAGAGCCACTCAACATTTTCATCGTGGTCTTCTCCTCTCGACCCCCAAAGAAAAGAAAAGAAATTCAAAAGAAAGATAAAACTATTTACACGGGAAAGCTCCCAACAAGCAAAAGAAGAATGGGAAATCTTTTTGGGTTTTCTTTTAGTATTACTACCACTAAAAGCATGGACAGTAAACTAACTAAAGGCTAGAACTAATAAATTTTTTTGGATTTTTCTCAAGGTTTTTCAAACACACAAGAAGAAAGCAAGAAAAAGAAAATAAACTAGCATGGACAGTACAATGAAAAAGAATGAGCACCGACAATTGGAATGAGTGTGTGAACGTGAATGTAATGTCGGTGGGAAATACGTACTCCCTCAAGCTTAGACTTTTGGCCTAAGTTGGTCTATGCCCATGTATCAAAGCTACTCTCTCTGGTGTACTAAGGAGGGTCCTCGGGGTGCCACTAGTTAGCGGGCTCCTCCGGATCCCACTGATAAACAGACTGTCGATATGGGTCAAGTGGTGGCTCTGGCTCATGCTCTGGAACTTGTGTCAGATTCCTGTATGCATAAATGTCCTCGAGCGGGATGAGGTACATGCCTGAAAGTATGTTAAAGAAAGAGGGTGCAGGCAAAGTAATAGTTTCACAAAGAGTTTTAGCAAATATCAAGTTATACTTAAGCATCTTCTTCTTATTTTTAACAATAAAGTCATGTGCTACCATACTCTTATAGTCTAGGAAAATAGTGGGCAACAGCTTTTCCTCTTTCTCATAATGCCTAATAGGTATCTCAAAGTGTTTAGCAAGGCGTGAAACAAATATACCTCCGAAGATGGGGCCCTTTGTACGGTTCAGACTTAACCGTTTAGCAACAATAGCGCCTAAACTGAAGGTTGTATCTCGAAACAAAGCATGGCGCAAAATAACAAGGTCAGGAGCACTAATGTTTCCACTGTTCCTGCGACCAATTAAGCATCTACTAGCAAATATCGCGAAGTAATGTAGAACAGGAAAATGTATACTAGTAGTTCTTACATCGGAAACTTTCCTCGTTTCCCCTACAACAATCCTATCAATAAATCCATCCACATCACTAGGATGTGGTTCCTCGATGCTGCCCATGATACATCTCCAACGTATCTACTTTTCCAAACACTTTTGCCCTTGTTTTGGACTCTAACTTGCATGATTTGAATGAAACTAACTCGGACAGACGCTGTTTTCAGCAGAACTGCCATGATGTTGTTTTATGTGTAGAAAAGAAAAGTTCTTGGAATGTCCTAAAAATCCACGGAGCGGCTTTTTGGAAAATATAAAAAATACTGGTGAAAGAATCAAGATCAGGGGGCCCACACCCTGTCCACGAGACAGGGGGTGCCCCCACCTCCTGGGCGCGCCCCTGGACCTCCACCGACCTCAACTCCAACTCCATATATTCACATTCAGGGAGAAAAATCAGAGAGAAAGTTTCATCGCGTTTTACGACACGGAGCCGTCGCCAAGCCCTAATCTCTCTCGGGAGGGCTGATCTGGAGTCCGTTCGGGGCTCCGAAGAGGGGGATTCATCGCCGTTGTCATCATCAACCATCCTCCATCACCAATTTCATGATGCTCACCGCCGTGCGTGAGTAATTCCATCGTAGGCTTGCTGGACGGTGATGGGTTGGATGATATTTACCATGTAATTAAGTTAGTTTTGTTAGGGTTTGATCCCTAGTATCCACTATGTTCTGAGATTGATGTTGCTATGACTTTGCTATGCTTAATGCTTGTCACTAGGGCCCGAGTGCCATGATTTCAGATCTGAACCTATTATGTTTTCATGAATATATGTGTTCTCTTGATCCTATCTTGCAAGTCTATAGTAACCTATTATGTGTTATGATCCGACAACCCCGAAGTGACAATAATCGGGATACTTCTCGGTGATGACCATAGTTTGAGGAGTTCATGTATTCACTATGTGCTAATGCTTTGTTTCGGTTCTCTATTAAAAGGAGGCCTTAATATCCCTTAGTTTCCGCTAGGACCCCGCTGCCATGGGAGGGTAGGACAAAAGATGTCATGCAAGTTCTTTTCCATAAGCACGTATGACTATTTACGGAATACATGCCTACATTACATTGATGAACTGGAGTTAGTTCTGTGTCACCCTATGTTATAACTATTACATGAGGAATCGCATCCGACATAATTATCCATCACTGATCCATTGCCTACGAGCTTTTCACATATTGTTCTTCGCTTATTTACTTTTCCGTTGCTACTGTTACAATCACTACAAAACCCAAAAACATTATTTTTGCTACCGTTACCTTTATTATCATACTACTTTGCTGCAGGTACTAAGTTATCCAGGTGTGGTTGAATTGACAACTCAACTGCTAATACTCAAGAATATTCTTTGGCTCCCCTTGTGTCGAATCAATAAATTTGGGTTGAATACTTTACCCTCGAAAGTTGTTGCGATCCCCTACACTTGTGGGTTATCAAGACTAATTTCTGGTGCCGTTGCCGGGGAGCATAGCTCTATTTTCTGAGTCACTTGGGATTTATATCTGTTGATCACTATGAAGAACTTGAAAGACGCGAAAACTACGATCTATCCCTCAACTACGAGGGGAGGTAAGGAACTGCCATCTAGCTCTGCACTAGATTCTCCTTCTATTTTGAGTAAGCTTGCGACACCTAGACCTGCTACTGCTATGAATTCTGATATGTCGCATGTTATTGATGATGCCACCTCTGCTATGCATGATGAAAGTACTTCTGTGCGTGATACTACTTTGCCATTAGGTGAATTTCTTGATGAACAACTTGCTAGAGTTAGGGGGAATGAAATTATTGAAGATGCTCTTATTGATGATAGTGATGATGAAAATTCTCCCAATGATTATGAATTGCCTGTTGTTCCTGAAGGTTATGTTATGAATGAAGAAGCTGCTAGAGCTATCTTTGCTTGCAATGATAGATATGATCTTAAGAAATTATTAGCTAAATGGAAGCAATAGTCTCTTAATGCTAGAATGAAACCTGACCCTGCTTTTGCTAATTCACCTATTTGTGTTACTGATAAGGATTATGAATTCTCTGTTGATCCTGAGATTATTAGTTTGGTTGAATCTGATCCTTTTTATGGCCTTGAATCTGAAACTGTTGTGGCACATCTTACCAAGTTGAATGATATAGCTACCCTGTTTACTCATGATGATAGATCTCGCTATTTTTATATCCTTAAGATATTTCAGTTTTCATTAAAGGGTGATGCTAAGACTTGGTATAATTCTCTTGCTCCTGGTTGTGTGCGTAGTCCCCAGGATATGATTTATTACTTCTTTGCTAAATATTTCCCTGGTCATAAGAAACAAGCTGCTTTGCGGGAAATATATAATTTGGTGCAAATCAAAGAAGAGAGTCTCCCACAAGCTTGGGGGACACTAGTGCAGAACCGGGCAATAGCACCGGTTCAGAGGTTTCAGAGTGCCGGTTCCATAACCGCACTAAATTGTGGTCACTAAAGCCCCCCCTTTAGTACAGGTTCAAGACGAACCGTGCTAAAGGGCAACCACGTGGCACGAGCCAGCTCCGGGGCTCGAGTTTTAGTACCGGTTGGTAAGACCAACCGGTACTATAAGGTTTGGGGGTTTTAGTTTTATGATTTCTTTTCATTTAATTTTGTGTTTCCATTTTAATTCTTTTTCGCTTGTTGGTATTTTACGATACTACACATTGTACACGTATATATATATATATATATATATATATATATATATATATATATATATATATATATATATATATATATATATAGAATTTTAGTAGAACCAATCATGCATATATATATATATATCATCAATGTCTCACAAACCACCATATTAATTAATTCACACATACACACATGTATAGCTATATACAATTTCTCCTACATATGCATGTTGCCTTGGAGCGAGTGGCATTAGCCTAATTGGTGCCTTGAGCACGATGACAATTGGAAGTGGTTTTCATGGGGCGGTAGCGGTAATAGAATTCTCCTTCGGATTTATGACCGGTCGAGCAAAAATCCTGCTATTTCCTCTTGAAGTGCTTCTACGCTCCGCTTTCTAGGAGCTTCTCCGCACCTCTTTGAACTATTAAGAAGGAGATCAATATGCATGTGTATTAGTTGTGTGACTAGATATTGATAATGGTGTAAAAATTGTGAATAGTGTTCTGACAAGCGTACCCATTCCTGTCTTTGAGATTTGCTCCTTTCGGACGCCATCATGTGAATGTTCTCGCAAACGCAGAATGCACACAGAGCAGTCCCCTGCGCCTGCTTCAGGGCCTTTACGAGAATGGAATTTGATTAGATAATAATTAATCAAGCATGATAATTAAAGAGATGGCAGCTAGCTAGCTAGCTAGTACTACTTAATTACTTACCTTGGGTCGAAACCATTTAAGCTTTTGTTTCCATTTGCCGGGCGTGACGCTGATGAACCTTGCCCAAGCCCTGCCCGCCGACAAAGAAAATGAATAAAGGGGTTATTAAATAGTTCATATCATGAAAATGACGAACTAAATAGGCCGAGATATATAGTTAATAATGATTGAAATTACCTGTTGACTGTCCCAAACAAGATGTTATAGTCAGTTTTTTCTGAGATTAGTGAGTCTAGTACTTCAACTGTTCCGGCGTCAACTTTAATGATACACAAGACCCAGTGAAATCTGCATGCACACACATTTGCATGTCTTAATTAAGCGGGCATATGTAAGCAAAAACATGTAGCTAGCTAGCTATAGTAGGCAAAAACAGAGAATTTGTTGTACAAGACAGTGTGACTCACTGGAAGTTGTAAGAAAGTAGTATATCTTCATTGTATTTGAGGCGCTTCAAGAACTCTAGCATGTTGTCCTCTACGTTCTTTTGCTGACGTTGATTTATCTTCCATGTGTATTCATTAACGGTGTTTGGGTCAATGAACCCAATGCCAAAGCGCCCACCTTTTCTCATTTCATACATCTTCATCCCGCATAATACCACGTAAAAGAATATAGTGAGGATAATTACAGGTAATGATTGATCAAAAGGATCACTACAGCTAGCTTGAGACTTAAATTATAGAAAGAAATCACTTACGCACAATAGCAATCGACGATAGATTTGTTGAGTGCGTCTTGATTGTATAACTGAAACAGTTCAGTATACTCAACGGACACAGCTTTCTCATGGAAGTAATGCTCCTCCTTGACATTCACCATGAGGGACAATCGATCTGAAATCTTGGTAATGTTCATGTACCATTGATGCAATTCATACATTCTCGTTGGGAGGTTCTTGACCTTGTCTGGCTCGACCAAAGGTTGGCCCCGGACATATTTCCATTTTATTTCATCCTCTCTAAGCAAAGGCATGGGCTCGATCTCGAGGAGTTGTCCAACAGTGATGTTGAGAACTTCAGCCTGCATTATATGCTCCTCCGTTATTACCACATTGCCCACCTCGAACGCGTGCACTGTTTGCCCACAATAATATTGGGCGCACAGATCGTCACCGTTGTTGGCACAACAAGCGAGGGATCGATTGTGCCGCTGTTCTCCCAGTTGGGAATGGTTTTCCGCATTTTTGGCAGCTGCTTCTTGTTTGCTCGATCCCGATGTAGACGTGCTCGCCTCCCTTTGTAGACGTGCTCGATTTAACTTCCCGATGTGGCGCTCATAGTCTGTGTCAACAGCTTGGGAGCTGGTGGTTGAGCCATATGAATGAAGTGGTCAATCGCTTCCTCGTGCACTTTCTCCTTGGCAGCGGTGGCGGTTTCGTGCAAAATGGGCTTCCACCTTGGCCTTCGATATGGCTGTGATTTCCTCCTCGGACTGTCATAAGACCTCTGCGGAAGAGGTGTGAGGCTTGGACCATATTTATATCGCTTGCCTCCTTTGTACTTCTGTACTACCTCGACTTGTCGCACGCACCATAGCTGCGGGTGTCTCTTCTGCGATTGCTGAGGCAGCGGAGACGGCTAACGGGGCTGAGTTGGACGAGGAGGAGTGGCCTGAGGTTGTGCCGGACTTGGAGGAGGAGTGGACGTCTGACGCTATGGCGGACTTGGAGGAGGAGGAGTGGCCTGACACTTTGCCGGACTTGGAGGAGGAGGAGTGGCCTGACACTTTGCCGGACTTGGTGGACTTGCAGGAGCGGGAGTCTGCTGACTTGGTGGCGAACTTCGACGAGGACTCGGCTGACGCGGTGTCGGTGGCCTTCGAAAGATGATGCAATCCTTTTTCCATAGGATGATACGATGTTTGGCCTCTCCGAGAAAGCGCCGCCGTCACCTCCAAAGAATGTCAAGTCTGTAGCTTCAATATGGTGGGTCCACCACCTCATCAACCAAGACACGAGCATAGCCCGCTGGAATCGGGTTGCAATGGAAGGTTGCCTCGGGGGGATTTGTAAAAGCAAAGCCGTCCACCGCCTTCATGGATATGTTCTTCATTTTGACGTGTAGCTTGCAGTTAGTGTTCTCCGTGATGTCATCCACGGGGTATCTACCCAGCATTGCGTCGTCCGGGACGGAACCCATGCTGCTTCTCGACATGGATGGGCCGGTGCTATTCAATGCTGGATCATCCGCTAGCTACTGCAGCTGCTGAGACCCCCTTTGATGGGTAAGTGAGTCGATCTGCTCCTACTGCCGCTGGAATTTGACTGCCAATTCCGCTTGACTTGCTTCTAGGCCTTGAAGGCATTCATAGTCCCGCTTCCTCTGCTCCTCCTCCATCTTCCTCTTCTTCTCCTCCGCAATCTTCTTTCTCACACGGGTTCTGTAGTCGGTGTTCCATTCTGAAAACCCCTCATACCACGAAATAGCGCCCTTGCCTCGTGTTCTTCCCGGGTGTTCAGGATTTCCCAGGGCATGCATAAGCTCGTCGTTCTCTCTGTTGGGCTGGAACACCCCCGATCGTGCCTCTTCTATTGCAACAAGTATCGCATCGTCGGCTCCCTTCAGACTTGCCCTCGTCGAAACATTGCCTGTCTCCGGTCCAACTCCCCCATGCACATAGAACCAAGTCCCGACCACAGGGCCAGCTCTTAGTAACCGGAGTGACACCGCATCCTCCATATCTTTCTCGGACTTATCCCACTTAGGCATTGCCACCGCATAGCCACCGCCCCACTTATGGAACTTATCCTTTTTTGGCATTCTTCTTGTTTATTCTCGACCGCCCTTAGCTAATTCTCAATCCTTGAATTTCACGAAATCGTCCCAATGAGCACATTGGTTCTCTAGTGTTCCCTTGAATACTGGAGTCTTCCTTCCTCCCTTGACGTACTTCTTCCATTCACGATTCTGGTGTTTCTTGAATGCAATCGCCATCATCCTAAGAGCAGCCTCCTTGACTTTCTGGACATCTGCTTCTGTGAAATGATCTGGTAGGGTGAAATGTTCCATGAGAGTATCCCAAAGCAGATCTTTTTGATTCTTGTCGACAAAAGTAACATCTGGACGTGGCTTTGCTGGCTCTCTCCATTCTTGAAGTTTGATTGGGAGTTGGTCCTTCACAAGAACTCCGCACTGACAAACGAACTTGTCCGCAGTATTCTTAGGCGCTATTGGTTTGCCAGTAGGGCTGCATGCCTCGATATTGTACTTTACGCCCTGCTTCAACTTTTTGTTCGGGCCTTGTTTTGTCATTTTGCCTGAAGATTTGCTCAATCCGAATGGCTGAAAGAACAAAGATTGATTCGTTAATATATCTTCAACTCATTTAAAACATGTGATGATCACCAGATGCCTGCTTATATAAATATATATACCTCGCCGGTCTTTGTTGTTTCAGGATCAACATGTTCTTCGTCATCGTCATAATCGTAGTTCATGACTTCATCAATTTGGTCGTCGCGATCGAATATCATATCACCCTCTCCGGTGTTGTTTAGAAATTTGGAGCCGTCATAATCTTCTTCATTCTGATCATTTTCTGGCCCGTGTATCATATCGAACATGGTCTGTTCTCCCTCTCTGTCGGTATTGTCTGCCATAGCTTTTATTTAACTAATCCAAAAGAAATATAAAACAATTTAGTATTCAAATTACATCGTCTCGAATAATAGATATAATCTTGAATACAGCGTCTAGAATAATAGATATAATCTCGAATACATCGTCTCAAATAATATATAATATTGAATAGTACATCACTGGCTATTAGCTAATAAAGATCGAATACTATAGAAGAATCTAGGACACTCGCGGTTCCTCCGGCGCGGGCGGTGGACACCCAAAGAGAAGGAACCTCACAGGATCATAGCTGAAGTGAGATCCCAAGAAATCGCCAGTATTGGAGAACCTGCCGCCCTCTAACGCAACCATGTAGCGATGGACGTGCTCGTCCTCCTCCCTAACACGACGACGTACCACCTCCGGCAGGGCCGGGTCCCTCCGCACCAAAACTGGCCCACGCGAAAGCCACCAAACGAGATCAGGGTCGACGACGGGACCCGGGGCCGGGTTCCTCATCAAGTGTCGCGCCCTCCAGCAGCACCTCCAGTGCCAGCCAGTGGAGCCCAGTCCGGACATGGGTCGGCTGGGCGTCGTCATGACGGGTCGACGGTGAGGATGCGGGCCGGGCATCGTCGAGAACAAATACTAGCTATATGCCCGCAAAAAGTAACATTTTTTTAATGATTGGATTTTGATAACTAAAATTTCTAACATTTCTATATAACACTAATTATGCTAATCTAAATAATCTAAATAACACTAAAATTTCTAACATTTCTAACATTTCTATATAACACTAATTTCTAACATTTCTATATAACACTAATTTCTAACTGATTAAACACTAATTATATCCATCTAACATGCATTCATACATATATAATAGTGAAAAATAATAATCTAAATAATCTAAACTGATTAAACATACAAAATACGTGTGTGTGTACTAATTAAACACTAATTATCTAAACTAATTAAACATACAAAATAATAATCTAAATAATCTAAACTAATTAAAGACTAATTATATCCATCTAGGCGGGCTTTTTTTTTCTTAATTTTTTTTCGCTTTATTTATTTTTGAGTTGTTTTTGTTGTATTTAGAGTTTCTTTGTGAATATTTTTTGCTTTAGGTACAAAAAATTACAAAATTTCTGTTAGTGCCGGTAGATTTCAAATTTGAATAGTTGAAATTTTGAATTATTTGAAATTTGTGTGAATCACTAGTTTGTGAATAACTTAACTTTGAAAAAAGTTTTTTCAGTGATTCTTTTTTTATGTTTAATATTAGTGTGTTTTATCATTATATTCAATTTAGTAATGCTTAGTTTATTTAAAAAATGAAATGCCTTTGTAACAGTTCAGTTTTCGTCGAAAACCCTGATACTTCGAAAGAGATTGTCCATTTTGTACATGAAGTGCATCCAGTTTTGCCGTAACCCTCTCTACTTTCTTGCACATGCTATTTGTATGAAATTATGATACCATGCCAACTTTCAACCTTTTCTCGAGTTCATTTGAATTGCTTTTCAATTTCAGGGTCATTTAGCTGGAAAAAGATCAAGAAATGCATGAAAAGAATTTGTTTGCACATAAAATTTCTTCGTGTTTCAAATGCCAAAACACATAACTACCCTAACTATTACAGACATTCCCTCCTGGGTGTGAAACACAGAAGAAAGTGATGATAGTGAAGCCGATCACATCCCAGATCTTTGGGTGTGAAAATTTTTCTTCGCGTGTGTCCCTTTGCGCTGTAACCATGGAAAATCTTCATCATTTAACGGGATGCTCGGGTCAATATTCACTGTGAATGGAGGAATTTCATCAAACTTTTCATAATATTCTGACTTGTCTGTCTTGTCATCCACTCCCACGATGTTTCTCTTCCCAGAAAGAACTATGTGCCGCTTTGGCTCATCGTACGATGCATTCGCTTCCTTATCTTTTCTTTTTCTTGGCTTGGTAGACATGTCCTTCACATAGAAAACCTGTGCCACATCATTGGCTAGGACGAATGGTTCGTCTGCATACGCAAGATTGTTGAGATCCACTATTGTCATTCCGTATTGCGGGTCTTCCGTTACCCCGCCTCGTGTCATATTGACCCATTTGCACCGAAACAAAGGGACCTTTAAACCACGTCGATAGTCAAGTTCCCATATGTCCCGTATATAACCATAATATGTTTCCTTTCCGCCTTGGTTTCGCATCAAAGCGACACCACTGTTTTGGTTGGTGCTCTTCTTATCTTGGGCGATCGTGTAAAATGTATTACCATTTATCTCATACCCTTTGAAAGTCATTATATTCAAGATGGTAACTGGGACAGCAAGTACAGTCATCTTCAATAGAGGTGTCATGCATGGTACGCGTTCAACGCAACCAGGTGGCGAAACTCCTGGTTTGTTCACGTGTAATCCAGTCATCGACCGCTCCGGTGTTTGGAGCGTAGCAATTCTTGTGTTCATCCATATACGGAGCCACCAAGGTGGAATTCAGAGAACTGTAGTGTGCTTCAAAGAGAGAATGTCCATCCATACATATTATTTGTTCCCCTCCTAGCGTGCCTTTTCCATCCATGCGCCCTTATGCCGCGATTCAGAACACCAATCGGCTTAAGGTCAGGAATAAAGTCAATACAAAACTCAATGACCTCCTCATTTTGATGGCCCTTGGAGATGCTTCCTTCTGGCCTAGCACGGTTATGAACATACTTCTTTAAGACTCCCATGAACCTCTCAAAGGGGAACATATTGTGTAGAAATACATGACCCAAAATGTTAATCTCTTCGCATAGCTGAACTAGGACGTGCGTCATAATGTTGAAGAAGGATGGTGGGAGCACCAACTGGAAACTAACAAGACATTGCACCAAATCATTCTGTAACCTTGGTCTGATTTCTGGATCAATTACCTTCTGAGAGATTGCATTGAGAAATGCACATAGCTTCACAATGGCTAATCGCACGTTTTCGGTAGAAGCCCCTCAATGCAACCGAAGCAGCTTGCGTCATAATCACGTGGCGCCATGAGACTTTAGGTTCTGGAACTTTTTCTCTACCATGTTTATTATTCCCTTTATATTCGACGAGAAGCCAGACGGTACCTTAATACTGAGCACGCATTCAAAGAAGATTTCCTTCTCTTCTTTGGTAAGCGCGTAGCTTGCATGACCCTGATGTATGTCGTCTTCTCCGTGCATACGTTGCTGGTCCTCCCGTGCCTCAGGTGTATCTTTTGTCTTCCCATACACGCCCAAGAAGCCAAGCCGGGTCACGCAAAGATTCTTCGTCACGTGCATCACGTCGATTGCGGAGTAGACCTCTAGGTCTTTCCAATATGGTAGGTCCCAAAATATAGATTTCTTCTTCCACATGGGTGCGCGTCCGTTAGCGTCCTTCGGAACAGGTTGTCCGCCAGGACCCTTTCCAAATATCACCTTCAAATCCTTGACCATATCATGTACATCAGCACCAGTACGGTGGCGAGGCTTCGTCCGGTGATCCGCCTCACCTTTGAAATGCTTGCCTTTCTTTCTTACGGGATGCCTGCTCGGAAGAAATCGATGATGTCCCAGGTACACATTCTTCTTACAACTTTCAAGTATATACTGTCGGTATCATCCAAACAGTGCGTGCATCCGCGGTATCCCTTGTTTGTCTGTCCTGAAAGGTTACTGAGAGCAGGCCAATCATTGATGGTCACGAACAGCAACGCCTTTAGGTCAAATTCTTCCCCATGTTCTCATCCCACGCACGCACACTGCTCCATTCCACGCTTGTAAGAGTTCTTCAACTAATGGCCTTAGGCACACATCAATGTCGTTGCCGGGTTGCTTAGGGCCTTGGATGAGCGCAAGGGCATCATAATGAACTTCCGCTTCATGCACAACCAAGGAGGAAGGTTATACAAACATAGAGTCACAAGCCGGTGCTATGGTTGCTGCTCTGCTCCCCAAAAGGATTAATGCCATCTGCGTTAGACCAAACCATACACTTCTTGCGCCATCCGCAAACTCCTTCCCGTATTTCTTTCCATTTTTCTCCACTGCGACCCGTCGGGTACTCTCAACTTTCTTTTTCTTACGGTCTTCTCGTGCCATCGTGACGCCTTGGCATGCTCTTTGTTTTGGAACAACGTTTCAACCGTGGTATTATAGGAGAATACCACATCACCTTGGCAGAATCTTCTTCTGGGCGCCGCCGACATCACCAGCTCACCGCGGCTGATCTTATAGCGCAATGCATCACATACCGGACAAGCGTTCAAATCCTCGTACTCACCGTGGTAGAGGATGCAATCATTAGGGCATGCATGTATCTTCTGCACCTCTAACCCTAGAGGGCAGACAGTCTTCTTTGCTTCATACGTACTCTCGGGCAATTCATTGTCCTTTGGAAGCATATCCTTTATCATTACTAGCAACTTTCCAAATCCCTTGTCAGATACACCATTCTCTGCCTTCCATTGCAGCAATTCTAGTGTGGTGCCCAGCTTTTTCTTGTCACCTATGCAATTCGGGTACAACAATTTTTTGTGATCCTCTAACATGCGCTGCAACTTCTTCTTCTCCAAATCACTTGCTAGCTTTCTCTTTGCATCGGCAATGGCCCGACCTAGATCATCAACGGGCTCATCGATGCCTCTTCTTCAGCTTCTTCCTGCATTGCCGCTCAGCTTCTTCCCCATTGTTGTATCATCGTATTCAGGGAACCCATGGCCGGATAGCTGTCGTCGTCCTCTTCTTCTTCATTGTCTTCCATCATAACCCCTCTTTCTCCGAGCTTGGTCCAAACATTATAGTGGGGCATGAAACCGACTCAAACAGTGGACGGAATGGTTCTTGACGAGAGTAATTGTGACCATTCTTACAGCCAACACATGGACAAGGCATAAAACCATCCGCCCGCTTGTTTGCCTCACCATAGCGAGAAAAGTATGCACGCCTCAACGAACTGGGGAGAGCATCGGTCATTGTACATCCATTGCGGCTCATCTTCATTACACAACACCAAATAGACCAAATTAATACAAGTTCATACATAACTTAAATGCAACAAACAAATAACTCTCTAGCTAAAGCATTTAAATGCAACAACAAATGCGATCAAGATCGCAACTAAGGTAACAATTGATCCAACAAAGATAATGATACCAAGCCTCACTATCGATGGCATATTTTCTAATCTTTCTAATCTTCAAGCGCATTTTCTCCATCTTGATCTTGTGATCATCGATTTACATCGGCAACATGCAACTCCAATTCCATCTTCTCCCCCTCAATTCTTTTCAATTTTTCTTTCAAGTACTCGTTTTCTCTTTCAACTAAATTTAACCTCTCGACAATAGGGTCGGTTGGAATTTCCGGTTCACATACCTCCTAGATAAAAATATCTATGTCAACTTGATGGGCATAATTTGTCATAAACACAAAATGCAACAAATAGTTTTAAAAGAGAATATACCACATCCGAATCATAACAAGGACGAGGGCCGACGGGGACGGATATCAAAACCATGGCACTATGTATAACAAACAACGTACGGGTAAGATAATTATATGAGTAACTATATATCCAAATCACACAAACATCAATTTTTTATATAAAATTTCATGAACAAGAGGCTCACCACAAGGTGGTGCCGGCGACGGGACGGTGCGGGCGATCGACGGTGGTTACGACGGAGATTTAGAAGGCACTAAGTAAACCACACCTACATATGCAAACTAAGTGTTATTTTTGACCTCAAATTGCATATAAATCAAATACTAGCACATATATATATTTCCTCCCAAATTACTAAACTCACAAATTAATAACTATATAAAGCATTGCAAGAGCTAATCTAGCAATGAGAGATGAAAGGACAAAGTTGCTAACCTTTGTGATCACTTGAATGGATGGGGGCCTTCAAATCTTGACAAATTTTGGGCAAAATGTGTGATGAGATCGAGGGGAAGAGGAAGAACAAAGAGGAGAGGAGAGGGGAAAGGGGGAAGAACAGAGCGAGCTGGACGAAGGGTTTATATGCAGGAGGACCTATAGTACCGGTTCGTGGCATGAACTGGTACTAAAGGTGCTGGAGGGGGCCCAGACTGACAACATCCTGCCACCACCCTCATTAGTACCGGTTCGTGGCACGAACCGGTGCTAAAGGTTAGCCACGAACCGGTACTAATGAGAGTGGACCGGCTAGCTGTTGGAACCGGCACTAATGTATACATTTGTGCCGGCTCTAATACAAACCAGCACTAATGTGCTTCACGTTTGACCCTTTTTCTACTAGTGGGAGGCTTCTCTGGTTACTTAATGCTTTGCCTGATCATCCTCTTAAGAAAAATGAAATACTTGATATCTTTTATAATGGACTAACCGATGCTTCCAAGGACTACTTGGATAGTTGTGCTGGTTGTGTTTTCAGGGAAAGAACAGTCGAGGAAGCTGAATTTCTATTGAATAATATGTTGACTAATGAAAATAATTGGACTCTTCCTGAGCCAATTCCTGAGGCAATTCCTGAACCAATTGAGCCAACTCCTGAGCCTATTCCTAAACCCACTCCGAAGAAGAGAGGTGTTTTATTTCTCAGTCCTGAAATGCAAGAGGCAAAGAAATCAATGAAAGAAAAAGGTATTAAAGATGAAGATGTTAAGAATTTACCTCCTATTGAGGAAATACATGGTCTTAATATACCGCCTGTTGAAGAACCACATTGTCTTGATAACCCGACACAGGTAGTAAAGGTAAATTCTCTCTATAGATATGATAAAGTTGAAATACCCACTACTAAATTTCATAACCCATGCTTAGATGAATTTGATGAATTTATGGCTAGACAAGAAAGTTTTAATGCTTATGTTGGTAGAGAGTTAAAGAATAATGCTTTCGAGATAGGACGCGTGAGCGATAATATGGCTAGAGTTAAAGGTGAACTCAAACTCATTAGCAAATATGCTTCTATGGTTGCTACTCAAGCTGAGCAAGTACTTAAAGCTCAAAATGATTTGCTTGATGAATTAAATAATAAAAATGACTTTGCTGTTAGAGTGGCTACAAGAACTGGTAGAATGACTCAGGAACCTTTGTATCCTGAAGGCCACCCTAAGAGAATCGAGCAAGATTCTCAAAGAAACAATTTAGAGGCACCTAGTTCTTCTAAAAAGAAGAAAAAGAAAAATGATAGAACTTTGCATGCTTCTAGTGAACCTACTGTAGACACACCTGAGAATCCCAATGATATTTCTATTTCTGATGCTGAAACACAATCAGGTGATGAACATGAACCTAGTGATGATGTTAATGATAATGTTCATGTTGATGCTCAACCTAGCAAAAACAATGATGTAGATATTGAACCTGCTGTTGATCTTGATAACCCACAATCAATGAATCAACGTTATGATAAGAGAGATTTTGTTGCTAGGAAGCACGGTAGAGAAAGAGAACCATGGGTTCAGAAACCCATGCCCTTTCCTCCTAAATCATCCAAGACAAAGGATGATGAGGATTTTGAGGGCTTTGTTGAAATGATTATACCTATCTTCTTACATATGCGCTTAACTGATATGCTTAAAGTAAATCCTTATGCTAAGTATACGAAGGATATCATCACAAATAAAAGAAAGATACCGGAAGCTGAAATTTCCACCATGCTTGCCAATTACACTTTTAAGGGTGGAATACCAAAGAAACTTGGAGATCCGGGTGTACCAACTATACCATGCTCCATTAAAAGAAATTACGTTAGAACTGCTTTATGTGATCTTGGAGCCGGTGTTAGTGTTATGCCTCTCTCTTTATATCGTAGACTTGAATTGAATAAGTTGACACCTACTGAAGTATCTTTGCAATTGGCTGATAAATCAACTGCTATACCTGTCGGTATTTGTGAGGATGTGCCTGTTGTGGTTGCAAATGTCACTATCTTAACAGACTTTGTTATTCTTGATATTCCTGAGGACGATAGTATGTCGATTATCCTTGGTAGACCTTTTCTTAATACTGCAGGGGCTGATTGCAACAAAGGCAATGTCACTTTTCATGTTAATGGTAATGAGCATACGGTACACTTTCCGAGGAAACAACCTCAAGTCCATATTGGAAAAGTTCCAACTATTATTATTGGAGGTTTTGAATTTCCTCTCCCTACTGTCAAGAAAAAGTATGATATTCTTATTGTTGGGGATTTTCATATCCCCGTTGAGGTAACTTAGTGTTATTCGAAATTTCTCCGGTTCCGTGTTATTCGGAATGAGTTTGTTAACAAGACTTGATCAACCTTGTTAGTGGATTCATTTTGATGATCACGAGATGGATGAAACTAGAAGGCACATATACATACCCACTTTTACTTTCTGTTATTTCGAATAAATAAATCAAAAATAGTATTATCAGTCTGTTTTCTGAATTATCCGTGCATTAAAAAAATATCCTGAAAATAAAAATGCTCCAAATGCCCTGCAAATTTAGTATGATTTTTATGGAATGTTTGAGGATTTTAGGCACTGTAAACACTACAGGAGGGGCAAGCACCAGGCCACGAGAGTGGAGGGCGCGCCCACCCCACCTGGGCATGCCCCCCTGTCTCATGGGCCCCTGGTGGCCCCCTCCACTTATGCCAGCACCCACAGACTTCATCTTCTACCAAAAAATCCCCATCCAGCTCAAGCACGAGTTCTAGCTAATTTTGCTGCGATTTTCGATCTCCTTGCTCAAAGCTCCATTCACAAAACTGCTTTGGGAGATTGTTGCTTGGTATGTGACTCCTCCATTGGTCCAATTAGTTTTTGTTCTAGTGCTTTATTCATTGCAAATTTTTGCTGCATAGGTGACCATGTTCTTGAGCTTGCATGTTGAATTTATGAGGTCCCAAGCAATTCCAATGCATGATATAGGCTCTAGGCACTTATAGGAGTAGTTGCCATCAATCTTGTTTAGTTTTATTTACTTTTATTTTGAAGTTACTAAAATTTCAGAAATTTTTCAAAAAAAGAATTATGTCTAGGAGAATGTACCAAGGTGGTTCCTCGGTGAAGAAAGAGCCCAGGATTTCTATACGTGAGCAAGATGTTGAATTGCCAAGGGACGCGGATGTACGAGCTTGTGAGTGGCCATCCGATGCTTTTATGGTCAAAGCAGGCTTTAAGGAGGAATTTGACGCGTATGTGCGTAATGCTGAGCTGGAGGACTTCTTACAAGATAAGTGTCCTCAGTACTATCAATTGACTGATTCCTTTGTGCAGCAGTTCAAATATAATTGTACGCGTAATTCTCCTAGTGTCCTATTTGATATTTATGATACATCTTATACCATGGACTTAGAGGATTTTACAACTGCTTGCAAACTCTTGTAGTGGGGTAATATTAATGATCCTCACAAATCTGAATTTAGAGATTTCCTTGCTAGTATTACTATGGGAGAATCTAGGGACATAGCACAAGCTACCATAGGGAGCATTCATTTTCCTGCTATACATTATTTCTTCATTGGTAGATGCATTAACGGTAAAGATGAAGCATGTCACATGTGTGTCCCTGATCTGTGTGTCCTCAAGAGTGTTGTGTTAGGTTATAAAGGTTATAACTTGGGGGCAATAGTTGCACGTAGGTTGCAGAATAATAGTAGAAAGGGAAATTTATTTGGAGGAATTTATGCAACCCGTGTGGCTAATTATCTTAGTATAGCCCCACGAGAGGGAGATATGATGTTACCTCCTGTTTATTTGGATTATGAAGCTATGGTCAATCATCAATTTCTAAGGAGGAATGAACAATTCCTCCAATATTGACTAATCTATGACAGATGCAACGTCGTCCATGTCACTCTTCCTGCTCCCCACCTTTTTGATTATCACACAAAAGGAAGATATGTTGTCACTAGGGAGGAAGCAGCTGAACACGAGGGGAGAGCGGAGGTAGCTCGCCAACATGCCACAACTCAGGAGGCGGTTGCTGCTGCATCTTAGTACGACCCCAGTTTCACTTACGGATATCAGCCAGGCGGTCCTTGATACTAGACCAACTTAGGCCAAAAGCCTAAGCTTGGGGGAGTACGTATTTCTCACCGACTTTACATTCATGTTCACACACTAGTCGTCGATGCTCATACTCTTTCATTGTATTATCCATGTTAGTTTAAATTTCTTTTTCCGTTTTCTTCTTGTGTGTTTGATAAACCTTAAGAAAAAACTAAAAAAATTAGTTACTTTAATTTCCATGCTTGTAGTAGAAATTAAAATGAAAACCCAAAAAGATTTCTTTTTCTTCTTCTTACTTGTTGGGAGCTTTCCCGTGTAAATAGTTTTCTTTTCTTTTCTTTCCTTTGGGGATCGAGAAGACTATATTGAAAATGTTTAGTGGCTCTCATATGCATGATTGTTTGTTTTACTTAGAGCCCATATTACCTTCTCTTCTCTTTTGAGTTGAATGCTTGCAGATTCCAGCTTAGTCCAATGCACGTGCACTCTTATTATTATACACATCGTTCGGTCGTGCGAGTGAAAGGCAATAATGACGATATATGATGGACTTACTGGGATAAGAAAAGCTGGTATGAACTCGACCTCTCTTGTTTTTGTAAATATGATGAGTTCATTGTTTCTGATTCAGCTTATTATGAAGTAAACATATTTCCAATGACATTTAGAGATTATAGTTGCTTGTGCCATGCTTGATTAGCTATGAGTTATAATGGTTTACCTTGCGTGCCAACATGCTATTAGAACGATTATTATGTGGTATGATGGGATGGTATCCTCCTTTGAATGAATTGAGTGACTCGACTTGGCACATGTTCACGCATGTAGTTGAAACAAATCAACATAGCCTTCATGATATTTATGTTCATGGTGGATTATATCCTACTCATGCTTGTATTCGATGTGAATTAATTTTAATGCATGTTTATGACTGTTGTCGCTCTCTCAGTTGGTCGCTTCCCAGTCTTTTGCTAGCCTTCACCTGTACTAAACGGGAATAATGCTTGTGCATCCAAACTCCTTAAACCACAAAGTTGTTCCATATGAGTCCACTATACCTTCCTATATGCGGTATTTACCTGCCGTTCCAAGTAAATTTGTATGTGCCAAACTCCAAACCTTCAAATGAAATTCTGTTTTGTATGCTCGAGCAGCTCATGTTTCAACTAGGGCTGCCTATATCTTCCATGCTAGGTGGGTTATTCTCAAGAGGAGTGGACTCCACTCCTCATTCACGAGAAAGGGTCGGTAACCGGGATGCCGACTCCCATGATCCAAAAAGATCAAAGCAAATCAAAATAATTAAACAAAACTCCCCCAGGGATGTTGTTAGTTGGAAGCACTCGTTGTTTCGAGCAATCCATGGATTGATGTTTGTTGGTGGTTGGGGGAGTATAAACCTTTACCATTCTGTTTGGGAACTGCCTATAATGCATGTAGTATGGAAGATACAGCCATCTCATAGTTGTTGCGTTGACAGTGAAGGTATGCCGCTCAAAATGTTATTGAATCTCTATTTTAAATTGAGCTCTAGCACCTCTACAATTCCCTGCTTCCCTCTGCGAAGGGCCTATCTATTTACTTTTATGTTGAGTCATCACCCTTCTTATTAAAAAGCACCCGCTGGAGAGCACACTGTCATTTGCATTCATTATTATTGGTTTATATTGGGTATGACTTGACTGGATCTCTTTTACCATGAATTACAATGTTTAGTCAGTCCTTGATCTTTAAAGGTGCTCTACATTTATGTTTTGCGGTCACAAAAAGGGCTAGCGAGATACCATTTTGTTATATCATGTTATGATTGTTTTGAGAAAGTGTTGTCATCCGAGTTTGTTATTATGGCTCGCTAGCTGATTATGCTATTGATATGAGTAATTTGAGACCTAAGTGTTATTGTGAGTATGGTTAGTTCATAATATTTGCTGAAACCTGAATGATGGCTTTGCATATTTACAACAACAAGAGCAAACAGAGTTTGTAAAAGTTTTTCTTTATCACTTTCAGTTTATCAACTGAATTGCTTGAGGACAAGCAAATGTTTAAGCTTGGGGGAGTTGATACGCCTCCAACATATCTACTTTTCCAAACACTTGTGTCCTTGTTTTGGACTCTAACTTGCATGATTTGAATGAAACTAACCCGGACTGACGCTGTTTTCAGCAGAACTGCCATGATGTTGTTTTATGTGTAGAAAAGAAAAGTTCTCGGAAAGTCCTGAAAATCCACGGAGCAACTTTTTGGAAAATATAAAAAATATTGGCGAAAGAATCAAGATCAGGGGGCCCACACCCTGTCCACGAGACAGGGGGGCGTGCCCCCTCCTCCTGGGTGCGTCCCCTATATCGTGGGCCCCCTGGACCTCCACCGACCTCAACTCCAACTCCATATATTCACGTTTGGGGAGAAAAAAAATCAGAGAGAATGTTTCATCGCGTTTTACAACAGGGAGCCGTCTCCAAGCCCTAATGTCTCTCGGGAGGGCTGATCTGGAGTCCGTTCGGGGCTCCGGAGAGGGGGATTCATCGTCGTCGTCATCATCAACCATCCTCCATCACCAATTTCATGATGCTCACCGCCGTGCATGAGTAATTCCATCGTAGGCTTGCTGGACGGTGATGGGTTGGATGTGATTTACCATGTAATCAAGTTAGTTTTGTTAGGGTTTGATCCCTAGTATCCACTATGTTCTGAGATTGATGTTGCTATGACTTTGCTATGCTTAATGCTTGTCACTATGGCCCGAGTGCCATGATTTCAGATCTGAACCTATTATGTTTTCATGAATATATGTGTGTTCTTGATCCTATCTTGCAAGTCTATAGTCACCTATTATGTGTTATGATCCGACAACCCCGAAGTGACAATAATCGGGATACTTCTCGGTGATGACCGTTTTTTTGAGGTATTGACAGTGGGGGAGAAATCCCACTGTTTTTTCATATATCTATATAAATGGAGTGTTTACATAGACATATACAAACATATCATCCCCACCACTCCTGGTTGGTACACCAGAGAGGTGGGAAGCTACTCCATACAAGTTGGTAAGCGGTATGCTAACTGTATATTACAAAGATAAAAGGAAAAAAATAGAGGTGACTCAACCAAGCGTGTCACAGTAGGAGAGCAGGGATGCTCGGCGTGCCACTTTAACTCTATGTTGCAGAAGTCGTAGATCCTCTTTGAAGCGGGCAGACCAGGAGTCAACGCTGGGGACAACACCTCTAAAGTGCTTGTTATTTCTTTCCTTCCATAGGCTCCAGGCAGCGGTGTAAAAGACTTCAACAAAGAACGCGTTTGGCCAACCTGTTTGTTCGTTGTGGAGCACAGTGAACCTATCATGGAAATCACCCCAATCAATGTGTATTTTGTCCCAGCACATCTTGCTAAAAGGGCATGTGAAGATCATATGGTCGAGAGTCTCATCTACATGCCCGCAGAGAAGACAGGCATAGTCATCTCCAATGTTATAGTGTCGTCTTCGAAGCATATCACGGGTGTTGAGCCTATCTTGCAGAAACAACCACCCGAACACTTTGATTTTCATTGTGCAATTGGATTTCCAAAGCTTTTGGAATGCAGGGTGGGCTGTTGCAGTGGCAAAGTAGTTGTTGTAGTAGTCTTTTGGCCTGTAATCTGCTTTGTTCCAAATGTAATGCCAGATGTCAGTCATTTCTGTTGGAGGGTTTAGCTCGAACGAAGCCCGTTGGATATCTAGCACCTCAGCATGAGCCTGAGGAGATAGTGGAAGCTGAAAGGTTTCATGCAGATCCGTGGTGGCCCAGAAGTCAGCCACCGTCATGTCTTCATGCAAAGTATAAGAGAAGGCTTGAGGATGTGACACCTGGAGCACATCGGTGGACCACAAATCTTTCCAGAGCAACGTAGTCGAGCCATCTACCACTTGCACACGCGAGATCCCTCGATATACTGGCGTCAGTTTCAGGACATCTTTCCACCAGAAGGACCCCACCGAATCCACAGCATGAGGCACTTGGCCAACATATTGATTTGCCCAAGTCATGGTGACCCAGGGAATGTCAAGCTTGTTATAGAACTTGTGTAAAATTTTCAACAAGAGGGCATCATTATGGACTTTAATATCGATCACTCCCAATCCACCTTTGCACTTTGGTTTGCAGACCATCCCCCAGTTAGCCAAAGAGTTACACTTGTCACCTTGATCTGGCTTTTTTTTGTCCATAAGCATCTCCTCCTAATCTTGTCAAGGATATCAATCAGCTTGGGAGGAAACTTTAAGGTGCACATGGCAAAAACCATAAGTGAGGTAACCGATGCATTAACCCAGGACAGGCGCCCTCCATATGACATCATGGCGATTGTGGCCATGAGGCGATGCTCCATTTTGCAAACTAAGGGCATGAGTTCTTGAATGGTGGGCTTGGTGATGCCAAGAGGAAGCCCAAGGTATGTGAAAGGCATGGCGCCTACATTGCACTAAAAAATGTTGGCAATATTAGACGTGGTTGTTGCATCAGTGTTGATAGGGATGAGAGTGGATTTGTGAAAATTAATCTTGAGGCCGATATAGGACGCGTAATCAGACAGAATTTGTTTGACACGCAGTGCTTGTTGAGGGCAGGCCGGCAGGACCAGCAGGGTGTCATCCGCGTATTGAATCACCGGGAAATCACTTTGACCGTTACAAGGAAATGGCAAAGAGAGATCTCCACGTTGGAAAGCATCATTAACTGCGGCTTGCAAAAGTTAAGCAGCAAGTACAAATATTAAGGGGGACAGGGGGTCACCTTGTCGCACCCCATAGCGACAAAGGAATTGTCGGCCGGGGAACCCATTAAGAAGAACGGACGAGCGGCCCGAGGAGAAGAGACACTTGATCCAAGAGATCCACTTAGCATTAAATCCCATCTGTTGCATAATGCGAATCATCGGCTCATGGGCAATCGTGTCGAAAGCCTTGGCAAAGTCCAGTTTGAGTAGAACGATTGGTCAGCCCGAGCTTTGACAGTGGTACAGGTATTGATATGACCATGCAAGACAGTGGTACAGTGATGACTGTAGTTTGAGGAGTTCATGTATTCACTATGTGCTAATGCTTTGTTCTGGTTCTCTATTAAAAGGAGGCCTTAATATCCCTTAGTTTCTGCTAGGACCCCGCTGCCACGGGAGGGTAGGACAAAAGATGTCCTGCAAGTTCTTTTCCATAAGCACGTATGACTATTTACGGAATACATGCCTACATTACATTGATGAACTGGAGCTAGTTCTGTGTCACCCTATGTTATAACTATTACATGAGGAACGCATCCGGCATAATTATCCATCACTGATCCATTGCCTACGAGCTTTTCACATATTGTTCTTCGCTTATTTACTTTCCCGTTGCTACTGTTACAATCACTACAAAACCCAAAACGTTACTTTTGCTACTGTTACTTTTATTATCATACTACTTTGCTACTAAATACTTTGCTGCAAATACTAAGTTATCCAGGTGTGGTTGAATTGACAACTCAACTGCTAATACTCAAGAATATTCTTTGGCTCCCCTTGTGTCGAATCAATAAATTTGGGTTGAATACTTTACCCTCGAAAGCTGTTGCGATCCCCTACACTTGTGGGTTATCACCCACAAAGGTTAACTTGCAAACCAAACAAAAATCATGGAGTGAATCTCCTTAACCTCATCATATAAGTGAAATTCCACTAAAGGTGGTGATTTCCTAGCATGGAAATAAAAGTTTTGCATGAAAATATTAGTGAGTAGGAGATACTATTCACGCTGGTCGTGGAGGAAGTCAGTGAGGCCAGCATTCTCAGCCAAATAATAAAAGTCGTCGTAAATTTTGGCGGCCCTCAAGAACGCATCACAAGGCCATTCACATGGCTGGACCTTCGCAGTGCGAGGAATATTGTATTTGGGCTTTTTATTCTCCTCATTCAGTTTATCCTTCGAGCTTCGGCTCGAGGAGCCCCTCAACAATCTCTTCATCATTTTTTCTATGAAAAATGTCTGAAATTAGTGACCCAAAATAAAAGTGAACCAAACTCAACAAGATTGATAGAAACTACTCCCACAAGTGCCTAGAGGCTATATCATGCATTAAAACTACTTTGGACCATATAATTTTGACATGCAAGCTCAAGAACAGGGTCACCTCAGCAGCAAAAATTTGCAATAAATAAAGCACTAGAACAAAAACGAATTGGACCATTGGAGGAGTCACATACCGAAGAACAATCCCCCAAAGCAATTTTGTGAATGGAGTTTTGAGCAAGGAGATCGAAAATGGCAGCAAAATGAGCTAGAACACGGGTTTGAGCTATGGGATGATTTTTTCTGGAGGAAGACGAAGTGAATGGGTGCTGGAATAAGTGGAGGGGGGCCACGTGGGGCCCATGGGGCAGGGGGTGCGCCCCAGGGGGTGGGCGCACTCTGTGCCCTCGTGGCCAAATGGTGGGTCCCCCTGGTGTGTTCTCAGTGCCAGAAATTCTTAAATATTCTACAAAAAATCATACTTCATTTTTAGGACATTTGGAGAACTTTTATTTTCGGGGTATTTTTTATTGCATGGATAATTCAGAAAACAGACAGAAAATACTGTTTTTGCTTTATTTAAACTAGATAACAAAAAGTAAAAGGAGGGTACAGAGAGTTGTGCTTTCTAACTTCATCCATCTCATGCTCATCAGAAGGAATCGACTAATAAGGTTGATCAAGTCTTGTTAACAAACTTCTTCCGAATAACACGAAACCTGAGAATTTTCGAATAACACAAGGTTACCTCAACGGGGATGTGCATGTCCCCAATAATAAGAATATCATATTTCTTTTTGACAGTAGGAAGAGGGAATTCAAAACCTCCAATAGTAATCGTTGAAATTTTTCCAATAGAATTGATACTATGAACTTGAGGTTGTTTCTTCGGAAAGTGTACCGTATGCTCATTACCATTAACATGAAAAGTGACATTGCCTTTGTTGCATTAATAACAACCCCTGCAGTATTCAAAAAGGGTCTACCAAGGTTGATCAACATAATGTCGTCCTTAGAATATCAAGAATAACAAAGTCCGCTAAAATAGTAACATTTGCAACCACAACAGGCACATCCTCACAAATACTGACGGGTATAGCGGGTGATTTATCGGCCATTTGCAAAGAGATTTCAGTAGGTGTCAACTTATTCAAATCAAGTCTATGATATAAAGAGAGGGGCATAACACTAACACCGGCTCCAAGATCACATAAAGCAGTTTTAACATAGTTTCTTTTAATGGAGCATGGTATAGTTGGTACTCCTGGATCTCCTACTTTCTTTGGTATTCCACCCTTAAAAGTATAATTAGCGAGCATGGTGGAAATTTTAGCTTCTGGTATCTTTCTTTTATTTGTAACAATATCTTTCATATACTTAGCATAAGGATTCATTTTAAGCATATCGACCAAACGATACAAAAAAGATAGGTCTAATCATTTCAGCAAAGCGCTCAAAATCCTCATCATCCTTTTTCTTGGATGGCTTAGGAGGAAAAGGATGGGTTTCTGAACCCATGGTTCTCTTTCTTTACCGTGCTTCCTAGCAATGAAGTCTCTCTTATCATAACGTTGATTCTTTGGTTGTGGGTTATCAAGATCAACAGCAGGTTCAATTTCTACATCATTGTTATTACTAGGTTGAGCATCAACATGAACATCATCATTAACATTATCACTAGGTTCGTGTTCATTACCAGATTGTGTCTCAGCATCAGAAATAGAAATATCATTGGGATTCTCACGTGTATCAGCAACAGATTCACTAGAAGCATGCAAAGTCCTATCATTTTTCTTTTTCTTTTTCTTAGAAGTACTAGGTGCATCAATATTAGTTCTCTGAGAATCTTGCTCAGCTCTCTTAGGATGACCCTCAGGATACAAAGGTTCCTGGGTCATTTTACCACCTCTAGTCATAACTCTAACAACATTATCGTTATTCTTATTATTTAACTCATTGAGCAAATCATCTTTTTCTTTAAGCACTTGTTCTACTTGAGTGGTAACCATGGATGCATGTTTACTAATAAGCTTAAGGTCACCTTTAACTCTAGACATATAATCACTCAAATGTTCAATCATATAAGCATTACTTTTCAATTGTCTACCAACATAAGCATTGAAGTTTTCTTGTTTAACAATAAAATTATCAAACTCATCCAAGCATTGACTAGCAGACTTATAACGAGGGATATCACCCTCATAAAATCTATAGAGAGAATTTACCTTTACTACCTAGGTCGGGTTATTAAGACCATGTATTTCTTCAATAGGTGGTAAATTCTTAACATCTTCAACTTTAATACCTTTTTCTTTCATAGATTTCTTTGCCTCTTGCATATCTTCAGGACAGAGAAACAGAATACCCCTTTTCTTTGGAGTTGGCTTAGGAGTTGGTTCAGGAAGTGTCCAATCATTATCATTGCTCAGTATGTTATTTAATAGCAACTCTGCTTGCTCGACAGTTCTTTCCCTGAAAACACAACTAGCACAACTATCCAGCTGGTCTCTGGAAGCATTGGTTAGTCCATTATAAAAGATGTCAAGTATTTCATTTTTCTTGAGAGGATGATCAGACAAAGCATTAAGTAATTGGAGCCCCTTAAGGCAGCTTTGCTTCTTATGAGCGGGGAAATATTTAGTAGAGAAGTAATAAATCATATCCTGGGGACTACGCACACAACTAGGAGCAAGAGAACTAAACCATACTTTAGCATCACCCTTTAATGAGAAAGGAAACAATTTAAGGATATAATAATAGCAAATTTTTTCCTCATGAGTAAATAGGGTGGCTATATTATTCAATTTAGTAAGATGTGCCACAACTGTTTTAGATTCATAGCCATAAAAAGGATCAGATTCAACTAAAGTAATTAACTCAGGATCGACAGAGAAATCATAATCCTTATCAGTAACACAGATAGGTGAAGTAGGAAAAGCAGGGTCATATTTCATTCTAGCATTCAAAGACTTTTCTTTCAGCTTAGCTAACAATTTCTTAAGATCATATCTATCTTTGCAAGCAAAATGGTCTCTAGCAGTTTCTTCATCCATAACGTAACCCTCTGGTACATCAGGAAATTCATATCTAGGGGGAGAATCTTCATCATCACTTTCATCAATATTATCAGTTTCAATAATTTCATTCTCTCTAACCCTAGTAAGTTGTTCATCAAGAAATTCACCTAATGGCATAGTTTTATTAAGCATAGAAGTAGTATCATCACAAGCATCATGCATATCAGAAGTGGCATCATCAATAACATGCGACATATCAGAATCAGTAGCAGTTGCATGTGTAGGTGTCGCAAATTTACTCATAACAGAAGGTGAATCAAGTGCAAAGCTAGATGGCAGTTCCTTACCTCCCCTCGTAGTTGAGGGAAAAATCTTGGTTCTTTCATGTTTCAAGTTCCTCATAGTGATCAACAGATATAAATCCCAAGTGACTCAAAGAATAGAGCTATGCTCCCTAGCAACAGCGCCAGAAAATAGACTTTATAACCCACAGGTATAGGGGATCGCAACATTTTTCGAGGGAAGAGTATTCAACCCTAATTTATCGATTCGACACAAGGGGAGCCAAAGAATATTCTCAAGTATTAGCAGCTGAGTTGTCAATTCAACCACACCTGAAAGACTTAATATTTGCAGCAAAGTATTTAGTAGCAAAGTAGTATGGAGGTAATGGTGACGGTGGCAAAAGTAACAGTAGCGGTTTTGTAGCAATCATAATAGTGGCAACAGAGAAGTAACTAAGCAAAGATCAGTATATGAAAATCTCATAGGAAGTGGATCAATGATGGATAATTATGTCTGATGTAATTCCTCATGAAACAGTTATAACATAGGGTGACACAGAACTAGCTCCAGTTCATCAATGTAATGTAGGCATGTATTCCGAATATAGTCATACATGCTTATGGAAAAGAACTTGCATGACATCTTTTGTCCTACCCTCCCATGGAAGCAGGGTCCTATTGGAAACTAAGGGATATTAAGGCCTCCTTTTAATAGAGTACTGGACCAAAGCATTAGCACTTAGTGAATACATGAACTCCTCAAACTACGGTCATCACCGGGAGTGGTCCCGATTATTGTCACTTTGGGGTTGCCGGATCATAACACATAGTAGGTGACTATTGACTTGTAAGATAGGATCAAGAACTCACATACATTCACGAAAACATAATAGGTTCAGATCTGAAATCATGGCACTCGGGCCCTAGTGACAAGCATTAAGCATGGCAAAGTCATAGCAACATCAATCTTAGAACATAATGGATACTAGGGATCAAACCCTAACCAAACTAACTCGATTACATGGTAAATATCATCCAACCCATCACCGTCCAGCAAGCCTATGATGGAATTACTCACGCACGGCGGTGAGCATCATGAAATTGGTGATGGAGGATGGATGATGATGATGATGATGGCGACGGATTCCCCTCTCCGGAGCCCCGAACGGACTCCAGATTAGCCCTCCCGAGGAAGATTAGGGCTTGGCGGCGGCTCCGTATCGTAAAACGCAATGAATCCTTCTCTCTGATTTTTTTCTCCTCGAAAGTGAATATATGGAGTTCGGGCTGAGGTCGGTGGACTTCCAGGGGGCCCACGAGGCTGGGGGCGCGCCCAGGGGGGCGCCCTGCACCCTCGTGGACAGGGTGTGGGACCCCTGACTTTGAATTTTGCCAATATTTTTTATTAATTCCAAAACGTGTCTCCGTGGATTTCCAGGTCATTCCGAGAACTTTTATTTCTACACAAAAATAACACCATGGCAATTCTGCTGAAAACAGCGTCAGTCTGGGTTAGTTCCGTTCAAATCATGCATGTTAGAGTATAAAACAAGGGCAAAAGTGTTTGGAAAAGTAGATACGTTGGAGACGTATCACAGAGCATGTCCCGACCGACATCCCCTACACCTGCAATGAGTGGCCAGACCACCCCATCAACCCTCGACAACCTCCCCGCACTCCACTCACTGATGCCCCACCATGGCTTCTGGCTAGAAAATCCATGTGAGGCAGCACCAGCCGCCCACCCACCATCACGGGGCACCAGATCGGCTCCAAGCTATTGCCAAAAACATCCTCCAGACGTTCTAATAACTTGGCCCACACCCCCACCGCTACGCCCCTACGCCCACGTCACACATTCGCCGCCAAGCACATCCCCGGACCAAGCTGATGTAACCTTCTCTACCCGCTGAGCAGATCCAGCCGAGGCCAACACTGCCACCCTGGTCACACACCACCATTGAACGAAATTTCACTTTTTTACAATAAGGTCTGAAATACTTTTAACCCCGAAATTTTGAAGCAGATTCAAACTAATTTCAAAATAAATTAATTATGTTAGAATTCATTAAAATTGAGTGAAATTTGAAATCTCAAAATCCAAATTAATTTCTGAAATATGCGAAATTTCTGAAATTTTGCCTATTTCAGCGATGTCCAAAGTTATTTTGTTTCTGAAATTAAAAACCGTGTGCACCACCACATGTTAGAGGTATGCTCTAGAGGCAATCATGTATGATGATATTCCTATGTGTTTATGAATCAGTACAGTGTTTGATCGAAAGGGTAGTCTAGAGGGGAGGGGGTGAATAGACACTAGCAATGCCCAGTTAGCAATTTTAATGTTTCACAAGTTTTAGGAAGATTTTGGCATACGCTAGATAACGGTAAGAACACCCTAGACATGCACTTGTAAAGTATGAGCAGCAGAAAGTAAATAACATGCATGTGCAATAAGGTAAAGGAGTAGAGTTAGGAGATATGCAAACAAATTAAGGTTGACACGAAATATTTTTGACCCGTGGTTCCAATAGATGGTGTTATCTTACGTCCATGTTTATGGAGGCTTCAACATCAAGGATCTATGATCACACAAATAACGGTTGTGTGAGTCCACGGAGGGCTCCACCCGTGAAGGGTCCACGAAGAAGCAACCTTGCGTACTCCACCATGCTTATGTCCATGAAGGACTAGCCTCACTCGGGGTAGATCTTCATGAAGTAGGCGATCTCCTTGCCCTTAAAACTTCTTGGTTCACTCCACATGATTTAGAGGCTCCCAAGCACACCTAACCAATCTAGGAGGCACTACCCTCCAAAAGGTAATAGATGTTGTTGATGATGATGAACTTCTTGCTCTTGTGCTTAAAAAGATAGTCTCCTCAACACTCAAACACTCTCTCAGAAATTTTGGCTTTGGGATAGGAGAGGATTTGTGTGGAAAGCAATTGAGGTGACTAGAGATCAAAGTTTTATGGTTGGAATGGAATCCCTTTGATCTCAACACAGGTATATGGACCTCTCTCTCAGAAAAATGGACATGGGAAGTGTATTGCTCTCTGAGAGTTGTGGAATGGGTGGGGGTATATATAGGCAACCCCAATAGTCCATCCATTACACATCTTTATGCACTATCTATGGGACAGGCTGAAACCACTCGGTGAGACTGACTAGTACAAGAGGTTTGAACATTAGGCTTTTCGGTGAGACTGGGTGATACGTCTCCAATGTATCTATAATTTTTTATTGTTCCATGCTATTATATTATCTGTTTGGATGTTTTATATGCATTAATATGCTATTTATATTATTTTTGGGACTAACCTATTAACCTACAGCCCAATGCTAGTTTCTGTTTTTTCTTCTTGTTTTTGAGTTTCACAGAAAAGGAATATCAAATGGAGTCCAAACGGAATAAAACTTTCACGAGGATTTTCCTCGGACCAGAAGACACCTGTTGGACTTGGACTCCAAGTGAGAAGATCTTGGAGTAGATGACAAGCCACAGGGGCGCGCCCCCTGGCTTGTGGCCTACTCCAACACCCCCTGACCTACTTCTTCGTCCTATATATTTAGATATATTCCAAAACCCTCGAGGGCATCCACGAAAACACTTTTCCACCGCCGCAACCTTCTATACCCATGAGATCCCATCTTGGGGCCTTTTTCGGCATCCTGTCAGAGGGGGATTTGATCACGGAGTGCTTCTACATCAACCCTATTGGCCTTCCGGTGAAGCGTGAGTAGTTTACCATAGACCTACGGGTCCATAGCTAGTAGCTAGATGGCTTATTCTCTCTCTTTGATTCTCAATACCATGTTCTCCTTGATGTTCTTGGAGATCTATCTGATGTAATCTTCTTTTGCGGTGTGTTTGTCGAGATCCGATGAATTGTGGATTTATGATCAGCTTATCTATGAATATTATTTGAATCTTCCCTGAATTCTTATATGCATGATTTGGTATCTTTGTATTTCTCTTTGAATTATTGGTTTAGTTTGGCCAACTAGATTGGTTTTTCTTGCAATGGGTGAGGTGCTTAGTTTTGGGTTCAGACTTGCGTGATTTCACCCATTGACATAGAAGGGGTAGCGAGACATGTATTGCTTTGTTGCCATCGAGGATAACAAGATGGGTTTTTCATCATATTGCTTGAGCTTATCCTGCTACATCATGTCATCTTACTTAATGCGTTACTCTGTTCTTATGAACTTAATACTCTAGATGCAGGTAGGAGTCGGTCGATGTGTGGAGTAATAGTAGTAGATGCAGGCAGGAGTCAGTCTACTTGATACGAACGTGATGCCTATATTGCATAATCATTGCCTTGGATATCGTCATAACTTTACGCTTTTCTATCAATTGCTCGACAGTAATTTATTCACCCACCGTGTTATTTGCCTTCAAGAGAGAAGCCTCTAATGAAACCTACGGCCCCCGGGTCTATTTTCCTCATTATATTTTCATATCTATATATTAAAAATACCAAAAATACCTTGCTGCAATTTATTTACTTTTATGTTTTAGTAATCTTTTACATCTATCTCTATCAGATCTCACCTTTGCAAGTGACCGTGAAGGGATTGACAACCCCTTTATAGCGTTGGGTGCAAGTGTTTGATTGTTTGTGTAGGTGCATCTATTGGGGACTTGTGCGTTTCTCCTACTGGATTGATATCTTGGTTCTTAACTGAGGGAAATACTTATCTCTACTGTGCTGCATCACCCTTTCCTCTTCAAGGGAAAAACCATGCAAGCTCAAGAAGTAGCACCGGGTTAAAGCTTTCGGCGGGACCAAGATGAGATTACCTAAGCACTTTCCACACTTCAGTGACACCTACTGAAACCGAACGGAAATTTTGATTGAATTTTAGTGGGCAACAGAAGGTTGGCCAATGCACTTCAGTGCGACCGAAGAGCCAACTCGATGAGACCAAGGTTCTAGGGTTTAGGCAACGACTATGTCGTGTGTATCTCTATGAGTCCGGATAGTTGTGGTTTGGTGGGACCGAGATGAACTTTAGAGGTTTGACATAGTGGAATGTGGGGGAAAGTTTGAGGCTTTTGGAGCACTATTTTAAGCACTTGAGTGTGAGACCATTATCATAACCTCACCCCCTTTTATTAGTACCGGCTTTCCTATGGACTTAATTGATCCTGGATCAGTCAAATATAAAATGATGAGTTTTGAAGCTTGGCCAACACTTGTCCTTAGCATCTTGAGGGGTTCCATTTCACATCCCAAAGGTTTGCCTATGTTAAACTCATCCTGAAATTCACTCAAGGAAAACATTAGTCCAACAATATGTATTTTGACATGAATTACCAAAAGCACCAAGGGAGTGGGATGTGCTTTCACATTGTCCTTGGACTCTATCAATGATGTGTATTAACAAGTAACTTGTTTGTGAGACTATGTACTGTATGATGACTGTCCTAAATTGTCCCTGTACTACTAGGAAAACCACTATATGAAACCACATAACAGTGATCCACATAATGGCTAGTCGAAAGGGTGTGCGGACTCGCAACCTATTAGACAAGCATATCACATGGTGATGGCCCAATATCACTGGCCATGAAGCATTTGATGCTAGCCGGATAATATGGACGCAGAAAGATCTAGAGTCGGATTCGACGTAGTCGGATCCAGGTCCAGATAAGATCCAAGTCAAACAGACCCAACATGAGACACAATGGTAGGTCACCTATGAGTCTCTAGTACGATATGTGTTCTGTGTCCTAAGTCCCGAGCTGGCGCATGGACTCGGATGGTGAGGGCCTACTTAGGACCGATCAAACACTACTCTGTAATAAGGTGGTTATAAAGGTCGGTTTCAGGCTTGTCTAGATCTATGTCGCGAGACATGGTCGAACAAGATGTGATTTCCCCCTTCTATCTGGAGAGATATACTTTGGGTCCCTCCTGTGATCCAATCTGGATAAGCATGACCATGCGACATGGATTATGAGATCATCCATTTTTGAGGTCCGCGTCACTGACTGAAACAAGAAAGAGGTCGGATTGCAACAAGGAAGACCGATTTGCCTTGAGCTCGATAATATATATCGTGAGGTAAAGAGAGCAGAAGTGTGACATGTTGTACAGGTTTGCCAAACCGATTTCATTGTCTGCTTGGTGGTCTGTGCATTTTACTTCAAACCGCTACCGACTGAGCAGGTCGGATGTGATCCGACCCGCGACCAAGCTGACTTGAACCTAAGAGGGCGCACGCTTAAGTGAAGGAACCTACGAGGTCGGGTCTGACTTCACAAGTTAGATGTGATTTGACCTGAACTTGGATCTAGGCCAAGTAGACTTGTGGGCAAAAGGATTCATGCGGGGCCCATATGTTAAGTCTGTGATGGATGCCGCTTTGGTGTTTGCCATTAGGGCTTTGCATGTATTGCAACTAGCCACCTCCACTTGCCACCAGCCGTGCGATCGGACCTGGCAGTCTGTCAGACAGTGTTCCTTCTGCACATGCGGATATGGTTAGAGGCAGCACACCTACGCTACTCCGGTGAACCTGCTCGAGGGGTCCGGCAATCGAGCTGTGCAAGGGAGACCGACAAGAAGGAGACGACTCTGGTGACACTCTGTCCCAGACTCTTCTTCCGCTTCACTGCACTATGCATCTAGTGGTATTGATCTCGTGATTCATCTTCCTTAGCATATTCCTAATACTCCTGATTGATCTATGCATAGAATTTTTTTGGTCTATCTAGGGCACATCTAGATGTGCCCGAGTTATTGCACATCTAAGTAACTTAGTTATGCATAAAAAAGAAAATGCCCACATGAATCTTCATGTGAGGTCATTGAGATAAGACTTAGATGTGCAATACTTATGGCCCATCTAGATGTGCTTTAGCAAAACTGAATTCTTTTATATTGCAGTCCATGCATCTAGCGTAGCCCAACACCACCACCAGTCCACCACCACGTCACCCGCTGTGCCGCCGCCACCACGAAGGTCCACCGCCGCGCTGCTGCACCTTAGCCAGACGGCACTGGCTCAGCCAGAACACCCAACAAGGGCGAGAGATCCCATTGCCACCGGCCCAACCAGGCTTCGCCTAGCCTAGCCCTTTGACGGAGGCGAGGGAGAAGGAGGAAAGGACAGCGAAGAGGCCCAGCGGCGGCGGCTAGGGTTACCTCCCTGTCGCTTGCGCTATTGCTTGCCTAGCATGGCGGGTCTCAGTAGTACTAGATCATACCATAGCTAAAAAGAGGTACTATATCATACCAACAAGTTACTGATGTGTAAAATACGCTTTCATTGAGCAGAAGTGCTGGGGGTGCTAGCAGTTAGGCAGAGGATCTTGTTCCAGTGGACGGGCAGCAACAGCACAATGCCAGGACGAAGTTTACTGTCCAGAGATCATCAAGTACTTAAGATATATGACCGCACAAAAGGAAGAAACATATACTTATTTTTTTCCTAACAAAAATAATAAATAAGTGTACCCTAAAACATTATGGTATACTGAATCCAGCAAACTTTGCAGTTACGAAGGCCTTTTACAGAACTGATGTTACTTAACATAAAAATAGAATGATTACCAGGTTTCAGTCGATGACTTACTCGGTAAAATTCGAACTGTCGGTGCAACTATTGCTATTTTAAATTAAAACTGTATATATACTACTCACTCCGTAAACTAATATAAAAGCGTTTAGAATACTAAAGTAGTGATCTAAATGCTCTTATATTAATTTACATAGGGAGTACTTGTAACGGCACGGGAATACACCTGTTCTTCTAAATGAGGAATGGGCGAATGGCCTCCCCGTAGCCAAAACCAATGCTCGCCCTATTGATAAATCCTCACAAGGATTCTGATTGAGAGTCATCGTTCTTCTTTGGTCTAGCCCGAGCGACCTCAGGGTCGATAGTGTGCTGCTTACACCCTCGAGGGCCATAGGGCGTGTTTGGTTTAAGATTTGAACAGTGGTCGCATTGCATACACTTTGCAATCCAGCCTGATTGAGAAAAAACAGGCCCTAATACGCCATATGCAACTTGTTTGGTTGCCTGCATCTAGTGTCCCTGCATTAGGCAATACGCAAGTGCACTTTATTTGGTTGGCTGCATTGGCCCTAGCGGCACATGAACACAACGTTTGGTTGCATACGGCGTACATGTTGTGCTTACCTTGTACTCTAGTTGGTGAGCTTACCCACAATAATCACACCTAGCACACCAACACCACAACACAACAATGGTGAAGAACTGGATGAAGATGATGAAGTTCTTCAGCTTAAGGCCGAACTGACGATCCACCTTAGCAGCTTCCACTTTGACAGCTTCAACCTTGGCACTGTCGACACTGCTGCCTCCGTGCTTTAGCACCCATGCGGAGTAAGCTTGTTCTGCTGCCCGCCAATCTTGAACCCTCTATAGTTGCTGTTGCTATATGATGCCACTTGTGTATTGACTTCTTTCCATGAACTATAAACCCCTGGAACCTCACCGATGAACACGGCATACCACTTGCCCTAGCAATGCACAAGAGCAAGAGTTGTAGCAGCAAATCAATGGAGCACAATTAGCAAGCAAAGTAGCACACAAACAATAATGGAGCAGAAGAGAAGTAAAGCATGCATGATCATACGGCATAGCAAGTTCAACCTAGCACTACCTTGGTGTTAACTTACCACCACATCCAAAAGAGGGTGTCGTCCTACCACCGCAAGTTCACCATCAGCGTGAGGGGTTAGTATATACCACCTCACCAAAATATACAGACCATCAAATAGTTTTTTAGCCCTAGCTACACAAAATGTACGTCGTCATCGTCATCGTCGTTGTCGTCACCACCGCCACCGCCGTCGGGGATCATGCACGCTCACATGCAGCACTACTCTAGTAGTAGTGCTTGCCCAGCCAGCTCCTGAGCCACAACATCCTATGAGCGTCAGCCATGGCAACGAACCCAACACCGTGGGCCTTGTTGTCAAGCAGGTGGCTGAGAGCTGCCATGAGAGCCTCGTCGCTGAAGCCACCCTGGGTCATGATAGCGCCATACAGGTCAGGGTGGACGTCGAGGGGCTTGCACTCCCTGATGGTTGTTGCCACCTCCTTCACTGCCTCAGTCATGCTGCAAAAGACATTGATCTCCTCCTCCATCAGGCCTCCTCTCTTCCTCTTCCTATCATGGACGGGGTCAAATGGCTTGTCGAAGGGCTTCGCAGCGGGCTTGTCAGGGCCATCAAGGACCTCGACGTCCGGTGTCCCAGGGAAGTCTGGCATGGGAGTACCAAGAGGCTCACCCGAGCCCATGGCATGCTTCCCAGTTGCCAGCCCGAAGGAGAAGATGTGCTGCATCTGGCTGTAGTACTGGATGGGTGTGTTGAGGAACTCAGCGTCCCTTGGGTGGTCCTAAGAATGAAACACAAGTGTTGTTAGTTGCGATTAGGAGTAGGCAATGGTGGACAGTATGAAAAGGAAGAGGGTTGTGAGCTAACGCGACATGGCGGCGTGAGTGCTCGCCTCCGAAACTATGGAGCAAGTGTTCTCATCCCATGAGGCGCCGCTAAGGTCTCTCAGCTTGGACACTTGGATCCATCGACTTCTCCACTTCCTCAGGTGGTTGTACACCTGGGTGGCAGACACCTCTTGTCCACAGAATTCGAACACCTGCTTCGCAATGGTGTTCAAGTGCACCTCCTTGAAGCCCTTGTCAGTCCTAACTCCACTAGAGATGAGCTCACACATCTTGTTCAGCACGAACGTAGACATGAACGGCCGCCACTTCATGTTGTTGGACCTACCATCCTTTTTTGCCTTTGCTGCCGCTAGCTTGATTGCAGCGGCAGCAACAGCAGCAGTAGCAGGAGTTAGCTCAACGAGCACTACTGGCACATAGAGGGAATCAGACTCGAACACCTCTGAATCAGGTGACATCTTGGACATAGGCTGTGAGTCCTCGACAAACGATGGAGCAAACTGGCTGTCGGACACGACAAGGGCCTGACTAAGATCTTGTGTCTGCGTGGTCATGTTCTACAATCGTATCACGCATTGACAGTGAGCATAGCACACAACATACCGGACAATCCATGAAAGCAGGAGCATACATGTAGATGGTTCATCACTATCATAGCAAGCACATGCTTCATCACTATCATACTAAGCATACCAAACAATCTATGAGCAGGAACATACATCGACAACAAACAGCATGCTACAAATGGACCACCAATAGCTACAAATCACAGGTCTAAGCATGATTCAACACAAACACAAGGTTCAACTTCAAACTCTACTACTAATAATCTAGCCTACCACATGCTTGAACATCTAGCCCTACCACAAATTGCAACCGCAGCATAGCAACCAATCATATAAGCTCACAGATCATACCACTAATCAACCATGCATCTAGATCAAACCCTAGTTGCAGCTCAGATCTAGCTAGAAGGAACAAAGAGAAAGGGGGATTGAACTCAGAGAGGCCATGGCTGCAGCTTGAGGACGAGGGGGGACGGTCGTGGAAGATGAACGTCGGCCGGTGAAGGAGCTCCGACGCCGTGGACCTCCGGCCGATGAAGATGCACCGCTTACCTGCTCGTCGGTGCCGATGCGCATCGGCGGGAAAGCTCGAACGGAGGAAGAATGGTGGCGGGAGTTGGGGCGGTGAGGGAGGGGCTAAATAAGGGTGGAGCGGCGGGAGGTGAGCCGAAATCCTCCCGCCGATTTTTCGGCGACGCGGGGGAGCTCGCGCCATCTCCCCTGCTCGCACGAGGGGAGAAGCGCGTCGCCCTCCCCTACCTCGCCCGAGTCAGGCTCGCGAGCTACTGCCGATTCGTGCGTTTCCCCTGGGCCTGGCCTGGACGTGCTTTAAGTTTCGTGCGATGCGGGCCGCACAGTGAATGCAGAAAACCAAACGAGCCAAATTCTTTCCGCTCGGGCCAGGCTGGGCCTAATGCGGGCAACCAAACACGCCATAGTGATCCGAGCTCTTCCGCACCACCTTCCGGCACAGAGCACAATGATGAACCTGGCATCCCTCGCAGAAGACATGGTTGTTGTTTCCCAGCTGCTCACATCAGAGACAAGAGTCTTGATTTAAAAGAATCGAGTGAAAAATAAACTAGAGCTATCTTCAGTTCACAGTAAAAAGGATCACCGATCCATATGATATTTGGAAGGCATCAAAACTTCACCTTGTAAGTCATCTGGTGGCAATTCGGGCATGGACGCGGTTTATGTCCTCCCAGTCTCACTTTCAGTTTTTTCTGTAGCTCTCTGATAGCAACAGCCGAATCTACCTTCTTTGTCAGCTTCTCATAATCGAGTCTGCATTGTTCACTTTCAAAGGGGAGCACAGGTTCAGATTTGGTATCCAGAGAATAGCTATGGGACAGGATATTTGACAGATCACACTTGATCAGAAGAATGTACTCCCTCCGTTCCAAAATACTTGTCGGAGAAATGGATAAAATTAGATGTATCTATAACTAAAATACATCTAGACTCATCCATTTCTTCGACAAGTATTTACGGACGGAGGGAGTACCTTGTGTGACCAGGGGTTAGTGGCTTGCCACAGCCATAGCAGAACAACTTACCACAGTTCCTGCAAAGCATGTGGTTGCAGCCTGACACACGTGTGATGCCGGTACCACAATGCAGACATGGAACAGAAGATCGAAGTATTTCCTTGATACTCCCTCCGTCTGGAAATACTTGTCATCAAAATGGATAAAAGAGGGTGTATCTAGACGTATTTTAGTTCTAGAATATATTTTTTTATCCATTTTGATGACCAGTATTTTCGGACTGAGGGAGTACTAGATATTTCATTCTCCAATTTACTAGCAGGTCCTGTATTGACATTCCCTAAGTGGCGTACCTTTTCACGTTCATGTACCCAAAAAAATAGCACACTGAACACGGGGATCGCAATACTGTTCTCATTGAACGGAACACCACTATGACAAATGATGAATTTAGCCCTAACAGAAATGATGGAACTTCGAGCGTCCAATTTTTCTCTAGAAATAACATCACGAACGCCGCCATCGTCGCCGCCCACGGTCACAAGCTGGTGGGAAATTGTTGATAAGTTGACTAGGTTACGTTGTATGCCTTGCATTTGCGTCTAAGAGCGTGAGAGTGAGTTGGACCGATGCGATGCGGTGATGCCTGATGGGCTGTTGTGTGGTACGCGCTAAAACGCTACAACGTTATTTCGTTTAGCATCAAAATAGCGCGCTATAGCGCCGTAGCGAGCAAATTAGCTACAACATAATGTGGCCCTTCCAGATATGCTATAGCGACGCTATGACGTCGAAATGGCACATTAGTTTTTCGTTGATGTGAGTGCACAAAAGAAAGTAATGTATACTTATTTTTTTCCAAACAAAATTAAATAAATAAGTGTACAAGTTTATTGCCTGAAACGTTATGTTATACTGAATCCAGCAAACTTTGCAGTTACGAAGGCCTTTTACATAACTGATGTTTCTCAACATAAAAATAAAATGATTCTCAGGGTTCAGAGATTCACTAATCATCGATGTGAAACTGTCGGCGCAACCCTTGCTATTTGAAAATTGAAACCATATACTTGTAATGGCACTGAAATAAACCTGTTCTTCTAAATAAGGAAAGGCTTCACCATAGCCGAAACCAATTCTTGCCCTATGATATACTCACAAGGATTCTGATTGAGAATCATCGTTCTTCTTTGGTCTAATCCGAGTGATCTCGGGGTCGGCAGTGTGCTGCTTGCACCCTCGAGGGCCATAGTGCTCCGAGCTCTTCCGCACCACCTTCCGGCACAGAGCACAATGATGAACCTGACATCCCTCGCAGAAGACATGGTTGTTGTTTCCCAGCTGCTCACATCAGAGACAGAGTCTTCATTTACCAGAACCAAGTGAAAAATAAACTACAGCTATATTCAGATCACAGTAAAAAGGATCACCGATCCATATGATATTCGGAAGAGACCAAAACTTCACCTTGTAAGTTATCAGGTGGCAATTCGGGCATGGATGCGGTTTGTATCCTCCCACTTTCAGTTTTTTCTGTAGCTCTTTGACAGCGTCAGCCAAATCCACCTTTGCTGTCCGCTTCTCATAATCGATTCTGCATTGTTCACTTTCAAAGGGGAGCATAGGTTCAGATTTGGTATCCAGAGAATAGCTAGCAGACAGCATGTTTGGTAGATCAAATTTTTATCAGAAGAATGTACCTTGTATGAGCAGGAGTTAGTGGCTTGCCACAGCCATAGCAGAACAACTTACCACAGGTCTTACAAAGCATGTGGTTGCAGCCTGACACACGTGTGATGCCGGTACCACAATGCGGACATGGAACACAAGAACGAAGTATTTCCTTGATACTAGATAATTCATCCACCAATTTACTAGGTCCAGTATCGCCTTTGTTTAAGTGGCGTACCTTTTCACGTTCCTGTACAAAAAAACAAAAAAGCACACTCAACACAATGATCTCAATATTGTTCTCATTGAACGGAACACCACTATGACAAATGATGAATAGCCCTAACAGAAATGATGGAACTTCGAGCGTCCATTTTTCTAGAAATAATATCATATAAGTAAAAGGATGTGTTCTGCTGAAAAGAAAATTAGTTTATGAATAGTTACTGTATCCAGAATACAGATATAATATATACAAGTAGTAGAGTTATATTTGTTCTAGAATGTGCGGAAGGCCTGGGCATGTTTGCATTAAGAAGAACGCCTTGATGAGGCAGCAAATAGAGTGATCATGTAATGTATTTTCTTTGAGTAAATTGCACTTTATGCCAGTATATTGTGTTGCTAGTTGCATGGACTAGATATTCAAATGTTGCACATAACACCAGTTGGGCTACAAAATTTTGCACTTTGGACCAGGTTCGGTTGGTACAAATACGGCATCAAAACCAAATGTGGTCAAGAATAGAGAATGAGCTGGTAGATAATACTTACTACAAAAAAGAGAAATTTAGTGCTTAGAGTGATTCTGAACCTGCAAGGAGAGAAGTTTTTCTTCTGGAGTAAGGCATCTCTCCCCTATGTGACGACGATCTCTGCAGCGGGTGCAGAAGCTGAAGAGGCACTTGGGGCACTGGGCGTTGTCCTCATCTTCCAGGCAAGCTGTCTGACATCTTGGACAGTAGGCTACATCAGCCATTGCGTCTAGAGTCCTTTCAAGTAACAATCTTTCCCACCGTTCAAAATCTGCCTCTCCTAGCAGCCTCTTCAGTAGATTAGGAGGAACAAACCCTCCGCATTTGTCATCAGGGCACACAATTTTCATGACTGATCCTTCCTTCACATGCATCTGTGAGTATGTCTCCATACAATTCCGGCAAAAATAATGACGGCATGGAAGTTTTATGAAGTCGATGCCTGGTAGTAATCAAAAGATACAGATTTAACTTTTAGATATTCCAGACTCAGCACATGATGGAACTTGGATTGTTCATGCTCATCTTGGCAAATATAGAAATTTTGTGAAGAAGCTCAATATTTATTTTGCAGGGAAGATAAGCTTCTTGTTAAATAAGTTATCTTTAGGTGTTTGAGCTGTACCTTGGTTCAGCAGAACATTCTAAATTACTTTGATTTACTCACAATATATACAGTTGGCAGGGGCACCATGCACCAAATTCGTTAGTTTCGTCTAGGTATGGGGCACAAAAAATGGTATTTCCTTTGTCAGGTTTAAGTTGTATACAAACTAACTGAAACAAGTTTGAAGTAATATTAAAATACTATTTATCTTTTAAAATGATTATTCGACTGCGGGTATGTGCGGATTTTATATGAACACAGTATGGTATGCGAATAGATAATACCCTGCAATATCCAAATTCGAGTGTTATCTTTGAAATGTATGTGCATTGCAAAGTGTGTTAATTCTTATAATCGGGTATATAACCCGGGGCTAAATTTTCTGAAAAATATATTCAAATTTTGGATTGGATTTGTGCATTTGAAACCATGGTTCCCTAACTCCATGGAGCCCCAGTACGGTGTCAAATAGATACCGATAATATCATTAGCACTCTCCCTTACTGTTCAAGAACAGCAAATTTAAGTTAGGAGTATGAAAGAGCTGGAGTTGCGAAATAAGATAACAGACGGTAAGTCTTGCAAAAGTTAATCTAATACATAACATGGTACAACAACAAGTACTGGTGGGAGTACACGAGCATCGATGAAGCATCCGACTTACCTTTGTACTCACTGAAACAGATCACACAAACATGAAAGCCCTGAAGAAAAGATTCTTGGCATTGCTCTTCATTGTAGTTGATCAACTGCTGAACAACATCCTCTACAGACAGAATCTCTCCAACAACGCGAACATCCACATGATCCATCGTACTTTCAGAATCCCGTATTACTATTCCGTCATCAAAACCAAAATGAGAGAGCGTAGAGCTCTGCAGCCATTGCACCCACTCAAAAATAACTTCCTGTCCAGGTTGCTGCGCCCAGAGCGAGTCGAGCATGTCACAGAGGGAGGAAATCTTCACATTATCCAACCATTGTACTGCGAGAGTAAAGTATGGAGAATGATGGCTTGGGTAAGATGGAGGCATAAGGCATGTCAGTGATATTGGAGCCAAGTGCTCGACACTGAATTTGGTTGGGTAATCATCAACACCCGGGAGTTCCACGGACACACTGATACCATCTGGAATTTCGCAATATACATAGATCTGCAAAGAATTGAAAACAAAAGGATAAGTGTAACACAATCTTTGTTGATTTTTTGGTAATTGCTGGGTCCTGGAGTCTGGAACCAATTAAAACAACAATAATTTCCTCAAGAAGATAATAAATATATAAAACAGATATACCTGGAAATACCGTGGTACAGAATTTTCACCAAGAATGTTTAAATTGTCTCCATAAATTGCCTCCAGTGCCAGCATCTATGCAATCATATACCAGAGAAAAATTACGACGGCGGAGATTTGAAATTTACTGTCGTGTACATTCATCTAGTTTCGAGAAAACCGATACTGCATTCGACATCTGTTTCTTGACACGTGTTTTGGCATAAAACTTTCTTCAGTTTAAGTCTGGCAGAACAAAGTACTCCCTCTGTAAAGAAATGTAAGAGCGTTTAGATCACTTTTATTTACAGTGGGAGTATGCAGTACTAACTTATATACATTCGCGGTTTTGTTTTATCAATTTCATCACTATTTTTGCATTCTAAAGGTGAAGGGAACTTGGAAGTGCCACTCTAATTCTGCAACCATCTTTTCTAGACCATCGATACAGAGCTGTGTGCCGTATGCAGGCTTTCACTTCAAAAGCTTTGTTTAGCTGGTCTTACGATATTTCGTGATCTTTATATCTGTGAGCCTGTTCCAGCTACTCTGAATCACAATCTACAGACTAGAGAACGGGTGTCCATGGACGCATTAGTTGCAACGGGCGTTTGTAATTTCCAGTTTGCGAACTGCGAACGGCCGGGATCACGAGAGGGATTCGCGACGCAGTTCCGGGAAATCCCTAGCGAGGTAGCAGTGGGAGTACCTCGTCTTGCTGGAGCTGGTCGTTGGAGCGCAGCTGCTCGTCGGGCAGATCGGGCTCCTCCCCCTGCTGGCTGTCCCGGAGCGCCATCTCGTGCAGCATCCTCACCAACTCCGGCGGCGGCGAGAGGGCGCCGCTTTCTCCGAGGGAGCCGCCGTGAGGACTCTCCATAAGCGGACCGTGGGTGGCGGCCGGAGCGGTCTTGGTTGTTGCTATGGTGCGCGTACGGAGGGATTTGGTTTTGCTCTCGCCCCGATTTGGGTGTGTGTAGTAATGTACACGGTTGAATACGAATCGCAACGGATACGAATTGCCTATGGAACCATGTCTATAGTCGGACGGGTTCAGCAAAACAGGAGTTCAACTAAAGTATCACCGGTTTGAACATGTTGAAAATTGGTAACATTTGAGCCAAAATTATTCCGAAGCGTTATTACCCGGCCTAAGATTTTTTTTCTCTCCCCGCGCGAACGTCTTTGTAGCCGTCCGATCAGCCGCACAAATTTTGAAGCAGGTCCCCTCGCCGCGTCACGGTTTGTGATCCATTCACGCAGACGAATGATGGTCGTGAACCTTCTTTCTCCTACCGGAGGAAGAGACAGATAGATCCCCTTCGTCCTCCATTTTTCTTGGACCTCTCACTTGCTCTCTTTTCCACTCAGGCGACCCCTCAGTTTGCTCCATCCCGACCGGTCCCCCGACGAGGGTGCTGCGACGGCTAGCCTGCGGATCTCAATGGTATGGCGCAAGCGCGGGGGCTCGTGGGAGGTGTGGTGCGGGGGCAGAGACTCCCGCGAGTTGTGCACGTGAGGGGGAGGGGGTAGCTTTTGGCGAGCGTGCATGTGGTGGAGTGGCGGATGATGGGGCTTGCCACGGAGCTCGACGGAATGGCGCCATTACTCGGGCTTGTGGTCGCGCCGTCCTGAACAGAGGCTCACGAGCGTAGGTGCGGCGGCGTGATAATGCACGCGGTGTGCGGTGGCCAAGAAGAGCCGACTGCCGACGAGTGATGACCCATGAGTATAGAGGATCAATCGTAGTCCTTTCCATAAGTAAGTGTGCCCAGTCCAACAAGAAGCAGAAGGAATTGATAGGCGATTTTCAGCAAGGTATTCTCTACAAGTGTTGCAAGATAGATTTGATAAATAGTTTGATAGCAAGATAATTGGTAATAAGTAACAAGTAACAAAGTAGTAAGGTGTAGCAAGTGGTCAAATAATTAATTATGCTAAGGATAAGCTGATGATACTTCTTATAGTGATTAAAACGCTCCTGAGGACGCACAGAAATTTCGTCAAGTTATTTTCACCATGACTCATCGACTTCGTATTCATTGCCTTGATAAGTGTTATGTGGGTGGACCGGAGCTAAGGTACTGTTCTTACTTGAACAAACACCTACTTATAAGTATACCCCTAGGTAAGTATCCGCAAATACAAGAGAAGTAACTAAGATAAATGTAACAATAGTATTAAACATGTAAATCCAAAAGTATCCCTCACGGAACAATTCACAACTGAGGTTTAGGCTTCTATCACTCCTACAACCCATCATCTACAAACTAATTCCATGATGCCTTCGCTAGGCCCAAAGATGATGAAGTGTCATATAGTCAACGTTCACATAACACCACTAGAGGAAGAACAACACAACATAATATCGAAACATTGAACGATGATCAACTTCACATGATTACTAATAAGACTTCTTCCATATCCTCAAGAACAAATAGAACTACTCACAACTCATCTTATTAAACATGATCAGAGGGTATATGGTATGAATATGTGATTAACAATCTGAACATAATAATATTCCACAAAGTAAACTAACTAGCGTCAACTACAAGATGTAATCAACACTACTAGCACCCCCAGGTACCAATCAGATGTTTGATACAAAGATTAAACACAAGAGATGAATTAGGATTTTTGTAAGTGCATCTAGTGCCACCCCTAGTTGGTTTTGGAGTATTGACGACAAAGTTGGTTGAGGGACTAATGCGTTTAAGAGAATTGCAGGATAACGCAGGTAGTGTCCCTCATTGATTCGGTTTACCTACCGGAGATGACCCCTAAAAATGTATGAAGACATTTAAGATAATTGTGGTATGAGAAGATATTCATATTGAAGACTATGACCTGAGAAGACATTTCGTGAAGACTATGGAGCACGAAGACTGTGTGGTTTTGTTGTTTCCTTTTCTTCTTTGTTGAGTCATAGGAACCACCGCACTATTAAGTGGGGTCCAAGTGAACTAAGTCAGAGTGACTGAAGTGATGCTCAACCCAAATCCTATGTCTTCGAGCGAAGACAATGAGAGCAAATCTTATCCAGAGCTGGATGAGTCAGCTTTGCTTGTAGCCCAAGTAAAGTTGCCATGTGTGTTTGAAATCTGACCATTGGAACACGTGTCAGTTCCTTAGTAACCCAGGGTCATTTCGGACATATCAGGTCGGGTTGCCTTGTGGCTATAAATATCCCACCCCCTACACCATAAATTGGTGGCTGCTCAGAGTTAGTGCACGGCTTTTGTCGTTTGAGAGCAACCCACCTCGAAGCCTTTGAGAGAGAGAAATCCTTGCGAGGACCAAGCCCAAACACTCAGAGCCAAAGAGTGTTAGGCATCATCAAGTCTTTACATGCATGTGACTGAAGACTTATTACACTTGAGGACTGTGTATCCTCCAGCCGATTAGGCGTCGCGTTCTGAGCATCCAAGAGTCATTGTGGATTGCCGGTGAACGAAGTCTGTGAAGGTTTGGAAGTCTACCTTGAAGACTTACCAGAGTGATTGGGCGAGGACTGGGTGTCTTTAGCTCAAGGGGAATAAGGTGAAGACGCGGTCTTGTGAGTTGAATCTCAGCCTCCCTAACCAGACGTACAGTTGTCACAGCAACTGGAACTGGTCCAACAAATCATGTGTCTTCAACAAGTGACTGGTTCTATCCTATCCCCTCCTTTACTTAAGTTTGTCTTCGTGAAGTCATTGCCTATCTGTTGTATCTGTTTGACTTCATTGCTTGACTACTACTATCGTTGATTGGCTTCATACTATCTTCTATCTTGATCCTTACTACTTAGCTGCTATTAGTCCTGTACTTTCACATCATTGTATACTTGACTATGGCTTGCTTATGGTAGTTTATCTTTCGTTGCATATCAACTAGGTCATTTCTATTGTTTATCTTCAAAACTGTCAAGTTTTGAAGACTTTCATAAAAATCGCCTATTCACCCCCCTCTAGTCGATACTAGCACTTTCAATTGGTATCAGAGCAAGGTACTCCCTTGTTCTGTGTGATTCGGTTTAACCACCTGGAGTTTTAGCTATGTCGACTGCAGGATTGAGGAACATATCTTGCCCCACCTTTGACGGTCATGAGTATCCCCGATGGAAGGCTATGATGAAGAAGTGACTCATGGCAATGGATAGCGAACTGTGGACCGTCACTGAGATTGGCCTCACTGATTTATGCAAGATGGCGGAGGCCGATGACATTCGCAAGTACACTCTATTGAAACTTACGGCGAAGGATGTCATCTGCTCTCATCTGTTCCGAAATCAGTTCAGGAATGTTATGCACCTCAATCACGTGAAGCTAATCTCGGACCGGCTTTTTGAGGTCTATGAAGGTCATCGCACTCGTTATGATCCATGGTTTGAGGACTACAAGGAGTCTCTTAAGGAGATTACCTTTGCACCTGAATCATCATCATCCTCATCATGCCTCATGGCAAGGGTGATAAGGTAACTGAATGCTACCTCTCTAAATCTAGCGATGATGAATCAGGTGATGAATTTGACCCCTGTTATGTCAAGCTTGCTTCCCTTGCCACTAAACAACAAAGAGTCTTGGAAAAGGTTCAAGACATGCTTAGTAAGAGCGATGATATGTTGGGTGAGGAAATGGATCAGTCAAAAGCTTTGGCTGAGTTTGACGCCCTTCAAGATCAACATAATGCTCTCTTGTCTGATCATGAGAAGCTTTCGTCTGAATATCTTCAAAGAAAGCTAGACCTTGAAAAGATAAGAGTGGATTATGAAGATCTTCAGAAGGAGCGCGGTTCATTACTTGCTCAACACATCAGCGTTACACAGAAAGAATTTGAACCACCATGTCTAAAATGCATTGAGCGTGATAATGCTACATCTGTTGTTGAATGTTCCACTTCGCTCATCGTTTCATTGTCTTCACCTACTGATGTGGTTGCTAACCCTCTGCGGAGGATACCACTATCATTGTTGATGAAAATGCTATGTTGAAGACATTGCTTGAAACAGGGGATGTACAAAAGTTTGAAGGACATCGGACACTCTGCGATGTCCTCAAAAGCGATTCTGAACCAAACCCTAGGAAAGAGGGTGTTGGGTTTGAGAGGAAAATGAATGTTGATGGCTCGTCTTTGGAAGCCCGAGCAAGACCCCAAAACCACATGGGTTCTTTGCAAAGGAACCTTCAAGAGATCCATCCACTTTATCTGGCTTTACATGCTAATTCTATTATTATTGATGAATCCTTTGATGCAAACTATAAGCTGTTCAAGAATCGAATGGTGAAGTGTTTACTGGTACATTGGTACTAACTACGAGAATGGACCACATGAAGAAGATCTGGGTACCTAAGCAGTACATTGAGAATCTTCCTGTGAATGTCATCATGACACCACCAAGGAAGAAGACAAACCCCAGACCTATAGCTTCATATGGCCCAAAGGCTTCATACAGATACATGACTCACTTGAGTCACCCCTAACGCCAATGTTTTGCAGGGAAATCATGCTCAGACTTATGAATATGAGCGTGTGTCTTCGAACTGCTATGTTCATAGGACTAAGAACTTTTCTGCCTATTCATATGAGTATCATTCTTCTCCTGCAAGGCTATTTGCTAGGGATCCAAAGCCAAAATTCTCAGATGCTACACTTAGACTCATTGCTTCTAAGCCACCCCTGAAGATGTGGGTGGCGAAGAAGAACTAACTTTCTTTTGCAGAGTACGGTCTCCAGCCAGCAATCAATGGCGTCCGATACTATTGCTGGGGACCTAAAACACATTAAGGACGCATGATAAAATATCTTACTATATACATTACATCTCGATCGCTTACCTGTCATACTATGTGTCCTAATCTTGATATAAGCTGTGACAATCCCTATATGTGCCAAATGCTTATGCTTCACAACTCTCTTGTGAAGCCTATCCTCCTAACTGCACTGTAGGGTACATCACCAAAAGCTTCAGAATGGATTATGGACAGTGGATGCACAAACCATATGACTGGTGATCGAAGCCTTCTCATGGACTCAACCTTACGACCATCCGACAAGAGTCACATCACGTTTGCTGGCACTGGTAAAAGCAAGGTATTGAGTCTAGGTAGAGTTGCAATCTCAAAGGATCAACACATGGATAAAGTGATGCTTGTTGAATCCTTTGGTTTCAACTTAATGTCTGTCTCAATGCTTTGTGACTTAAACATGATTGTGCTATTCGGAAAATATCGTTGCCTTGTACTAATGGAATCTGACAAGTCTCTAGTCTTTGAAGGGTATCAAAAAGATGATCTATACATGGTAGATTTCTCAGCAGGTCCACAGCTTGCCGTGTGTCTTCTCACAAAAGCTTCAGAATGCTGGCTCTGGCATCGAAGGCTAGGGCATGCTGGCATGAGGAACTTGCACTCACTCGTCAAGAAGAAGCATGTCATAGGCATCGAAGAGGTCAAGTTCAAGAAGGACCATCTATGTGGTGCCTGCGAAGCTGGAAAGATGACAAGGGCAAAGCACCCCTCGAAGACAATCATGACAACATCTCAACCTTTCGAGCTGTTACACATGGACTTATTTGGACCTACTTGTTACTCCACCCTCACAACAACTGCTTGTCTCTATGGCTTCGTCATTGTTGATGACTACTCAAGATACACATGGGTTCATATAATTCTCTACAAGACTGAAGTTCAAGATGTCTTCAGACGCTTCGCCAATCGAGCAATGAACAATTATGGAGTGAAGATCAAGCATATCAGAAGTGATAATGGCACTGAATTCAAGAACACCGGACTTGATCTTTATCTGGATACAATGGGAATCACTCATGAGTTCTCTGCTCCATACACACCTCAGCAAAATGGCATCGTTGAACGCAAGAACAGAACCCTCATTGAGATGGCTCGAACAATGCTTGATGAATACAAGACACCAAGAAAGTTCTGGCCTGAAGCTATTGATACATCATGTCACATCATCAACCGTGTTTACATCCATAAGCTTCTGAACAAAACATCCTATGAGCTCCTCACTGGCAAGAAGCCAAACGTCAGTTACTTCAGGGTATTTGGAGCTAGATGCTGGATCAAGGACCCCCATCACAAGTCAAAATTTGCACCTAAGGCTCACGAAGGCTTCATGCCTGGCTATGGAAAGGACTCACACTCCTACAGAGTCTTCAACCTCTATCTATCGTCGAAACTGTGGATGTGAGATTTGATGAAACCATTGGTTCACAAAGAGAACTCCTGCCAAGTACACTAGATGAAGCTCCTCCAAGCGAATCTATCAAGCTGATGGGAACTAGTGAAATCATGCCTTCTGAAGCTCAGCCTGAAGAAGAACTTATCATTTCTGCACCAAATCAACCTGAAGACAATGCTCAGACCGAAGACAATCCTTCCAATGATGACAATGATAAGCAAGAGCAAAGTCTTCATCCTGTTCATCCTCGTGTTGCAAATGAAGTACAAATTGAGAAGATAATCAACAGCATCAATGCACATGGTCCACTTACTCGCTCAAGAGCAACATAGTTAGCAAACTTTTGTGGGCACTTTTCATTTGTGTCAATATCAGAACCCAAGAAAGTTGCTGAAGCTTTTATGGAACCGGAATGGATTCAAGCTATGCAAGAAGAACTTCAACAGTTCAAGCTGAATTATGTTTGGGAACTTGTCAAGCGACCTGACCCTTGCAAGCATAATATTATTGGAACAAAATGGATATATCGAAACAAGCAAGATGAGCATGGCCAAGTCGTCAGAAATAAAGCACGTCTTGTGGCACAAGGATATACTCAAGTAGAAGGAATTGACTTCGATGAAACATTTGCTCCTGCGGCTAGGCTTGAAGCTATTCGCATACTGCTAGCCTACGCTAACCATCACAACATCTTGTTGTATCAAATGGATGTGAAGAGTGCATTTCTCAATGGCAAGATTGAAGAAGAAGTATATGTAGCTCAACCACCTGGCTTTGAAGATCCAAAACATCCTGATATGGTGTACAAGTTAAACAAAGCACTGTATGGCCTCAAACAAGCTCCTCGTGCATGGTATGATACGATCAAAGACTTCCTAAAGAGCAAAGGCTTCAAACCTGGATCCCTCGATCCTACACTCTTCACAAAGACATATGATGGTGAACTGTTTGTGTGCCAAATATATGTGGATGACATAATATTTGGCTGCACCAACCAGAAGTATACTGACGAGTTTGGGTACATGATGCAAGAGCAATATCAGATGTCCATGATGGGTGACCTGAAGTTCTTCCTTGGTCTTCAAATTCGTCAGCAAAGAAATGGCATCTTCATATCTCAAGAAAAATACCTCAAAGATTGTCTGAAGAAGTTTGGAATGGAAGACTGCAAAGGTTACATGACGCCAATGCCAGCCAAACACCACCTTGGTCCCGACGACAATGGTAAAGAGTTCGATCAAAAGGTATACCGCTCCATGATTCGTTCTTTACTTTATCTATGTGCATCTAGGCCAGATATTATGCTTAGTATTTGCATGTGTGCTCGATTCCAAGCGGCACCAAAGGAATCGCATCACTTAGCTGTGAAGCGAATTCTTTGATATTTGGCTTACACCCCAACACTCGGATTATGGTATCTAAAGGGCTCAAAATTTGATTTGGTTGGATTCTCGGATGCTGATTATGCTGGTGACAAGGTGGATCGCAAGTCTACATCAGGCACATGTCACTTTCTCGATCGATCACTTGTCATTGGTCTTCAAAGAAGCGAACTGTATCACTCTCAACTGCTGAATCTGAATACATTGCTGCTGGATCCTGTTGTGCTCAGTTTCTATGGATGAAGCAAACTCTCAAGGACTATGGCATCAATCTGAAACAAGTACCTCTCTTTTGCGACAACGAAAGTGCCATCAAGATAGCCAACAATCCAGTTCAGCACTCGAAGACAAAGCACATTGAAATTCGTCATCACTTTCTCAGAGATCATGTCATGAAGAAAGATATCGATATCATTCATGTCAACACTAAAGAGCAACTGGCAGATATCTTCACAAAGCCCTTGGATGAGAAAAGGTTTTGCAAGTTACGGTGTGAGCTAAATATCTTGGAATCCTCTAATGTCCTGTGATCAGGCACACATCCTAACACTTATGCATGTTGGTGACTTAGATGTGCAACACACGGCAATCTTGTATATCTTCAATCAATGAAGACTTACATTCTCGAGTGTGAATACATTAACATGGAATTTGACTTCAGAGCGCCACGATAATTGTGCGCCGTGTCTGGGTCTAATACTTCCTATATGGTGGGTAACGTCACCACCAAATTTCTTTGTTTGAAGTGTTTCACTTATGCGTTATTTTGCAATGACTTCGCTTGGTTTGTCTTCGCCTTCAATTTATCTTCATGATTTTCTTCACTATGATGATTTGATTGCTTTATATATATATATATATATATATATATATATATATATATATATATATATATATATATATATATATATATATATATAGACACACACACACACACACAGTGTTCTCCTCTCTACAAAGATTCACTTATAGCTATGTCTTCAAGTTGAATCTTTTGAACTAAGTGAATGTGATCGGACCCTAACCTCTCTATGCTTTCAATCTCAAACTCTATATGTCCAAATCATATGCATTCTATTGAAACTGTCAAATGTCTTCTATGTGTCCTAGTCAGCAGAAGGCACAGAGACAAACATTAAGTCTGTTTTAAATAACTCATCTTTATTGTTGAAATCCGGAGAAGCCGGAACAACCATCCGACATGCCTGGCGGACGTGGGAACGTGGGACAACTCTGAGTATGTTGCATGCTTGCCACGTGCCCCTCAGATGTGAACTGCCAGGGGCACCAGCGTAATTGTGCTGTGCCGCACACCTACTTATAAATACTTGTCCCCTGCGGTAAGAAATCCTTCTTCCACCTCTCCACCTCGTCGAAATCCTAGCGCCACCGCTAGCTCTCGACTACGCCGGCGACGAAGTGCTTAGTTGTCGCGACTTCTCCGACGCCGTCCTCACGCCGGCCGCGGACATCGTCCTCTCCGCCGTCGCCAAGTTAGGGCACGGTGGGCTGAACTGCTCGGTCTCCTATTCATCCCATCTAGCAGTTCTTCGTGCGGTAATTATAACTCTATTTTTACCACCTTTTTGATCTTCAAGATTCATCCTACTTACCGAAAGTGGTTTCTGTCTATACAATGTTAGATCTATTCAGTCTGCATCTCATACTGCCTAGTCTATTCACTTAGATTTCCTATCTAGTTTGATTCCTCACTTGTACTTATTCACGGATTGGTACAAATCTGGAACCAACTTACCTCATATAAGTGAATGTCTTCACATCATGAGGACAATGTCTTCAAACCGATTTATCTTCAAAATATTCTGAGAATGCATATGACCTCTTCCCCTTCCCTCGCATCTCTAATGCTGTCACAGGTACATGTCCATGGGAGAATCCCTTGGTTCTCATAGTCTGCATTCGTTTGCAGAATACTTACAGCATTATATCAACTCTCCTGAAGCCAGTTCCTGCTTGACCAGCAAGCGTAAGTCTCTGAAGCCTTTGAACATATTGAAGCCATTCAGTTTGAAGTTCATGGCATCAGAAAAATCAGCAAGGAAGGGTGGCAGACAACGCCGAGAGGGAACATCCAAAGATCTTCCTAATGACCTAGGAGAGCTCTACAAGACAGATCCTGAAGAGACTTATCATCAGCGCAAGACACGAATCCAATGGATTCGACGCTATTGGGCTGAAGAATGGTTCAAATACAAATTTGTGACCAAGGAATATACATAGAAGAATGCTATCAAAAGTCCTTGGGGCGATATTCTCTATCGAGGCCTTCAACCCAAGAACAGAGATGAAGCTATTGCTCAAGGTTTCCATCCTTGCATGGTCCGTGGACCTCAGCCTGAGATCGCCGATCCCACATCATTACTCTAGTGTCGTGATGATGCTCTCTTCAAGCGCAACTTCAGCACGCCAAGGCTTCGGCCAAGGAAAACAAGAAGTCTTTGGGATTAGACTTCAACCCTGGTCCCTCTGCTCCCCGTGCCGACGGCTCTCATGATGCAGAACCTAATGTCATCGGCCCCTTCTCCAACCTCGATGGCCTCATCACCTACATCTTGGTCCAAGGTGCCAGGGTAGATCATTCTGATGATGATGCTGACACTGATGAAGTCCCTGTTGGGGAACGTAGTAATTTCAAAAAAATTCCTACGCACACACAAGATCATGGTGATGGCATAGCAACGAGAGGGGAGAGTGTAGTCCATGTACCCTCGTAGACCGTAAGCGGAAACGTTATGACAATGCAGTTGATGTAGTCGTACGTCTTCACGATTCGACCGATCCAAGCACCGAACGTACGACACCTCCGTGTTCAGCACACGTTCAGCTCGATGACATTCCCCGGGCTCCAATCCAGCAAAGCGTCGGGGATGAGTTCCGTCAGCACGACGGCGTGGCGACGATGATGATGTTCTACCGGCGCAGGGCTTCGCCTAAACTCTGCGGCGATATGACCGAGGTGGAATATGGTCGAGGGGGCACCGCACACGGCTAAGGAACGATCCGTAGATCAACTTGTGTGTCCTAGGGTGCCCCTCCTATATATAAAGGGGAGAGGAGGAGGGGGCGGCCAAGGGAGAGGCATACAGGGGGGCAATCCTACTCCAAGTAGGTTTGCCCCCTTTCCTATTAGGAGTAGGAGAGGAAGGAAGAGAGGGAGGGAAGAAGGAAGGGGCGGCCCCCTCCCAGTCGTATTGGGCTTGGGGGGCGCCCCCTCCTTTGCTCCTTCTCCCTCCTTTCCACTAAGGCCCAATAAGGCCCATATACTTACCTGGGGGTTCCGGTAACCTCCCGGAGCTCCGGTATAGTCCCAATCTCATCCGGAACCTTCCAATATATCAATCCTTATGTCTCGACCATTTCGAGACTCCTCGTCATGTCCGTGATCACATCCGGGACTCCGAACAAACTTCGGTACATCAAAACTTATAAACTCATAATAAAACTGTCATCGTAATGTTAAGCGTGCGGACCCTACGGGTTCGAGAACTATGTGGACATGACCTAGAACTGTTCTCGATCAATAACCAATAGTGGAACCTGGATGTTCATATTGGCTCCTACATATTCTACGAAGATCTTTATCGGTCAAACCGCATAACAACATACGTTGTTCCCTTTGTCATCGGTATGTTACTTGCCCGAGATTCGATCGTCGATATCCAATACCTAATTCAATCTCGTTACCGGCAAGTCTCTTTACTCATTCCGTAATACATCATTTCGTAACTAACTCATTAGTCACAATGCTTGCAAGGCTTAAGTGATGTGTATTACCGAGAGGGCCCAGAGATACCTCTCCAACAATCGGAGTGACAAAACCTAATCTCGAATTATGCCAACTCAACATGTACCTTTGGAGACACCAGAGCACCTTTATAATCACCCGATTCTGTTGTGACGTTTGGTAGCACACAAAGTGTTCCTCCGGTAAACGGGAGTTGCACAATCTCATAGTTGTAGGAACTTTGTATAAGTCATGAAGAAAGCAATAGCAACATACTAAACGATCAAGTGCTAGGCTAATAGAATGGGTCAAGTCAATCACATCAGTCTCCTAATGATGTGATCTCGTTAATCAAATGACAACACATGTCTATGGTTAGGAAACATAACCATCTTTGATTAATGAGCTAGTCAAGTAGAGGCATACTAGTGACATTATGTTTGTCTATGTATTCACACATGTATCACGTTTCCGGATAATACAATTCTAGCATGAATGATAAACATTTATCATGATATGAGGAAATAAATAATAACTTTATTATTGCCTCTAGGGCATATTTCCTTGATCTCCCACTTGCACTAGAGTCAATAATCTAGATTACATAGTAATGATTCTAACACCCATGGAGTCTTGGTGCTGATCATGTTTTGCTCGTGAGAGAGGCTTAGTCAACGGGTTCGCAACATTCAGATCCGTATGTATCTTGCAAATTTCTATGTCTCCCACTTGGACTTGGTCCCGATGGAATTGAAGCATCTCTTGATGTGCTTGGTCCTCTTGTGAAATCTGGATTCCTTTGCCAAGGCAATTGCACCAAGATTGTCATAGAAGATCTTCATTGGTCCCGATGCACTAGGTATAACACCTAGATCGAAATGAACTCCTTCATCGAGACTCCTTCATTTGCTGCTTCGAAGCAGCTATGTACTCCGCTTCACATGTAGATCCCGCCACGACGCTTTGTTTAGAACTGCACCAACTTACAGCTCCACCGTTTAATAAAAATACGTATCCGGTTTGCGATTTAGAATCGTCCGGATCAGTGTCAAAGCTTGCATCAATGTAACCATTTACGACTAGCTCTTTGTCACCTCCATATACGAGAAACATATCCTTAGTCCTTTTCAGGTATTTCAGGATGTTCTTGACCGATGTCCAGTGATCCACTCCTGGATTACTTTGGTACCTCCCTGCCAAACTAATAGCAAGGCACACATCAGGTCTGGTACATAGCACTGCATACATGATAGAGCCTATGGCTGAAGCATAGGGGACTCCTTTCATTTTCTCTCTATCTTCTGAAGTGGTCGGGCATTGAGTTTGACTCAATTTTATACCTTGCAATACAGGCAAGAACCCTTTCTTTGCCTGATCCATATTGAACCTTTTCAACACTTTATCAAGGTACGTGCATTGTGAAAGTCCAATCAAGCGTCTTGATCTATCTCTATAGATCTTGATGCCTAATACATAAGCAGCTTCACCGAGGTCTTTCATTGAAAAACTTTTATTCAAGTATCCTTTTATGCTATCCAGAAATTCTATATCATTTCCAATCAACAATATGTCGTCCACATATAATATTAGAAATGCTACAGAGCTCCCACTCACTTTCTTGTAAATACAGGCTTCTCCAAAAGTCTGTATAAAACCATATGCTTTGATCACACTATCAAAGTGTTTATTCCAACTCCGAGAGGCTTGCACCAGACCATAGATTGATCGCTGGAGCTTGCACACTTTGTTATCTCCCTTAGGATCGACAAAACCTTCCGGTTGCATCATATACAACTCTTCTTCCAGAAATCCATTCAGGAATGCAGTTTTGACATCCATCTGCCATATTTCATAATCATAAAATGCGGCAATCGCTAACATGATTCAGACAGACTTAAGCATCGCTACAGGTGAGAAGGTCTCATCGTAGTCAACCCCTTGAACTTGTCGAAAACCTTTCGCAACAAGTCGAGCTTTATAGACAGTTACATTACCGTCAGCGTCAGTCTTCTTCTTAAAGATCCATTTATTCTCAATGGCTAGCCGATCATTGGGCAACCAAAGTCCATACTTTGTTCTCATACATGGATCCCATCTCAGATTTTATGGCTTCTAGCCATTTTGCGGAATCTGGGCTCATCATCGCTTCCTCATAGTTCGTAGGTTCATCATGGTCAAGTAACATGACTTCCAGAATAGGATTACCGTACCACTCTGGTGCGGATTTTACTCTGGTAGACCTACGAGGTTCAGTAGAAACTTGATCTGAAGTTTCATGATCAATATCGTTAGCTTCCTCACTAATTGGTGTAGGTGTCACAGAAACCGATTTCTGTGATGAACTACTTTCCAATAAGGGAGTAGATACAGTTATCTCATCAAGTTCTACTTTCCTCCCACTCACTTCTTTCGAGAGAAACTCTTTCTCTAGAAAGGATCCATTCTTAGCAACGAATGTCTTGCCTTCGGATCTGTGATAGAAGGTGTACCCAATAGTCTCTTTTGGGTATCCTATGAAGACACATTTCTCCGATTTAGGTTCGAGCTTATCTGGTTGAAGTTTCTTCACATAAGATCGCTGCCCCAAACTTTAAGAAACGACAACTTTGGTTTCTTGCCAAACCATAGTTCATAAGGCGTCGTCTCAACGGATTTTGATGGTGCCCTATTCAATGTGAATGCGGCCGTCTCTAAAGCATAACCCCAGAACGATAGCGGTAAATCAGTAAGAGACATCATAGATCGCGCCATATCTAGTAAAGTACGATTACGACGTTCGGACACACCATTTCTTTGTGGTGTTCTGGGTGGCGTGAGTTGTGAAACTATTCCGCATTGTTTCAAATGTAAACCAAACTCGTAACTCAAATATTCTCCTCCACGATCAGATCGTAGAAACTTTATTTTCTTGTTACGATGATTTTCCACTTCACTCTGAAATTCTTTGAACTTTTCAAATGTTTCAGACTTGTGTTTCATTAAGTAGATATACCCATATCTGCTCAAATCATCTGTGAAGGTGAGAAAATAACGATATCCGCCACGAGCTTCAACATTCATCGGACCACATACATCTATGTATGATTTCCAACAAATCTGTTGCTCTCTCCATAGTACCGAGAACGGTGTTTTAGTCATCTTGCCCATGAGGCACGGTTCGAAGTACCAAGTGATTCATAATCAAGTGATTCCAAAAGTCCATCAAGATGGAGTTTCTTCATGCGCTTTACACGATATGACCTAAACGGCGAAAGCCACAAATAAGTTGCACTATCATTATCAACTCTGCATCTTTTGGCTTCGACATTATGAATATGTGTATCACTACTATCAAGATTCAATAAAAATAGACCACTCTTCAAGGGTGCATGACCATAAAAGATATTACTCATATAAATAGAACAACCATTATTCTCTGATTTAAATGAATAACCGTCTCGCATCAAACAAGATCCAGATATAATGTTCATGCTCAACGCTGGCACAAAATAACAATTATTCAGGTCTAAAACTAATCCCGAAGGTAGATGTAGAGGTAGCGTGCCAACCGCGATCACATCGACTTTGGAACCGTTTCCCACGCGCATCGTCACCTCGTCCTTGGCCAGTGCTCGCTTATTCCGTAGTCCCTGTTTAGAGTTGCAAATGTTAGCAACAGAACCAGTATGAAATACCCAGGTGCTACTGCGAGCTCTAGTAAGGTACACATCAATAACATGTATATCACATATACCTTTGTTTGCCTTGCCATCCTTCTTATCCGCCAAATACTTGGGGCAGTTCCGCTTCCAGGGTCTAGTCTGCTTGCGGAGAAGCACTCGATTTCAGCTTAGGTCCGACTTGGGTTTCTTCTCTTGAGCAGCAACTTGCTTGCTATTCTTCTTGAAGTTCCCCTTCTTCTTCCCTTTGCCCTTTTTCTTGAAACTAGTGGTCTTGTTGACCATCAACACTTGATGCTCCTTCTTGATTTCTACCTCCGCAGCCTTTAGCATTGCGAAGAGCTCGGGAATTGTCTTGTTCATCCCTTGTATATTATAGTTCATCACGAAGCTCTTGTAGCTTGGTGGCAGTGATTGGAGAATTCTGTCAATGACGCTATCATCCGGAAGATTAAGTCCCAGTTGAATCAAGTGATTATTATACCCCAGACATTTTGAGTATATGCTCACTGATAGAACTATTCTCCTCCATCTTGCAGTTGTAGAACTTATTGGAGACTTCATATCTCTCAATCGGGGCATTTGCTTCAAATATTAACTTCAACTCCTGGAACATCTCATATGCTCCATGACGTTCAAAACGTCGTTGAAGACCCGGTTCTAAGCCGTAAAGCATGGCACATCGAACTATAGAGTAGTCATCACTTTGCTCGCCAGACGTTCACAACATCTGGCGTTGCTCTTCAAAGAGGCACTGCACCCAGCGGTGCTTCTAGGACGTAATTCTTCTGTGCAGCAATGAGGATAATCCTCAAGTTACGGACCCAGTCCGTGTAATTGCTACCATCATCTTTCAACTTTACTTTCTCAAGGAACGCATTAAAATTCAACGGAACAACAGCATGAGCCATCTATCTACAACAAACATAGACAAGCAAAATACTATCAGGTACTAAGTTCATGATAATTAGTTCAATTAATCATATTACTAAAGAACTCCCACTTAGACAGACATCTCTCTAGTCATCTAAGTGATCACGTGATCCAAATCAACTAAACCATAACCGATCATCATGTGAGATGGAGTAGTTTTCAATGGTGAACATCACTATGTTGATCATATCTACTATATGATTCACGCCGACCTTTCGGTGTCTTGTGTTCCGAGGCCATATCTGCATATGCTAGGCTCGTCAAGTTTAACCTGAGTATTTTGCATGTGCAAAACTGGCTTGCACCCGTTGTAGATGGACGTAGAGCTTATCACACCCGATCATCATGTGGTGTCTGGGCACGACAAACTTTGGCAATGGTGCATACTCAGGGAGAACACTTCTTGATAATTTTTAGTGAGAGATCATCTTAAAATGCTACCGTCAATCAAAGCAAGATAAGATGCATAAAGGATAAACATCACATGCAATCAATATAAGTGATATGATATGGCCATCATCATCTTGTGCTTGTGATCTCCATCTCCGAAGCACCGTCGTGATCACCATCGCCACCGCGCGACACCTTGATCTCCATCGTAGCATCGTTGTCGTTTCGCCATCTATTGCTTCTACGACTATCGCTACCGCTTAGTGATAAAGTAAAGCAATCACAGAGCGTTTGCATTTCATACAATAAAGCGACAACCATATGGCTCCTGCCAGTTGCCGATAACATCGGTTAAAAACATGATCATCTCATACAATAAAATATAGCATCACGTCCTGACCATATCACATCACAACATGCCCTGCAAAAACAAGTTAGACGTCCTCTACTTTGTTGTTGCAAGTTTTACGTGGCTGCTACGGGCTTTAGCAAGAATTGTTCTTACCTACACATCAAAACCAGAACGATAGTTCGTCAAGTTAGTGCTATTTTAACCTTCGCAAGGACCGGGCGTAGCCACACTCGGTTCAACTAAAGTTGGAGAAACTGACACCCGCCAGCCACCTGTGTGCAAAGCACGTCGGTAGAACCAGTCTCGCGTAAGCGTACGCGTAATGTCGGTCCGGGCCTCTTCATCCAACAATACCGCCGAACCAAAGTATGATATGCTGGTAAGAAGTATGACTTGTATCGCCCACAACTCACTTGTGTTCTACTCGTGCATATAACATCAACGCATAAAACCTGGCTCTGATGCCACTGTTGGGGAACGTAGTAATTTCAAAAGAATTCCTACGCACACACAAGATCATGGTGATGGCATAGCAACGAGAGGGGAGAGTGTAGTCCACGTACCCTCGTAGTCCGTAAGCGGAAGTGTTATGACAACGTGGTTAATGTAGTCGTACGTCTTCACGATTCGATCGATCCAAGCACCGAATGTACGGCACCTCCGTGTTCAGCACACGTTCAGCTCGATGACGTTCCCCGGGCTCCAATCCAGCAAAGCGTCGGGGATGAGTTCCGTCAGCACGACGGCGTGGCAACGATGATGATGTTCTACCGGCGCAGGGCTTCGCCTAAACTCCGCGACAATATGACCGAGGTGGAATATGGTGGAGGGGGGGGGGACCGCACACGGCTAAGGAACGATCCGTAGATCAACTTGTGTGTCCTAGGGGTGCCCCCCTCCCCGTATATAAAAGGGGAGAGGAGGAGGGGGCCGGCCAAGGGGAGAGGCACGCCCTAGGGGGCAATCCTACTCCAAGTAGGTTTGGCCCCCCTTTTCCTATTAGGAGTAGGAGAGGGAAGGAAGAGAGGGGAGGGAAGAAGGAAAGGGGGGGGTGGCCCCCCTCCCAATTCGGATTGGGCTTGGGGGGGTGCCCCCTCCTTTGCTCCTTCTCCCTCCTTTCCACTAAGGCCCAATAAGGCCCATATACTTACCGGGGGGTTCCGGTAACCTCCTGGAGCTCTGGTATAGTCCCAATCTCATCCGGAACCTTTCCGGTATCCAAATATATCCGTCCAATATATCAATCTTTATGTCTCAACCATTCCGAGACTCCTCGTCATGTCCGTGATCACATCCGGGACTCCGAACAAACTTCGGTACATCAAAACTTATAAACTCATAATAAAACTGTCATCGTAATGTTAAGCGTGCGGACCCTACGGGTTCGAGAACTATGTAGACATGACCTAGAACTGTTCTCGATCAATAACCAATATTGGAACCTGGATGTTCATATTGTCTCCTACATATTCTACGAAGATCTTTATCGGTCAAACCACATAACAACATACGTTGTTCCCTTTGTCATCGGTATGTTACTTGCCCGAGATTCGATCGTCGGTATCCAATACCTAGTTCAATCTCGTTACCGGCAAGTCTCTTTACTCGTTCCGTAATACATCATTTCGTAACTAACTCATTAGTCACAATGCTTGCAAGGCTTAAGTGATGTGTATTACCGAGAGGGCCCAGAGATACCTCTCCGACAATCGGAGTGACAGAACCTAATCTAGAATTATGCCAGCTCAACATGTACCTTTGGAGACACCTGTAGAGCACCTTTATAATCACCCAATTACGTTGTGACGTTTGGTAGCACACAAAGTGTTCCTCCGGTAAACGGGAGTTGCACAATCTCATAGTTGTATGAACTTTGTATAAGTCATGAACAAAGCAATAGCAACATACTAAACGATCAAGTGCTAGGCTAACAGAATGGGTCAAGTCAATCACATCATTCTCCTAATGATGTGATCTCGTTAATCAAATGACAACACATGTCTATGGTTAGGAAACATAACCATCTTTGATTAATGAGCTAGTCAAGTAGAGGCATACTAGTGACATTATGTTTGTCTATGTATTCACACTTGTATCATGTTTCCGGATAATACAATTCTAGCATGAATGATAAACATTTATAATGATATGAGGAAATAAATAATAACTTTATTATTGCCTGTAGGGCATATTTCCTTCAGCGCCAGCTCCTCCTCCAAAGCCGCAGAAGCAAAAGAAGCTAAAGGCTTCTAAATCAGCACCTCCAAAAGCTTTACTTGCGAAGCCCCTGGCCATTGCACCTCCTGAAGCCAGTGTGCAGTCTGAAGATCAATCCCGTATCTCCAAGAAGACGGAGAAGAAAAAGCAAATTGTCAGGCATACTGATCAAACCTAGACTCCTGCTGCCATTCTACGTGAAGAACCCATCGATCTGTCCAGCGATGAAGATCTTGCTGATGATGCCCTTGAGCAACTGATAAAGAGCAAGGAAGAAGCAGATATCTTCAACAACTTGCCTCTCTTTGATGTGGCAATCATCCATAACTTCATTGATGAGTGGTTTGACACACCAAATCTCAGCTTTGAAGATCTGCAGCTTCCCATTGGCCTAAGCGTCTCTTTCAATGGCGCCATTGCTTCCGAGCTAGCTCTCGTTTAGCGCATCGTTGAGTTGAAGAACAAAGTTGATTATGAGAAGGCTCAGTTCAAGAAGCATGTGGCGAAGCTCAGTGTGCAAGATGTCAGAAACTTCAAAGTGATGCTGCATGAGCTTAAAGAAGCCTTTCTCAAGAAGCGCCAAGAAGCCCAAGGCTCCCGCGAGCGTATGAAGAGTTTGGCTGACAAGTGTGTGCTTGCCTACAATGAGGCTGAGAAGCGCAAGTCTCTTGGCCGTCCTGGCATTGACCCCAGGATGGCTGCAAAGAAAAAGAAGAAGCTCTCTACTGCCCAACCTGTGCCTTCAAATCAAGAAGCCCCTCGCATTATCTTCCCCAGCAGCATGACTGGCTCGAAGCCAAAGGTCACCACAACCGCTTCAGAACAGAAGAAGACGAGGGCTGTTGAGGCTGAAGCCAGGAAAAGGAAGATTCCTGAAGCCTCAGATGCTGCTCCCTCCAAGAAGAAGCGCAAGACCAAGAAGAATCGGGCTGCTTCCACAGAGCCGTTGGTTGTTGAACCCTTTTGAGTGGTTCGCCCCGTGTCTGAATATCAAGAAAGACGGATGATAGTTCATGAGCCTGCTCCCACAGAGGCTCATGAAGCTGAAGACATTCCAGCAGCTGAACCCACCGCTGCTGAAGACATTGGTCATGATGACAATGTTGAAGATGATGACGTTCTTCCTCAGATCGAACACAATGTGGTATCATCGCCTGTTCTCACGAACAACGAACTCATCAGCATTGGTCGTCCTCTGATGCGAACTGCTCAGGATGCATCGTGGGCTGATCACCCACAGCAACAAGACTCCCCCAGTACTCCCCAACAACAACAACAAGCTACACCACCCGTGCAAGAAGAAGATGAAGACTTTGAGGCCCAGCCAACTCCATCTCCAAAGGCGTTGCCAGCATTTTGCAGGCTTTGCAAAGGACAAAGGCCTCAAGTCCCTCTGTCGAGTGTTCCAGAAGGAGAAGTGCAACACCAACCTGTTGCATGTCAAGTATTTTCTGAACCCACTCCAATTGTGAATGTCTCCTCGTCTGAAGCCCAGGCTGCTGAAGACACTCCGCCTGCATCAGCCGATGCAAATCAAGAAGACGTGCGTGTCCCTACTCCTCCCGTTAATGAAGAAGTTGTTCCTGATGTGGACGTGCCGTTGCCCGACCGTCCTGCTCGTCAAGTGGAGGTTGAAAATGTTGAAGCTGCCACCACCAACGCTAATGAAGCCAATGACGTTGTCATGGCTAAAGCTAATGTGGAGCTTGAACCAACCAGCGTGCCTGAAGCCAATGAGGCGACTACTCCTGAAGCACATGTTGTGTAGCCTGAAGCCTCTGATGTTGCCACTGCTCCTGTTCCGCCACCAAGGCCCCATACAATTGAGCAAGCATACAGTCATGGTCAGCTAACCACTGTCCGATGGCCCATTCTGGTACCACCGCCTACTGCCTCTGGACCTCAATTCGATTATCATGTTGAGCATAGGCCTCAGGTCCAGAAACCAAAGCCAAGATTGCCAAGGTTTCCAGGTACTGCAAACTCACCAGGGTCCTTCAATGCTAATGGCTTCAAAAGCCACAATACCTTCTTTGATAGCGCCAAGAACCCCTACTCAAAGCCAAGGATATCATCAGATCGTTGCTGGAGCTATCAACATCGAAGCTATTACTCCTGCGTTCTGTATGATCAAGGGCGCATTTTCCCTCATATGCGCCTCGACACTGAAGCCATTGCTGGACTGTCGTGCTTAGAAGAAGCACTTGACTGTTTTCGTGATGCTAGCCTGCTCAGCTTTGTGACTGACAAAGAACATTGGAATGAAGAACTTCTGCTTCAATTCTATGCTACCCTCCACATTCGCGGCTACAACAGAGATATCAAGACATGGGTTCTCGAGTGGATGACCGGAAATGTTCATCATGAAGCCAAAGCTCTGGATGTCATTGAGCTTACTAGCCTAGCCACTCCAGGAGAGCTATATGAACCTGATTGTCAACTTCACCGCAATGCACTAGAGAGCATCTTCCATAAGCCAGAACCCAATATGAGCCAGATGTTGAGTATGATGAAGCCTTTGCCATCTGACGCTGAATATCCAACGGAGTTCTTTGTTGATGACCTTGAGTATCTGCCTCGCACCATATATCATATCATCAGGCGAACTCTATGGCCTATCAAAGGACATTCATCAGCTTCAAAGCTTGAAGGAGCCATGAAGACATTGGTCTTCTACATCCTCAATGGCATCAGCTTCAATACTCAGGAATTCTTCATCAGGCAACTTGCTGCTTCTGGATCTGACCTATTTGGTCTGAAGTTCTATGCTCCATGGGTCATGCGCCTCATCAAGCGACACTCATTTGTCAACTATCAACCCTCTGCTCGCAATCATGTGATCTTTTTACCAGAGGTTGATATGTCAGTTGAAGCCATATACTCTGACCCGGCCAAGAAGCCTCTTTGTCTTCAGAATGTCAAGCACCAAAGCTTCACTCAACCTATTGAATGCGTCCAGGCAACAACACGAATCTATCCAATGGCTGGAAATACTCGTCTGCCTCATCGTGCACCTACTGAAGCCACTGAAAGCACCATTGCACAAAGGCCTCGGAAGCGCTCTCGCATTCTCAATGACCGAGAACTTCTTGTGGCCCTTCATCAGAAACAAGATAAGCATCACTATTGGCTCAAGAGACAGATGCAAAGCCTCTTGGTGGATGTCAATCGCATTCGAAACCTTGCCACCAAGAATGCTTTTGTTGCTCATGAGACCTGCTGGCGATCATGGAAGAGTTTGACGCTGCTTAGTGCTGAAGCAGATCTTCAAGACGATGGCTTCAATGAAAGATTCAAGTTTGACTCCACTCCTCCACGGACTGCTGTCCTACGTCGAACTCCATCCCTTGAAGACTCTGACTATTCTTCCTCTGCGGCAACCGTGAATGCCAGAGTGATCGATGATGAAGATGATGCTACTTCACCGCCACCTACTGCTGCATGCACCGACACTGCACCAAGCACGTCTGCACCGCCAACCGACAATGACAACCCTGCTGCTTCACCTACTCATGAGGACGAGTAGATGCTCTATGTCTTCAAACCTTTTTGGTCATTACTGACAAAAGGGGGAGAAGCGTATGAGTTGATAGTCTTCAAGCGGGTTCATATGGGCGGTTGCATTATATTTTGCCTCGTGCTTACAACTCTTGCTTTTGAAACATTTGGTTCTTTGAGTTGTAACACTTAAACTCGATGGTCGTCTGCTACTTATTTGCTTTACTGTGATGCGATGGTAAATTCTGCATATGCGATGATAACTTCCGCATTTAGATCATTCTGCAGATGTCCATTTTTCATTATGCATGTCATTCTACTTGCTATATCAGTTCATGCATGATGAATCATCTTCATAAGTTGAAGTGGATCTCCACAAGTACAACCTGCCATGTGCATTTGCATTCCAAAAGCAAATTACTTATATGCACATCTTCAGGGGGAGCCCTTGCTACTTATGAAGAAAAATACACCATCCTTTACAATTTCACATACTTTATCCCCGTTGAAAACTTCAACCAGTTTGTCATCAATCACCAAAAAGGGGGAGATTGTAAGTGCATCTAGTGCCACCCCTAGTTGGTTTTGGAGTATTGACGACAAAGTTGGTTGAGGGACTAATGCGTTTAAGAGAATTGCAGGATAACGCAGGTAGTGTCCCTCATTGATTCGGTTTACCTACCGGAGATGACCCCTAAAAATGTATGAAGACATTTAAGATAATTGTGGTATGAGAAGATATTCATATTGAAGACTATGACGTGAGAAGACATTTCGTGAAGACTATGGAGCACGAAGACTGTGTGGTTTTGTTGTTTCCTTTTCTTCTTTGTTGAGTCATAGGAACCACCGCACTATTAAGTGGGGTCCAAGTGAACTAAGTCGAGGATCAAGTGATGCTCAACCTAAATCCTATGTCTTCGACGAAGACAATGAGAGCAAATCTTATCCAGAGTGGATGAGTCGACTTTGCTTGTAGCCCAAGTAAAGTTGCCATGTGTGTTTGAAATCGACCATTGGAACACGTGTCGGTTCCTTAGTAACCTGTGGTCATTTCGGACATATCAGTCGGGTTGCCTTGTGGCTATAAATATCCCACCCCTACACCATAAATTGGTGGCTGCTCGAGTTAGTGCACGGCTTTTGTCGCTTGAGAGCAACCCACCTCGAAGCCTTTGAGAGAGAGAAATCCTTGCGAGGACCAAGCCCAAACACTCGAGCCAAAGAGTGTTAGGCATCATCAAGTCTTTCTCATCATGTGACTGAAGACTTATTACACTTGAGGACTGTATCCTCCACCCGATTAGGCGTCGCGCTCGAGCATCCAAGAGTCATTGTGGATTGCCGGTGAACGAAGTCTGTGAAGGTTTGGAAGTCTACCTTGAAGACTTACCAGAGTGATTGGGCGAGGACTGGGTGTCTTTAGCTCAAGGGGAATAAGGTGAAGACGCGGTCTTGTGAGTTGAATCTCTCAGCCTCCCTAACCAGACGTACAGTTGTCACAGCAACTGGAACTGGTCCAACAAATCATGTGTCTTCAACAAGTGACTGGTTCTATCCTATCCCCTCCTTTACTTAAGTTTGTCTTCGTGAAGTCATTGCCTATCTGTTGTATCTGTTTGACTTCATTGCTTGACTACTACTATCGTTGATTGGCTTCATACTATGTTCTATCTTGATCCTTACTACTTAGCTGCTATTAGTCCTGTACTTTCACATCATTGTATACTTGACTATGGCTTGCTTATGGTAGTTTATCTTCCGCTGCATATCAACTAGGTCATTTCTATTGTTTATCTTCAAAACTGTCAAGTTTTGAAGACTTTCATAAAAATCACCTATTCACCCCCCTCTAGTCGATACTAGCACTTTCAGTTTTGAGATGAGATGGTGCTGCTGAAGATATTGATGAAGATAATGATTCCCATGATGATGAAAGTTGTTTGTGACGACAAAGGCTTCGATTTCCTCCTTCTGAAGGGAGGTATCTTCGGCGAAATCGCTCTGCCGGAGAGAAAAAGTGCTCTTTTCCTGGTTTCTCCTCGAGACGGCGGTGGAAAGTCCCAAAACTCTTCTCTTATTTTTTTCTAGGGCAAATAGGAATTTATGGCGAAGGAAGTCGGGGGAGTCATGAGGGCCCACATGGACAAGTGGTGTGGTTAGGGGGTGGTAATGCCACCTGCCCATGTGGCTGGCTCGTGGGACCCCTCTGGCATATTTTTACTCCACAATTCTTCATATATTCCAAAATAATTCTTCAAAAATCCACACTTCATTTGAAGCTCCGAAGAATTGTTATCTCTGTTATTGCTTTTTTAGTTCAGAATTCCAGCTACCGGTAATCTCCCTCCTTTAATGTATCTTGCATTTTAGGTGAGAGAAAAAGCATTAGAATTGCATCATATTGTGTATATAACACTGAAATAAGATAAATAACAGTAGCTAATTATGATGCAAAATGGACATATCATGGAGGTGCACGACAGCCAATGTTTCTTCTTTGTTGTCGACGCCAACGTGTTCCAGATATGGCAGAGTTTCAGCCACGGGGGATTGGTGCAATTGCTTATGCCGTCGACGCTGCTCCAAGGTTGCAGTGGACCTTGAGGTGACTATGGCGCCACTCAAGCCCTCATTTTGTTGTTGGTTGCGTGGTGTTTTGGAGGTCCTCGTGGTGTCGAATGAGTACTACATCATGTTGTTACATGCTACCGCCAGTAGTCGCGCCATTGTGCCCTACTCCCGCTAACGGTGTAATGGCCCAGGGTTGCCTCACTATGTCAGTTGCCGGCCTGGTGGCCCAGCTCGAGGACCCCTAAGTTGGTTCCGCCTTGGGCCACTATGGGCGACCTTGGCGTTCTACAAGAGGACTCCGGAAGCCTTGTCGTCCAAGTCTGGGAAGACGGATCCATGGAGGACTCCCCCTCCATCGACGTGGCCAACTAGGTTGTGTAGGGTCCCCAGTGTGTTATATAAGCCAGGTCTCGAGATAGTTGATAGATCATCTAGAATCCCCTGGTTGATACTTTACTTTCTACACCCTATCGCTATACACACACACAACAAGAGTAGGTTTTTACCTGCATCGAGAGGGCCCGAACCTAGGTAAACTCGCCTTCTTGTTTCCTCTTGTTGGAAATATGCCCTAAAGGCAATAATAAAATGGTTATTATCATATTTCACGTTCATGATAAATTTTTATTGTTCATGCTAGAATCGTATTGACCGGAAACTTAAATACATGTGTGAATACATAAACTACACCGTGTCCCTAGTATGCCTCTACTAGACTAGCTCGTTGATAAAAGATGGTTAAGTTTTCCTAACCATAAACATGAGTTGTCATTTGATAACGGGATCACATCATTGGAGGAATGATGTGATGGACAAGACCCAGCCATAAGCTTAGCATCAGATCGTTTAGTTTATTTGCTATAGCTTTCTTCATGTCAAGTATGTGTTCCTTAAACCATGAGATCGTGTAACTCCCTGACACCGAAGGAAGACTTAGTGTGTATCCAAACGTCACTTCATAACTGGGTGATCATAAAGGTGCTCTACAAGTATCTCTGAAGGTATCTCTTGGGTTGGCATGGATCAAGACTGGAATTTGTCACTCCATATGACGGAGAGATATCTTTGGGCCCTCTCAGTAATACAACAGCTTCAAGAGCTTGCAAGTAATGTGACTAATGAGTTAGTCATGGGATCTTGTATTACAGAACCAGTAAAGAGACTTGCTAGTGACGAGATTGAACTAGGTATGGAGATACCGATGATCGAATTTCGGGCAAGTAACGTATCAATGGAGAAAGGGAATTGCATACGGGATTAACCGAATCCTTGACATCATGGTTCAACCGATAAAAGATCTTCGTGGAATATGTAGGAATCAATATGGGCATCCAGGTCCCGCTATTGGTTATTGACCTGAGAGGTGTCTCGGTCATGACTACATGATTCCCGAACTGCAGGGTCGCACGCTTAACGTTCGTTGACGCTAGAGTAGTATTGGGATATTTGATGATTGGTAAATGAATGTTGTTCAGAGTCCCGGATAAGATCTCAGATGTCATAAGGAGTCTCGTGATGGTCGAGAGGTAAAGATTTATATATGGGAGGTCATATTTTGGGTTCCGGACAGATGTGCAGTTTTTTCGGTATTGTACCATGAAGCTTCTAGAAGGTTCCAGAGGATTCCGGAGTGGTCCGGGAGTCCACGAGTGGGTCCACCATGACCCAATTTCTAACATAGGCTGAGGGGAGGCGCGCTGGTCTTATTGGGCTAGGCACACCAAGTCCTCAACAACCCATGTGGCTAGGGAAGGAAAAAAAGGAGTCCTAGTAGGAATAGGATTGGACTTGGAGTCCAAGTCCTCTCCCCTTGCATGCGCCCTAGGGCTTGGAGGGGATATTCCCCACGCCCCTCCACCTATATATAGAGGGAAGGGGCGCCCCAAGAGGACACACCAAGCCCTTCGTGCCCCTCTCTCTCCCGCTACTCCATAGTTCCTCCGTCCTGATCGTTCTAGTAGCGCTTGGCAAAGCCCTGCTGAACTAGCTCCACCATCATCATCATCACCATGTCACCATGATGGTTGTGATATCATCTACTTCTCCGCCTTCTTTTGCTGGATTAAGGAGGATGAGATGTCATCGAGTCGCACATGTGCTAAACTTGGAGGTGACGTCCATTCGACACTAGATCAGTTGGATCGTGATCGGATCGCGAAGAGTACAACTACATCAACCGTGTTATATACGCTTCCGCTTTTGGTCTACAAGGGTATGTAGACACACTCTTCCCTCTCGTTGCTATGCTTCTCCAATATAGATCTTGGGTGGTCGTAGGAATTTTTTTGATTTTCATGCTTCGTTCCCATCACCCCTCCGGTCTAATCACCTCTCCGCCCAAGCCTTCATTTCATTACTGGTTATGCGATATTTTGGAGGTCCTCGTGCTGCCGAATGAGTTCTGCATCATGTTGTTACATGCTCCCGTTAGTAGTTACGCTGCTGTGCCCTACTCCCGTTGTCAACGCGCTTGTCGTATCCGACGGATCTGAAGCTTCTCATGCAACCCCATGGGCTCATGACGCATCCCCGACCCGCAACTATAGGATCTCGAGCCACCTGCGTTGTTTCTCTAGCCCCTATATGAGGGGAGGGGCCATTGAACTCCTGCTTGTATCCTAACTTTATACCAAAATAGATGGCAAACATCGGCATATCTTGCATTCTAATTTTGCCATCTATGGTTGTATGTATGACACTCTCGTTGTTTTTGGTTGATGACAAACACTTTGTCCTCATTCCATTTTCATGAGGGGGGGGGGGTGAATTGCATTGTGAAGCTCATGCATCATGCATCCTAGGTTAATCATAATTTTTTGGTGCCCAATTATTCTGCAAGGTGGTGCTTCTATTGAAGATCTTTTTGGCCAAGCCTAAATAATAAATTTTGTTGCAGAAGGTACATAACTGAATATTCCCAACCTTTTTATAGTTTTTTGCAAATGTTTTATGCGGCTGATCGAGCCGCATCGAACAAATGGATGTCAATTTACTATCTAGGCACCCACATTAGAACGGTGGTCCATTACATATAATGGAATCTTTACCATGTATAGAACAGGAAAAATATTTTTCTGAGTTAATTAAATTTATCATCATCATGTCAAATTTACTGTTTGGATGTTTTGGCAACTCTAATCTTACCATGTCACCATTTTTTGTCCAAATAAGTGTTTTCATGGCAAACTTCCTTTGTAAGTGTTACCATGGGAACTTCATTACAATCGCAATGGACAAAACTTGCATTATGTCATAATAAATCCACTAGTCTTAGCATGGCAAATTCATTAAAATCATTATGGCAATTTTTTAAAAATATTTTACACACAACCTGATTATAATCAGTAAAGACTTACATTGCATCATGGTAATCCACTAGTCTTAGCATCACAAATTTATTAAATCGGCATGTAATTTTTTTAAACAATTTTACCATGGCATCTTCATTATAATCACAATGACAAATAAGTACATTACATGATGATGAATCCAATAGTCTTAGCATTGCACATTCAGGATAACCAACATGACAATTTTCATAAAAGTGTTACCATGACAATTTCATTATAATCAGAATGACAAATTCTTATACATCATGGTGAATCCAATAGTCTTAGCATGGTGAACTCATTATAATCAGCACATGTCAATTTTTCACCTGGCAACTTCATTATAATCACAATGGCAAGTCCACAAGTATTAACATGTCATATTCGTTGTAATCACCATTACATTTATTTTTTGAAATAATTTTCATCATGGCAATTGGCAAGTCATAAGGTTGTTGTGATTTTCATTGGCATCAATTAGAGCATAACAAATGTAAATTTCCCATGACATAAGCTTTTTCCACATTTTTCCATGAACTAGTGATAATGTATTTTTGAAAATTTCTATGATTTTTGTGTAGTTTTTGCCATGTTGTTTATATATACTTTCCATTGCGGTATATGAGAATTTACAAAAAAAATCTATAATCATGGCAAATTTTAGATAACAACAGTTTTTTAAAGTTGCCATGTGACTCCTTTTATAAGTTTATATATTTTTTCATGTGACTAATATTTTTTTTGTGCATTTGCCATGCTGAATATAGCAATAATTAATTTGCCATGTCAATGTACTACTCCCTTCGATACAAATTAATTGACGCACACTTAGTACACTCGAAGGGAGTATGTTCTTCCGAAATTTGCCATCAATTAGGGAACAAATATTATAAAATTGCCATGACATAAAAATTTCTACATTTGGTATGTACTAGTGGTTGGGGCCCGCCATTGCGGGCCGCTTGAGAGGAAGCTATGCGCACCTCACCATCATGTCAAAATCTTAAAAAACTATTCTCACATCACGTGGACATCACAACCATCTTAAAAGGAAAAAGAAAAAGCTTAGAAAAAATTCTCTCAAAAAAGTCTCCCTACCATTTAAAAAAACTCTAAAAAAAACTTTCTCACCGTGACCAACTAGCATGCGCCACATGGCGTAGCTGGTTGGCCACCATTCTAGTGCCTCTTATTTGGTATGTATTAGAGATCAATTTTCATAGCCATGGATAATTTAGAGATCGTTTGGCATTCAATGCACTATGCACTATGTTCATAGATTTTTTTTATTTGCCATGTCAATGTAAAATGCTCTTTTTGAATTTGTCTTCAATTAGAGAAAAAAATTCTAAATTTGCCATGACATAGATTTTTCTACATGTTCCATGAATTAGAGACTGTTTAATTTCATAGACCATGGCAAATTGTTGTGAATTAGAGACTGTTTGCCATGTCAATGTACTATGTTCTTTAAATTTGCCATGTATTAGCGATCTCTAAATTTTCCATTAAAAACTATCTCTAATTCATAAGTTTTTGTACATTTGCCGTGAATTAGAGATTGTTTAATTTAATAAACCATGGCAAATTGCTATGAAATAGGTATCATTTGCCATGTCAATGTACTATTACGATCTCTATTTTTTCATAGCATTTTTTAATTTGACATGTCAATGCACTATATTCTTTCCGAATTTGCCATCAATTAAAGAACACAAATTCTAAATTTCCCATGACATAATGTTTTCGACATATGCCATGAATTAGAGATTGTTTAATTGCATAGACCATGGAAAAATGCATTGCTAGACCATGTCAAATTTATTTGCACATAGATGGAAAAAATTATTTCCATAGCTAGCCATGGCAACTTTAGTTAATCCTGTATCGTTGCAAGTTTATTTTTAGTCCCATGGCAAAATTATTTTCACAGCAACGACGATTTAGTTTCATCATGGACCATGCCAAATTTTATTTCCTAGACCATGAAAATTTCGTTTTTAAAGACATGGAAATTTTATTCTCATAGCCACAGCACATTTATTTTTAGAATCATGACAACTTTAGTTTTTCCTGGAGCCGTGGAAAATTTATTTTCAGAACCATGACAATTATTTTTCACATGATCTTTTCATATGTTTGCAATGTTATCTTCACCACGACAAGTTTTGGTACATTACATGACACTTTTATTATTTTCTACCATGTCAAAATTATTGTGAGTGCATGTGATTTATATGTTATGATAAAAAAATATTGAGCATGCCATTTTTAATATAAGATCATGGAAATATTCATGTATGTCCTTTTTATTATTTAATAGGAAAAATTTCCATGTACTTGAAAATTTAGATGTCATGGCAAATTAAATTTCAGAGCTATGGCGAATTATTTTCCTGGACATTGACAAATTTTCATCTATACACATAAAAATGCATAGAATATATTTATTATTTTTAATTGTTGGCTATGCGGTAGTTTTATTATAAAAAAGGATGGAAAATTTGTACATTTTAGTGAATTAATTCGGATGCAATTATTTTCGCTTTTTCCCCATTTTGTGTGTGGTACTAAAGTCGGGCCCTTGTTTGGGCCCAATTTTCCTTACCACATGTTGTTTTCAATAGTGTCAAAGATTTTGATGTGAGGTGGTTTCCCACCAAAACACTCGTCCCCCCCCCTCCGACCTTGTTCGGTTAAACCTCTGTTGGAGAGGATTGTGGGGGAATTTGACTTGTAATGGATTTCATCCTCTCCAATCTGCTCAAATCCCCTTCAAACCCCTTGCAACCGGACAAGCCCTCCTAGGGAACAATCCTTTCATGCCGGATTCCCTCCCCAGTAATGTCGGTCGGGTATATGATCCTGATTGTTTTCCCTAGGTTATCACACAGATCACAACAAGAAAATTGGATATTCGACGCTTTGAACATGTGGCTCTGCAAAATTGCCACCATCAAGGTGAGGTTCTTAAAATTACCATCCAACTCATGAACACATTGATTACCATGCCATCTTCCTCTCTTTGATTGATTTATTTTTCCTTTTTACATATTTATAGACACCGGAAAGGACCGAACTGGCCCTATGGCTAGTACTAATGTTTTTTAGAAAAGATATCAAAGGGGATCTTATAACTATATTTTATCAAGGAAAACAGTGGGCAATACAATGAAAGACAACAAGAGATAAAAACAACCAACAAAAATTAAAATTACGTCAAAAAACCATACTGGGTGTCCTATTCCTTTGATTGTACGCCACGCCAGAGCCTGAAAAATGCACTAAACCAACTGTGAGAATAACGCCCTCTCATAAGTTGGTAAAAATAATGGTAGCAACAGTAGATACATGTAAGAATGCAAAAATAAAAATAGAGGTTGCATACCAGCAAAGTAAATCATGTTAAGGTGGATCCACCCTAATTGCATCTAGTAACCACAACTCCCAAACCTTTAGTCGTCGCCTCCTACCACCCCGTCCTCGTTGATGCGACAATGACAACTGCGACGCTTTGGCGCCGTTGCCTTCTTTGGAGGCGTTACTGCTAGAGAACATATCGCGTCGTCCTTGCTATGTCATGAGATGGTTGTTTTTGTTTGTCGATGGTCATTTTGATCGCTTCAGAGCTTTCTTTTTTCATCAATCAAGCTATAGCTTTGATCTTGTATGACTTCGCTCTTTGATGACGTGATTTTTCGTGTATGCGTCTTGATGTTGGTTGTGTGCATTCTAGTCATGTAGATGTCGGGTGTGTGTGCTCATTGGGTTTGACGAACCATGGATTCAGGACCTTTCTTTTGTGGGACACTCAAAGATAATAGGGCTTTCGAGAGGGCTCTTGCACCTCCCCAAGGGAGATTAACACTTCTCCAAAAGTGTGAAATTTGGGATACATCCTCATCTTCAATTTGTGGTTAATATGGTGTACAGATCCTTTACTATGTTTGTTTGCTAGATTGTTGCTCTATCATCAGAAGAGTATGATGATGCGCATGTACACGAATAGCTGGATGTCTTACAAAGCTGATTCATACATAAATTTACTCCTAAAACTTGGCCTAACAAGCCTCTTTTTATATGAATCTCCGATCACTTGTCCTTATGTTGCAAATTTCCAGAACTAAATGTCTCACTGTAAAAAAAGTACATGCCCACTCAGAGATTTGTAGAAAAAAAAGAAATACAAGACATTTGTTACCTTTTGCAGTCACCCAAGCATGAATATACTTTACTTTTTTGATATATATCTAAGAAAAACTGCCTTGATCATCAGGAAATTAATCATAATATGTTTGAATTGTACCACAAATATTAGGAAAAAAGCAGGCCATGTACATCTCACCTTCACAGCGGGCCATGCCCATGGTTTTACATATGAAAAGTTGCTGGATGAATGACGAAGTGTTAAGGAATTCAACTACTATGGTACTATACCTGTTGGGAATATAACTATTTGTGTAAGCCGCCCAGGAGGGGCCGGGTTACGCAAAGAGGATTCACCAGAGAGAAGCCCAAGACCAAGCATGAAGATGGCGGTTCAATAGAGGGCTTAAGGCCCACAGGCGAGTAAGGCCCATTGTAGTAAACCGCCATAATGGCATGACTTGTATCATAATGTAGATTTAACTAGTCACCGAGCCGGACACTGTTATAAGCCGGCCGGGACTCTGTAAGCCACAGGGCGTCAACCCGTGTATATAAGGGGACGACCTGCTGGTGGCTTAGAGCAAGAAACAACTCATCGAGAGCCGGGCATAGCGTATCTTGCTCCCTAGTCATCGAAACATCAATACCAAACCCAACTAGACGTAGGCTTTACCTTCACTGTAAGGGGCCGAACTAGTATAAAACTCTCGTGTCCTTTGTCCCGATTTAACCTCTTCAAGCTTTCTAGTTGCAATGGCTCCACAACTAAGTCCTTTCACGAGGACATATGACGTGACAATTCCACGACAGTTGGCGCCCACCGTGGGGCCAGCGCACAGTGGATTTGAGTTCTTGAAGGGCAACTTCGAAGGGCTCAAGGGATACGTAGTGGGTCGGATGACCAAGAGTCGTCGCGGCAAGATCTACATTGACGACGAAGGCTGGGGTCCCAACGCCGGCTCATTGAGTACGGATACTGGGTCCCCTTCGGCGGAATCCACGTCTTCATCGACCGGATCGGTGAGCTGGGCCCTGAGCCGGACAACTGCACCGACCTCGTCGAGACGGCTCAGTGTGCGAGGAAGACCCGGACTCAACCTGTTATGAAGCGTGCCTTCGTGGGCTGCATCCATGGAGAGGAACTTTCTGAAGGATCTGAAGATAGAGGTGAGACGGCCGTCCTCTCAGACGGTGATTCGTCCGCCGGTTCAACAGATTCGTTGTACCAAGTGCAAGACGGCGTGCTCGGGGGCTGTTCCGATAGAATCAGTATTCCGGACCCCTGTGAGCCGCCAAGATGGGCAGGAGTCTTTATGGATGGGAATCAGCCTGGCTCAAACTCTACAGCTGCTGCAGCAGTAACGTCCGGGTTAGGAGCAGCCAGGGCAGGCGGCCCCGTGCGCCCACTGGCTCAGGTGCTGATAGACCTCATGGACAAGCTTACGACCTGTTAACATAACGGTTATTCCATGAGATAAAGATAAGCATGACGCGGAGGTGGCACGGGTGTGTGAGGAAATAGCTCAGGCCAAGGAGGCCTTGGCAGCTGAGAACACTAGATTAGCCACAGAGCGGGCGGCTCTAGATGCTCGAACACAATGGCTGCGATCGAAGCTTACCAGCTCACAATGAGCTTAAACGCATCCAATGAGGTGATGAGGAGGAGACATCAGAAAACCCAGTCCCGTTTACCTCTAAATTACGACCCTCGAGTTCTTTTTGCTACACCCGGAGCCGGCCCAAGTAACCCGCTAGAGGCCAATCAGCTTATGACAGCCGGGACAGGAGGGCCGGCTCAGCCTCGGGAGATGGCACCACCTCACGCGAGTATGGCACCGCCGCGTTATGTGCCGATTCCACCAGGTCACTTTTCCAACCCCATGGAGAACTTAATCGCAGCATCAACACGTTTGGCGGCTCTTCCTATGGACGGTGATGACCCGGCGACAGTGGAGACCCGTAGGGTCAGAGAACTTCTCCAGACGGCCTTAGCTCAGCAAGAGACCTATTCTTACAGCCGGGACAGAATTCATTCCACTCCCCCGCCTTGGTTAGCACCGCCTCGCCAGAACCGGAGCCCGAGTTACAGCGGGCACATGGAGTCTGAAGCTTTGTCAAGCAACGCCCAATGCCGTAACCAACCCGGTAGCTATAATCCGGTGCAAGATCGAATACGTCAGGAGAACGAGTGGGCGGCTCAGCTAGCGGCTCAACAGACGGCACATCAAGATTTTCCAGAGTATCCGACGACTTCCGTTGAGGCGAGAGTATCCACTAGAACCGGTGGTGTTCCTTTCCTGATACCGGCTTTGCGTAATGTGCGGTTGCCCAAGGACTTCAAGGGACCTCGAAAGGTGCCAAATTACACGGCCGAACTAGTATAAACATCTCATGTCCTTTGTCCCGATTTAACCTCTTCAAGCTTCCTAGTTGCGATGTCTCCACAACTAAGTCCTTTCACGAGGACATCTGACGTGACAATTCCACGACAATACCAGAATCACAAAGTTCCTTTATAGCTCGTGCTACATGGAACCTCTTATCTTCAGTCCTTAACCATACGCACACGCCCACAGAAATCAGACAACACCGCTGACTAATCTAAGTAGAAATATAAGTACTCCCTCCGTTCCTAAATACTCCCTCCGTCCGGAACTCATCGGAGAAATACATAAGAATGGATGTATCTAGAACTAAAATACGTCTAAATACATCCATTCCTCCGACAAATATTTCAGGACGGAGGGAGTATAAGTCTTTTTAGAGATTCTACTATGGACTACATACAAAGCAAAATGAGTGAATCCACACTCTAAAATATGTCTTTATACATCCGTATGTAGTTTGTAGTGGAATCTCTAAAAAGACTTATATTTAGGAACAGAGGGAGTACTTCAAAAGAAGTAACCTAAGAGTTACAGTGGATACACAAATACTCCCTCTGCCCGGAAAAACTTGTCCCCAACTTGATGTTCTTCAAATGGATGTATTTATAGCACTTACTTGGTGCTAAATACTGCTAGATACATCCATTTAAGGAACAAACTTTTTCGGATGGAGGGAGTAGTTGGATGATAGTATAAGTTATTGTCGATACAAAATAGTTGGATAACATAACTTGTTGTCCGTAAACAACATATATAGCTAATTGATAAAATACAAAGGATAATCCACCAGACCAAATGGAGAGAGCAAAGTTTTGGTTGCTGCTGTACTCTCGCTTCATATATACTTCCTCCGTTCCTAAATATAAGTCTTTCTACGATTTCAATACAAACTACATACGAATGTATATAGACATATTTTAGAGCTAGATTCATTCTTTTTGCTTCGTATGTAGTTCGTAGTGAGATCTTTTAAAAGAATTATATTTTGGAACGGAGGGTCATAATGTCAGTTGGTGTCTAGGTCGACGAGCACCCAGCCCCGTGATGTGATATGATCCTTTTCCGTGACCATGCGGGACCAAGCAACAGTCATCTCCACCTCGACGCCGCTAAGCTTACATGTCGTCACACGAGCGTTGAAATATTCGGGTTCTAAGCACACCTGAGTTTCTGAATCGATATCACCAGATGCAGAGTAAGTCTGCAAGACAACTTTAAGGCTGCCTTGAATTTCCACAGAAACAACCTGCCTAGAGATGAGAAGGTAACCAGCCGAAGCCATAGGCATTGCTCCACAACGAGAATCAACCAGCACCGCTTCCTCAGGTTGGCCATCATGAATGGTAGTGACTTGACCATCAATGATCTCGACTGACACTGATGGTGCGAAGCAAACAACTCTACCTCCATATTTGGAAGGCCATGGGCCCTCTTTGATACGGACACCCAAGATAGTGGCCTAGACCGTTTGCCTGATTACCTCCAAACTTAACTGTGCTGTACAAAAGCAGTTCTTAAAGCTAATAGTACCCTTTCTTCCATGGTAACGTTGCATCCGAGTGATCAATGCTCTATCTTGAGACGCTGTGCTGCCTCTTAGTTTCAGTTGGATTTCAAAGATAACACCGTCTTGAAACACAATTGCACTAGAGGGGCCAGTCAAGCGCAAATAAGGATGCTGCAAGCACACATTAGCCACTAATTAATCAACGTGAGAGGGCCAAAGGCAATGCATATATGTACCCGAAAGTAAATGAAGAGCAAATTAAGATGGTAGTGCACGTACGTCTTTCTCGACTGTGTGGAGCTCAGTGCGTGAACTGTGTGGAGCTCAGTGTCGCTGCATTGCATCCAATCAAGGGAAATTAAGTTGTGTTAGGATCTTTCTAACATGAACAAAATTGGATTTTTCTGATCATTTTTCATATATAACTTATTTCATTCTGAGTTACGGTTGAATTTATATGAATTTTAGAAGTTTTAGCTATTTCTGGAATTTCCTGGATTATTTTAAATACAGAAATTGTTTACTGCGTCAGCATGACAACAACATTGTGTCAGCAGGTCAACCGTGCTTGACCAGGACAAACCTGACGTGTGGGGTCCACACATCAGTGACTCAGGAACTAATCCCGGTCAAAACTAGGGTTGACTGAGGTTTGACCGTGGCTAGGGGCCATTGTCAGTGGCTATTAGGGCAATTAGTGGTGATTAACGCCTAACCAAGCAACCACGTCAGCCCGCCGGAGTTTGGCCGGCGGCGACCTCAAAGCGCGGCGGAAACTCGCCGGAAAATTGCTACGGGGCTTGGTTTTGCACGTGGTTTGCGTATACGGATACTTGAAGGTGCGCCGCATCCAACTGGGCGAGCGGCAGCGGCAGCTACGGTGCAAGAACAGAGAAACGGAGAGAGGGGGATGGGACAGTAGCTCACTGCGGTTCCGGTGTCGTCTTCAGCGAGCTCGGGGAAGGCCGGATGGTGACGTGCGGGCGGTGGAGATCGACGGCGGCCGGCGGTGAAGAAGACGATGGTGGCGACAAAGCGGGCCCTCCGGCGTCGCGTGGCTCGGCGGAGAGGGCTAGGGCGACGGGGCGGAGCTTCTGGACTCGGGCGGAGGGCGAGGAGGTGGCTCTGGCCGTGGCAGCAGCAAGCGGCGGCGATGGTGATTCTCAGGCACGCGCGAGAGAGAGAGAGCAGAGAAGGGGAGAAGCACGGGAGAGAGAGAGAGAGAGCGGTCTAGGGGGGTGCGTTGCATCCTCAGGGCGACGGGAGGGAGAAGCAGGAGGTGGCGGGAGACATGGCATGGGTGGCCTTGCATGACACGCCTGATGCCGATGGGCACGAGGAAGAAGACAGAGGAGGAGGCGGGCTGGGCTGCTGCTGGGCTGCACAGGGAGGTAAGCGTCAGGTAGGTTTTATTCCCATTTTATTTCTTTTTCTAATTTTCTGAAATTTGTTTTGATTTAATAATAATACTAAATCAATTTATTTCCTTATGCCCATTTTTGTAGGAACCAGTGGCATTATTCCAAAGCTCCTCAACAAATGGCATAATTTTTGGACATATAATTTATATATATATATATATATATATATATATATATATATATAACATTTATATATCCATTGCAAATAATTATGCATTAATTCCAAATGCCCAAAATAAATACTTATGAGCTCCCAAAATATTGGTTTGATTTTTATCTCATCCAAAGATTTTCAGAGGGCAACATGAGCATTTTCTTGGACCTTTTTGGAGCAATTTTTATTTGGATCATTTCCAAAAAATGGTTCTGAGGGTTTCACAAATCCTCATTTCAAACTTAAATGGAAATTAAACATGATGCACAAATGACTAGCTAGTCTAGGTCATACCAGAACTAGGGATGTGACAACTCGCCCCCACTTGAAAGAATCTCGTCCCGAGATTCAGGGGTCGGCGGAAGAAAGCGGGGTACTCCATTCGAAGACGATCTTCTCGCTCCCAGGTAGCTTCTCTCTTGGAATGATGAGACCGCTGAACCTTGAGAAACTTGATGTTATGACGTCGAGTGACACGCTCTACTTGATCAAGAATGCGAACCGGGTACTCTCGGTATGTGAGGTTATCTTGGAGATCAAGCGTTTCGTGGTCCACTCCGCGGATGGGATCCAAGAAGCAACGCCTGAGTTGAGAGACGTGGAATACATCATGAACTCGAGAAAGATGTGGGGGTAGTTCCAACTGGTAGGCAACCTCTCCTCGTTTAGCGAGAATGTGAAAGGGACCAATGTAACGAGGAGCCAACTTGCCCTTGATACCGAAACTATGGGTACCCTTCAAGGGAGTAACCCGAAGGTAAGCTTTGTCGCCAACTTCATAAGTCATATCCTTATGATGACAATCATACTGGCTCTTTTGACGAGACTGGGCTGTTTTCAAATTCTCACAAATGATGCGAACTTGCTCTTCTGCCTCCTGGATCATGTCCGGTCCAAAGAATTGTCTTTCACCGGTTTCTGACCAGTTCAAGGGTGTTCGACATCTTCGTCCATAGAGAATCTCAAAAGGAGCTTTCTTGAGACTGGATTGGTAGCTATTGCTATAAGCAAACTCGGCAAAAGGAAGACATTTCTCCCAATCCATACCGAATGAGATAACACATGCTCTAAGCATGTCTTCGAGAATTTGATTGACCCGTTCCACCTGACCACTTGATTGAGGGTGGAAAGCGGTACTGAAGGAAAGATGGGTTCCCATGGCAGTTTGGAAACTCTCCCAGAAATGAGAAGTGAAAAGACTGCCACGGTCTGAATTGATCTCTAGTGGCACACCATGAAGGGACACTATTCGAGAAATGTATAAGTCAGCAAGCTGGCGAGCAGTGATACTCTCTCGAACAGGAAGGAAGTGAGCCACTTTGGAAAGACGATCAACGACTAAGAAGATAGCATTATTCCCTCTCTTGGTCCTGGGAAAACCGGTGATGAAGTCCATACCAACTTTATCCCATTTCCATTCAGGAATAGCTAAAGGCTGAAGGGTGCCAGCAGGTCTTTGATGCTTTGCCTTAATGCGACGACAAACGTCACAGTTAGCGATAAACTGAGCAATCTCTCTCTTCATCCTAGTCCACCAGAAGCTCTGGCGTAGGTCCTGATACATCTTAGTACTACTGGGATGAATCGTGAGAGGAGATTCATGCGCCTCCTTAAGAATCAATTGTCGCAGATGTTGACTCTTGGGAACCACCAAGCGATTCTCAAAGAAAACGACACCGCGATCATCCATAGAGAAACATCCACCAACTCCCTTCTTAATGTTTCTCTTGATGCGGATAACACCCCTATCAAACTTCTGGTCAGTAATGATCTAATCCTCGAGGGTAGGTTTCGCCACCAATGTAGAAAGGAATCCGTGAGGAGCTATGTGAAGGTTAAGCTTACAAAATTCCTCATGGAGAAGTGGTTGGCCCTGCTGCAACATGAGATTGTTGCAATAGGATTTACGACTTAGCGCATCAGCCATGACATTAGCTTTGCCCGGGGTGTAGGTAATCCCTAGATCATAATCTGAGATCAACTCCAACCAACGTCTTTGCCTAAGGTTCAGATCTGGTTGGGTGAAGATATACTTGAGACTCTGGTGATCGGTGTAGATCTCGCAACGTTTCCCAAGAAGGTAATGTCGCCAAGTCTTGAGTGCATAGACTACGGCTGCAAGCTCTAGATCATGTGTAGGATAATTCTCCTCATGTGGATGCAACTGACGAGATGCATAGTCAATCACATGACAATCCTGCATAAGAATGCAACCTAGCCCCTGTCGTGAGGCGTCGCAGTAGATAACAAAGTCTTTAATGAAATCCGGTGGCACAAGTATGGGAGCAGAAGTTAGGCGTCTTTTCAGTTCCTGAAAACTGTACTCACACTGCGGGGACCACTCAAACTTTTTATCTTTCTTGAGAAGTTCCGTGAGAGGTTTGGCCACTTTAGAGAAGTTTTCAACAAAGCGGCGACAATAACTGGCTAGACCAAGGAAACTCCTAACTTGTTTAACGGTTTCAGGTGGAGTCCAACCGAGAACAGCCTTAACTCTCTCGGGATTGACAGCAATGCCCTTACCAGAGATTACGTGGCCTAGGTAGGTCACTTCTGGCAACCAAAATTCGCACTTGGAGAACTTGGCATAAAGACGGTGCCATATGAGTTTCTCTAACACAAGTCTAAGATGTTTGGCATGCTCTTCCTCGTTCTTTGAGTAAATAAGGATATCATCGAGGTAAACTAGGACGAACTTGTCTAAATACTCCATGAAGATCGAGTTCATCAGGCGGGAGAATGTGGCTGGAGCATTGGTTAGACCAAAGGACATGACAGTGTACTCGTACTGGCCATAACGAGTGACAAAGGCTGTCTTGGGGATGTCCCCGTTTCTGTTCTTGATTTGGTGGTAGCCTAATCTCAAATCCATCTTGGAGAAGACTGAGGATCCAGCGAGCTGGTCATACATGTCGTTGATCCTGGGGAGCAGATATTTGTTCTTTATCGTGACCAAATTAACGGGACGATAATCTACAACCATCCGGTCTGTACCATCCTTCTTCTTGACAAAGAGGATGGGGCAAGCCCAAGGAGAAGAACTAGGACGGATGAAACCCTTTTGCAAGGACTCATCAAGTTGTTTCTTAAGCTCGGCTAGTTCTAAGGGTGCCATCTTGTAAGGACTCCTAGAAATTGGGGCGGTTCCTGGGATGAGATCTATGACAAACTCTACATCTCTGTCAGGTGGAACACCTGGTAGTTCCTCTAGAAAGACATCCGGAAAGTCACGGACTACCGGGATATCTTCAAGGTCTGGAAGAAAGCTGGCATTAAGAAAATAGAGCTGATGCCTTGCAACTCTAGTGGAGACAGTGACTATCTTGCCAGATGGGTGTGTAAGCTGAACGGACCTGGTGTAACAATCAATCTTGGCATAATGAGCTGTCATCCAGTCCATACCCAAGATGATGTTAATATCTGTAGACTTGAGGGCTATAAGTGATGCGAGTAATACAAGTCTGTCTACAAGGATTTCGTTAGCATGGCTTACACTAGAAGTTTGCCATTTGGATCCAGGAGTTTGAATGACTAGTGGAGAGGGCATATCACAAAATGACATGTTTTGCAAGTTAGCATAGCTTTCAGAAATGAAGGAGTGAGATGCTCCAGTATCGAACAAAACCGATGCCGGATGACAGTTGACAAGGAGTGTACCAAGAACGACATCCGGATCATCATGAGCGTCTTTAGGTGAGACGCGATGCACACGTCCACGTTCAGTGGGTGCTGACTTGACACTGATCATCTTGCATGGTGGCTTAACACATCCAACAGACTTCTCGAGCTGGGGTGCGGCATAACTAGCCTGAGAGCAGTCACGTGCATAGTGTCCTGGTTTCCCGCATGTGAAGCAAGTCCCTGAAGTTGGACGTGGACCCGCACTGACAAGCGGTCTACCAGTAGGCCTGGGTGGAACATACGACTGAGCTGGGGAGGGCACCACATAGGATGGTCTCGGTGTATATCCGGAAGGAAGAGCGGAGTTTGGAACCCAAATCCGGCGCTTCTGAGAACTAGAACCGGAGGAAGATCCCAAATCACGAGTGTGCTTACGAGACTCCTCGTAAGTGAGTTAAGATGTCTCTGCATTAATGGCCTTGTTCACCAGAGCTTGGAATGTATCACAATGATGCAGGTGGAGATCACGACACAGCTTGGGGTTGAGACCCTTCCGGAACCTAGCCTGCTTCTTGGCGTCCGTGGACACCTCTTCTGAAGCATAGCGGGCGAGGTTCTCAAACTCTCTGCTGTAAGCATCAACAACCATCTTACTCTGGGTGAAACTACAGAACTCTTCTCTCTTGCGATCAATGAGGGCCTAAGGAATGTGATGCTCGTGAAAAGCCTCAGTGAAATCTGTCCAGGTAGGAATCTGGCCAGCTGGAAGCATAGCCTCATAGTTCTGCCACCAAAGACTAGCAGGACCTTCCAGGTGATATGCAGCATAGGTGACCTTGTCACTTTCAGCTACGTTTGCAGAACGGAGCTTGTGTGTGATACTACGGAGCCAGTCATCTGCATCGAGTGGTTCAATGGAATGATGGAAGGTTGGTGGTTTCAGACCAATGAAATCATGGATGGTCGCTGACTCTTTGCACTATGGTGCGGTGTTCTCCTCGATACGTGCTAACAAGCGGTTAGACTCGTGCTTGTTCCTCTCCATCTCTAACATGAACTCTGCCAACGAAGGCTGGTCAGGAGGATCCTCATCCCTACCATCTCCGTGGTTCTGGCTACGAGCAACAGAACTTCGCTTAACTAATGAGATCCTGAGAAACGAAACCAAGGACGGATCAGCATCTACTATAGACTGTAGAATGTAGGACAAGGAAATTAGTAACTCTCGAGCTCCTAGGGCAATTCCGGCAGCATAACGGCAGTAAAATGCTCAGAATGAGACATCCTGCTAAAATGGGATAGTAACATACTCAACATCTTCACTCAAGGTTCTGAGATAGTACTAAACAGACTACACCGGAAGTACTCGAAACTGGGGTAAGACTCTGATCAACCAATCCTATGGGACTACGGAGTAGTAACACGTGATCCTGATAGACGGAAGAGAAAGTCTAGTTCCTTAACCCCGCAGGAAGGATAGGATGACTCAGATCAGAAGGCCATGAGGTAAAGGAGTAAAAAGAGCCTTACGTTCCTTCCCACAATCAATTCCCTTAGATAACTAAAGAATTTCTAGACTCAACTTCGACCAGTTTGGCTTGGTAATCCTATAGGCAGTCAGGCTCTGATACCATGGATATATGGAAACTCTAATTTAGCCATGCTTTTGTTCCCAGTGTGATGATTCTGGCCATTATTCTCGAAAGCATCCCGTGATGCCATTTAGTTAGTAGGTATTCTACTTCTGGGTTTTGAACCCGAGACTCATCCTACTTACTTCATGATTGATTGTGTTTGCTCGATCCATTAGGTTATTAGTAACCTTGCGATAGTCCTTGAGGTCCGTGGTATTTCCTTCTTCCAAATACCATGAACCATTAAGGCTGAAGTTATTTGAACCAAAAGATCACAATCAGAGTACTCTTGAGGAGTTCTCCATTCATAATCGTGACTCTGCCAGTCCTACCTCTCTGCATGGGTTATCTGGAAGAAACATGTTGAACTTGGTTCGACATACTAATCTATGCATCCACAACTCAGAAAGTTATATGTTCCTTGAGTTGTCCCTCTTAGTTGTCTTTTGACCCTCGTCTATCAATTGATAGACAGGAGTAGTTGTGCAACCGTGCTCATCGATGCCTATTATTCTTGTGGTCCGTCGAGCCATTCTATTCTGGAATGACTAGGAGAAATAAACTCCAGTACCTCATCCATATCTAGGATTGGGTCAAAGTAGTTGTATCTCGCAGATCAAAATGCCAACCCAGCTTTTGTTCTGTTCTACCCTGGAGTATTACCATCTTTTATATCGGGATTATTATAGGAATTGCACACCATCCTATGAACTCTTGGTACAGTGATACTTCTTGCCATCATTGTTCATTCATCGTATTCCATGTTATTGTAACCGGAATGCCGACAAGTGAATCGTGGTGTGTGAAATCAATACTCCTAGCAACCTCGTTGCTTGGTAGTAAATGGAAAATATTCTCATACTTAGCGTGTTGGTTATTAAATCATCACTCTAAGACAGATTGTGCTACCTAGTCCTTATTTTTGGTGCACTCTTCGATCAATGAGTTAGGATTTCAATCCCTCGCTTAATTGATCACATCATCTTGCCTCGGAAGCAAGATTGTTCTCGAGCTTAATAACATACTGGTGGTTCGTAATTTTCCGAATATCTTCTCGGGAGTATTACCAGGTTGTCACCTGACTGCTATGTTGGGTTCGTGATCAAGTTGGTTTTCCATAAACCACCCCTTCTCCACAAATCTGTGTTGGATACTCTGAGCTAGTTGGTAAACTGAACAACAACTTGGAGAGTTGGAAGATGAAAGTTGTCCGACCTAGTTCATTTTCAAAGGGATATCCTTGTGTTTGTGTGGTTGTTGAAGAAAGATGATATCTTCACCGATTGGTCCCTGTGATCAGTTGTTGGATCTATTGCCTTGTCAAAATTTTGACTTGAGTATGGGCTATCGTCAAGTCAAGACAGACCCAATGATATTCGTAATGTTGTCTTACCCGAGGTTGTTTCCTCGGGCATACACCGTTATATCCTTTAGTCTGACCGATGCTATCGCCTTGTTCACATAATTGTAGAATTCCACTTATATGGAAACCTAGATGAATTGTTGTTGAGCCCATCAGCAACATTTTTATCCCCTCCATGATTCGTGTTGAACATTCAACTAGTATTGGAAACTTATATAAGCATTATCTTCGTGTTTCGTTCATGAAGAATATGCTTGGATGAAAGAAGTGACTTCCTCTAGTTCATGTGCATTGGATGCAAGTTGCCGCCATGAATTCGAGAAAGCATGTTTTTACCTCCTCTGGACTCATCCCAAGTCAGTCATGCATGTGCGAAGTATGCTATGGTTTGACAGGCTCGCTACCTCCATTCCACATGTATTCCCTAGCACACCAAGCCACTAATTGATTTGTTCAAGGAGAAGAAATTCCTTCTTAAGAGCAGACTTATGCAAGGACTTCGATATCCTCAATGATGGTTCCCCTTCTGATCTCGGTAGTGTTTTATTATAAGACTACCACGCGGTCATGCTTATCTGAGACAGCGTGTTCACATGTGTGTAGCAGAACCAGCTCATGTTTTGGAGCTTACTACCGTAGTCCATTTCCCGAGAATCTCGCAACGTCGTCTCGTCGATTTGTGTTGCAAACTTTCATTCTTCTTTCTAGACTTAATGAGTCTAGAATATTCTGACACCAACCGGATCCGAATCTCAAGCAGATATGATGGTTGGAACATTTCCCAAGAACTATTATATTGGTCTCTCTCAGAATCTTGGTAAAGTGGATGTAAGTGGCCAACACACCCGCCGAAGACCTATTATTATAGTATCTTGATTGAAGAAGTTGGCCACCTCCCCATAAGGACTTCGTAGGATTTACTCCCTAGTTGTGCCTTATGATTTTTGTGTTTCCGAAGTCCGACCTTTACTTGATGTTCTAGATACCAGACCATTTCAATGAATGGGATATGCTAGTACATCAAGGAGAACATTAGAAGAGGAGTGCTAAATGTCTCTCGGTCGATCATCCAGATTTCGTCCCCTTGGCCTTGCTAAGGTGAAATCTGAGAAAGTGTTATCCTCCTTTGCATCTGCATCGTCCATCGCTATTCATCATGGTAGTATGTTGTGTTGTCAGCACCCTTGACATGGATGTTGGTAAAACCTTGATGATTATGGAAATGGTCAAGTTCTTGAGAGCACGCACAAGCGCTAGATGTTACCATCGGCACTAACTGGGATTGCTCTCAGTTTCCTCGGTTATGCTATAACTTTTCAAACAGTGGACTCACTCTCTACTATTGAGCTTCTCCCCAGTTACTAAAATCATCCCTTGTGTTGTTTTCAACAAGGTAATCCACATAATCCATTCTAATCCGGGTATGCCATTCTACCGAACCCCTCTAAATGATCGCTCGAGAAATGCCTTAGGCTGGTATAAAGAGTTTCAATGATCTTTGAATCAAAGGTAATTCTTTTTGCCACTTAAGGGGATATTTCTATGAGTCACCTTCCCTAAAGTGCATCATTATGGTATCATGGCAACTCAACTCCTCGCTACATTGACAACTGTTCATCACCTTCTTAAGTGTGAAATTGTTGTCTACCTAGTGAACCCTCGTCATAGGTTCCACTTCATCCCTCTAGATGTGTGCTTCGTGTCTTAGCTCAAGAGATGTTGCTATCTCTCATTCCGTGAGTTGATCCTGAGTTGTTCGATCTTCGAGAAGATTGACCCTTCTAGAGTTTCCTTTTCCTCTCGTTGTTATGTTGGCTGGAGTTCTCGGAGCAAGACATCAAGACAATGATGGTGATCGAGTCAACGTTCTTATGAAGTGCCACCTGGATCGTGAAGATTATGATAGTTTGCGTTCCCCCTTCATCTCACCCTATGCTTGAATCTCGGGATGAGATTCTTGTTTAGTGGGGGTGAGCTGTCACAACCCTAGCTTTAGCTTTGCTTGTGGGCTAGTCTTGGTTGTTGCATCATGTTTAAATTTTGCTTAAACTTGAAATGGGGATTGACTAAACCCTAGCACCAAATGAATTCAACTAGGTTCAACTAAAATATTTTCAATGAGTCCAAATGGCTTTCAAAAATGTTCATCATTTCTGGAAAATGCTAGAAACATTAACCAGAGGTGTTGCACCTTTTTCCATGTCATATTTGGGCTCTGGATTAAATCATATGCTATTTGCAATTGGGCATTTAAATGCTATACAATATTTTAAATGCTCAATTAATTCTGAACTTAAGTGAGGGTTGTTGGGAATATTCCAAATAGAGCCCACAATTATTTTCAGGATTTTTGAAAACGTTTTGGTATTTTAAATAAAGCCCAGAAGTTACAGAAAAATAGAAAATAGAAACAAATAAAAGAGAGAGAGACCCACCTGACTTACCTGGCAGCCCACCTGGCCCAGTCCCTCTAGCTGGCCCAGCCCACTGGCCGAAGCGGTCATCCTCAACCTCTGCCAGTAGGCAAAGGCATGTCGCCCGCGTGCGCGCTCGCCCCTGCCACCTCCTGCTTCCTCCCCGGGCCCTCTAGCGACGGCACGGAGACGCCCCGTGGCCCCTCGCTCCTCTCCCTCACTCTCTGCTCTCTCCTTCGCCCTCGAGTCCCTTCCCCGAGCGCGACCGAACGCAACCGTCGCCGCCGACGAGCTCCCCCACGGCCACAGCCATCTCCGAGCCCCTCCGACACGCCCCCGAGCTCCGCCGTGACGCCCCGTCCTCTCCGCCGAGCCACATGACGCTGGACGCCCTGGAGCGCCGCCATCGACGCCATCTTCGTCCTCTTCACTGACGGCCGTCGTCGACCGATTCGCCGCCATCTCCGCCTCCCCGAGCCCGCTGAGTCCTTCCTCGAGATCGCTGCGAGCTCCCACACCTTTCCCCCTCCTCCCCGCGATCTTTCCCGCACTCTCGCGTGAGCTCCTCGCCGCCGGCGATGATGCAGACAAGACCAGAGCCACCGCAGCTCACTCTCGAGCACGGCAACGTGCTCCACACCTCACCAGGAGCACGAAGAACCCACCAGCTCCCCCTTCTGAGCACCACAACGCCAAACCCGCAGGTGCCCGAACTCCGGCCGCCGCGGAAGTGCTCGCCGCTGTCAACCCCGGCCATCCTAGCTACTGCCGCTACCACCACTAGATGCGCGAGAACACCAGGAAGCCGTAGGAGCAAACCCCGCCTCAAACCGTGGGCTGTAGCGAGATCCCGACGATCTCCGCCGCGCGAAATGGTCGTCGCCGGCGAAACTTCGGCGACTGATGACATGGCTCATCATTAGCCACTAATGACCCAGCTAAACCACCTCTAGAGCCACTGCCATGTGGGCCCCAGTGCCTAAACTAATAAGTTTTATTTCTCTGTTAGATTAGCACTAACCATAATGGGCCCGCCTGTCAGTTTGACCCTAACACGTCACCGTTGACCTGGACCCACTGGTCAGCCTCTATTCCTGTCCTATTACACTGACATGTGGGTCCCAGCCGTCAGGTTTGACCTGGGCTGGCGCCTTTGACCTGCTGACGTCACCCTGACACAATGCTGACGCATTAATTCAATTACTGGAATTATTCTTTTACAGGAAATTCCAGAAAATAGTACGAACTTCTAAAAATCATAGAAAATCAACCGTAACTCCAAATGAAACAAATTATATATGAAAAATGATCAGAAAAATCTAATCTATCCATCTGTACCATTTTCATGCATAATAGAACAACTTAGGGCTGCTGTTTAGGCCAAATCTTATAATGGCATTTAAACCTTCACATATGGAGTATGAATTTGAACCTAGAGTTCAAACCAACTTCATTTAACCTGCTGCTAGATGCATTAGCTCAAACCATAGCATATCGCCATGTCATGATCATGCATCATATTATGCATTACATTGATTATGTTTCTTATTTGTTTGTCGGTGCTTGTCCCCTCTCAGTAGACATGTACCGACGATGTGATCGATGACACCGATGAAGATTTATATTATCTTCAGAAGTGCCAGGCAAGCAAAACCCCCTTGTTCATTCCGATACAATCCTACTCTCTTGCTCCTTCTCTTTTTTACTGCATTAGGACAACATTGATTCATCTGTTACTTGCTGCGGTAGCTGAACCCCTTTATCTTCTGCATGACCTGTCATTCCACAGTAAATAGATGAAACCCACTAGCATGAGTAGGAGTTGTTTGAGCCCTGTTGTGCCTACTCATTCATGCTTGATTGTCATGCCTGCTACTGCTTAGAGTTGAGTCAGATCTGATTCATCAGGGATGAATCAAAGGTGTGTGAAGATGTCCTACTGTTGAGAGCTAAGTGTGTGAACACGATTTGGTAAAGGTAGCGGTGAGAAGCCATGTAGGAGTACATGGTGGGTTGTCTCATTGAAGCCGTCCTCGGGAACTGAGTTCTGTGTTTGTGATCCATGAAACAGTTACTACCATGCATTGGGCCCGAAACCAATGGACCCTCTCGGCTTCTTAATCACCCTTGTCCTCTGTCCAGGAGTTGCAAGTAGTTTCTGGTGTTTGTAGTATGCTAGAGGCCGTGGGCAGCGCTGACCGGAGGGGTGGGCTGTGATGCGGTAGGCACGTGGCCGGGTATACCAGGCGCCCGTTTGGTGTCACGGAACCCTGTACACATTGTTCGGGGCCGTATGTGGAAACCTCGGCCGAACTCCCTGCGGATGGAACCTGAATAGGCGATAAACCTGGATAGAGACTTGAGTGTGTAGGTAGGTCGTGGCCGACACCCTCGTTGGGATTCCGCTTGAAGGTTGCCGAGTACATGTCGTGTAAACGGCAGTAAGTGGTGAGGGCGTGTGTGAAGAAGTACACCCTGCGGGGTTAACATCATCTATTGAATAGCCGTGTCATGGAAAAGGACTTTTGGGTTGCTGTGCAGTTCATAGACAAGTGAAAGTGGATACTCTAAAATCGCAAGATAAGCGTGAGTGTTATGGATGGCGTTCTCGTGAGGGAGGCAGGAGGCGGATCCATAGTGGTGTATTGATATGGTGAATATGTGGACTCGTGTGCATACCTCAAAAGAGTTACTTGCGATCGTAGTTTAGGATAGCCACGAGTCAAAGCTGGCTTGCTGCGGTTAAACCCCACCATCCCTTTGTTGATAATGATGCATATGTAGTTAGTTCTGATGTAAGTCTTGCTGGGTACATTTGTACTCACATTTGCCTATTTTATGTTTTTGCAGAAAGACTTCGGTCTCGTTAGTAGTTCCGCGTGGACTTCGACGTCTAGCTTGTTACCTCAGCTACGATCTTGTGCCCTCGGCAGGATCAAGTAGATAGTCAGGCTTCTCAGCCCTTTTCATTTGTAGATGTCTGTACTCAGACAGGTTAAGCTTCCGTTTGTGCTTTGACTTGTATGCTCTGAATGTTGGGTCATGAGACCCATGTTTGTAATATCTTGCTCCTCGGAGCCTAATGAATAAAATATTTGACTTGTAGAGTCATGTTGTGATGCCATGTTGTATTTGCACATATCGAGCATATTGTGTGTATGTTATTGAAATGCTTGGTATGTGTGGGATCTGACTATCTAGTTATTTATCCTTAGTAGCCTCTCTTACCGGGAAATATCTCCTAGTGCTTCCACTGAGCCATGGTAGCTTGCTATTGCTCCAAACACTTAGGCTGGCGGCATGTGTCCTTCTTCGTTCTGTATACATCCCTTGAAAATGTCACAAGATGAATACTGAGTCTGTTAGCCGCTACAGCCTGGTCCTTTGAGTCTGCTAGCCCAAAGCTACAACTGTATTCACTTTCGTGATGACCGACACGTTCGATCTTTGGGTCATGGATGCTCGTCCTGTAAGTCTGCGCCACTTTGGGTTTACGACTAGCCATGTCAGCCCGGCTCCTTATCATATGGATGCTAGCGACACTATCATAGATCTAGCATGTAACACCTCATATCACTTTGCGGCCTCACGCACGGTATCCCACGGTGTCGCCTTACCTTTGCCCGGACCGCTTAGCCTTTTGGCACACGATATGATAGTGTCGCTAGCATCCATATGATAAGGAGCCCGGCTGACATGGATAGTCGAAACCCAAAGTGGCACAAACTTACACGGACAGCATCCATGACCCAAAGATCAAACGTGTCGGTCATCAACGAGTGAGTCCAGTGCCATAGCACTGGCTAGCAGACTCGTGAACTGGCAGTAGCGGCTAACAGACTCCGTATTCATCACGTGACATTTCAAGGGATGTATACAGAACGAAGAAGGACACATGCCGCCAGCCAAAGTGTTCCGGAGCAAAGAGCAAGCTACCATGGTTCAAAGGAAGCACTAGGAGACATTTCCGTAAGAGAGGCTACTAAGGATAAACAACTAGATAGTCAGATCCCACACATACCAAGCATTTCAATAACATACACACAATATGCTCGATATGTGCAAATACAACATGGCATCACAACATGACTCTACAACTCAAGTATTTTATTCAATAGGCTCCGAGGAGCGAGATATTACAAACATGGGTCTCATGACCCAACATTCAGAGCATACAAGTCATAGCACAAGCGGAAGCTTAACATGTCTGAGTACAGACATCTACAAATGAAAAAGGCTGAGAAGCCTAACTATCTACCAGATCCCGCCGAGGGCACAAGATCGTAGCTGAGGTAACAAGCTAAACGTTGAAGTCCACACGGAACTACTAGTGAGACTGAAGTCTCTCTGCAAAAACATAAAATAGGCAAACGTGAGTACAAATGTACCCAGCAAGACTTACATCAAAACTAACTACATATGCATCATTATCAACAAAGGGGATGGTGGGGTTTAACTGCAGCAAGCCAGCTTTGACTCAAGGGCTATCCTAAACTACGATCGCAAGTAACTCTTTTGAGGTGGCACACGAGTCCACATATTCACCATATCAATACACCACTATGGATCCGCCCCCGCCTCCCTCACGAGAACGCCATCCATAGCACTCACGCTTATCTTGCGATTTTAGAGAATCCACTTTCACTTGTCTATGAACTGCATGCCACCTGTAAGTCCTTTTCCATGACACGGCTATTCAATAGATGATGTTAACCCCGCAGGGTGTACTTCTTCACACACGCCTCACCACTTACCACCATTTACACGACATGTACTGCAACCTACAAGCGAAGCCCAACGAGGGTGTCGGCCACGACCTACCTAAACACTCAAGTCTCTAGTCCAGGTTTATCGCCTATTCAGTTCCATCCGCAGGAGTCCGCCGAGGTTTCCACATACGGTCCGTAACGATGTGTACAGGTTCCGTGACACCAAACGGGCGCCTGCATACCCGCCACGTGCCTACCGTGATCACAGCCCACCCTCCGGCCAGCTGCAAGCACGGCCTCCAAAGATACTACAAACACTAGAAACTACTTGCAACTCCCGGACAGAGGACAAGGGTGATTAAGAAGCCGAGAGGGTCCATTGGTTTCGGGCCCAATGCGTGGTAGTATCTGTTTCATGGATCACAAACACAGAACTCAGTTCCTGAGGACGGTTTCAGTGAGACAACCCACCATGTACTCCTACATGGCCTCTTACCTCTATCTTTACCAAATCGTGTTCACACACTTAGCTATCAACAGTAGGACATGTTCACACACCTCCGATTCATCCTCGGCGAATCGACCGACTCAACTCTAAGCAAGAGCAGTGCATGACAAACAAGCATGAATGAGTAGGCACAACAGGCTCAAACAATTCCTACTCATGCTAGTGGGTTTCATCTATTTATCGTGGCAATGACAGTCATGCAGAGGATAAAGGGGTTCAGCCATCGCAACAAGTAATGTATGATTCGTTGTTATCCTAATGCAGAAAAAGAGAGTAGGAGCGAGAGAGTAGGATTGTATCGAATGAACAAGGGGTTTTGCTTGCCCGGCACTTCAAGATAGCATTGAGTCTTCATCGTCAACGACCACAACGCCGAACATCGCTCACCGAGAGGGGATGACACCGCAATAGAGAAGAAATACAATCAATGCAATGCACAATATGATGCATGCTCATGACATGGCAACATGAGTATGTTGGCCTAATGCAACTACAACCAGATGGATTTGGGTCATATTGAGCCAAAGGTTCAACCCCAAATTCAAATTATGAATTCAAATAGTGCCTTATCATGTTTTGCACTAGACAGCAAGGTTAAGTTGTTTAAAGATGCATGAAACCAGTGCACATGGATAGATTGGATTTGTCTGATCATTTTTCTTATATAATTTATTTAATTTGGAGTTACGGTTGAATTTCTATGAATTTTAGAAGTTTTGGCTATTTTCTGGAATTTCCTGTATAAGAATAAATCCAGAAAAGGAGTTACTATGACGTCAGCACTAGGTCACTATGTAACTCCCCGGATACAATTTTCCATATTCGTAACTCCAACTCTTGCCTTTTCCGGAGATGCGATATGATATTTCCTTCGTGGTTGGGTTTTTGTTTATTGTTTTGCATATTTCATTCCTGTATGTTATGCCATGATCATATTGAGTGCCTTGTCATTTTTGCTTCTTGCATCATGTTCATCTTATATTATATTGCATTGCACCATCCTTGCTTTGTTCTATGCTTCATGAGGTGATATTCCCTTTGTCATTTTTGTTGCTTTTGCATCATGATCATAGTTGTACTGTGCTTGTTATCTTGTGAACTCCTTCTCCTCATCTTATTTGTTGTTTCATCTTGCCATTTCCATCTAAACCATCATCAAGTGCAACACCCCATCTCTAGCTTCTTTCTTTCAATTCTCACCCATTTATTCAAGTGATATTATTTCTATTCCGTATAATGTTCATTCTTTTCCTACAAATTCTAACCATGCCTTCAACCTCTCTGCCGAATTTCAGCTCCTTTGAACTTGTTTTGGTTGGGTTCAAAAATGGCTCAAGTTTGAATTTAATTCAAACTTGGATTATTTTTCACCTCTAAAATTCCCAAAGCAATTTATTCAAATTCTACATAAATCCAGAATCCCAGATATGTTTTTATCTCATCCTAATTCCTTGCCAAACTCCTTGGCCTTTTCTTGCATTTCTGTTTGAAGAAATTGCTTAAAGGAAAAGAGCCCAGCGCAGCAGCAGCCCGGCCCAGCTCCAGCGCCTCCCGCAGCCCAGCTCTCCTCCCGCAGCCTCCTTCCACTCTCCCGTGGTGAATCCACGCTGGATACCCGTCCAGGCCCCACCTGCAGCCTCTCCTTCCCCTGTTTTTCTTCCTCCTCCGGATCTCTTTTCTCTCACAGTAAAACCTCCAGGGGCGCCCGCACATGGCCACCGTGGCTGTCGGGGATATACCCCGCGGTGTAAACCGGCCGGAAGTTTAACCCGGCCGGACTAGATGACTCACTGGTAACCCGCCCGGAGCTTAGCGGTTCACGGGATACCCCCCCGATCTTGGCGGTTCATTCGTAACCCGGCGGGCGGGTTAGATGGAAGACGAGGCCCAAGGCCCAGAAGGCTGGTTCACATTTAATGGTGGGCCGGTTTATGAGGAAAGCATAAGGACTATTCTCCTATAAAGGAAGCAAGACTAGGACTCCACTTGTAATAGAGTAATCCTAATCCAACTAGGACTAGTCATGTAAACCACCCCTTCAACATATATAAGGAGGGGCAGGGCTCCCCAAAGAGGGAGAGGGAACAAGCAATAATCTCTAGGGCTAGACACAATTAGGAGAGCCGGTTTACGGCGACTCCCCATGAGCATAATGAGATCTAGCCTCAAACAGCATGTAGGGCTATTACCGGATGATGTTTCCCGGGGCCCGAAGTTGTCTAAACCCTTGTCTTGCGTGTTGATCCGCCCTGCGTCTCTCGTCCCACTCAACCCCTCTCAAGCTACCACATAGATGCGTTGGCCTCGCGACTAAGTCCTGACACTAAGGACATCTGCCGTGACAAATCCACGACAGTGGGCGCCCACCATGGGGCCCGCGCAACGGTGGTGATGAGTTCTTGAAGGGATCTCTCCTAGGGTTTCGAGAAGATCGCGACCCGTCAGATCAGCAAGTGCCAGTTTTAAAGGATTCATATCAGCTACAAGTTCATTTGTCAAAGTCAAAGAAGTTTTTAGTGGCAGCATATGCAAATTTCCGCTCTGAGATGATCCGATCCGGCGTGTTTATGCTGTTGCTGCTGATCGCTTTTCAAGTCCCGAGGGCATCAACGGTGTACCAGATCTGTCTAGTTGTCGCCGCCACAGACAGGATTTGCCGTGACGGTCGAGTTGTTTCCATCCCATCAAGCATCACAGCTTTAAAGGTTTCAAAGACGGTGTACTTCTCGAGCAAAGACATCGCTCAAGCTAAATCGGTTTTTGGTCAACTCGATTGCTACAAGGAATCTTCCAGAGGTTAAGTTAAAAAAACATGTTTCCTTACGGAACATACAGAATCCAACACCGATCGGTTTGTCAAGTCAACACCAAGCTTGTACGAGGCCACGGGCTGAATCTCGCTTCCGCTTTCATCTCGAAACCTCCACCGCCGGGCGCGTCTCGATGACCGCCCGTCCTCGTGGACCGGCACTGTCCAATTCGCTGATGCCTCAGCCATGCGCCCCTGCCGAGTAGGCCTCGGGCCGCCTCGCCAGTGAGCTGTTGCCTCCACTGGCGTTGCCCCTGCAGCTGCGCCAAGCCGCCGCAGCGACCCGCCATCCTTGACCCGCCGTGGTCGATCCGCCGTGGCTGGCGCGCCCGCCAGATGCGGTACCATGCTCTGTTGCTGGCTTTGCTTCATCGGTTCATCACGGCTAGACTTCTATTCCACCAACCCGCCGCCGCAGTTACGGCCTCGGCAGTGCCCTTGCCGTTGTTGCCGGTTCTGCACGAGCGGCCTCCGACTGTGCCGCACCTACTGTCGAAGCCTCTGCTTCGCTTCTTCAAGTTGCCTCCATGGTCACTTACGCCACGCCGACCCGCTGCTGCTATAGGTATACCTCGAGACAGTCTCCGCTGGTTGCCTGACTGGCCTTGGGTCGCCAAGACAACTCCAACCCGAAATGCATGAGCTCCACCGGATTCATTTTCACCGGGCCAACCCAGATTCGCCTGCGATGATTCGCCGCCGCGACGCACTCCAAGCCGCCGCGCCTCCGTACCAGATCACTGGACCAGCCGTCGCTTTGAGTCGCTGCCTTGCCGGTTTCGCCGGTGCGCCAAACTATCCCGGCCTGAATTCAGACGCTTCTGCCACGGCCTCGCACTGTGCCACCGCCTTTGACAGCACGAACTCATGCCTTGACTCGCCCCGGGCCATCCGTGCCCATCTTTCGGCCGTCATGGCCACGGCCTCGCTCCGCCGAGAGTCGCCACCGGGTCTTGCCTTCAAACTGCGGCCTTACCTCCTCCAAAACCGCCATAGCGCCCGGTCGTTTCCTCCAAGCCGACGGCCACTGCCGGCTGCTACCGTGGGTCTTGCGCCTGCGCACCCGTCACCACGGCCTCTACTTCAACCCGCCGTCGTGCGCTAACCCGGGCTGCTGCCACTGCAGTTTCTCACCAACTTGCGGTCTCACACTGATATGGCATCTCATGTGGAAAGTGCTACCACAGTCTGTATATGGATCATCTGTCCAATGGACATCTGACGAACGGTGGTACACGGATCATTTACCGTGCAAATCAGGTGATATCCATCTAACTCTATTTTATCAGCAAATACTAAATTGTTTCAGAGCAATTATTTGGTCTATGATAATTTTTTGCAGGACCATTGTTCCTTACAAAAAGGTGTCGCAAAAGGGGCGAGGACAAAAATTGCACTAGTGCTCGTTTTGCGCAAGTTGCCACCCCCGCTTATTTTCGCGATTGCACCGGCTTACAATGCCATGGACGACTCGTCCGTCCGCCCTTGCGACCGGTTCACGCATCCGCACCGGTTTATAACGCGGAGGACAACGGGCTCATCTGTGCCGGCTTACAAGGCTGCGTCCGATTCATCACCCCGAAGCCGCTTCTGATGCTGCGGTGGTTGTCATCAGGTGGTATTCATCTAAATTTATGTATTAAACACTTATTATTTTTTGTCAAAGAACAATTACTCTGTCCTGTAATATTTTTATACAGGACAATTTTTATGCCATTCACGGACACGCGTTCCACGGTCCGGGTTACATCAACACGCCGGCCGACTCGCCCGTCCGCACCACCATATAACACCATGGACGACTCGCCCGTCCGCCCTCGCGGCCGGTTCACGCGTCCGCGCCGGCTTACAACGCGGAGGACAACTTGCTCGTCCGCACCGGCTTACAACACCGAACCGACTCATCTGTCTGCGCCCGCGGCCGACTCACCCATGAGTGATTTCAACTTCACCAAGTGATCATCAACTTCATGGCGGATTATTTCCGGCCTGGCATATCAGGTGATATCCATTTAAAATATATTTTATTGGCACATATTATCTTTGTGAAAGAACAATTTATCTTTGCCTTGGTCTGCAATATTGTTGATGCAGGACGATTGTTCACTACATCAACAACGACGTGGTTGACTTGCTCGTCCGTGCGGCTTACCGCGCTTGTGATTGACTCACCCGTCGGTGCCAGTTTACAACGCCGCAGCCGACTCATTTGTCTGTGTCGCCTCTGATGCTGCGGTCATATTTTCCGTCCGTCTTTCGCGGCCTGGTCTACGTCAACATACCGGGCAGCACCTGTCTGCATGAGCTGTTTATTGAGTATGAGCAGGTCACAGCTTGGGTAGCCCGGTTCTTTTCAACAAATTGGAGGCGAATTATCATCAACCGCCGTCTGCATTGGGTGGCTCAATGGAGAGGCACACAAGTCGCAGCCACTATAGTTTGGTTAAACTTCAAAGAGCTAGTTGGAGGGAACCATTGGCCGAGTTGCTGACACGGCTCATACGGGATCATTTATAACCCACCGCACTCACTTCAACCTTCTGTGGATTCACATCGTGCTATCAACACCAATGATATACAAGTTATGCCGGTTTATATCACGGTCAAATATGGAGAATTTCAAGCCAACTCCTCGAGTCACCTTGAGACTCGGGGCTACGATGACATGACTCAAAGAAATCTTGCCGTTTGATAAATTTAAGAACCCGGGACGATGGAGGAAAGATAACCCGTCCCGGAGACTATCATTATTTGAAGGTCGTCGAAAAATTTCCGCTTAGAAAATATATGACAGTTACAAAATCCAGGCTCAATGAAGAAGTTCCGGGTCATCAGAAAGGATTCCGGTTTAAAATCCAGTTCAGAGAAAGTTAGTCTCACTGAAGCTCTTAAATATCCGGTTTACAATCCGGTTCAAGGGAAATTTGTTCTCCCACAAAGCTTTGAAGATCTCGAATCTGGTTTGAAAATGTCCGGTTCAAAAAGGAACTAACTTCTCGCAAGTTCGAGTTTAAAGGCCGTCAGAAAATTTCCGGCTGAAAATGAAGATTCCGGTTTAAAATCCGGTTCAAGGGAAAGATGTCTCCCACAATGCTTTGAAGCTCTCAATATCCGGTTCAAGATCCCGGTTCAAGAAGAATGTATCTCTTACAAAAAAAGTTAAAAATTACCGAAGAGGACCTGCTGCCATGATGCGCGGTTCAAACATGGGTATCCTGCCTTTATTGGCCTAACATATTGATCACATGGGGGCTTCTGCTTCATAAAGCGGGGTCTCTGTTCTTTTTTACATCATGCGTGGTTACACGGAGGTTCTGTCTTAAAGCGGCCTCCGGTTTACCCCTTGACATTTGCTTTTTATATCACTTGGGGGCTTTTTGGTCGTGTCCGAACCATAGCAACACCTTTTGATGGGCGAAGAGCCACAACATCACTTGGGGACTTGTGGTCACGCTCGAACCATAGTCACGCCTCTTGATCGCCTAAGGCCACAGAGTCACTTGGGGATTGGTCGAACCCAACCATTGCCACACCACTTGACCGACGATATGCCACGAATCATTTGGGGACCTGGCTGACTTGAACCATAGCTACACCTATTGGGGCTTGGTCCCGTCCGACCATGGTAATACCATCCGATCACTCAAGATAGCATATTTTTGCAAACAGTTTTATCATTGCCTTTGCTTCCATATCTTTTTCATAACTGTTATTCGATTTTTGTTGCGTTTTAAAACCGACAACGCTTTTAATCCGTTCGATCACAATTGACGGAACACGGTCAATTCTTAATCCGGAGACTATCGCCCGGTTTGATTTTCTCGTTACCATCCTATTATGGAGTAAACAGTGGTTATCAACCCGCTCGCTTTTCAACTACAAGTTGTCAAGACATCGATCAAATTATAATCCGCGATTATTAACCGGTATGGTTCGACTACAAGTCGCCAAGATATATATTGTTAATCCGTGTCTATCATAACCCGCACGGTTTTATCATAAACCGCACAATATGGAAGGAGTTATCAAGACTCAAGATTGGGATTATCACCCTTACTACAAAAGTTGGTAAACCAACAATGTGATTCAATGTCACAGGTATGATATATTTTATATTTGATTATTCTTAAGTGCAGCCTTGGTTATAAACCTGGGTTATATGTTGGGCATTATGACCCGTACGGCGGTAAACCACCAGGACACTTTAAACTTGTTGTATGCAGAAATAGGTTGAATAAAGCATGATTATAAATTATCCGGTGTTTATTAAACCGGCCTGGCTTGGACTATAAGTCGCCAGTATATATTTGGATTGCGCCATTGGAATTATGCGCTTATAAATCATTGGGTATATTATTCAAATAGCCAACATGGCTGGATTTTTGTTATGGTTATCAATAACCAGTATTATGATTCAGGTTTTCAAAGTCGCTTTAGCGCAATGGCTATCATATTATCAATGGATATGGCTTTTATTCTACAATTGAAGGAATAGTCCCGTTCTGTCGCAGCTTACAACCCGCACTTGGGGACTACATTATTAAAGTTGAGATTACATCAAATATGCAAGTCTCATGTCGCTGCAAGCATGCACCATGACACTTGGGGGCTAATGCAAAGTCATTCTTTGTTCATCTTATTGAAGACCCGACTCATCATATTATAATGAGCCGGCCCTTGGGGGCTACCAATTGCTCCTGTTAAACAATTCAAGGTACAAAGCTTTTTATTCATTATATTGAAGGGTGCACTGCTCAGTTGGTAAAGCACAAGGATCTTAACCTGGTGGACGTGAATTCAAGCCCCATGATGGGGGTTACATTATATAATGTTATTTTCATTGAAGTATATATCAAAGTCCCTGCTCATTATTACATAATGACCCGGCCCTTGGGGGCTACGCTGGTTGAAGTTTTTATGAGCATCAGGAAATTACAAATCCCAGGTTGCTGCAAGCATATCAACCCGGCACTTGGGGGCTACATAATATGGAGTATTCAGTTTTACTAAGTGACTAGGATGAACAACATGGATTTCTTCTTAAGTGGCAGTATTTATATTGAAGCAAGTCTTAAGCCATCACTTTGTTCTGCTCAAGACTTGGGGGCTACAGGTATTATATTATTATCAAGGAAATATTTTCAAATTCTCTGTTTGAGCAAACTAGATTGACCCAGCGTCACCAATCATTATGACCCCATGGCTGCAACCCGTGTCATCAATAATCATAAACCGTGTTGGCAACAATCATGAACCGTGTATCGCAACAATCATGACCTGGAATTATCAGTTTTTATAACCCGACAGTCTTTGGCAATGAGAAAACCGGCAAGTTCTGCATCTTCAAACCGGCTGAATATCAGATGAATATTTCAAGACCAATATTTCTTAAACCGGCGCTTTGGAAGCCGACTCAAGTGGATTATTCTTCACAATATTGTTCTGTGAGAAACCAATGTCAGAAAATTGAGTATGACGCTGGCTTATTGACCTGGATTTTCTAGAAGGAGGAAATGACAAGGACTTAAGGATGATCAGGTGCCGGTTTACAAGAATTCTTAACCCGGAGCACAACCTATCAAAGTTTGTTCTTGTGTTTATTTTACAGGATCAGTTTAACATGGATAAATCCAAATTAAACTGGGGGCTAATGTCGGGGATATACCCCGCGGTGTAAACCGGCCGGAAGTTTAACCCGGCCGGACTAGATGACTCACTGGTAACCCGCCCGGAGCTTAGCGGTTCACGGGATACCCGCCCGATCTTGGCGGTTCATTCGTAACCCGGCGGGCGGGTCAGATGGAAGACGAGGCCCAAGGCCCAGAAGGTCGGTTCACATTTAATGGTGGGCCGGTTTATGAGGAAAGCGCAAGGACTATTCTCCTATAAAGGAAGCAAGACTAGGACTCCACTTGTAATAGAGTAATCCTAATCCAACTAGGACTAGTCATGTAAACCGCCCCTTCAACATATATAAGGAGGGGCAGGGCTCCCCAAAGAGGGAGAGGGAACAAGCAATAATCTCTAGGGCTAGACACAATTAGGAGAGCCGGTTTACGGCGACTCCCCATGAGCATAATGAGATCTAGCCTCAAACAGCATGTAGGGCTATTACCGGATGATGTTTCCCGGGGCCCGAAGCTGTCTAAACCCTTGTCTTGCGTTTTGATCCGCCCTGCGTCTCTCGTCCCACTCAACCCCTCTCAAGCTACCACATAGATGCGTTGGCCTCGCGACTAAGTCCTGACACTAAGGACATCTGCCGTGACAAATCCACGATAGTGGCCGAGCTCACGTCGCGCCTCTCCTATAAAGCCAGCATCCCGCGCCCCCCTAGGGTTTCCCTCTCGCCGCCGCCACCCTTTCCCTTCTCCTGCTTCTCCTTCTTCTTCAAGAGGCAGAAACCAGAGCTCCCACAAGACTCCCATGGCTTCGATCGCCATAGCCATCCTCCATCGTCTTCTTCGCTCCGGGTCGACTCGACTACATCGTATTCTTCGTCTTCTTCAAGGCCAGGAGCCAGGAAGGACCAGGGCCGATGCGATCGACTCCCTCCACGACGGCATCTTCCCTGCTTCCTCTTCTACATGGAGCCGAACGCCCCCACGATCAGCGCCTCTGCGTCGTTTGCGTGGCCTCCTCCATCGTCATCTTCCTCACCCTCGCTCGTAACCACAAGGACTCCGGTGCTTCCTCCCCGTCGTCCTCTTCATCGCCGTGGAACGCCAAGACGCTGTTGTGTTCATCTCCTTCTTCCTCGGGTCCAGGACATCGCCGTCGGAATTTGTCGCCGCTCGTCGTCCCCGAGCTCGATCAACTCCACCAACCAACCCGACGTGAGCGTCCACACCTCCCCATCAGCTTCTCCCCTTTGATTGCGCCCTGTTTCGTCCATGTCCGTCGAGCTCGAGCGCTCCTCCGTCGGACCTCGTCGCCGGCGAGTGTTTCGACCTCTCTTCATTGCCAATTCAATCGTTCAGCGCGCCGTGTTTGTCCTTGGTTCGTCAGGTCCGAGCTCCTCCGCTGCTCTCTATGCACAGCGCAGCACCTCCTCTGCAAATCCGCCACAGACGCTGCCGACGCTTTGCTTCGCCCTGCATCATCACAAGAACGCCATGGCGCGAGCATCAAGCTCACGCGCCCACCGCTGAACCCCGCTGCCGGCGAGAATCCGTTCACTTCCGTTGCAGGCTGGGTATGAATGGGTTCGCCCCGTTGCCTAGTTTCCATCCGCGCCCTCCGTCGCGTGTTTTGGTTGCCGGAACAGCTCCGACGAGCTCCTCCGCCGTCCAATGTCCCCAGCGCTACCTCCTCTGTTTTTCTCTGCTTCTGCACGCACACAACACCGGCGAGCGGCAGCTACTCGTCCACGCCTTGCGCATCCATACCCACACCCTCGCGTCGTTGCTCCACCACACGCACCTTGGCACGTTTCCGCACCCCCGCCGGTCCTCTGCAACCACAGCAAGGGTTGCTGCTGACTCCTGTCGCCGGCGAGTCCCCGTGCGCTTGCTTCAGATTTGGTCCTGGTCGCGACGCGCAGATGGCCATATCCAGTCGATCTCCTTTTGCATCACGAATACATAGCTAGCCCAATGGCTAGCGCAGCTAGTATCCATCCGAGGGGTTTGGGGTTCGATTCCCAGGCGCCCAAATTTTTGCCCTGTTTTTCTTTACTGTTGCACACCCACACCCACATCCTCTTCGGGCCCTGTCTACTCCTGGGCCGCTGCACAGTGCTGCTTCCGGCCCGTGCATATTTTTTCCAGTCTGTGTATTTTAGCTTTTTTCCAATGCATTCTTATTTACTGAAATGCCATCTTCTTGCATTGCTCATATATAAATATCCATGCATCGAATTAAGCAGACTTTATATGTAAATGGCTTAGATTTTTGTCTAGTTTCACAATATTCAACTTTCATCCATGTTTGAAATGTTTAAAATGCTGTTTGATTAAATTTGCTCAAATGCCATGTTAAAATGATTTATTTCATAACTAAATAACCGTAGCTCCATTTTAAATAAACTTTATATGAAAATGGGGTGGAAAAATGCCTAGTTTAACATGGTGAACTTTATTTTGCTGTTTAACAACATTAAAATGGTGTTTAGGGCAGAACAGTACCTAATCCATAAATATGCACATGGGGATTTTCCGGAATTGTTGTTCGTTGTTTCCGGCCTCATTTAAACTTGCCTAGGTAGGTAGTTTTGTTATGCTTCACCCCTTGCCATGTTAATCAACATTTGATATTGTTTGGTAGCATAAACGAGATCAAACTAAATACTTGAATGTGGTGTTTCGTCAATATGCAACTCATTGCATATTGAGCTCCACTTAACTTGTAGTATTGCTTGTTGCACTTTGCCATGCCATGCCTCATTAAACCGGACATACATCATACTTGATTGTGCATCATGCCATATTTATGCTTGTGTGTTTACCATGTTGTTTCTTTCTTTCCGGTGTTGCTTCTTAGTCCCGGTAATGTTGCGATTGTGAGGATTCGTTCGACTACGTCCGTTTGTCTTCTTCATGGACTCGTTCTTCTTCCTAGCGGGATTTCAGGCAAGATGACCGCTACCCTGGATCTCACTACTATCATTGCTATGCTAGTTGCTTCGTTCTATCGCTATGCTGCGATACCTATCATTTGCTCTTCAAGCCTCCCAAATTGCCATGAACCTCTAACCTTTGACACCATTCCTAGCAAACCATTGTTTGGCTATGTTACCGCTTTGCTCATCCCCTCTTATAGCGTTGCTAGTTGCAGGTGAAGTTGAAGATTGCTCCATTGTGAACAGGGTTATGTTGGGATATCACAATATCTCTTATATTATTAATGCATCTATATATTTGGTAAAGGCTGGAAGGCTTGGCCTTATGCCTGGTGTTTTGTTCCACTCTTGCCGCCCTAGTTTCCGTCATACCGGTGTTATGTTCCCGGATTTTATGTTCCTAACGCGGTCGGGTGATTTATGGGACCCCCTGACAGTTCGCTTTGAATAAAACTTGTCCAAAGAAGGCCCAACATTGGTTTTACCATTTGCCTCACCTATTACCTTTTTTTTCCTTGGGAGTCGCGATCCCAAGGGTCATCTTTATTTTAGCCCCCGGCCAATGCTTGTCTAAGTGTTGGTCCAAACTAGAGCCACTTGAGGGCTGGTTCTAGTTGTACGTAGTGCTCATCCGGTCGTGGCCTGAGACGAGATACACGCGGCTACTATCAGGATGTCGGCACACTGGGAGGTCTTGCTGGTCTTGTTTTACCATTGTCGAAATGTCTTGTAAACCGGGATTCCAAGACTGATCGGGTCTTCCTGGGAGAAGGTCTATTCCTTCGTTGATCGCGAGAGCTTGTCATGGGCTAAGTTGGGACACCCTGCAGGTTTAAACTTTCGAGCCGTGCCCGCGTTATGTGGCGAGATGGGAATTTGTTAATGTCCGGTTGTAGATAACTTGACACCAGATCCGAATTAAAACGCATCAACCGCGTGTGTAGCCGTGATGGTCTCTTCTCGGTGGAGTCCGGGAAGTGAACATGGTTTCTGGGTTATGTTTGACGTAAGTAGGTGTTCAGGATCACCTCTTGGTCATTGCTAGTTGACGACCGTTCCTTTTTTCCTTCTCGCTCTCATTTGCGTATGTTAGCCACCATATATGCTTAGCCGCTGCTGCAACCTCACCACTTTACCCCTTCCTTTCCCATTAAGCTTTGCTAGTCTTGATACCCATGGTGATGGGATTGCTAAGTCCTCGTGGCTCACCAGATACTTCCAAAACCAGTTTGCAGGTGCCTATGTTACCGAGCAGGTGACGCAACCAAGCTCAAGGAGGAGCTCGATGAAGATCTTGAACTTGGTGTTGTTACGTTCTAGTTGATCAGTAGTGGAGCCCAGTTGGGGTCGATCGGGGACCTTTGTCGCATTTGGGGTTCTTCTTTTATTTTGGTTCCTTAGTCGGACCTTGATTGTATCTGGATGATGTAATGCTTTATTCTCGTAATTGTGTGAAGCGGCGATTGTAAGCCAACTATGTGTCTCTTTCCCTTATGTATTACATGGGTTGTGTGAAGATTACCTCACTTGCGACATTGCTTTCAATGCGGTTATGCCTCTAAGTCGTGCTTCGACACGTGGGAGATATAGCCGCATCGAGGGCGTTACAAGTTGGTAATCAGAGCCTTCCCCGACCTTAGGAGCCCCACTGCTTGATTGTTTTAGCGGCCGAGTTGTGTCTAGAAAATGTTTTGAGTCATTTAGGATTATATATATCGGAGATATAGGAATTCTTTTTACTCCTCAGTCCCTTCGTCGCTCTGGTGAGGTATCCTGACGTAGAGTTTTGACTCTTCTCTTCTCAAATTTCACAAAAAAAAAAATTAGGATCACGCAGGTATCTTGGAATCGTTCCGATGGTTTTATGATGACAACATTGTCTTGGTGCCTCCTGTCAGGGGTTTAGTGGAAGTGTCCCGGGGAGTTGAGCTCTGAGGTGTTGTCGTCATAATTTTATCGTTGCAGATTCTGGAATACCTGAGTTTAGTACGCCAACATCCAAAATCTCTTTTATGCAGTTGTTGGTGAGATAACCCCGATAACCCAGTACTGAGGTGAGTACGGGAGTATTGCCATGACTCATATAACGGATGCTTTTCGAAGGTTGAGGTACATGATTTCCGAAGGTTTCTTGGTTATGTGTTGACGGATGGATACAACTGGATGTAGGGATTGTTAGTTTGGGTGAGATATACTGCGTCCCCTGTATCCCCAACACCAGATTGCATAACCAGAAAGTTTCGGGAGTTTATAGGTGGGAATTCAAGTAGCTCCTAGAATATCTTTTCGACAGATGCATGATATGGGATTGGGTAAATCTCTATCATATGTATTTGTTCCGGCTTATTTTGCAAGCCAAATCCTTTGTTTTGTTTTATTTGTGGTATTCGAGTTGCTTCGAAGTCAAATGTTGAATCCATACCTTTCCTAAACGGTGTTCTCACATTGCTATGTGAATACTAATCCCTTTAGATCATCGAGAGTGTCATGACAATTCTTCTCTAACCGGCGTGATTCTCTCCAGGCTAATACTATCATTTTTCCCATTCGCAATATCAATTCTAAGTTTTCCCAACGGTGTTTGTTTCATCCGTCCCCAAGTTGCCTTTGTTTTCCCGCCCTCCCACCCTTTTTCTTTAAGGACTCAAATTTATTAATCAAGTATCCTTTTATTGATGGGAAGTCTCTTCACTCTTTTCAATCAATGTTCTGATCCGATGATCCCTCGTGAAGATGCTCACGAGCTTCAAGTTCATCATCCTTCGTTCTTTTTTCTTCTCCGGTGGATCCAATCCAAGCTTTCGTTATTCATCATATTCCTTTCCTTGTTTCATATGTTTTTCCATGTCGGTGCACCTCTTAATTGTTCACCTCTCTCTATTCTTATCCAGAGTGCTGAAGATATCTTGGAAGAATCATGTTTCCATTCTTAATCCGTTCGAATTTACTTCAAGGTTTTTCTCTCATTCAAGCCATTTAATTCAACCGCTGCAACCTCTCTCTAAAATTGTTCAGCGGTGTTTCCTTTTGAGTGGGCCCTAACCCACAGGTCTTTTCCCAGGATCTTACCTGACTCTTCTAATTATCCCAGAGCCATTCCCAAATTCTTTTCGAAGTGTGATGTAAGAATTCATTTCATCAGTCAGATGCCACCTCCAAGATCGTTTTCAAATTCTTTTCATCTTTGGCTCAACCTTTCCTCTTTTAATTTTCCCGGAGTATCTCAACAATTCAAGGGTGGTTCTCATCATCATTCTCAACATTTGAAGACCGAAGAAGGATTTCTCTTAAATCTTGGTCCATTCTCTTGAACATTCATGGTTCTAGCTTCATGCTATCCTCATAATTGTTTTGATTGTGACAATTCTTTTCTTACCATCCGGAGCATTTCATGAGTTGTTTCCATTTCTTTCCTCCGAAAGCCATCATGTCATAATTCTTCATTCTCAGCGAGTAGCTATCGTTCTCCAAATATTACCGGTGCATCGTTCAAATACCCTCTAATCAGTTCATGATCTCGTTGTTCTCATGTATTTAAACCCCCCTCAAGTATCTTCATTCGTTTTCCAATTCTTCCCGGTGAATTGTGCCTTTGCTACTTTCATTTCCAATTCTTACGGTGGTTCATTCAAGAGTTCTCTTCCTTCGTTATCATATAGATTCATTCGTTCTTTCCAATCCTACCGGTGGTTCGTTGAAGACCTTCTCAAGTTTACACTATATCCCTCTTAATCCTTTCTACGAGAATAAGTAATATGCAAAATCCATTGCTTGCCATCAATTTAATTTGATGAAGGATAAGCATACAATAAATCTTATTCTTATTTCCTCGAGGTGATTCAATTCTTTTCTTCCGGAATTGTTCATGATGAAGTAATTCTCGGTTCTAGTGTTTCATCTTTTTTCTTTTCCGGAGTTCCAAGTTTTCCGCATTATCTCGTCGCAAAGCTCCTTCTAAATCATCACAAGGCTTCACCTTGTGTTTTCAACTTCTCTTTCTTTTTATCATCCTTTTATTACCGGAGTTCTTCATGGAGGCTCTACATGGTGGTCAAGGATTCCTTTCAGTCTTCAATTGTTCTTCAAGATTTCACTTGAAGTTATGATCCGCCAAGCTATACTCAAAAATGAACATGGTGTTCAACACATGTCTTGTATTGAGGAGTTCAAGCATTCTCCATCGTGCATCCCAAAGTGCAATTCTTTCTACCTTATCTTTTGAGATGGTGATATGTCATTCTTGATAATTTCCATTCATGTTTCGTGATTCACATGTTATCAAGAATGAGGTATTTTAAAGCCATCAATCTCTTCGTTGGAGTTATCTTGGTTTAGATTTCACCGAAAAGCCTTCCCAAAGGAATGTTGCTAATTGTGGTGCTCCAATCACCCAAGTTCTCCAATTATCCTCTGGGTGAAAGAAGTTTCTCTTATCTTCGTTGATCTCAAGCAAGCAATTGTTTCTGTTAGTGGCCGGTTGTCACCTCATCATTTTGAGATGTTTGCCATAAGCCCATAACAAGCTTGTGCTTTTCGTTGTTGATTTTCCAACAACTCCGTTCGATTCTTCTTTGCAAGGATGCTTTCCAAGTTCACCTGTGGCAAAAGTTGTCATTTTCTTCTCCGTCCCTTTATCCCAACGGTCTAACTTCTATTCTTTCATTACGGAGGCATTGTGATGTTGTGCTCTTCACCCATCACCTCGGTTTTTTTTTGAGGATCGTGTTCTTTTCTTGCTTATCCATTTAACCGGAGTGTTGTGTCATCTCTTCAAGTTCTTTTCATCTTATCAAGTCTTACATCTTTTTTTTAACCTGAGTGCTATCTAAAATCTTTCTTACCCCTTGTGCCATTCTTTCAATAGTTCCAGAGGCAGTGAGTTGTTGATTTCATCAAGTGTCCTCTCATCTTGTCAAGTTCATGTTCAATTCCTTCCATTTACAGTCGGAGTGCTGTCAAAAATTATATCATTCTTACTCATTCTTATCTCGTTTCAACCAGAGTGGTTTCAATTTCTTCTTGTCTATTGTGCTCATCATTCATAGCTTTGCAACCTCCAACGGTAACATGGTGTTCCTTGTTTCTCTGTTCTACTGGAATGCTCTCAATTTCGTTCAACTCTATTGTGTTATTCTTTCAAGTTTTCAACCTCTCGAGGTTCTTTGGTTTCACTCTTTTGTCGAAGAAGCAACTTAGTTTTACCTCTTCTCTTCCTCTTCCGTTTCTCTCCGGTGCCATCCTAGATCTCGGGACGAGATCCTCTCGTAGTGGTGGAGTGTTGTAACGCCCCGGATACAACTTTCCATATTCGTAACTCCAACTCTTTCCTTTTCCGAAGATGCGATATGATATTTCCTTCGTGGTTGGGTTTTTGTTTATTGTTTTGCATATTTCATTCCTGTATGTTATGCCATGATCATATTGAGTGCCTTGTCATTTTTGCTTCTTGCATCATGTTCATCTTATATTATATTGCATTGCACCATCCTTGCTTTGTTCTATGCTTCATGAGGTGATATTCCCTTTGTCATTTTTGTTGCTTTTGCATCATGATCATAGTTGTACTGTGCTTGTTATCTTGTGAACTCCTTCTCCTCATCTTATTTGTTGTTTCATCTTGCCATTTCCATCTAAACCATCATCAAGTGCAACACCCCATCTCTAGCTTCTTTCTTTCAATTCTCACCCATTTATTCAAGTGACATTATTTCTGTTCCGTATAATGTTCATTCTTTTCCTACAAATTCTAACCATGCCTTCAACCTCTCTGCCGAATTCCAGCTCCTTTGAACTTGTTTTGGTTGGGTTCAAAAATGGCTCAAGTTTGAATTTAATTCAAACTTGGATTATTTTTCTACCTCTAAAAATTCCCAAAGCAATTTATTCAAATTCTACATAAATCCAGAATCCCAGATATGTTTTTATCTCATCCTAATTCCTTGCCAAACTCCTTGGCCTTTTCTTGCATTTCTGTTTGAAGAAATTGCTTAAAGGAAAAGAGCCCAGCGCAGCAGCAGCCCGGCCCAGCTCCAGCGCCTCCCGCAGCCCAGCTCTCCTCCCGCAGCCTCCTTCCACTCTCCCGTGGTGAATCCACGCTGGATACCCGTCCAGGCCCCACCTGCAGCCTCTCATTCCCCTGTTTTTCTTCCTCCTCCCGATCTCTTTTCTCTCACAGTAAAACCTCCAGGGGCGCCCGCACATAGCCACCGTGGCCGAGCTCACGTCGCGCCTCTCCTATAAAGCCAGCATCCCGCGCCCCCCTAGGGTTTCCCTCTCGCCGCCGCCACCCTTTCCCTTCTCCTGCTTCTCCTTCTTCTTCAAGAGGCAGAAACCAGAGAGCTCCCGGCGCACTCCCATGGCTTCGCTGCGGCCATAGCCATCCTCCATCGTCTTCTTCGCTCCGGGTCGACTCGACTACATCGTATTATTCATCTTCTTCAAGGCTAGGAGCCAGGAAGGACCAGGGCCGATGCGATCGACTCCCTCCACGACGGCATCTTCCCTGCTTCCTCTTCTACACGGAGCCGAACGCCCCCACGATCAGCGCCTCTGCATCGTTTGTGAGGCCTCCTCCATCGTCATCTTCCTCACCCTCGCTCGTAACCACAAGGACTCCGGCGCTTCCTCCCCGTCGTCCTCTTCATCGCCGTGGAACGCCAAGACGCTGTTGCGTTCATCTCCTTCTTCCTCGGGTCCGGGACATCACCGTCGGAATTTGTCGCCGCTCGTCGTCCCCGAGCTCGATCGACTCCACCAACCAACCCTACGTGAGCGTCCACACCTCCTCATTAGCTTCTCCCCTTTGATTGCGCCCTGTTTCGTCCATGTCCGTCGAGCTTGAGCGCTCCTCCGTCGGACCTCGTCGCCGGCGAGTGTTTCGACCTCTCTTCGTTGCCAATTCAATCGTTCAGCGCGCCGTGTTTGTCCTTGGTTCGTCAGGTCCGAGCTCCTCCGCTGCTCTCTATGCACAGCGCAGGCACCTCCTCTGCAAATCCCGCCGCTGCACGCGCACGCCTTGCTTCGCCGCTGCATCACCGCGCAACACCATGGCCGCGAGCATCAAGCTCACGCGCCCCACCGCGGAACCCCGTCGTCGGCGAGGAATCCGTTCACTTCCTGTTGCAGGCTGGGTATGAATGGGTTCGCCCCGTTGCCTAGTTTCCATCCGCGCCCTCCGTCGCGTGTTTTGGTTGCCGGAACAGCTCCGACGAGCTCCTCCGCCGTCCAATGTCCCCAGCGCTACCTCCTCTGTTTTTCTCTGCTTCTGCACACACACACAACACCGGCGAGCGGCAGCTACTCGTCCACGCCTTGCGCATCCATACCCACACCCTCGCGTCGTTGCTCCACCACACACACCTTGGCACATTTCCGCACCCCCGCCGGTCCTCTGCAACCACAGCAAGGGTTGCTGCTGACTCCTGTCGCCGGCGAGTCCCCGTGCGCTTGCTTCAGATTTGGTCCTGGTCGCGACGCGCAGATGGCCATATCCAGTCGATCTCCTTTTGCATCACGAATACATAGCTAGCCCAATGGCTAGCGCAGCCAGTATCCATCCGAGGGGTTTGGGGTTCGATTCCCAGGCGCCCAAATTTTTGCCCTGTTTTTCTTTACTGTTGCACACCCACACCCACATCCGCTTCGGGCCCTGTCTACTCCTGGGCCGCTGCACAGTGCTGCTTCCGGCCCGTGCATATTTTTTCCAGTCTGTGTATTTTAGCTTTTTTCCAATGCATTCTTATTTACTGAAATGCCATCTTCTTGCATTGCTCATATATAAATATCCATGCATCGAATTAAGCAGACTTTATATGTAAATGGCTTAGATTTTCGTCTAGTTTCACAATATTCAACTTTCATCCATGTTTGAAATGTTTAAAATGCTGTTTGATTAAATATGCTCAAATGCCATGTTAAAATGATTTACTTCATAACTAAATAACCGTAGCTCCATTTTAAATAAACTTTATATGTAAATGGGGTGGAAAAATGCCTAGTTTAACATGGTGCAATTTATTTTGCTGTTTAACAACATTAAAATGGTGTTTAGGGCAGAACAGTACCTAATCCATAAATATGCACATGGGGATTTTCCGGAATTGTTGTTCGTTGTTTCCGGCCTCATTTAAACTTGCCTAGGTAGGTAGTTTTGTTATGCTTCACCCCTTGCCATGTTAATCAACATTTGATATTGTTTGGTAGCATAAACGAGATCAAACTAAATACTTGAATGTGGTGTTTCGTCAATATGCAACTCGTTGCATATTGAGCTCCACTTAACTTGTAGTATTGCTTGTTGCACTTTGCCATGCCATGCCTCATTAAACCGGACATGCATCATACTTGATTGTGCATCATGCCATATTTATGCTTGTGTGTTTACCATGTTGTTTCTTTCTTTCCGGTGTTGCTTCTTAGTCCCGGTAATGTTGCGATTGTGAGGATTCGTTCGACTACGTCCGTTTGTCTTCTTCATGGACTCGTTCTTCTTCCTAGCAGGATTTTAGGCAAGATGACCGCTACCCTGGATCTCACTACTATCATTGCTATGCTAGGGTCTTCGTTCTATCGCTATGCTGCGATACCTATCATTTGCTCTTCAAGCCTCCCAAATTGCCATGAACCTCTAACCTTTGACACCATTCTTAGAAAACCATTGTTTGGCTATGTTACCGCTTTGCTCAGCCCCTCTTATAGCGTTGCTAGTTGCAGGTGAAGTTGAAGATTGCTCCATGGTGAACAGGGTTATGTTGGGATATCACAATATCTCTTATATTATTAATGCATCTATATATTTGGTAAAGGCTGGAAGGCTCGGCCTTATGCCTGGTGTTTTGTTCCACTCTTGCCGCCCTAGTTTCCGTCATACCGGTGTTATGTTCCCGGATTTTGCGTTCCTAACGCGGTCGGGTGATTTATGGGACCCCCCCTGACAGTTCGCTTTGAATAAAACTTGTCCAGCAAGGCCCAACATTGGTTTTACCATTTGCCTCACCTATTACCTTTTTTCCCTTGGGAGTCGCGCATCCCAAGGGTCATCTTTATTTTAGCCCCCCCGGTCCAATGCTTGTCTAAGTGTTGGTCCAAACTAGAGCCACTTGCAGCGCCACCTCGGGGAAACTTGAGGGCTTGTTCTAGTTGTACGTAGTGCTCATCCGGTCGTGGCTCGAGGCGAGATCTGCGGCTACTATCGGGATGTCGGCATCTGGGAGGTCTTGCTGGTCTTGTTTTACCATTGTCGAAATGTCTTGTAAACCGGGATTCCGAGACTGATCGGGTCTTCCCGGAGAAGGTCTATTCCTTCGTTGATCGCGAGAGCTTGTCATGGGCTAAGTTGGGACACCCCTGCAGGGTTTAAACTTTCGAGAGCCGTGCCCGCGGTTATGTGGCAAATGGGAATTTGTTAATGTCCGGTTGTAGATAACTTGACACCAGATCCGAATTAAAACGCATCAACCGCGTGTGTAGCCGTGATGGTCTCTTCTCGGTGGAGTCCGGGAAGTGAACACGGTTTCTGGGTTATGTTTGACGTAAGTAGGTGTTCAGGATCACCTCTTGATCATTGCTAGTTGACGACTGTTCCTTTGTTTCCTTCTCGCTCTCATTTGCGTATGTTAGCCACCATATATGCTTAGCCGCTGCTGCAACCTCACCACTTTACCCCTTCCTTTCCCATTAAGCTTTGCTAGTCTTGATACCCATGGTGATGGGATTGCTGAGTCCTCGTGGCTCACCAGATACTTCCAAAACCAGTTTGCAGGTGCCTATGTTACCGAACAGGTGACGCAACCAAGCTCAAGGGGGAGCTCGATGAAGATCTTGCCCTTGGTGTTGTTACGTTCTAGTTGATCAGTAGTGGAGCCCAGTTGGGGTCGATCGGGGACCTTTGTCGCATTTGGGGTTCTTCTTTTATTTTGGTTCCGTAGTCGGACCTTGATTGTATCTGGATGATGTAATGCTTTATTCTCATAATTGTGTGAAGTGGCGATTGTAAGCCAACTATGTATCTCTTTTTCTTATGTATTACATGGGTTGTGTGAAGATTACCTCACTTGCGACATTGCTTTCAATGCGGTTATGCCTCTAAGTCGTGCTTCGACACGTGGGAGATATAGCCGCATCGAGGGCGTTACACACTATGACGTCAGCGCTCAACAGGCGCGGTCCAGGTCAAACTGACCGGTGGGACCCGTGTGTCACTGTCTAGTGTAATTAACAGAGTTTGTTAATGCTAAACTAATCCTAAACCTTGGTAATTAGCAGGGGCTGGTCCCATATGTCAATGACCCAGGGAAGGGTCAAACAGGGGTCAAACCCGGGTCAACTCGCGGGAGTTGACCCGCGGCTCGTCTTCGGCGAAGCCAGAGACGTCGGAGGCATTCGGGTTTCGTCCCACGGTGACCAAATCGAAGACCGCGGCCATCTACGGAACGAGGAGACTCATCTGCATCGAATGGTGCAAGCGGGAGGAGCTAGGGTGGAGCGAGCTTGCTGGAGTCGAGCTCGTGGCGGCGCCAGCGTTTGGGTGTGACGCGAGCGAGAGCTAGGGGGCACGGGAAGGCGAGCTGGGGCGTGCTACGAGCTCGTGGGGAGGCACTCAGTGCAGTGGTGTGGTTTACTGTGAGCTTCAGCAGCCGTAGCCACGGCGGCGACATGGCCGACGGCGAAGAGCTCTCGGGCTCGTTGTGAACGGCGGCTAGAGAGGGAGGTAGGGCACGGGCAGAGGGGGAAACAATGGCGGAGCTCACAGCGGGTGCAGCGGTGGCCTCGACGAGTTCGGGGAAGCTCGAGAGGCGGCGAATCAATGGCGGTGGTCCTCGGTGGCCGAGGAGGGGATTGGCGGAGCTGGCAGCGTCCAGGGGCTTCCGGCGCCTTACATCTTGGTGAGGAGGAAGAGGGGGATGAGGCGGGGCTTTTTGGCGCGTCGGCGAGGCGTGGGGTGGCCGGTGGCCGCGGTGGTGGTCGTCGGCAGCGGCGGGCGCGTTCGGTGAGAAGAATAGAGGAGGGGGAGAGCGTTCGGAGGAGAGAGGGGAGAGGTGCAGAGTGTCCGGGGGGGTGCGTGGCGACGTCCTAGGCGTCGAGGCAGCGGCGGGAAGCAGGAGGTGGCCAGGCGCGTGGGCGCGCGCGGCGGGCACGCGCCTCTCGTCCTTCTGGCGAGAGGAAGGGAACGACTGGCATCGGCCAGCTGGGTTGGGCCTTGCTGGGCCAGGCCAGTTGAGCGCTAGTTAAAACCCTCTCTCTCTCTCTCTCTCTCTCTCTCTCTCTCTCTCTTTTCTCTCTCTCTCTTCTATCTGTTTTCTATTCTCTTTGTTTTTATTTTATCTTTGCCACTGGTTTTGAAATTCAAAACAGTTTCAAAAAAAAAACAGTGCCAAATATCCTCTAATAATATTATGTTGCAAAATGGACTTTTTCCAAATGCACATAAAATATATCAGAGGTATTTGGAGATATATCCCATATATATTTGGGTATATTTCCAAAGTCAAATAGGATAGTCATTTAATTCAGTGCCCAAAATATTTCACATAAATGTTCACTATTTTTGGTTTGGTCTTTAAGGCCTGGCCAAAATTATCAAACATTTATGAAGGCATGTTGGAAACAATGAATGCAATTTAGGGTTCTTGTCCTTCTTTAAAATTGATTTTTGAGGCTTTCACTTTCCCCATTTCAAGTTTCTTGAAAATTAAAAGGATGCATGATGCTCACTGATGCAACTATCTGCAAACAAATCTAGGGCTGTGACAACTCACCCCCACTAAACAAGAATCTCGTCCCGGGATTCAAGACATGAGGTAAGAAGACAGAGGGGAAACTAGCTAACACGATCTTCACGATCCAGGTTGTACTTCATAAGAACGTTGATCCGATCATCATCTTTGATTATGACATCTTGCTTTGAGAACTTCATCCAACATGACAACAAGAAGAAAGGGATAATTCTAGAAGGATCGATCTTCTCGAAGATTGGACAACTGACTATCAAGTCACGGAATTGGACATAGAAACATCTCTGGAGCTGAGAAGCAAAACATGCATCAGGAGGGGCGTAAGAAACAATTTGACGAGGGTTTCAGAATAGCGAGGAAGAATTGCCATGATTCCATAACAGGGCACCTTAGGAAAGGTGACTCGTAGAATTATTACCTTAAGATTGAAGAGACTCCGGTATGTTACTAAGCTCATATCACTCGGAATTGTTCATGAATTATGGAATTCCATTTTTATGGAAACCTGGATGAATTGTTGTTGAGCCCATCAGCAGCATTTTGTTTCATCCATGATTCGTGTTGAACATCCAGCTAGTGTGGGAACTTTTATAAGCATTATCTTCATGTCCCGTGCATGAAGCATATGTTCGGATGAAAGAAGTGACTTTCTCTAATTCATGTGCATCGATGCAAGTTGCCGCCGTGAATTCGGGAAAGTTGGCTTTGCTTCCTCTGGAACCATTCCAAGTCAGTCATGCATACGTGCGAAGTATTCTGTGGTATGGAGACTTGCAACCTTCATTCTATATGTGTCCCTAGCACACCAAGCCACTGACTGATTTGTTCAAAGAGAAGGAGTTCCTTCATAAGAGCTAATCATGACTTATGTTAGGACTTCGTTATCCTCGATGATGGTTCCCCTCCTGAACTCGGTAGTGTTTTATTATAAGACTACTACTTGGTCATGCTTGCCTGAGGCAGCGTGTCCACATGTTTATAGCAGAACCAGCTCATGTTTTGGAGCTTACTACCGTAGTCCATTTTCTGAGAATCTCGCAACGTTGTCTCATCGATTTGTGTTGCAAACTTTCATTTTTATTCCTAGACTTGATGAGTCTGGAATATCCTGACACCAACCAGACCTGAATCTCAGGCAGATATGATGGTTGGAACATATCCCAAGAACTATAATATTGGTCTCTCTGTAACCCGGTAAAGAGAATGTCGTGGCCAACACACCCAGCCGGAAGACCTATTATTGTAGTATCTTGATTGAGGAAGTTGGCCACCTCCCCCTAAGGTTTTCGTAGGATTTCCTCCCTAGTTGTTCCTTATGGTTTTTTTCCAAAGTCCGGCCATTTACTTGATGTTCTAGATATCAAACCATATCTATGAATGGGATATGCTAGTGCATCAAGGAGAACATTAGAAGCGGAGTGCTAAATGTCTCTCGGTCGATCATCCAGATTTTGTTTCCTTGGCCTCGCTAAGGTGAAATCTGAGAAGGTTATCTTTCTTTGCATCTGCATCGTCCATCACTATTCATCTTGGTGGTATGTTGTGTTGCCAGGATCCTTGACATGGGTGTTGGTAAAACCTTAATGAATATGGAAATGCTCAAGTTCTTGAGAGCACGCACAAGCACTAGGTATTATCACCGAAACTAACTGGGATTGCTCCTAGTCTCTTCGGTTATGCTATAACCACTCCAACAGTGGAATCACTCTCTACTGTTGAGCTCCTTCCCAGTTACTAGAATCATTCCAACGTTTGCATTTTGCCCCATTTTGCACCGCCATTATGCCAACCTACCATGGGTTCCATCCATTTCCGATGATAATCAAAAGTCATCCCATGCATTGTCTTCAACAAGGTAATCCACATCATCCATATTAGTCTGGGTATGTCATTTATCCGTACTCCTTCAAATGATCGATTACAATTTGCCTTAAGCTAGTATAAAGGGTTTCAATGATCTCTGAATCAAAGGTAATTCTTTTTGCCACTTAAGGTAATAATTCTACGAGTCACCTTTCCTAAGGTGCCCCGTTATGGAATCATGGCAATTCTTCCTCGCTATTCTGAAACCCTCGTCAAATTGTTTCTTCCGCCCCTCCTGATGCATGTTTTGCTTCTCAGCTCCAGAGATGTTTCTATGTCCAATTCCGTGAGTTGATAGTCAGTTGTCCGATCTTTGAGAAGATCGATCCTTCTAGAATTATCCCTTTCTTCTCGTTGTCATGTTGGATGAAGTTCTCAAAGCAAGATGTCATAATCAAATATGATGATCGGATCAACATTCTTATGAAGTACAACCTGGATCGTGAAGATCGTGTTAGCTAGTGTCCCTCTATCTTCTTACCTCACGTCTTGAATCTTGGGATGAGATTCTTGTTTAGTGGGGGTGAGTTGTCAGAACCCTATTTGTTTGCAGATAGTTGCATCAGTGAGCATCATGCATCCTTTTAATTTTCAAGAAACTTGAAATGGGGAAAGTGAAAGCCTCAGAAATCAATTTTAAAGAAGGACAAGAACCCTCTAAATTGCATTCATTGTTTCCAACATGCCTTCATAAATGTTTGATAATTTTGGCCAGGTCTTGAAGACCAAACCAAAAATAGTGAACATTTATGTGGAATATTTTGGGCACTGAATTAAATGACCATCCTATTCGAATTTGGAAATATACCCAAATATATATGGGATATATCTCCAAATACCTCTAATATATTTTATGTGCATTTGGAAAAAAGTCCATTTTGCAACATAATATTATTAGAGGATATTTGGCACTGTTTTTTTGAAACTGTTTTGAATTTCAAAACCAGTGGCAAAGATAAAATAAAACAAATGTAATGCAAATGATAGAGAGAGAGAGAGAGAGAGAGAGGGTTTTAATCGGCGCTCACTGGCTCGGCCCAGCATGGCCGATGCTGGCTGTCCCTTCCTCTCGCCAGAGGAGCCGAGAGGCGTGTGCCACCACGCCACGCTGGCCACCTCCTACTTCCCGCCGCTGCCTCGACGCCTAGGACGTCGCCACGCACCCCCCACGGACACTCTGCACCTCTCCCCTCTCTCCCCCGAACGCTTGCCTCCTCCTCTGTTCTTCTCACCGAACGCGCCCGCCGCTGCCGACGACCACCACCGCGGCCACCGGCCACCCCACGCCTCGCCGACGTGCCAAGAAGTCCTACCTCGTCCCCCTCTTCCTCGTCACCAAGATGTAATGCGCCGGAAGCCCCTGGACGCCACCAGCTCCGCCGTTCCCCTCCTCGGCCACCGAGGACCGCCGTCGTTGATTCGCCGCCTCTCGAGCTTCACCGAGCTCGCCGAGGCCACCGCTGCACCCGTTGTGAGATCCGCCATCGTTTCCCCCTCTCCCCGTGCCCTACCTCCCTCTCTAGCCGCCGTTCACAACGAGCCCGAGAGCTCTTCGCCGTCGGCCATGTCGCCGCCGTGGCTACGGCTGCTGAAGCTCGCAGTAGACCACACCACTGCACTGAGTGCCTCCCCACGAGCCCGTAGCACGCCCCAGCTCGCCTTACCATGCCCCTAGCTCTCGCTCGCGTCACACCCAAATGTCGGCACCGCCACGAGCTTGACTCCAGCGAGCTCGCTCCACCCTAGCTCCTCCCGCTCGCACCATTCGATGCGGATGAGTCTCCTCATTCCGTAGATGGCCTCGGCCTTTGATTTGGTCGCCGTGGGACGAAACCCGAATGCCTCCGCCGTCTCTGGCCTCGCCGACGATGAGCCGCGGGTCAACTCCGGCGATTTGACCCGGGTTTGACCCCTGTTTGACCCTTCCCTGGGTCATTGACATATGGGACCAGCCCCTGCTAATTACCAAGGTTTAGGATTAGTTTAGCGTTAACAAACTCTGTTAATTAGACTAGACAGTGACATGCGGGTCCCACCGGTCAGTTTGACCTGGACCGTGCCTGTTGAGCGCTGACGTCACTGTGACGTAGTGCTGACGTAGTAACTCCTTTTCTGGATTTATTCTTATACAGGAAATTCCAGAAAATAGCCAAAACTTCTAAAATTCATAGAAATTCAACCATAGCTCCAAATTAAATAAATTATATATGAAAAATGATCAGAAAAATCCAATCTATCCATGTGCACTGGTTTCATGCATGTTTGAACAACATAACCTTGCTATCTAGTGCAAAACATGATAAGGCACTATTTGAATGCATAATTTGAATTTGGGGTTGAACCTTTGGCTCAATATGACCCAAATCCATCTGGTTGTAGTTGCATTAGGCCAACACACTCATATTGCCATGTCATGAGCATGCATCATATTGTGCATTGCATTGATTGTATTTCTTCTCTGTTGCCGGTATCTGTCCCCACTCGGTAGACGATGTTCCGACGTTGTGGTCATTGACACTGATGAAGACTCAATGCTATCTTCAGAAGTGCCAGGCAAGCCAAACCCCCTTGTTCAGTCCGATACAATCCTACTCTCTCGCTCCTGCTCTCTTTTACTGCATTAGGACAAAACCGAATCATCTGTTACTTGTTGCGGTAGCAGAACCCCTTTATCCTCTGCATGACCTGTCATTGCCACAGTAAATAGATGAAACCCACTAGCATGAGTAGGAGTTGTTTGAGACCTGTTGTGCCTACTCATTCATGCTTGTTTGTCATGCCTGCTACTGCTTAGAGTTGAGTCAGGTCTGATTCATCGAGGATGAATCAGAGGTGTGTGAACATGTCCTACTGTTGAGAGCTAAGTGTGTGAACACGATTTGGTAAAGGTAGACATGAGAGGCCATGTAGGAGTACATGGTGGGTTGTCTCACTGAAACCGTCCTCAGGAACTGAGTTCTGTGTTTGTGATCCGTGAAAAAGATACTACCACGCATTGGGCCCGAAACCAATGGACCCTCTCGGCTTCTTAATCACCCTTGTCCTCTGCCCAGGAGATGCAAGTAGTTTCTGGTGTTTGTAGTATGCTGGAGGTCGTGCGCAGCTCTGACCGGAGGGGTGGGCTGTGATGCGGTAGGCCAGGGCCGGTCCTAAGACTTCTGGGGGCCCGGGGCGAGACTAGAATTAGGGGGCCCTCAATATGATCATCAAAATAATATCCAATATATTATATGCGGAATATTATTAATAAATAGTATAGTAAAGTGCATCCAAAATCAAATAATTTCTATTTTACCTTAAAATTTTGCTCTAGCATTCCTAGATGAAATTATGTTTACTCTGGTATCAATAAAATCTCATTCAATATTTTTTAAATTTACCAAACTATTTAAGCTCCCATGGAGTATATATCTATTTAAAAGATGTTCATGCTTCTTACTGACAATAACTATCACATAAGGCAGCATATATACCTCAGCCATTATTCACACATCCAGTGCCTCCTTATACATGTCCTTTTTGATAAAAGAAATCGTTCTTGAAGCACTAGAACCATCTTCTAAGCTCCAGAGATAACATGGAGAATGAGCTGGATGTCATAAACTATATGAGAGAACCATTGAACAGAAGATTCGGTATATTACTAGATGTCATCTCCAGATCTAAAAGGCATTATTTTCTATCAATTTAATGCTGGAGATATTTGTTGAAACTTTATAAAAGGAAGGAACCATCTGAATGTTTTTGAGAAAAGTGATTTTGCAGAATCACTAGGAAGCCCTAAAATTGATCAGCAAGATAATTGAACAGACAAGTCTCATACAAAATTAGATGTAACTTAGTGTTAATCCTGCTTCAGTAGACATCAACCCCTACTCAGAATTTCTCTAAATCCAACAGTAACATCATGACCCTAATTTTCGAATGCCAAACTTAAATCCTGCTGATGGTGACTATTTCTTTCCATCGAGAGCAAGGGGAGAAATATGAAAATCCGCACAATCCCAGAAGATTCGATAAAAAAGAGCGAAGCGGTCCTTACCAGGGCCAGAAGACGAGCCTAGCTATGTGCTCCTCCTCCCTGGTCGCCGTCGTGGCATCGGCGGCAAGAGCCTTGCCACGATTCGGTTCTAAAGTTTGGCGTCGGCGGCGGGCGATGGGCATCCACGAAGGAAGAAAATGACACGAGGGCGTTGTGTGCTACCTAGGGCGTTGGCAGCATTGGGCCAGGCCTAGTATCTTAGCGAGAGGGATGGATGATGGATCGCAACGATGGAAACATGACAACGTACGTACGTACAAGGTGATCTTCATCTTAAAAAAATGTACGAGGTGAACTGCATGCTACTACGTACAATATGCCTGGTCAGAGGGGCCCCCTGGATTTGGGGGGCTTGGGGCGGCCGCCCTTCCTGCCCCCCCTCAGGGCTGGCCCTGCAGTAGGCACGTGGCCGGGTATACCGGGCGCCAGTTTGGTGTCACGGAACCCTGTACACATCGTTCGGGGCCGTATGTGGAAACCTCAGCGGGACTCCCTACGGATGGAACCTGAATAGGCGATAAACCTGGACTAGAGACTTGAGTGTTTAGGTAGGTCATGGCCGACACCCTCGTTGGGCTTCCACTTGAAGGTTGCCGAGTACATGTCGTGTAAACGGCGGTAAGTGGTGAGAGCGTGTGTGAAGAAGTACACCCCTGTAGGGTTAACATCATCTATTCGAATAGCCGTGTCCGTGGAAAAGGACTTCTGGGTTGCCTGTACAGTTCATAGACAAGTGAAAGTGGATACTCTAAAATGCGCAAGATAAGTGTGAGTGCTATGGATGGCGTTCTCGTAGGGAGACGGGAGCGGATCCATAGTGGTGTATTGATATGGTGAATATCTGGACTCGTGTGCGCCACCTCAAAAGAGTTACTTGCAGTCGTAGTTTAGGATAGCCACTGAGTCAAAGCTGGCTTGCTGCAGCTAAACCCCACCATCCCCTTTGTTGATAATGATGCATATGTAGTTAGTTCTGATGTAAGTCTTGCTGGGTACATTTGTACTCACGTTTGCCTATTTTATGTTTTTGCAGAGAGATTCAGTCTCACTAGTAGTTCCGTGTGGACTTCGATGTTTAGCTTGTTACCTCAGCTACGATCTTGTGCCCTCGGCGGGATCTGGTAGATAGTCAGGCTTCTCAGCCTTTTTCATTTGTAGATGTTTGTACTCAGACATGTTAAGCTTCCGCTTGTGCTATGACTTGTATGCTCTGAATGTTGGGTCATCAGACCCATGTTTGTAATATCTCGCTCCTCGGAGCCTATTGAATAAAATACTTGAGTTGTAGAGTCATGTTGTGATGCCATGTTGTATTTGCACATATCGAGCATATTGTGTGTATGTTATTGAAATGCTTGGTATGTGTGGGATCTGACTATCTAGTTGTTTAGTAGCCTCTCTTACCGGGAAATGTCTCCTAGTGCTTCCACTGAGCCATGGTAGCTTGCTACTGCTCTGGAACACTTTGGCTGGCCGGCATGTGTCCTTCTTTGTTCTGTATACATCCCTTCGGGAAATGTCACGCGATGAATACCGGAGTCTGTTAGCCCGCTACAGCCCGTTTCACCGAGTCTGCTAGCCCGTGCTACGGCCTAGATTCACTCGGCGATGACCGAACACGTTCGATCTTTGGGTCATGGATGCGAGTCCCGTAAGTTTGTGCCACTTTGGGTTTACGACTAGCCATGTCAGCCGGGCTCCTTATCATATGGATGCTAGCGACACTATCATATCGTGTGCCAAAAGGCATAAACGGTCCCGAGCAAAGGTAAGGCGACACCCGTGGGATACCGTGCGTGAGGCCGCAAAGTGATATGAGGTGTTACATGCTAGATCGATGTGGCATTGAGTCGGGGTCCTGACAGCTAAAATAATTATGGAATTTAAAAATCACGAACCACCGGTATGTTACTAAGCTCGAGATCAATCTTGCTTTTTAGGGCAAGACGATGTGATCAAGAGAGTGATGGATTGACACAATCCTATCTCATTGATCGAGGAGTGCACCAGGGAAAATGGACTAGGTAGAACGATCAATCTTAGAATGATGATTCAAAAACCAACTCGCTAAGAATGAAATTATTGTCCGTTAACTACCAAGCAACGGAGTTGCTAGGAGCATAGATTTCACACATCACGATTCACTTGTCGGCATTCCGGTTACAACAACACGTAACCGAGGAATGAACAGTGATGGCAAGAAGTATCACTAAATCAAGAATTCATAAGAGGTGGTGCAATTCTCATGACACTCTTGATAATAAGGAAGGTGACACCCCACGGTAGAACAGAGCAAAAGCTAGATTGGCATTTTGATCTGCAGATTACAACTGCTTTGACCCAATCCTAGAAATGTATAAGGTACTGGAATTTGTTTCTCCTAGTCATTCCAAATAGAATGGCTTGATGGACCACAGGAGTAATAGGCATCGATGAATGAATCCACACATACTCTTGACTATCAATTGATATACGAAGGTCAGAAAACAACTAAATAGGGACAACTCAAAAGAACATATTATTTTTTGAGTTGTGGATGCATAGATTAGCATGTCGAACGAGTTCAACATATTTCTTCCGGATAACCCATGCAAAAAAGTTGAACTGGCAGAGTCATAATATAGAAAGAAGAACTCATCAAGAGCACTCTGGTTGCGATCTTTCGGTTCAGCGAGGAACTTGTGTCATAAGTAGTTCATGGTATTTGGAAGAAGTATATACCACAAACCTCGAGGACTAATGCAAAGGTTACTAATAACCTAAAGGAACTAGCAAATACTACCAACAAGAAATAGGTAGGGTGAATCTCGGGTTCAAAAACCTAGGAGTAGAATGCCTACTAACTAAGTGGCATCACGGGATGCTTTCGAGAATGATGGCCAGAATCATCACACTGGCCATCCCGTGATGCCACTTAGTTAGTAGGCATTCTGACTGATTTGATTCATGTTTCATGTGATCTGTTGTCATTCATCTAACATATTGTCTATCAGTTTGATTCTTCTCATTGGAAGTGTTGTGATATCGGAAGTGTTGCAGGTTATCCCACATTTGTTATGTTGAGCTCGTGATCAAGTTGGTATTCTTGTAAACCATCCTTTCTCCAAGAATCCGTGCTGGTTACCCTGAGCAAGTTGGTTAAGCTAAACAACAACTTGGAGAGTTGGAAGATAAAAGCTTGTCCGAGTCAGTTCATTCCAATGGGATACCTTTGTGCGTGTGAGTTGAAGAAAGATGATATCTTCATTGATTGATCCTCATGGTCAATTGATGGATCTATTATCTTGTCCAATCTTTGATTTGAGTATGGGCTATCGTCGAATCAAATCAGAACCAACGATATTTGTAATGTTGTCTTACTCGTGGTTATTTCCTCGGGCATACACCATTGTATCCTTTGGGTCTGACCAATGCTATCACCTTGTTCACATAATTCTGGAATTTCACTTATGTGGAAACCTGGAGGAATTTTGTTGAGTCCATCAGCAACATTGTTAACTTCTCCAGGATTTGTGTTGAACATCCAGCTAGTATTGGAAACTTTATAAGCATTATCTTCATGTCCCGTTCATGAAGCATATGCTTGGATGAAAGAAGTGACTTCCTCTAATTCATGTGCATCTGATGCAAGTTGCCGCCATGAATTCGAGAAAGCATGTTTTTTTACCTCCACTGGAATCATCCCAAGTCAGTTATGCACGTGCGAAGTATTCCGTGGTCTGTTAGAATGATCATCTTCATTCCATATGAATTCTCTAGCATACCAAGCCACTGACTGATTTGTTCAAGGAGAAGGTGTTCCTTCATAAGAGCTAATCCGGACTTATGAAAGAACTTGATATCCTTGTTGATGGTTCCACCGAAACTTCGGTAGTGTTTTATTGTAAGACTACCATGTGGGCATGCTTATGCAGGACAACGTGTTCACATGTTTGTGCAGAACCAGCTCATGTTTTGGAGCTTGCTATCGCAGTTAGTCCTCGAGAATCTCATAGCGTCATCTCGTCGATTTGTGTTGCAAACTTTAATTTTTCTTTCTAGACTTGGCGAGTGCGGAATATTACGACATCAACGGATCTGAATCTCGGCGCAGATATGATGGTTGGAACGTTCCCAAGAACTATAATATTGGTCACTCGATAGCGGTGAAGTGGGTGTAAGTGGCCAACACACCCAGCCGGAAGGCCTATTATTGTATTATCTTGTTTGAGGAAGTTGGCCTCCTCCCCATAAGGATTTCGCAGGACTTACCTCCGTAGTTATTCCTTATGGATTCTTGAGCTCCCGAAGTCCGACCTATTACTTGATGTTCTAGATAACAAACCATTTCAATGAATGGGTTACGCTAGCACATCAAGGAGAACATTAGAAGAGGAGTGCTAAATGTCTCTCGGTCGATCATCCAGATTTTCTTTCCTTGGCCTCGTCAAGGTGAAATCTGAGAAAGTGTTATCTTTCCTTTGCATCTGCATCCTCCACCGGTATTCATCATGGTAGTACGTTGTGTTGCCAGGATCCTTGACACGGATATTGGTAAAACCTTGATGAATATGGAAATTCTCAAGTTCTTAAGAGCACGCGCAAGCAAAATCATCCCTTGTGTTGTTTTCAACAAGGTAATCCACATCATCCATTCTAATCCGGGTATGCCATTCTACCAAACCCCTCCAAACGATCGCTCGAGAATTGCCTTAGGCTGGTATAAAGAGTTTGATGATCTACGAATCAAAGGTAATTCTTTTTGCCATAAGGGATATTCCTCTGAGTCACCTTCCCTAAGGTGCCCGTTATGGTATCATGGCAATTCAACTCCTCGCTACATTGACAACCGATCACCACATTCTTAAGTGCAGGAATTGTTGTCTACCTAGCGAGCCCTTGTCATCTGTCTCACTCCATTTCTTGAGATGTATGCTTCGTGTCTCAGCTCGAGAGATGTGTCAATGTCTCATCCCATGAGTTGATCCTGAGTTGTTCGGTCTTCGAGAAGATTGATTCTTCTAGAGTTTTCCTTTCCTCTTCTTGTCATGTTAGTTGGAGTTCTCAGAGGAAGACATCGGGTCAAAGATGGTGATCGATTCAACGTTCTGATGAAGTGCCACCTGGATTGTGAAGATTATGTTAGTTTGCGTTCCCCCTTCATCCTACCCTATGCTTGAATCTCGGGACAAGATTCTTGTTTAGTGTGGGCGAGTTGTCACATCCCTAACTTCTGGTGCTGCCTAGTGTTTGCATCTTGCTTGCATCATGTTTAACTTTCATGGAAATTTGAAATGGGGATGTTCAAACCCTAGCATCAAAAGGAATTCAAATAGGTTCAACCAAAATATTTTTCAATGATTTCAAAATGCCTTTTAAAAATGTTCATCATTTCTGGATCAAGGTGGAAGCATCTACAAAAAATGGTCACATTTTTGCAGGACATATTTGGACTTTGAATTAATCCAAAGATATTTGAATTGGGGCTATTTAAATGCTATATATATTTTAGATGCTCCAAAAATGTTGGAAATTGTTAAGGGTCACTGGAATAATTCAGGAAGCACCCATAATTATTTCCAGGATTTTATGAAATGGTTTAGCATTATTATTAAACCAAAACAGAGAAACAAAATAGAAAACAGAAACAAATGAGAGAAAGAGAGAAGAATATTACCTGGCGCCACCAACCGGCCCAGCACTGCAGCCGGCCGGCCCAGCCCACCACCGCCTCCTTTCCTGTCATCTTCCTCCCCTGCCAGGAGGACAGAGGCGCGTGCCCGCCCTGCGCCGGCCACCTCCTCCCTCCCTGCCTGCCTGGCTCCTCCCTATTGCTCCTAGACGACGCCACGGCGTCACCACGCACCCCCCCTCCAGGCCCTCTCACTCTCTCAAGCGTTTTCCCCCTCCTCTCCTCTCTTCCCGAACGGAGCCCGTCGCCGCCGTTCGTCGTTCCTGTGGCCACCAGCCACCCCTCCCCCTGCCGCTGAGCTCAGGATCTCCGCCTCGACCCCCTATTCCTCCCCACCGAGCCACGCCCCTCCAGAAGCCCTGCAGCGTCGTCCTGAAGCTCATCTTCAACCTCCAGCCGCCGGCAACCTCATCGTTGATTCGCCGCCGTCTGTGCTTCCCCGAGCTCGCTGACCTTCCCTGCATGATCCCCGTGAGCCCCTGAACCGATTCCCCCTCTCCTTTGCCCTGCACGGCCGATGTAGTCGTCATATCCGTCGAGCCCGAGAGCTCTCTCCCGCCGGCAATGGCGCCGTCGTAGCTAGAGCTCAGCCACGATGCGTCTGAGCACAGCCACATGCTCAGCGCGTCCTCAGGTGCCGTAGCAACTCACAGCTCGTCCTGCTGTTCGCCACAACGCCATTCCCGAGCATAGCCGAACTCCGGCGATCGCTGGCCTTGACGCCAGCGTCGCTACACCGCACCCCGGCACCTGCCGCTGCCTCCATTCGATGCGCTGCAAAGTGCTGGTTCCGAAGATGCTCTCCGCCGACCATTTGGTCGCCGGAGGAGGAATACCGAGCCGCGCCGCCGTTGTTTTGGTCGCCGCCGGCCAGGCTCCGGCGACTGCCGACATGGCACATCATTAGCAGCTAACCCCACTAATTAACCCCACTCTCTAGACACTGATAGTGGGCCCTACTGCCCAATTAAGCCGCTGTTTAGTTTTAAGCTAGATCAATTAACAAAACCAGCGGACCCACGTTTTAAGGGTTGGTGGTGGCGTGGCGATTGACGAGGCCTCTGTCGTGACACTAACTATACTGAGTCAGCGACCGATGGGTCCCACGCATCAGGTTTGACCTGGATCGTGCCCTGTTGACCTACTGACGTCATGATGATGTCAGGCTGACGCAGTAATCCTTTTCTGGAATTTAAATAAATCTTAAATGATTTGTTTAATCCAGAAAATATCCAAAACTTCAAAAAAATCATAGAAATTCAACGGTAGCTCAGAATGAAATAAATTATATATGAAAAATGATCAGAAAAATCCAATCTATCCATCTGTTTTGGTTTCATGCATGTTAGAACAACTTATGGCTACTGTTTAGGACAAATGAAATGACGGCATTTAAATAACTACATGTGGAGTTTGAATTTGAATCTTGGATTCAAACTAACTTCACTTAACTTGCTGCTAGTTGCATTAGCTCAAACCACATCATATTGCCATGTCATGATCATGCATCATATTGTGCATTGCATTGATTGTGTTCTTCCTTGTTTGTCGGTGTTTGTTCCCTCTTAGTGGACGTAGTTTCGACGATGTGATTGATGACACTGATGAAGAACTATACTATCTTCAGAAGTGCCAGGCAAGCAAAACCTCCTTGTTCATTCCGATACAATCCCACTCTCTCGCTCCTGCTCTCTTTTACTGCATTAGGACAACAACGATTCAACTGTTTCATGTTGCGGTAGCTGAACCCCTTTCCTCTGCATGACCTGTCATTGCCACAGTAAATAGATGAAACCCACTAGCATGAGTAGGAGTTGTTTGAGTCCTGATGTGCCTACTCATTCATGTTTGTTTGTCATGCCTGCTACTGCTTAGAGTTGAGTCAGGTCTGATTCATCGGGGATGAATTGGAATGGTGTTGAACATGTCCTACTGTGTGTGAGCTAAATGTGTGAACACGATTTGGTAAAGGTAGCGGTGAGAGGCCATGTAGGAGTACATGGTGGGTTGTCTCATCGAAGCCGTCCTCAGGAATTGACTTCTGTGTTTGTGATCCATGAACAACTACTACCACGCATTGGAAAGCTTAAGTGCCCCTCTCGACTTATTAATCAACCTGATCTCTGTCCAGGAGTTGCAACTAGTTTCTGGTGTTTGTAGGTAGTGTTAGTAGTCTACCAAGTGGCACCGATGCAGGTGGGCTTGGGACAGACTAAGCACCGTGTACGGTGTACCAGCGTAGATCCACCCGTTGAGGTGGGCTTGGGAACCCTGCTCACATCGTTTGGGGCCGTGGCGACACCCGGCGGATCTCGTTGTGGATGGAACCCGAATAGGCGATAAACACGGGCGAGAGACTTGTGTGGTTAGTCGGTCGTGGCCGACACCCTCGCTGGGATTCCGCTTAAGGTTCCGAGTACATGTCGTATGCGGCGATAAGTGGTGAGAGCGTGTGTGAAGAAGTACACCCCTTCAGGGTTAATATGATCCATTCGAATAGCCGTGTCCGCGGAAAAGGACTTACGGGTTGCTGTGCGGTTCATAGACAAGTGAAAGTGGATACTCTAAAATACACAAGATAAGCGTGAGTGCTATGGATGGCGTTCTTGTAGGGAGGCGGGGCGGATCCATAGTGGTGTATTGATATGGTGAATATGTGGACTCGTGTGCCCACCTCAAAGAGTTACTTGCGATCGTAGTTTAGGATAGCCACCGAGTCAAAGCTGGCTTGCTGCAGTTAAACCCCACCATCCCTTTGTTGATAATGATGCATATGTAGTTAGTTACGATGTAAGTCTTCTTTGGGTACATTTGTACTCATGTTTGCCTATTTTATGTTTTTGCGAGAGACTTCAGTCTCGCTAGTAGTTCCGCTTGGACTTCGACGTTTAGCTTGTTACCTCAGCTACGATCTTGTGCCCTCGGCAGGATCTTGTAGATAGTCAGGTGTCGGTGTCAAAACCGGCGGATCTCGGGTAGGAAGTCCCGAACTGTGCGTCTAGGCGAATGGTAACAGGAGACAAGGGACATGATGTTTTACCCAGGTTCGGGCCCTCTTGATGGAGGTAAAACCCTACGTCCTGCTTGATTAATATTGATGATGTGTGTTACAATTGTGGATCTACCACGAGATCAAGGAGGCTAAACCCTAGAAGCTAGCCTATGGTATGATTGTTGTAATGGATGTTGGATCCTACGAACTAAAGCCCTCCGGTTTATATAGACACTGGAGAGGGCTAGGGTTACACAGAGTCGGTTACAATGGTTGGAGATCTACATATCCGTATTGCCAAGCTTGCCTTCCACGCCAAGGAAAGTCCCATCCGGACACGGGGTGAAGTCTTCAATCTTGTATCTTCATAGTCTTGTAGTCCGGCGGATGATGATAGTCTAGCTGTCCAGACACCCCCTAGTCCAGGACTCCCTCAGTAGCCCCTGAACCTGGCTTCAATGACGATTAGTCTGGCTCACATAATGTTCGGCATTGCAAGGCGGGTTCCTCCTCCGAATAATCCATAGAATATTGGGAACACCTGGATAGTGTCCGGCTCTGCAAAATAAATTCCACATTCCACCGTAGAGAGAATAAAATGTACACAAGTTCAATCTGCTGACGTGTCTCGCGGCATGACGTCACGCCACTACCAAGCCTTTACTTGAATCATTTTTTATTATACCACCTCAGTGCGTTTAGCGAAGCGGTTTCCTTGGCACGTCTTGTCGAAGCAAAGATCGTGTTCCCCGTATTCCGGGATTCTCATCAATACGGACGTGGGTAACCCAACCGCGCCCGTCGCCACGCCTCCTCTATCGGCGAGTCCCGAGCAGTCACGAGGCGGCTCTTGGTATTCTCCCTCTTTATAATAGGACCAAGGCTCGTTTCTTTTCTTCAATCTTCCACGAATCTTCTCCTTGCTCCAAGTTCCAACACCCGAGCCCCAGTTGAGCGCTTGGACCTTCAACAATGTCGGCTCCGACCTTCGGGGCGGTGGATGCCCTCCTCCGTTACGGAGGAGGGCGTGTTAAAACTGCGAGAAGCCAAGTACATCTCCCACGAGATTTGCTGAGTTGCCCTTGAAGGGCAGGCCATCCCCACACCCGAGCCCGGCGAGTATGTCGCCTTTGTATCCCACCTCCGTCGGGTTTAGGCTTCCAGCGGATCCTTTTGTGAGAGGGCTCATGTTTTACTATGGGTTGGAATTCCACGACTTGGCTCCGAGTCCATCCTCCATATTTCGCGTTTATCGTTGTCTGCGAAGCCTTCCTCCGCGTCACCCCCACTTCGGCTGTGGTGAAGACCTTCAATGTGGGCGAAGATGATCGGGCGTCAAGCGAGTGTGGCGGGCGGCCGTGAAGGGGGAGGGCGATGCCCGTGGCCCGAGGGCTCCTTCAAGAGGAGCTCGGCTTGTGGCAGCGAGGAATGGTTCTATATCACCGCTCGAAGGCGCAGCGAAGCCGCCGCCTCCATTCCGCTCGGGACCTCCATGACGGTTGATGTCGTGGGTCGACCAAGGAGCTCAATTGGGGCCGTTGAAAGGCGTGCCCCTATTGCGAGGCGGATTCGGGACCTCAAGCGAGGGAGATCAATCTGGTCGTGGTGATGCGAGTTATGCTTATTAGGCGTCTCACCTGCCAAGCGCCGTCCTCTCCGGCTATGGGAGTTCAATCCAGAGGACCACGGATTCTCCAACACTTCATGGATGCGACACAGTGGAGATGTACAAGTTGTTCTTCGGACCACAGGCGGTGTGTCGGAATTGACCGAGGCGCCGGCCTAAGCTCCAATCGCCGGATACTCAAGTAAGTAGCTCGGTGTTGGACGTCTTGTTTGTTTGCCTTTCTATAATTAGCCTTTTAACCCGTTATCCTTCAACAGAGTGGATAAGCGCAAGCAAAGCTGATCGGTGTCGGCCCCCTCCTAGAGACCGCGCGGAGCCCGTGCTGGTCGAGAATGTTGGAGGTTGCGCCTTGAAGAAAGCGAAGGGAAAATGGAGGAGCTACCGTTTACCCAAGGGGCGCCGAGAAGGGGGTCGAAATCCCTCCCTCGGGGGAGAAGACCGCCTTGAAGACCCGGAGGCCAAAGCCCTAAGCGGGGAAGAAATCTTCACTAGAGGTCCTGCGTCCAGGGAGGCCCGTCGCCAGATCTTTCTAAAGGATCAGCCCTTGTTGAGCCGTGAGTAGAAAAAGGGGAGTTCATTAATAAAAACATCCCTATTTGTGCTTCGAGGATAACGAAATTTTTACCTTGTAGTTCGGATCTGCGACCTTCTCGGATGAGCTCGTCTTGAGGATCTTCGTCCGGAGATGATGGAGGCGAGGCGCCTCCGTCTCTTTCTTGCGCCGTCGGATAGGGCGGGCGAGCCTGAAGTGTCGTCACGGAAGGTATCCCCGAGCCCGGCAGAGCCGAAGAGTTCGGCGCCGGCCGAGGGAGCTGAAGGATCTGCTTGAGAGGGCATCCATCTCAGAAGATCACCATGCATTGATGAATATGGTGATTGGAAGGATTTCGTCCGCCGAAAGCGGATTACATAATGCCGTCAGGAGTTTGCTGGCGGGATTTGAGGTACGTAAAAATGACACACCTCTTGACAGTTTTGCACATGGAAGTGCGCCCTGTATAGATAGTAGCCCCTGAGACTCGGTAGGTTGTCGAAAGCAACAGCGTGCCAAGGATCAAAATCACACGTTTCAATCTTCGTCGTTTCTATGCAGGTGGCGGATCGTCCGGGGGCCAGCCGGACTGATGGAGTTGCTGAATTAATGTGGCAACTCGATGTTGCGGATGCGGACATCGCGCTAGTCAAAAAGCGACTTGACGAGTCGCAAGGTAAGTTTTCTCTCCGCAGTCACCTATTAAGGGAGCCAAAGCCCACCTCTTACAATATTTGTGCTTAATGCAGACGGTGCTGCTGCTTTGTGGAAACCTTGGCAGAACTTGCTCAAGCCAAGGAGCAAGCGGAAGAATATCTGGCTTCAGCGAGCGCGCCGAGAGTTAGAAGCGAAGGGCTGCACCTGCCGAAGCGAGGAAGAGATGGCGAACTGTCCATTAAATTAAAGGATGCTACCGACCGCAATGAGGCTCTTGAAAGCGCCTATCGGGCGAAGACACAGGGAAGGCCACCGAAGCCAAGGATGCCCGCTCTGCAATGCGGGCTATGAAGGAGGAGCTGCGTCGGGCGGGGATATTGTGGTGGCAAGCCTTTTACGCTGCTTGCGCAGATTCTGGATCAAAGTATGTCCAGCTTGGCCACCGTGGGGTCCGGAGGATCCATATATGAACTTAGCGGCGAGTGCGGCGGATCTTGGTTATGCACTTCAAAGTCGGAAGGATCACAAGGCGGAAGAGCTATTTTGGTCTCAATTCCATAGTCCGGATCGTTCACTTCGGCTGACCGATCGGTTGGCGAATGGGCTGAGATGAATAGGTTATGCGGACTTGCCATGAAGGATATCGTGACTCATATGCGGCGGAGAGCCCAAGCCGACGAGCTATTTTGGCTTATTGCAGCGATTTCTTGGGGCGGTGCCGCATATCAAGGTGATGAAGCGGTCGGCCTGCATAGAGGGTGCGCGGATGGCCCTTGCCCGTGTGAAGACACATTGGACAGATATGGACGCCACCGCTGTTGCAACCCAAGGTTCGGACGAAAGCCGGTTACCCGCCGAGCACTATTTTGGGGAAGTTATGCATGGTGCTCGTATAATAGAGTCGCAGTGCTCCAAAAATGTCACGTTCAAATGAACGTTTTATTTTGTAAAACAATGGTTATGATGTAATCGCTTTTTATACTTGTGCGTTCAAGTATTGAAATATCTCTGTCTGCGGCCGTTTATGTATCGTGTGTATAACTTTGAAAGATGGCGTTCGTCGGCTTCAGCCCCCACGCATGCGAGCGGGGTGTTCACAAAATAGCGCATTTTCATACTTAATCCGGCGTCTCGGTCTGTTAAGGAGGTGGTAGCGTAGCAAGCGAGGCAACCGGACTATAATGCTTTATCAATTTCACTTAGCCATTGGAGTTCGAGGTGGGGCTACGATATAGCCCCTGGGCACCACCGCTCTCCGACGGGGTGTGCATGTGCTGACGGAAGCGGTCCTTCGTCAATCGGAGAATTCTAAACATTTGGTGGTTGATTGAGTGGTTGACGATCTGTCGCTATATCATGATGATCGGTTTTAGGCTTTCTCTCTTGAGGTGCTCGCCCGGCCGGCTGGGCTGTCGCGATAGTTCTCCTGGTGCGCGTTAGCCGATGATCTGAGCGTAAGGCAGCAAAACACGAGGCGAGAGCAAACCCAACATTTGACCAAAGACATGATTCGGAGCTGATGCATATAAGGCCTAACTTGAGACGCCGAACACTCCCTAAGGTGTTAGGTCTTTTATAATAATGGGCGAAACAATGCCCTAAGCCCCTTGTGTCCAGGTACGGGCGAGGTCCTCTGACGCGGCCGATGCCAAAACGTCAGTATCCTCTCTGGTTATCATGAAAAACCAGGGGATTATAGCAACAAGAGACAGTGAAAAAAGGTTTACGCAGGGTCTTAATCTGAAAAGAATCCTAGCACCAGTCCCTCTGCGTCTGCTTTGTGTCTCCGTTGTGCCGTTATCACGGGCGGGTGTGCGGTGTTCATCTGTAAAAAGAGAGGAACTTAGTTTGAAAAGAAATCGTGCGAAAAGTGCGTAAATAAACATATTAATAAATTAATAAATCTGAGCCCATATTAGCCCATTGTTGCTTATATGTGCAGCCCCCTGTGAACGGGTGTGTGGCTAGGGAGCCCCTAGCTTATTTATGTCGGACTCGTCTAGCCATGTCCGGGGTCTTTGAATGACCCTCTTAATGAAATGATGCCACGCGGACCGGGCATTTTGAGTGTAAGAGACGCGTAATGCGGTATGGCGTTGAAGCGAACAAAAGCTTCATGCCCCAATAGTGCTTGATAGCTACTTTTGAATGGGGCGACATGGAAGATTAGCTTTTCGCGTCGGAAGTTGTCCGGTGACCCGAACACAACTTCTAGTAATAAGGAGCCTGTGCACTTGACGTAAGGGCCTGGCATCACTCCTTTAAAGGAAGTGCGGCTACGTCGAATTTTAGTAAGGTCTATCCCCAACTTGCGGATTGTGTTCGGATATAGCAGGTTTAAATCGCTGCCGCCGTCCATCAGAACTTGTGTAAATTGTAGTCCGTCGATTATAGGATCCAATATCAGAGCAGTCCATCCTGCATTTCGAACACTTCTGGAATAATCTAGGTGGTCGAAAGTGATTGGTTTTGACCTCCAATCTCGAGGTTCCGCTGGGGTGGACCGTGCGGGACCCATCTTAGCGGGTGCCGCATTGTTTTTCCGTAATATCACATGAAGTGAGTTTACTATTTTGACTTCTTGTGGCAAAGTCTTTTGTTTTCTGGTGCTCTGCTGGTGGGGGTTATCATCGTCTTCGCTTGATGCGTCGAGCCCCTTGTGTTCGGCGTTTAGTCGGCCGGACTATTTGAAAACCCAACAATCTTGGTGGGTGTGGTTTGCAGGCCTTCCGGGGGTACTGTGGATTTGACATATCCGATTCAAAATTTTGTTTAAGTTGGATAGCTCATCACTGTTATCCTTAAGAGGCAGTGTTTTGTTGTTTGGCCGCGAGCTTTTGAATTCGGCGTTGACCGCCGTATTCTTTGGGCTTTTTTCTTTGTTCCGGCGTTGATCCTTTCTGCGCCATGATTTTCCGTTTCCGTCTCTAATCTCGGATATACTCGGGTCGCTGGTGCTGCATCTTGCTAGCCAGCTGTCCTCCCCCGCGCAAAATCGGGTCATGAGGCTTGTTAGCGCGGCCATTGTCCTTAGGCTTCTCTTGGCGAGGTGTCTGGCGAAACCATTCGTCACAGACGTTGTGTTTGAAAGCTGCTAAGGCTTCAGCGTCCGGACGATCGACTATTTGGTTCTTTTGGTAAGGAACCTGTTCGAATTTCTTGTGGCCGACTCTCGGGCTGTTGAGTTATATGACTTAGATCATCGCATCCGGAGGGCGGACATAAGTCCCTTGAAAATTTTTCTCTAAGCGCGTCCTCGAGCTCTTCCCAACTTCCAGAGTGTTTTACGGGAGGCTTTTGAGCAGTGCCGAGCTGGCCCTTTGAGCTTGAGGGGTAGATATTTTATGGCGTGGAGATCGTCTCCTCTAGCCATATGTATGTGTAGTATGTAATCCTCTATCCAGACTCCAGGGTCTGTTGTTCCGTCGTATGCCTCTATGTTTATAGGTTTGAACCCTGCTGGACATTCATGATCTAGCACCTCATCGGTGAAACATAGTGGGTGTCCGGCACCCCTGTATTTGGGTGTGCCGCTGTCTTCGAACACTTGACGTGTTGTGATGCTTCCTGGGGCCCTCTTTTTTGGCCCGTAAATGGACCTGGCTGGGCCATCTGTTTTCCCAGGATCATGAGTCGGCTTGAGTGCGGCGCCGCTTGTCGCTTTTGGCCTGTCACCTGGTCGTCTATCCGGCCAGGCGGCTTCTTTAATTTTTACTGTGGTGGCTCTATGGCTTCCTCGTCAAATTCTGGCAGCAATTTGCGCTTCGGGTAGCTCTTTGATTGATGGCCATTGCCATATTTGTCTGCGGTCTTGAGTACTTTGCTCCACCTCATTCTGAGTATATCTTCTGCTGTTTTGAGCTTCCGTTTTTCCTTCTTCAAGCTTCTTGCGGTGGCGACGAGTCTTCCGTGAAGGTTCTTATGCTCCGTTGGTGTGTCCGGCGTGAGGTCATCCGGACTGTTGGTTTCGCCGGGGATGGATTGATTATCCGATTCGTCCTATTCGGACGGTTGCTTGGTTGCATGTTCGTCGTCCACTGGTTTGCCCTGCTTTATTGCTGGGTCATTAGGAATGTTGTTTTTGCCAAGGCGGGGCTTAGGGCGGCGCTTACGTCGCCGTTTTGGTTGTTTATCGGCGGGATTATCCTTTGTCGTGCCCCGTTGTTCCTCGTCATCGCTTCCCTTTGGGGTATCCACCATATATACGTCATGTGTTGGGGTGGTCCTCCAGTGCCCTATAGGCGTTGGTTCTTGATCGTCTCCAGCATCGTCGTCCATACCGCCGATGTCTTCGGAGTCATAGTCTAGCATGTCGGTTAGATCATCGACAGTGGCTACAAAGTGGGTGGTGGGTGGGCTTTGAATTTCTTCGTCGTCCGCATCCCGACCATCCTGGCCATAATCCGGCCAGGGCTCTCCGGATAGCGAGAGATGTTTTAGCGAATTTAAGATGTCGCCAAAGGGTGTGTGTTGGAAGATGTCCACGGCGGTGAACTCCATGATCGGCGCCCAATCAGATTCGATTGGCAGGGGCGCAGGAGGTTCGGAGTCCGGCAGGGAGTCCGGCACCTCAGAGTCACAAGCTTTACAAGGGACAAGGTTTGGCTCCATCGCCGTGGAAGTTGCAGCCCCCGAGGTGGTGTCTAGCCACCCATCCTCGATCTGCGCAATCGGCTCCGGACTGTGGGTCGGGCGGATTAAATCTCGACCTCAAAGTCTTGTCCGTGGCGAGTTAGATCGTCCCCATCGTGACAGCACTGCACGCTCGGCTGTGGCTCGAGTCTGTTGAAGATCAAGTCTCCGCGGACATCCGTCGTGAAGTTTAGGCTTCCAAATCTGACCTGACGGCCAGGGGCGTAGCTTCCGATCTGCTCTAGATGGCCAAGTGAATTGGACCGCAGTGCGAAGCCGCCGAATATGAAGATCTGTCCGGGGAGAAAAGTCTCACCCTGGACAGCGTTGTTGTTGATTGAAGAATACATCAAGCCTATCGGTGACGACACAGAGGAACTCTCAATGAAAGCACCAATGTCGGTGTCAAAACCGGCAGATCTCGGGTAGGGGGTCCCGAACTGTGCGTCTAGGCGGATGGTAACAGGAGACAAGGGACACGATGTTTTACCCACGTTCGGGCCCTCTTGATGGAGGTAAAACCCTACGTCCTGCTTGATTAATATTGATGATGTGTGTTACAAGAGTGGATCTACCACGAGATCAAGGAGGCTAAACCCTAGAAGCTAGCCTATGGTATGATTGTTGTAATGGATGTTGGGTCCTACGGACTAAAGCCCTCCGGTTTATAGACACCGGAGAGGGCTAGGGTTACACAGAGTCGGTTACAATGGTAGGAGATTTACATATCCGTATTGCCAAGCTTGCCTTCCGTGCCAAGGAAAGTCCCATCCGGACACGGGGCGAAGTCTTCAATCTTGTATCTTCATAGTCTTGTAGTCCGGCGGATGATGATAGTCCGGCTGTCCGGACACCCCCTAGTCCAGGACTCCCTCATCAGGCTTCTCAGCCTTTTTCATTTATAGTTGTCTGTACTCAGACATGTTGAGCTTCCGCCTATGCTTTGATTTGTATGCTTTGAATATTGGGTCATGAGACCCATGTTTGTAATATCTCGCTCCTCGGAACCTATTGAATAAAATACTTGAGTTGTAGAGTCATGTTGTGATGCCATGTTGTATTTTCACATATCGAGCATATTGTGTGTATGTTATTGAAATGCTTGGTATGTGTGGGATCTGACTATCTAGTTGTTTATCCTTACTAGCCTCTCTTACCGGGAAATGTCTCCTAGTGCTTCCACTGAGCCATGGTAGCTTGCTACTGCTCCTGAACACTTAGGCTAGCCGGCATGTGTCCTTCTTCGTTCTTGTGTCTGTCCCTTCGGGGAAATGCCACGCGATGAATACCAGAGTCCTGTTAGCCCGCTACAGCCCGGTTAACCGGAGTTCTGCTAGCCCGGTGCTACAGCCTGGATTCACTCGTTGATAACCGACACGTTCGATGCTGGGTCATGGATGCATGTCCCTGTAAGTTTGTGCCACTTTGGATTTACGACTAGCCATGTCAGCCCGGGCTCCTTATCATATGGATGCTAGCGACACTATCATATACGTGTGCCAAAAGACGCAAACAGTCCCGGGCAAAGGTAAGGCGACACCCGTGGGGATACCGTGCGTGAGACCACAAAGTGATATGAGGTGTTACATGCTAGATCGATGTGGCATTGAGTTGGGGTCCGATACAATCCCACGCTCTCGCTCCTGCTCTCTTTTACTGCATTAGGGCAACAACGATTCAACTGTTACATGCTGCGGTAGTTGAACCCCTTTCCTCTGCATGACCTGTCATTGCCACAGTAAATAGATGAAACCCACTAGCATGAGTAGGATTTGTTTGAGCCCTGATGTGCCTACTCATTCATGCTTGTTTGTCATGCCTGCTATTGCTTAGAGTTGAGTCAGGTCTGATTCATCGGGGATGAATTGGAATGTGGTGAACATGTCCTATTGTTGAGAGCTAAGTGTGTGAACACGATTTGGTAAAGGTAGCGGTGAGAGGCCATGTAGGAGTACATGGTGGGTTGTCTCATTGCAGCCATCCTCAGGAACTGAGTTCTGTGTTTGTGATCCATGAACAGCTACTACCACACATTGGAATGCTTAAGTGCCCCTCTTAACTTATTAATCAACTCGATCTCTATCCAGGAGTTGCAACTAGTTTCTGGTGTTTGTAGGTAGTGTTAGTAGTCTACCAAGTGGCACCCGGTACAGGTGGGCTTGGGACAGACTAGGCACAGTGGCACGGTGTACCAAGTGGCACCCGGATGGTGGGCTTGGGAACCCTGGTCACATCGTTTAGGGCCCTGAGCGACACCCCGGCCGGATCTTCTTGCGGATGGAACCCGAATAGGCGATAAACCTGGACTAGAGACTTGTATGGTTAGTCAAGTCGTGGCCGGCTCCCTCGCCAGGCTTCCGCTTGAAGGTTGCCGAGATACATGACGTGTACATGGTGGTAAGTGGCGAGAGCGTGTGTGAAGAAGTACACCCCTCCAGGGTTAACATCATCTATTCGAATAGTCGTGTCCGCGGTAAAGGACTTCTGGGTTGCCTATAACAGTTCATAGACAAGTGGAAGTGGATACTCTAAAATACGCAAGATAAGCGTGAGTGCTATGGATGGCATTCTCGTAGGGAGACGGGAGCGGATCCATAGTGGTGTATTGATATGGTGAATATGTGGACTCGTGTGCGCCACCTCAAAAGAGTTACTTGCAGTCATAGTTCAGGATAGCCATCGAGTCAAAGCTGGCTTGCTGCTGTTAAACTCCACCACCCCCTTTGTTGATAATGATGCATATGTAGTTAGTTCTGATGTAAGTCTTGCTGGGTACATTTGTACTCACGTTTGCCTATTTTATGTTTTTGCAGAGAGACTTCGGTCTCGCTAGTAGTTCCGCGTGGACTTCGACGTTTAGCTGGTTACCTCAGCTACGATCTTGTGCCCTCGGTAGGATCTAGTAGATAGTTAGGCTTCTCAGCCTTTTTCATTTGTAGATGTCTATACTCAGACATGTTAAGCTTTCGCGTGTGCTTTGACTTGTATGCTCTGAATGTTGGGTCATGAGACCCATGTTTGTAATATCTCGCTCCTCGGAGCCTAATGAATACATACTTGAGTCGTAGAGTCATGTTGTGATGCCATGTTGTATTTGCACATATCGAGCATATTGTGTGTATGTTATTGAAATGCTTGGTATGTGTGGGATCTGACTATCTAGTTGTTTATCCTTAGTAGCCTCTCTTACCGGGAAATGTCTCCTAGTGTTTCCACCGAGCCATGGTAGCTTGCTACTGCTACGGAACACTTAGGCTGGCTGGCATGTGTCCTTCTTAGTTCCTGTGTTTGTCCCCTCGGGGAAATGTCACGCGATGAATACCGGAGTCCTGTTAGCCCGCTATAGCAGGGTTCACCGGAGTCCTGCTAGCCCAGTGCTATAGCCTGGATTCACTCGCTGATGACCGACACGTTCGATGCTGGGTCATGGATGCCTGTCCCTGTAAGTTTGTGCCACTTTGGGTTTACGACTAGCCATGTCAGCCCGGGCTCCTTATCATATGGATGCTAGCGAAGCTATCATATATGTGTGCCAAAAAGCGCAAACGGTCCCGGGCAAAGGTAAGGCGACACCCGTGGGAATAACGTGCGTGAGGCCGCAAAGTGATATGAGGTGAGTCAAGTACTGCTAGTATATACTGGTCCCTCCGATCTCAAATAAGTGTCATGATTTTAGTTTGATTTTGAACTAAAACAACGACAGTTATTTTGGATCTGAGGGAGTAGTAACTATTAAGTCCTTAGCTACAGAAAGACAATCCAAGTGAAACAAAAACAAATGAGAAAAGGATGCAGGATATTTAGTTACTCACTCATGTCCCCAAAGTAACCATCGTGAGCCAATCTTCTGTCCCGGGTTTTAGCATATAGGGCGAAATCACTCTCCTCGTGGACCATCTCCTCGGCCTCCGTGGCCACTTGCTCGGCCGATTTGCCTCTGTCCATCTCATCGACATTACCATAACCCATGTTGGTTGGAGCGGGATCTGCAGCTAAAAGTAATAGCTTGTCTGAATCGAACGTGGTTGCACGCCACTCATCAACATCTTCGTCGTAACCGAAGTCACTTTCGTGGTCAGATTTTGTCCGCTCAATCACAGCTGCTTCTCCTCGTCGGCATCCATGGCTAATTGGTCGGCTGGTTTGCCTCCGTCCGTCTCGTCGGCATTACCATAGCCTGTGTTGTTGATGGGAATGGGACCTGCAGCTTCAAGAAGCGGCCTGATATCGCGGTCGTCACTTTTGGCGACGGTGGTGGGGGTGGGATCTGCAGCTTCGACGTCGTCGGCGTGGGACTTGCCTCTGTCTCTGTCCATCTCCTCCTCCTCGACACCACCCATCTGTTTCGGTTTCCGGCAGGAGCCCCCACCGATCGGCCGATGGAATAGATGGATAACCAAGCTGTGCTAGTGCTCCACCGGGTACAAATCAAATTGGACAACACTAATGCCCACACGTGTGGTGGGAGCCAAATCCGCCCACACGCCCTATAACATACAGACTACGTCATGTCACCGCATGCATGCATGTGGAAATCTTTGGACAACGCTAATGCCCACACGTGTGGTAGGAGGGAAACCCGCCCACACGCTCTATAACACACAGACTGCGCCACGTCACCGTATGCATGCATGTGGGAATCTTTTTGGATTTTCAGTTTTTAAAATGTTTTATCTCTTAAACGAAAAATCTAATTGAAGATCCGTTTTCACCATTAAATCCCTCGAGACGAGATCTTCGAAACTAGATCCCATGTTGATATGTTTTGGCGAAACTTTTTTTCGGTTAAAAGTTGCCATGTCTATTGCACATGAATTGCCATGGTGTTTACACTGAAGTTGCCATGATATATTTCAGCTATTTTCTTCTACATTTAAAAGTAAATTTTAACATTTATAAAACGGGGAATTAAGAAACTAGACTTGCCATGAACCGTAAACTGAAATCGCCATGATACATGCACTTAAAATTGCCATGGTTCATACAAAAAATAATTTTTATAGTCAAAGTACTGGAGTTGCCATCATCAAATACTAAAGTGTCATGCTCTATAAACTGAAATTGCCACATGGCAACTTTACTCTAAGCCATATGGCAACTGTAGTGTAAACATCAAGACAACTTTTGGGCAAAAAAAATTTGTCGAAACATATCAACATGGGGTCTAGTTTTGAAGATCTCGTCGAGATGGATTTAATGGTGAAAATGGATTTTTAATTCGATTTTTAATTAGGAGATAAAAAAATTTAAGCCAAAAACCAAAAAGATTCCTGCTGATGTCATTTGTTCACATGTGGCAAAATAAATGGTAAAAGAGGCGTGTGGGCGATGTGCAACATGCCACACATGTGGGCGTTAGTTTTTTCGAAATCTTTTTGGATTTCAAGTTTTTAAAATGTCTTATCTTTTAAATGAAAAATCCGAGATCTTCAAATTAAATCCCTCAAATTAAATGTCTTATCTCTCAAATTAAATCCCTCGCAACGAGATCTTCAAAACTAGATCTCATATCAATATATTTCGACGATTTTTTTTGGTTAATAGTTGCCATGTGTGTTGCACATGAATTGCCATGATGTTTACACTAAAGTTGTCATGTTATGTTTCAGCTATTGTCTTCTATATTAAAAAGTAAATTTTGACATATTATAAAATGGAGAATTAAGAAACTAGACTTGCCATGCACCATAAACTAAAATTACCATGATACATGCACTTAAAATTGCCATGGTTCATGCAAAAAAATATTTTCATGCTCAAAGTACTGGAATTGCCATCATCAAAAAGTAAAATTGTCATGATCTACAAACTAAAATTGTCACATGGCAACTTTAGTTTAAGCACCATGACAACTACAGTGTAAACACCATGGCAACTTTTGGGTAAAAAAAATCGTCGAAACATATCAACATGGGGTCTAGTTTTGAAGATCTCGTCGAGACGGATTTAATGGTGAAAACGGATTTTTAATTCGCTTTTTTAATTAGGAGATAAAACATTTTTAAGAAAAACTCAAAAGATTCCTGCTGATGTCATATGTTCATACGTGGCAAAATGAGTGATGATGGAGGCATGTGGGCAATGTGCAAACGCCCACACGTGTGGGCGTTAATTTTTCCGATCAAATTAGAGGGGGTCTATTGGGTAGTTGTAGGCGCAGTATGTACGGCACCGAGTCGGAGATGGATTCCATGCATGGCAGGCCGGCTTACAAATCCGACAGGGCTCCTTCCGACTCCTGCTTCCTCTCCATCCCGGATTTTAGGAAGCAAATCTTTTTTGGTAGAGTGAAGTCTGTAAAAAAGAAAGAAAACTTGACTCGAGCTGACTTGCGATCTGGATATGGTGGACATCCCTGCTTTTTTTTAATGGGAAAAAAGTTACATAAATGATAAACGTTTTTTATGGCAACTTTAGTTGACGCGAGGATTGGCAAACATGACAATTTTCTGAAGAAAAAAATGATCTAGGAAAAAATTGCCATGTTTTAACAACTAAACTTGCTACCTCATGCCAACTAAAGTTGTTATGAAAAACATTCGGAATGACATGGTTAAAATCCAAATGTTCGGGATTTATCGGGGTCCAAAAGTTGTGGCATTGTTTTTTTAGTCTAAACATGCCTTATTTATTAGTCAACAGTAGCTTAGCCAATTTAGATCTTGTGTATATGTGGCCAGCCTTTTCTTCTAGATTATTTTTCATTGTAAACATTTTATTAGAAGGTTATCATTGTAAAGATATCATATTTGATTTTTTTTAGAGATAAGTATATTTTTCGTCCCTCAACTCTTTTGAAAGTATAGAAATAGCCCGTCAACTTCAAAACCAGCAAATCATGGTCCCTCAACTTATAAAACCGGATAAGTTTAGTCCCCAATACCACCTTAAGCGGTTTTCGTCCGACATGGACTCAGTTTTGAACAGAAAATTGACATGTCATCCGGATTAGACTGCTATGTCACGAGCAGCGACCGCACTGTATGCTGTGTACATGCTCGTCCGTGCTGCTTGGCTCATGGGATGTTGTCTCTCGCCATGTTCACCGTCCCGGTCATGCGGCCGGCATCGGAAGGGGTGCAGGAGCCGTGGCGCTCGGGCTTGACGTACACAACAAAGTTGGCTCTGGAGGTTCATGTGAAAAGCTAGCTAGATGCCAAGCGTATGGACGACGAGCACTTGCACGACGTGCATGCTGAGCGCCTGGGCGGTCGAACACATACGACCCGGTGTCCATGGTGTTCCCATGCTCAATCGCCGAGGCCATGTGCCCATGCTAGAGGACACCGAGCGCATGGACAACGCGTGCCGAGCGGTCGAGCACGCACGGCCCGACGTCCATGGTGTTCCCGTGCTCGACAGCATGCGTGCACCTCTCGTGAGTAAATTGCAAAAACCACCACATTTGTGGACGCTAAATAAAAAAACACCACATTTCGGTTTTTTTCAAAAATCCACCACTATTCTAGTGACAGTTTGTAGAAAACGCTGATCACTCAATAAGCAATGATTGACTCCAAAACTGACCAATGGGTCCCACTCATCAGGCTGACATGGCACCAAGTTATCACACCGTTTGACTAGTGCATTAGAAAGTTCACAGGGCCCGCCCGTCAGGTTCGCTTCTTTCTCTTCTCCATGTCTCTTATCCACAGATGATGGGCTCGATGCCGGCGCCGCTCCCCCGCGTGGCCGCGCCTCCCCCTGCTGGCCAAGCCCCAGCAGCCACGATAGTGCCCGTGATCCCTTCTCTCCCCTTCCAAAGCCAGCAGCCAGGCGGTGCCCTTGCTCCCCGGCGGAGGCAGGGCCGGCCGGAGGCTCAGTGGTCACGGCGGTTGGAGGTAGCGGCAGTGCTGTTGTAGGTCAGGTCGAGCTCCCCCACGGCGAGCTCGCTAGTGAACTGAGACCAGCCCACGACAGGCTCCCCAACCTCCAGTGCTCCCGCGACCCATCCCCTTATCGATTATCCCCGTCGCTGCTGCAAACCTTGGGCCGCCATAGACATCGTTCATAGTTGTTGCGGCCAACGACCACCGCAAATCACTGAACCTTGCCAAATAGACTCGTCGTCGTCCAAGCATTCACTTCCCCAGAGGAATCGAAGTGAGGAGCCAGGAATCGTCAGTGTCACTTTCATCTTCTCCGCCTCCGGTGGAGCTCCACGGCACGCCGATCACCTCTACAACTAACCCCATCTGATCTACCACAAATACATCAGCTTCCCAAGGGCGTGCAAAAGGCACCGATGCCTCCTCCTCGAGCTCTCTGCATCCAAGGCCGACCCCACCCTTCACTTGTGCTATGTCGTCCACCGCCGACGTCACGGCTAATTGCCGTGCACCGGTCCCCGTGGCTCCATCCCATCGCGTGCATGGCCACCTCCACGGCATCAGACGGCACGGCAGGAGCAGGTGGTGGCGGCACACCTCAAGGAAGGCAGCCCAGCAGCACGGGGTGGCCGGCGGCGGCGCCGACTAGCGTGCAGGCGTGGGCGCGCTGTGGAGCGGTGACAGGTGCGATTTTGACTGGTCAACCCTGACCAGTTAGCACCGTTAGAGCATCTCCAACAGCCGCGCTTCGCGCCGCGCGCTAAAAACTAGTTTGTCGTGCGCCGTTCGCCTGTTTCTGCGCGGCCGCCAGCGCTGGCTGCAACAACCGTGCTAAAATGCAGCGCGCGCGTGCCGCTCCAGCAGGGCGTAAAAAATGCAGCGCGCGCAACTCGCCGGGGCATTGCATATATGGCATTTTGGACACACAATATATTTGAAACATTCAAAATGCAATGAACATGACATATAAAATTTCACACAAACAAGTTGATGAATAAAAGTTCATGCCCACAAGTTCAAAATCATGCCCACAAGTTCATTCAACCAAGTTCAAAATGCAAACCAAGTTCCAAGACACAAATGAAAGACACATCAATCCTCTTCCTCGTCTTCATCCTCATCTTCGGAAGACGATTCTTCCGTGGAAAGTGCAACTATCCCTAGGTGGTTTTGGTAATTCATAACAACATATAGCTCATTGAGCTAATGCTATTCCAAGACAAATATTTTAGGAAAGCTCAATGAATGGCATGGCATGGATGATGAAAGTGGATCCCTCAAAATATCAAGGACAAAGGATTGGCTCAAGCTCAAAAACTCAAGACTCTTCATTTTACATTTTAGTGATCCAAGATCACATTGTGTCTATAGAAAAAGCCAATACTATCAAGGAGGGATGAGGTGTTGCTTAATAAGCCTCTTGCTTCAAGTGCTTAGTGATATGCTCCAAAAACCCACAACTACTTTCTCACATCCACATATGACCTAAGCCCAAAGTCAAAATCGGTCCCACCGATTATTTCTATCCGGCGCCACCGAGTTCAAATGTCATAGCCACTGCCACAAACCCTAGGCAAATCAGTCTTACCGATAGGGATCTCGGTCTCACCGAGATGGGGTTGTAATCTCTCTGCTTCCCTTCGTAACGTTTCGGTCTAACTGAAGTGAGTGATCGGTCCCACCGAGATTGCAATGTAAACTCCCTGTTTCCTTTCCGTAACATTTCGGTCTCACCGAAAAGAGCGAATCGGTCCCGCCGAGTTTACCTGACCAACTCTTTGGTTAGCTTATTACCAAAATCGGTCTCACCGAGTTTGTGTAATCGGTCTCACCGAGATTACGTTATGCCCTAACCCTAACCATATCGGTCCTACCGAGTTCCATATCGGTCCCATCGAAAACACTAACGGTCACTAGGTTTACTAAATCGGTCCGACCGAGTTTGTTGATTTGGTCCCACCGAGTTTGGTAAATTGTGTGTAACGGTTAGATTTTGTGTGGACGCTATATATACCCCTCCACCTCCTCTTCATTTGTGGGGAGAGCCATCAGAACAAACCTACACTTCTAACTTACCATTTCTGAGAGAGAACCACCTACTCATGTGTTGAGGCCAAGATATTCCATTCCTACCATATGAATCTTGATCTCTAGCCTTCCCCAAGTTGCTTTCCACTCAAATCTTCTTTCCACCAGATCCAAATTCCATGAGAGAGAGTTGAGTGTTGGGGAGACTATCATTTCAAGCACAAGAGCAAGGAGTTCATCATCAACGCACCATTTGTTACTTCTTGGAGAGTGGTGTCTCCTAGATTGGCTAGGTGTCACTTGGGAGCCTCCGACAAGATTGTGGAGTTGAACCAAGGAGTTTGTAAGGGCAAGGAGATCGCCTACTTCGTGAAGATCTACCGTTAGTGAGGCAAGTCCTTCGTGGGCGACAACCTTGGTGGGATAGACAAGGTTGCCTCTTCGTGGACCCTTCGTGGGTGGAGACCTCCGTGGACTCGCGCAACTGTTACCCTTCGTGGGTTGAAGTTTCCATCAACGTGGATGTACGATAGCACCATGTATCAGAACCACGACAAAAACATCCGTGTCTCCAATTGCGTTTGAATTCTCCAAATCCTTCCCTTTACATTCTTGCAAGTTGCATGCTTTAATTTCCGCTGCTCATATACTCTTTGCATGCTTGCTTGAATTGTGTGATGATTACTTGACTTGTCCAAAGATAGCTAAAATCTGCCAAACTCTAAAATTGGGAAAAGGTTAAGTTTTTAATTGGTCAAGTAGTCTAATCACCCCCCTCTAGACATACTTCAAGGTCCTACAAGTGGTATCAGAGCTTTGGTCTCCATTTGCTTTGATTTCCATAGCTTTTGATGGTCATAGCCTTGGTTTCACAACCTATGAGAGTATGGCGTCTAGCGAGGGAAATTATCACCGTAGAGGTCCTTACTTTGATGGTACTAATTTTGCTAGTTGGAAGCATAAGGTGAAAATGCATATTCTTGGACATAACCCCGCCGTTTGGGCTATTTTGTGTATTGGCTTGCAAGGTGAATTCTTTGATGGGAGAGAGTCGAACCGTGAAGCTAGAGCGGAAGAATTGAAGATGATGCAATACAACGCTCAAGCTTGTGATATCCTCTTCAATGGCTTGTGCCCCAAAGAATTCAACAAAATCAGCCGTCTTGAGAATGCAAAGGAAATTTGGGGTACTTTGATTGATATGCATGAAGGTACCGACTCCGTCAAGGAATCCAAGTTGGATGTGCTCCAAAGTCAGCTTGACAAGTTCAAAATGAAGGATGGTGAAGGTGTCATGAAATGTACTCTAGGCTTGCTCTTATCACAAATGAGATTGCCGGCTTAGGGAGTGAAGAGATGACCGACAGATTCATCATCAAGAAGATCCTAAGAGCATTGGATGGAAAGTATGATACCGTGTGCACATTGATCCAAATGATGCAAAATTACAAAGATCTCAAGCCAACAGAAGTCATTGGAAGAATTGTTGCTCATGAGATGTCACTCAAGGGTAAGGAGGAACTTCACAATAAGTTAAGTGGTGCTTACAAAGCCTCATGTGAAGCCCCCACATCATCAAGTGAGAAACAAACCTTCAATGAAGAATTGAGCTTAACGGTGAAGAACTTCAACAAATTCTATGAGAGTAGAAGCAAAGAAAGAAGCTCTAAGTCAAGGTCCTACCATGACAAAAGATCTTCTAGTCGAGAGCGCAATTGCTACAATTGTGGGAGACCCGGACACTATTCCAATGAGTGTACGACACCCTACAAAAGAAGAGAAAATTCTCCAAAAAGAAGAAGCAAAAGAGAAGAATCACCACCAAGAGAGAGGAGGAGTAGAGATGATCGTTATGAACGAAGACCCTCGCGAAGAAGCAAGGATTCAGAAAGGAAGGACAAGTCATCAAGGAGCTACACAAAACAAAGACATCAAGCTCATGTTGGTGAATGGGTATCCGGCTCCGACTCCGACAATCACTCCGAGAGAAGCTATCACTCCGACTCCGAATATACTCAAGATGAAGGTGTTGCCGGTCTAGCACTTGTGTCAACCAACTCCTACGACATATTCGATTCACCAAATGAAGGAATTGGAAGATGCTTCATGGCCAAAGGTCGTAAGGTAACACATCCTGAGTATGTTGATTTCAATAGTGATGAAGATGACTTGCTAGGTGATGATGATTTACTTGTTGACAACTCTAGTGATGAATACTATGATGAAACGTCAATTAATCGTGCTAATCAAGATAAAACGAATGACAATGATAAGGAGAAGATTGAGCTTCTAACTAAAGAACTAAACACACTTAAGTTAGCTCATGAAACTATCTTCGAAGATCATCGAGAACTTTTAAGGGCTCATGAGAAGTTACGCTTTGAAAAGCTCAATCTTGAGCAAGAGCATGAGTTCTTAAAGGCAATCAATGATGATCTCCGTAAGAAAAGTTCTTCTTACATTGCCATGCGTTTACTCTTATCTACTTACATGCCTCAAGTCAAGTCTAGTAACAAGTACAAGAAAGATCCTTCCTCTAGTAGTAACAATAACAATGCTAAATCCAATATTGTTACTTCTAGTAGTTCTCTTGATTCCACTAATGATTCTCTTAGCCAAGTTACACTTGAGCAAGAAAATAGCTTATTGAAGGGAATTATAGAGAAATGTGTATACAAGAGCCTTGCCGGGAGTAAGCAATTCAAGGAAATTGTACGCAAGCAAGGAAGGCATCGGAAGAATCAAGGTGTTGGTTTTGAACGAAAGTTCAATGCCAATGGAGTTGAGTGGGAAGAAGATCAATACCCCAAGACGAAGTTTGTTCCTCAACAAGAGAAGTATGATCCTACTTCCTTCAAGGGAACACAAGCACAAGATGATCTTCCACCACAAGACCACAAGAACAAAGGCAAGGATAAGCTTCAAGAGGAGATTGATGCATTTGAAGAAGCACCTAAGGCCTTGGTCAAATGGGTTCCCAAGACTACGTCAAGTTCTACTTCATGAAGTACAACTACAACTCCAAGGATTTCCATCAAGATGATGTGGATCCCGAAGAAGAAGAACTAGAGAGTTCTTGAGGGTGACTCCGCCAACATTCTCATATCATTATGGCAAGGACAAGTGCAATCAACTTCCATATCTTGCACTAGTTCAAGGAGTCACAAACCCTCATGTTGGTAAGGCAAGGGACAAGGTAACCTAATGATTTCATGGACATCATATTGTGTGTGTGTCACTCTATATCTATGGATATTCTTGTTTGTTCCTTGTGGGACTAACCCATGTAGGTATGTTGAAAGTGCAACTCACTCCAAAGGATTGCTCCAAATGATCTGCATCAACATTGAGCATCCACATCTTCAACACCTACATGAAGTCATCATCGACAAAACCCAAGGTTAGTTCATCCCTCTAAGGGGGGATCTCACATCTAGGGGGAGCTTAACTCTAAGAATTGAGTCAAAGAAACTCTAATGATGTGAACACATCAATGCATTATGTAAAAGTGGTAACCCCACTTGAGCTTAAACGATGAGTATGACCTATGATCAAATGTTCTCATTTGACTCCTAAGTCAATATACTCATATATAGATGACCTAGTCATCGCCAATTGTTTGATAGATGCCAGAATTGGTTGTGCATGCTTTGCCACATATTTCATTTGCCGTTTTATTGTGTGAGCATGTTGGATGCATATTTTACTCATTCGAGGACATCCACTTGTTGCTTTGATTGTTTGGCTTCTTTTTCTTTGGCCAAGTGGATGGACAAGAATGCCTAAGAACCTTCTCTAGCTATCTATGCTTTTCTCGTCTCAAACTCTATTCATGCTACATCTAATCAAGTCAGATTCGAACCACTCTGTGTGAGGAGCACTCAGAGTCCCTGATTCGTCATAGACTTAAACTTCCAAAACTTCTTTGTGATTCTCGGTCTGACCGATTCCTCCATTTTGGTCCTACCAAGATCACTAAGTCGATCTAGGTTTTCAATCTCGGTGCAACCGATTTGAACTTTTCGGTCACACCGAGTTGTTGTAACTGTATACAGTTATGTATCTCGGTGCCACCGAGTTGTTCCACTCGGTCACACCGACAGTGTCGGGCTATATATACTCACGGGCAAAATTTTGGAAAATTTTCTCCAAACCTCTTCGCTCGCGCATAGCTCGCTCTGCCTACTAGGTCTATGGATCGTCTCCTCGTCGCCAGCCGCCTCCTATCGCCGGACTCCGCCGCCGTCAACGGAATTCACCCCCGCCGTTGCCGCCGTAGCGAGTTCATCGCCAAGCTAGGGTATGGACTCGATCACAGTGCTATCCCCGTCCGATTCCTAGCACATTGTGTTCATTATGATTCTTGCCACGATTGAGACACTCCTATCCAGTCAATACAATCCTTAGAATAGATGCGATTTGAAAATTTAGGGTTAGGTTTCCGCCGAAACCATCTCGGACCCACCGGATTGAAAAACTCGGTCGCACCGATTTGGCTAACGTCATTGCACTAGTAACTCTCAGTCTGACCGAGAATTGCTAATCGGTGTGACCGATCTTAGAACCTTGTGAAACCCTAGCAGTCTCGGTGCCACCGAACTGTGACTCGGTCTGACCGAGTTCACTAGTTTAGGTTCCAAAACTGCTTCAGTATCACCGAGTTTGAAAATCGGTTGATCCGAAATGCTTTCTGTGGAAACTAAAACTAAGTTTTTAAATCATTTCTTTTGCAAAAATCTCTGCATTTTGTGATGCTCATCCATTCTATCTCATCTATAACTATTCACAGGGTCAGCAGTCAGAGTTTACAGCATGTCAAACCAAAGAGATAGTTAGAACAAGTCAGAAGAGCACAATCACATGAGTGAGGGCACTAGTCCCTCTAGCACTTCAGATGATGGCAGCAGGAGCACCCCCAAGCAATTTACCTAAAGCTGCCACCATGACAAGGAAGAAGATGAGGCTACTTCCAAGAAGGTAGTGCTCAAAAAGGAGTATGCCTCAGCAAAGAACACAAAGCCTGGACTCAATAGGAAGGTCCCTGCCAAGAGGACACCTATGCTGAAGGTTATAGGATCAACTCAAGTACCGGAAAAGCTTGATCCCAAAGAGGCACCTGCAAGAAGAATTACCACTTCCAAACCCAAGAAGGTTCCCACTGGAGAAACTATGAAGTTTACTATTGATTGAGAAGATGAAGCTGCTGGTCAAGATAAGAAGAAGAAGAGAGCCAGAACCACTACTGCCAAGGTTCTTCGCAACCCCTCTATGAGGAGAGACTCTGAGGAGGAGGAAGAAGAGGTTTCTGCACCAGCACCCAAGGCACAAAAGTTGATGGGTGATGCTATAAAGTCAGGGGCTGCAACATCAAAGCCCAAGGAAGCACCCAAAGCTGCCCCTGAAGGAAATATGCCCAAGAGGCAATAATAAAGTTATTATTTATTTCCTCATATCATGATAAATGTTTATTATTCATGCTAGAATTGTATTAACCGGAAATATAATACATGTGTGAATATATAGACAAACAGAGTGTCACTAGTATGCCTCTACTTGACTAGCTTGTTAATCAAAAATGGTTATGTTTCCTAACCATGAACAAGGAGTTGTTATTTGATTAACAAGGTCACATCATTAGTTGAATGATCGATTGACATGACCCATTCATTAGCTTAGCACACGATCGTTTAGTATGTTGCTATTGCTTCCTTCATGACTTATACATGTTCCTATGACTATGAGATTATGCAACTCCGTTTACGGAGGAACACTTTGTGTGCTACCAAACGTCACAACGTATCGGGTGATTATAAAGGTGCTCTCTGGTGTCTCGAAGGTACTTGTTGAGTTGGCGTATTTCGAGATTAGGATTTGTCACTCCGAATGTCGGAGAGGTATCTCTGGGTCCTCTCGGTAATGCACATCACTTAATCCTTGCAAGCATTTCAACTAATGAGTTAGTTGTGAGATGATGTATTACGGAACGAGTAAAGAGACATGCCGGTAACGAGATTGAACTAGGTATTGGATACCGACGATCGAATCTCGGGCAAGTAACATACCAATGACAAAGGAACAACGTATGTTGTTGTGCGGTCGACCGATAAAGATCTTCGTAGAATATGTAGGAACCAATATGGGCATCCGTGTCCGCTATTGGTTATTGACCGAGACGTGTCTCGGTCATGTCTACATTGTTCTCGAACCGTAGGGTCCGCACGCTTAAGGTTTCGATGATGATTATATTATGAGTTTATGTATTTTGATGTACGAAGGTTGTTGAGTCCGGATATGATCACGGACATGACGAGGAGTCTCGAAATGGTTGAGACATAAAGATTGATATATTGGACGGATATATTTGGACACCGGAAAGGTTCCGGAGAAGTTTGGAGCTCCGGAGGTTACTGGAACCCCCCGGGAGGTATATGGGCCTTATTGGGCCCATGTAGGAGGAAGGGAGAAGGAACAAGGGGGCGCCCCCCCAAGCCCAATCCGAATTGGGAAGGGGGGCCGGCCCCCCCTTTCCTTTCTCCTTCCCCCTCTTCCTATTCCTACTACTAGTACTACTTCCTAATACTAGTACTCCTTCCTTCCCCCTCCAAATAAGATAAGGAAAGAGAGGAAACCTACTTGGAGTAGGTTTACCCCCCCTATGCGCGCCCCCTTGAGGCCGGCCACCTCCTCCCTCCCTCCTTTATATACGGGGGTAGGGGGGCACCCTAGGACACACAAGTTGATCATTGATCGTTCCTTAGCCGTGTGCGGTGCCCCCTCCACGATATTACACCTCGATCATATTGTAGCGGTGCTTAGGCGAAGCCTGCGCGACAGAGAACATCAAGATCGTCACCACGCCGTCGTCTTGTGGAACTCCCCTCGGAGCCTCTCTTGGATTGGAGATCGAGGTGCGTCATTGAGCTGTCTGCGTGTCAAGAACTCGGAGGTGCCGGAGTAACGGTGCTTGGATCGGTTGGACCGGGAGGACGTCGACTACTTCCTCTACGTTGTGTCAACGCTTCGCTTGGTCTCACGAGGGCGTAGGCAACACTCTCCCTCTCGTTGCTATGCATCACCATGATCTTGCGTGTGCGTAGGATTTTTTGAAATTACTCGTTCCCCAACAAAGTGGCATCGAGCCTAGGTTTTTATGGTTTGATGTTATATGCACGAGTAGAACACAAGTGAGTTGTGGGCGATATAAGTCATCTTGCTTACCAGCATGTCATACTTTGGTTCGGCGGTATTGTTGGATGAAGCGGCCGGACCGACATTACGCGTCGCTTACGCGAGACTGGTTTTACCGTCGTGCTTTGCACACGGTGACTAGCGGTGTCGGTTTCTCCAACTTTAGTTGAACCGAGTGTACTCGCCCGGTCCTTGCGAAGGTTAAAACAGCATCAACTTGACAAACTATCGTTGTGGTTTTGATGCGTAGGTGAGATTGGTTCTTGCTTAAGCCCGTAGCAGCCACGTAAAACTTGCAACAACAAAGTAGAGGACGTCTAACTTGTTTTTGCAGGGCATGTTGTGATGTGATATGGCCAAGACATGATGCTATATGTTATTGTATGAGATGATCATGTTTTGTAACCGAAGTTATCGGCAACTGGGAGGAGCCATATGGTTGTCGCTTTATTGTATGAAATGCAAACGCCCTGTAATTGCTTTACTTTATCACTAAGCGGTAGCGATAGTCGTAGAAGCAATAGATGGTGTAAACGACAACGATGCTATGATGGAGATCAAGGTGTCACGCCGGTGACGATGGTGATCATGATGGTGCTTTGGAGATGGAGATCACAAGCACAAGAAGATGATGGCCATATCATATCACTTATATTGATTGCATGTGATGTTAATCCTTTATGCATCTTATCTTGCTTTGATTGACGGTAGCATTTTAAGATGATCTCTCACTAAAATTATCAAGTAGTGTTCTCCCTGAATATGCACCGTTGCCAAAGTTAAATCGTGCCCGGACACCACGTGATGATCGGGTGTGATAAGCTCTCGTCCATCTACAACGGGTGCAAGCCTGTTTTGCACACGCAGAATACTCGAGTTAAACTTGACGAGCCTAGCATATGCAGATATGGCCTCGGAACACGGAGACCGAAAGGTCGGCGTGAATCATATAGTAGATATGATCAACATAAGATGTTCACCATTGGAAACTACTCCATCTCACGTGATGATCGGTTATGGTTTAGTTGATTTGGATCACGTGATCACTTAGATGACAAGAGAGATGTCTGTCTAAGTGGGAGTTCTTAAGTAATATGATTAATTGAACTAAAATTTATCATGAACTTAGTACCGATAGTATCTTGCTTGTCTATGTTGTTTGTAGATAGATGGCCCGTCTTTGTTGTTCCGTTGAATTTTAATGCGTTCCTTGAGAAAGCTAAGTTGAAATATGATGGTAGCAACTACGCGGATCGGGTCCGTAACGAGGATTATCCTCATTGATGCACGAGAAAAATTACGTCCTGGAAGCACCGCTGGGTGCCGAACTGCTTCTGATAACCGGCGGCGTTAAGAACGTCTGGCGAGCAAAGCTGATGACTACTCGATAGTTCAATGTGCCATGCTTTACGGCTTAGAACCGGGACTTCAACGATGTTTTGAATGTCATGGAGCATATGAGATGTTTCAGGAGTTGAAGTTGATATTCCAGAAGAATGCTCGGATTGAGAGATATGAAGTCTCCAATAAGTTCTATAGCTGCAAGATGGAGGAGAATAGTTCTGTCAGTGGGCACATACTCAAGATGTCTGGGTATTGTAATCACTTGGTTCAACTGGGAGTTACTCTTCCGGATGATAGCGTCATTGACGAAATTCTCCAATCACTTCCACCAAGCTACAAGAGCTTCGTGATGAACTATAATATGCAAGGGATGGATAAGGCGATTCTGAGCTCTTCGCAATGCTAAAGGCTGCGGAGGTAGAAATCAAGAAGGAGCATCAAGTGTTGATGGTTAACAAGACCACTAGTTTCAAGAAAAGGGCAAAGGGAAAAGAAGGGAACTTCAAGAAGAACAGCAAACAAGTTGCTGCTCAAGAGAAGAAACCCAAGTTTGGACCTAAGCACTGAAATCGAGTGCTTCTCCGCAAGCGGTAGTCCTTTGGAAGCGGAACTGCCCCAAGTATTTGGCGGATAAGAAGGATGGCAAAGTGAACAAAGGTATATGTGATATACATGTTATTGATGTGTACCTTACTAGAGCTCGCAGATAGCACTGGTATTTGATCTTGGTTACATTGCTAATATTTGCAACTCGAAACAGATCTACGGATTAGCGAACAACGGCAAAGGACGAGGTGACGATCGCGCGTGGGAAATGGTTCCAAAGTAGATGTGATCGCGGTCGGCACGCTACCTCTACATCTACCTTCGGATTAGTATTAGACCTAAATAATTGTTATTTGGTGCCGCGTTGAGCATGAACATTATATCTGGATCTTGTTTGATGCGAGGCGGTTATTCATTTAAATCGAGAATAATGGTTGTTCTATTTATATGAGTAATATCTTTTATGGTCATGCACCCTCAAGAGTGGTCTATTTTGATGAATCTCGATAGTAGTGATACACATATTCATAGTGTTGAAGCCAAAAGATGCAGAGTTGATAATGATAGTGCAACTTATTTTTGGCACTGCCGTTTAGGTCATATCGGTATAAAGCGCATGAAGAAACTCCATACTGATGGACTTTTGGAACCACTTGATTATGAATCACTTGGTACTTGCGAACCGTGCCTCATGGGCAAGATGACCAAAACGCCGTTCTCCGGTACTATGGAGAGAGCAACAGATTTGTTGGAAATCATACATACAGATGTATGTGGTCCAATGAATGTTGAGGCTCGTGGCGGATATCGTTATTTTCTCACCTTCACAGATGATTTAAGCGGATATGGGTATATCTACTTAATGAAGCATAAGTCTGAAACATTGAAAAGTTCAAAGAATTTCATAGTGAAGTTGAAAATCATCGTAACAAGAAAATAAAGTTTCTACGATCTGATCGTGGAGGAGAATATTTGAGTTCTGAGTTTGGTTTACACTTAAAACAATGTGGAATAGTTTAGCAACTCACGCCACCGAACACCACAACGTAATGGTGTGTCCGAGCGTCGAATCGTACTCTACTTGATATGGTACGGTCTATGATGTCTCTTACAGATTTACCGCTATCGTTTTGGGGTTATGCTCTAGAGACAACCACATTCACGTTAAATAGGGCACCGTCGAAATCCGTTGAGACGACACCTTATGAACTATGGTTTGGCAAGAAACCAAAGTTGTCGTTTCTTAAAGTTTGGGGTTGCGATGCTTATGTGAAAAAGCTTCAACCTGATAAGCTCGAACCCAAATCGGAGAAATGTGTCTTCATAGGATACCCAAAGGAGATAGTTGGGTACACCTTCTATCACAGATCCGAAGGCAAGACATTCCTTGCTAAGAATGGATCCTTTCTAGAGAAGGAGTTTCTCTCGAAAGAAGTGAGTGGGAGGAAAGTAAAACTTGATGAGGTAACTGTACCTACTCCCTTGTTGGAAAATAATACATCACAGGAACCGGTTTCTGTGACGTCAAAACCAACTAGTAAGGAAGTTGATGATGATGATCATAGAACTTGAGATCAAGTTAATCTGAGAACCACGTGGGTCGAGCGAGTAAGATCTGCACTGAGTGGTACGGTAATCCCATTCGGAAGTCATGCTACTAGATCATGATGAACCTACGAACTATGAAGAAGCGATGGTGAGCCCAGATTCGCAAAATGGCTTGAAGCCATGAAATCGAGATGGGATCCATGTATGAGAACAAAGTATGGACTTTGGTTGACTTGCCCGATGGTCGGCAAGCAATTGAGAATAAATGGATCTTCAAGAAGAAGACCGACGACGACGGTAATGTTCTCGTCTACAAAGCTCGACTTGTTGCAAAAGGTTTTCAACAAGTTCAAGGGGTTGACTACGATGAGACCTTCTCACCCGTAGCGATGCTTAAGTCTGTCCGAATCATGTTAGCAATTGCCGCATTTTATGATTATGAAATTTGGCAAATGGATGTAAAACTGCATTCTGAATGGATTTACGGAAGAAGAGTTGTATATGATGCAACCGAAGGTTTTATCGATCCAAAGGGAGCTAACAAAGTGTGCAAGCTCCAACATTCCATTTATGGACTGGTGCAAGCCTCTCGGAGTTGGAATAAGCGTTTTGATAGTGTGATCAAAGCATTTGGTTTTATCTGCACTTTTGGAGAAGCTTTGTATTTACAAGAAAGTGAGTGGGAGCTCTATAGCATTTCTAATATTATATGTGGATGACATATTATTGATTGGAAATGATATAGAATTCTGGATAGCATAAAGGGATACTTGAATAAAAGTTTTTCAATGAAAGAACTCGGTGAAGCTGCTTACATATTGGGCATTAAGATCTATAGAGATAGATCAAGGCGCTTAATTGGACTTTCACAAAGCACATACCTTGACAAAATTTTGAAGAAGTTCAAAATGGATCAAGCAAAGAAAGGGTTCTTGCTGTATTGCAAGGTGTGAAGTTGAGTAAGACTCAAAGCCCGACCAACTGCGGAAGATAGAGAGAAATGAAAGGTGTTCCCTATGCTTCAGCCATAGGCTCTATCATGTATGCAATGCTGTGTACCAGACCTGATGTGTGCCTTGCTATAAGTCTAGCAGGGAGGTACCAAAGTGATCCAGAGTGGATCATCGACGTGATCAAAAACATCTGAAATACCGAAAAGGACTAAGGATATGTTTCTCGTATATGGAGGTGACAAAGAGCTCATCGTAAATGGTTACGTTGATGCAAGCTTTGACACGATCCGAACGATTCTAAATCGCAAACCGGATACGTGTTTACATTAAGCGGTGGAGCTTTCGGTTGGTGCGGTTCAAAGCAAAGCGTCGTGGCGGGATCTACATGTGAAGCGGAATACATAGCTGCTTCGAAGCAGCCAATGAAGGAGTCGGATGAAGGAGTTCATATCCGATCTAGGTGTCATACCTAGTGCATCGGGTCCAATGAAAATCTTTTGTGACAATCTTGGGCGATTGCCTTAGCAAAGGAATCCAGATTTCACAAGAGAACCAAGCACATCAAGAGACGCTTCAATTCCATCCGGGATCTAGTCGGTGGGAGACATAGAGATTTGCAAGATACATACGGATCTGAATGTTGCGGACCGTTGACTAAGCCTCTTCCACGAGCAAAACATGATCAACACCAAGACTCCATGGGTGTTAGAATCATTCTTGTGTAATCTAGATTATTGACTCTAGTGCAAGTGGGAGACTTAAGGAAATATGCCCTAGAGGCAATAATAAAGTTATTATTTATTTCCTCATATCATGATAAATGTTTATTATTCATGCTAGAATTGTATTAACCGAAACATAATACATGTGTGAATATATAGACAAACAGCAGTGTCACTAGTATGCCTCTACTTGACTAGCTTGTTAATCAAAGATGGTTATGTTTCCTAACCATGAACAAGGAGTTGTTATTTGATTAACAAGGTCACATCATTAGTTGAATGATCGATTGACATGACCCATTCCGTTAGCTTAGCACACGATCGTTTAGTATGTTGCTATTGCTTCCTTCATGACTTATACATGTTCCTATGACTATGAGATTATGCAACTCCGTTTACGGAGGAACACTTTGTGTGCTACCAAACATCACAACGTAATCGGGTGATTATAAAGGTGCTCTACAGGTGTCTCGAAGGTACTTGTTGAGTTGGCGATTTGAGATTAGGATTTGTCACTCCGAATGTCGGAGAGGTATCTCTGGCCCTCTCGGTAATGCACATCACTTAAGCCTTGCAAGCATTTCAACTAATGAGTTAGTTGTGAGATGATGTATTGCGAACGAGTAAAGAGACTTGCCGTAACGAGATTGAACTAGGTATTGGATACCGACGATCGAATCTCGGGCAAGTAACATACCAATGACAAAGGAACAACGTATGTTGTTGTGCGGTCTGACCGATAAAGATCTTCGTAGAATATGTAGGAACCAATATGGGCATCCAGGTCCCGCTATTGGTTATTGACCGAGACGTGTCTCGGTCATGTCTACATTGTTCTCGAACCGTAGGGTCCGCACGCTTAAGGTTTTGATGATGTTATATTATGAGTTTATGTATTTTGATGTACGAAGGTTATTGAGTCCGGATATGATCACGGACATGACGAGGAGTCTCGAAATGGTCGAGACATAAAGATTGATATATTGGACGGATATATTTGGACACCGGAAAGGTTCCGGAGAAGTTTGGAGCTCCGGAGGTTACCGAACCCCGGGAGGTATATGGGCCTTATTGGGCCCATGTAGGAGGAAGGAGAAGGAACAAGGGAGGCGCCCCAAGCCCAATCCGAATGGGGAGGGCCGGCCCCCTTCCTTTCTCCTTCCCTTCTTCCTATTCCTACTACTAGTACTACTTCCTAATACTAGTACTCCTTCCTTCCCTCCAAATAAGATAAGGAAAAGACAGGGAAACCTACTTGGAGTAGGTTTCCCCCTCCCTATGGCGCGCCCCCCTTGAGGCCGGCCACCTCCTCCCTCCCTCCTTTATATACGGGGGTAGGGGGCACCCTAGGACACACAAGTTGATCATTGATCGTTCCTTAGCCGTGTGCGGTGCCCCCTCCACGATATTACACCTCGATCATATTGTAGCGGTGCTTAGGCGAAGCCTGCGACAGAGAACATCAAGATCGTCACCACGCCGTCGTCTTGACGGAACTCCCCTCGGGCCTCTCTGGATTGGAGATCGAGGTGCGTCATCGAGCTGTCGCGTGTCAAGAACTTCGGAGGTGCCGAGTAACGGTGCTTGGATCGGTTGGACCGGAGGACGTCGACTACTTCCTCTATGTTGTGTCAGCGCTTCGCTTGGTCTCACGAGGGCGTAGGCAACACTCTCCCCTCTCGTTGCTATGCATCACCATGATCTTGCGTGTGCGTAGGAAATTTTTTGAAATTACTACATTCCCCAACAGCCCCCAAGCCCAAGATTGCACCAAAGAGGAATACCAGGAGTATTCCAATTCTTTGAAGAACAAGGCCCCAAGGCTCAAGTTGCCGATGAGGAAGATGATGAAGGACAAGTCCCGAGGAAGCTGAAGCCCAAGATTCCAGACCACAATGATGCTCATCATGTGGCTGAGAACATGAAGTTAAGAAAGGATGCAGGACTCAGACTGTGGAGGCTGTCAGATCCATATGCTACCAGGAGAAGGACTGCTGTTGATTACAGGTTCCACACTAAGGAACAGCGGGATTTCTATGAGACAGTGTTGTTGGATAAGAAACCTATAGTGTGTGATATGAGGTGGGTCGACTGGACCTACATGAAGGAGAATGAAGAACACTATCCTGGAGTGCAAGACAGTTTCATTGCTTGTGGAGTTGTAGACTTTGTTGGGCATAAGCTCACAAAGTGGAATGATTAGCTCATTATGCAATTCTACTCCACAGCACACTTCTATCCAGATGGCAGGATAGTTTGGATGTCTGAAGGTACAAGGTACTAGTCAACCATTGAGGAATGGGCCAATCTGATCAATGCCCCAAAGGAGAGTGAAGATGACTTGGATGTCTATGCCAAGAAGAAGATGGATCACAATACCATGGCTCATATGTACAAGGAGATCCCAGAAGCTACAGTTGAGACACATAAGTTTGGGTCAGTTCATTTTCTTTTGTCAGGACTCCCAACAATCAACTGGATCCTAAGGCATACTCTTTTGCCCAAGTCAGGTGACCACAACATGATTAGAGGGCCTGCTATCAACTTGCTACACTTGTTTGATGTGCCACAGAAATTCAAGGTCATGAGCCTCATTGTTGAGACCATCAAGAGGACAAAGACAGAGACGTAAGAGAAGTTGTGGGTATGCCCCACGATTCGTGGAGTTGATTAACTCAAAGATGGGCACAGCACATACTTGCTGGACAAGGAACACTTTGCTATCTATCCAGAATTTGAGGACAATCAAGTTGTGATGAATGATAATGAACCATCATCAGTGCAAGCTCAAGAGAAGAAGGAGAAAGCAAACAAAGAGAAGGCTGCCAAGATGCCAACTCAAGAGGAGGCATCTGAGTACTTTTTGAAGAACAAGCAGGAGCAGCATGGTTACTGATAGCATCAACACCGAGGATTAAGAAGGGTTGGCCACCTAACTCAAAACCAGAGAGCACGGAAAGAATCATGGAACAAAAATTCTATGATCTAGATGTCAAAGTAACGAGATTGATCGGTTGTGGAGCAGCTCTGAGGATGACATGCGAGAGAGGAAGGCGGGACAACCAGCGATGCATTTGCCAGAGTGCCTAGAGCTCAGAGATCAGCTGCAGTGCTCGTGGCGGACACGAGCCACATCATCTGCACCAGCTACAGCTCCTACAGCTCCAGTGCAACCAGCTCCAACACCAACTCCTCCAGTTCCATCCACATCAACTAAAGCCTTCGTCTAAGGAGCCATCTCTACACCACCACCTAAAGATCAAGCCTGAGAGTCGATCTAGCACTATGCATTTTCTATGAACTTTTTGGTAACTTGTTGCCAAAGGGGGAGAAAAATGTATAGATCATAGGCTTCGAGAGAGAGAGTATTGCTTTTTGTTCTCTCTTGCTTTGGTGGTTAAACTTTGTTTGCTTTTGATTGCTTGAGATACTATGCTGTTATATGTGAGACATTGATGATCATGTGTTTGATCATAAGCTACACTTATGCTTGCTAGATGATATTATCTTACCTATCCTTATATGATCATTCACTTTGCTTGGTGATGAGTGCATGTATTCAATCTTTATTATTTTGAGCGCTCCACCAAGATGTATGTGACATGGAAGAGTAACCCATGAGCCTAATTCCTTGTGCATTTGCAGTCCAAAGCAAATCTTAAACTATGCAAAATTTAGGGAGAGCTCTTGCTTATCACATACTTCTCAAAGCGACGATGTTTTTCAATCTTATTATCATTTGTCGAAGCTTTGATCTATATGTTGTCATCAATTACCAAAAAGGGGGAGACTGAAAGTGCAACTATCCCTAGGTGGTTTTGGTAATTCATAACAACATATATCTCATTGAGCTAATGCTATTCCAAGACAAATATTTCAGGAAAGCTCAATGAATGGCATGGCATGGATGATGAAAGTGGATCCCTCAAAATATCAAGGACAAAGGATTGGCTCAAGCTCAAAAACTCAAGACTCTTCATTTTACATTTTAGTGATCCAAGATCACATTGAGTCTATAGGAAAAGCCAATACTATCAAGGAGGGATGAGGTGTTGCTTAATGAGCCTCTTGCTTCAAGTGCTTAGTGATATGCTCCAAAAACCCTTAACTACTTTCTCACATCCACATATGACCTAAGCCCAAAGTCAAAGTCGGTCCCACTGGTTCTTTCTATCCGGCGCCACCGAGTTCAAATGTCATAGCCACTGCCACAAACCCTAGGCAAATCGGTCTTACCGATAGGGATCTCGGTCTCACCGAGATGGGATTGTAATCTCTCTGTTTCCCTTCGTAACGTTTTGGTCTAACCGAAGTGAGCGATCGGTCCCACCGAGATTGCAATGTAAACTCCCTGTTTCCTTTTCGTAACATTTCGGTCTCACCGAAAAGAGCGAATCGGTCCCGCCGAGTTTACCTGACCAACTCTCTGGTTAGCTTATTACCAAAATCGGTCTCACCGAGTTTGTGTAATCGGTCTTACTGACATTGCGTTATGCCCTACCCTAACCATATCGGTCCTACCGAGTTGCATATTGGTCCCACCGAAAATCCTAACGGTCACTAGGTTTACTAAATCGGTCCGACCGAGTTTGTTGATTCGGTCCCACCGAGTTTGGTAAATTGTGTGTAACGGTTAGATTTTGTGTGGAGGCTATATATACCCCTCCACCTCCTCTTCATTCGTGGGGAGAGCCATCAGAACAAACCTACACTTCCAACTTACCATTTCTGAGAGAGAACCACCTACTCATGTGTTGAGGCCAAGATATTCCATTCCTACCATATGAATCTTGATCTCTAGCCTTCCCCAAGTTGCTTTCCACTCAAATCTTCTTTCCACCAGATCCAAATCCCATGAGAGAGAGTTGAGTGTTGGGGAGACTATCATTTCAAGCACAAGAGCAAGGATTTCATCATCAACGCACCATTTGTTACTTCTTGGAGAGTGGTGTCTCCTAGATTGGCTAGGTGTCACTTGGGAGCCTCCGACAAGATTGTGGAGTTGAACTAAGGAGTTTGTAAGGGAAAGGAGATCGCCTACTTCGTGAAGATCTACCGCTAGTGAGGCATGTCCTTCGTGGGCGATGGCCATGGTGGGATAGACAAGGTTGCTTCTTCGTGGACCCTTCGTGGATGGAGCCCTCCGTGGACTCGCACTACCATTACCCTTCGTGGGTTGAAGTCTCCATCAACGTGGATGTACGATAGCACCACCTATTGGAACCACGACAAAAACATCTGTGTCTCCAATTGCGTTTGAATCCTCCAAACCCTTCCCTTTACATTCTTGCAAGTTGCATGCTTTAATTTCCGCTGCTCATATACTCTTTGCATGCTTGCTTGAATTGTGTGATGATTGCTTGACTTGTCCAAAGATAGCTAAAATCTGCCAAACTCTAAAATTGGGAAAAGGTTAAGTTTTTAATTGGTCAAGTAGTCTAATCACCCCCCCCCTCTAGACATACTTCAAGGTCCTACATCCGCCTCCGAAGATGAATCTTCCTCCCTCTCCTCATCGCGCACCGCATCACGTGAAGCTCCGACGGTGTTGGCAAGATCTTCAATGGCATCTTCATGGGAATGTGTGTGAGGAGGCACATCGAAAGACATTCCGCCCATGGCGGCTGGAGGTGCACCCATGCCTCCCATGAGAGAAGGAAAACTCATGCCTCCCATGGCGGCCATAGCGTCGGGGGGTGCTCCAAAGCCACCCATGCCTCCCATGGCACCTAAACCGCCCATGGTACCTCCGAAGCCACCCATGCCACCCATGGCGCCAAGGCCACCGCCACCCACTGCACGAATCATGGCTCTTTTTTGGATCAAGACTTCTTCACGGGCAAGATTGACATACTCCTTTTGCGCCTCATTGAGGTTAGATGTGTCCAAGAAGAACAAGTGCTTCTCCCGTTCCAACAATCTAGTTCGCTTCTCATTGCTCACCTTCCTCTCCTCCAAAGCCACCTTCCTCTCCTCGACCGCCACCCTCCTCTCCTTGGCCGCCAACCTCCTCTCCTCGGCCGCGGAATCTTGGTTCCTTGCCATTTTGCTCACCTCGTTGGCTTCTTTTCTTGCCTTCACAATAGCTTCCATAGCATTTTTGAGCTCATCATCTCCTTTCCTCTTCTTATTTTCGGTTTTGTCTTTCTTGCACCCATCCGGTCGTTTTGGCTTCGAGTATGAAACCGAGTTGGGTATGGGGCTTCTCTTGCCGTCATCACTTGATGCATCCTCCTCCTCATCATCATCATCATTCAACTCAATTGTTCGCTTGCGTTTGTTGCTCAAATGCAAATCATCCAAATCTTCACGCTTCGCTTCTTCCATTTCTAATCATCCTTCAACACTTTATAGCAATGAGGCAAGGTAAAGACCCTTCCTTTCTTTATCTTCCCCTTCTTGGTTTTCCTCTCCTCTTCTTTGAACAAGTTTTGTGAAATGTTGTACTACATGAAAACAAAGCAAGTTAGCACTTCGAACACCAACAACAAGTATGATGAACATGTATGAAATGCCACTTACTCTATCGTCCTCATTTGTGCCACTTGGGTTCAACTTGTCAACCACCCTTTGACAGGCCGCCCACCTTTGACAACCCGAGTTGATTGTCGACCGCCGAGACCGAAGTGATCTCTCGGAGAGGTCAATTCCACTCACGTTGTGAACATCATAGTGTTCTTTCATCCGCCCCCAATAAGCATCTCTACTTTGATCACCTCCAATGGATGGATCCCTCGACACTTGCAACCAAGTATTGCATAGTAAGATGTCATCAGCGTCGGTGTAATTGCCCGCTCTTCCTTTCGGTGCGTCGACAATGCCCTCACCCTCCTCGTCCACCTCGAACTCATGGTCTTCGAAATGCATGTCATTGGTTTGAGACCAATGCGAATTGTTGGAGCCAACACCCATAGTTGACATGTATGCATCATTGTTGAGACTACAAAGTTTTTTGAACAATGCGAATAAGCTATCTATATGAATGCATTCAAAAAATAACAAGAAAAGAAACGTAGGAAAAAAAACTCTACCTTGGGGGCATTTTGTCAAACATGTTGTGCGCGGCGGCCGCCGGCTCAACGAGTGAGCTCGCCGGCGCTTCGGTAGACGTCGCGCCCGTCGCATGCCCTGCAAGCTTCTTCCTCATCGCCTTCGAGGTGCCGGAGCCGTCCGCCGCCTTCTTCTTCTTCGCCGATGTCCTGCCCTTCTTTGGTCGCGCCGCATTGGGGAGCTTCGAGGAGGGGCGGCGGCTCGGCCCGGTGCCTGCGCGACGCCACCCGCCGCCGAGGTCACCCGCGGCGGCATGAAGAGGCCGCACGCGAGGCCGATGGTCGGAGGAGCTCCGGCGGAGGCGAGGCCAACACCCCCGCACTAGGGTTTGCGGCGGCGGCGGCGGCGGTGGAGGGGTCGCGGCTATAGGATGGGGTGAGCGGGGTGCCGGCGCATGCGTCCATGGGTGCAGTTCGCCGGCGCCGGCGTGCGAGGGGCGTAGGAGGCGGAGAGGAGAGAATGTGGCGCGAGCGCTCGAGTGTGCCGCGCGTGGAAGCGGGCGCCCCAAATACACCGCGCGAGATAGCGAATCCGACCACGCGCCCAACTCCTTATACCGCGCGTGCGGTTATTGCGCGCCCGCTGGAGCCACCCGCCGGGTTGCGCGCGCTAAAATGGCCAAATTAACGGTGCGGCGCTTGTTTAGCGCGGCTGTTAGAGATGCTCTTAGTACCTACAGGACGGGCTCCGTCTCCGCCTCGGCCACGTGGCGTCTGACAATGGGACCAAAGTGTTAGTTTTGTATCAAACAGCTCTAATCCACCAATTAGCGTTTTTTGCAAACTGTCAGTAGAATGGTGGTGGGTTTTTGCAAAAAAAAAACGAAACATGATGGTTTTTTGATTTAGGGTCCACAAATGTGGTGATTTTTTGCAATTTACTCACCCCTAGTCGACGCCGACAGGGCAGATGACGTGAGGCCAGCGGCAGATTGGCTTGCATGGTTAGCTTGCACATGAGGAAGTGATCAGCTTTGCTTGTTGTGTACGTGCGTGTCGAGGAAACAATCAGCTTCCTTGTACTCCCTCCGTTCCGATTTACTCATCGTGGTTTTAGTTTAAATTTGAACTAAAATCATGACGAGTAAATCAGAACAGAGGGAGTACGTGCGTGTTAAGGAATCGATCAGCTTCTATACGTTCGTGTCGAGGCGAGCTCAGTCCTTCCTGCGTGTCTTTTGCTCTCGGCGAGATCGACAATGTACAGTCTGTTGCATGGCCATGCGTCACTGCCGTCCTGCTATAGCTAGGAAAAACAGCTCTTCTCCTGTCAACTACCGCGACACATCAAACATCACTGCTATGTACAACTCCGACACACTGACCCATGTCGGGAGAGAGAAAGAGAGATTCAGACCTTTTTGTGTCACATGGCGCTGATGTGGCGAGGTCAAAGGTCAATACCATGTCCATGTCAGCCCAAAACCACATTGACTGGCTGGAAGGACGAAAAGTATCCAGTTTTACAAGTTAAGGGACTATATTTGTCTAGCTTTAAAGTTGAGGGACCATTTTTACACTATTGATAAAGTTGAGGGACCAAAACTATACTTATCCTTTTTTATATGTTGCAAAAAAAAATACAATTTTGGGTAATCGCACCACCATATTAAAAAGGGTCATCACATTCTTATCCACAACTCATTCGTGAAACCAAACAAACAAAAGATTATCTTCACCACATGACACATGTGGTAAGCAATCCAAACAATTTCAGAAAAAAAGATTATCTTCAACCACTTGACATCTCACACGACCAAATAAAAAATATGGCTATCCCTAGCCAGGTGGTCGGGGATACGTATCACTGACCGTCCAACAAAGTGATGATACCGTATCAACAGTCCAACGTTTCCAACCGCAAGTGCTAAACATTATGCTGAACTGAATCTAGCAGGCTTTGCAACAATACAACTGATGCTCCCAAACATTATGCTGTACTGAATCTAGCAAGCTTTGCAACAATACAACTGATGCTCCCCAACCTACAAGCACCAATGTCGTGAATTCAGAGGTTCGCTGATCTTCAGTAACATGTTCCATAAAAATACGTTCGAGGTGTAACTATTGCTATTCCAGACTGTATATATGCATGTAACATCACGAAAATAAACATGTAAGAACAGAGTAATGTAGCCCAAACCAATGCTCTCCCTTTGTATCGTTTCACACAAGTTCTGATCCAGAGTCATCATTGTTCTTTGTTCTAGTCTGAGCGATCATGGGGTCGACAGTGTGCTGTTTGCACCCTCTGGGGCCATAGTGCTCTGAGCTCTTCCGCACCACCTTCCGACAAAGAGCACAGTAATGAACTTGGCATGCCAAGCACAGGATGTGGTTGTTGTTCCCCATCTGCTCATATCAGAGTCAGTGTTTTATTTCACACAAAACAAACGAGTCGGTGAAGTCATTTCCCAACGCCAGGTGAAAAAATGATGAAAAAGACTGATATCTGAAAAGCCAGAACAACTTTACCTTGCGATGTGGCTGGTGGCATTTCGGGCATGGATGTTGTTTGAAGCTGGCAGACAGTCTCGCTCTTGCTTCTTTCTGAACCTCGACATCTTTGATGAAATCAACAGCCCTGACATTATGTCTTCCAGCAAGGTCATAGTCAAACTGTTTACCACATTTCCTGCAAAGCATGTGGTTGCAGCCGGACACGCGTGTAATGGCGATACCACAATGCGGACACGGAACAGAAGAGCGGAGCACTTCCTTGATGCTAAATATTTCATTCGCCAAGCTAATTATCATGCCAACTTCACCTTTGCTTAAGCGGCGCACCTTTGCACGTTCCTGCGTAAAATAAACAACATATTGATAATTGTGACCTCAATAGAAATCTCATTGCAATGATCAACCGAACATATATTACTGGGAATGCACCATATTCTACAATAGCCTTAAGTACAAGAATATGTTACTCAAATCGAAAATTAGTATGTGCAAAGTTATTGTCTCCAAAATACTTGTAAAGCCTCTATCTAGACCAAAAGAAAAACGTTTTACGATGATAAATTCGAGAGGAGGACATGTCCAGTCGTCTACATACTACGCCCATCCCAAATTTCAACGTCCAGCACTTCAGCAGGGCACATGGTTCAATTCTCAATACTTACGGTTTTATGTTTTTAATACATCCCTAAGTCCCTGTGTTCTGTATGTCCTAAGTTGGACTTGAACCTTCACAGCTAAAATTTATGGCAAATGAGAATCTGTATTGTTTAGCTGCAATTTGAATAGAGCATGTCATGGTAGATCCATTTGCTACCTGTAAGGTGAGAAGTTTTTCTTCTGGAGTAAGAACAATGCAGCTCCTCCCGGTGTGAGAAAGATTTCTGCAGCGGGTGCAGAAGTTGAGGAGGCAATTGGAGCACACGGCATTGTCCTCGTCTCCCAGGCAAGCTATTCCACATCTTGGACAGTAAGCTACATCAGCCATTGAATCTAGAGCCTTCTGAAGTACCAACCTTTCCCACTGTTCAAAATCTGCATCTCCTAACAACCTCTTCAATAGATTAGGAGGAATAATCCCTCCACACTTGTTATCAGGGCACACCAATCTGAGTACTGTTCCTTCCTTGACATGAATCCTCGAGTAAGTCTCCATGCACCTCTGGCAAAAGTAATGCTGGCATGGAAGCTTTACAAAATCAACGCCTGAGGGTAATCAAAAGGACACAGATTTAGTTATTACAAGATCCAGTCTCCTGACATGATGGAACTTAGATTTCCCACGATTAATTGATTATTTCGCAGAAGGGATTAACAATGGTAAGTTTAGGCTTTTGAATGGTTCCTTGGTTCAATTAGCAGAGGCTCAATTGTGTGCATAATTAGTGAAACACAGTGACACGTGGACACTACATTTTTCTATTGCTGTACATAATTAGCAGAGGCTCAATTGTGCCTTGACGAATATGCGAAAAACGATATTTTTGTCAGGTTTAAAATGTTGTGCCTTGACGAGTATTAAATAGTTGAAACGAATTTTGAGCATATATATTTAGATTCTAGTTATGTGATATTTTTTCCAAATTGCGACCAATATCGGCTTGAATTCGTGCTCGTTAAATCATGGAGCCCCAATTTGGCATCCAATGCATATATTTTCAAATTATGAATGGTAAGTCCTGAAAAAATTACTATGTGCAGAACACAGCATATTCAGACGAAAAAAGTAGAGATAATATAATGCAGGGCACAGTGCAAGAAATGAGCCCCAGGAAGAGTAGCCGAACATCAACTAGAGCATTCAAGTTACCTGTGTACTCACTGAAGCAAATCATGCAGGTATGAAGCCCGTGGAGAAAGGATTCATGGCATTGATCCTCATTGTAGCTGATCAACTGTTGAACGACAGACTCTGCAGACAAAATCTCTCCCACAACTCGAAAATCCACTTGACTGACCGAACTATGAGGCTGTCGTATGACTATTCCGTTGTCAAAACCAAGATGCGAAAGCATAGAACTCTGCAGCCAATGCACCCACTCATAAACAACTTCCTGTTCAGGTTGTTGCGCCCAGATCGAGTCGAGCATGTGACAAAGGGAGGAAACCTTCACGTTATCCAACCATTGCACACCAAGAGTAAAGCATGGAGGATGATGGCTTGGGTATGATGGAGGCATGAGGCATGTCAGTGATAGCGGAGCCAAGTGCTTGACACTGAAGTTTTCAAGGAACTGGCTCTTTGGGTCATCATCATCACCCTGGAATGGTTCTACGGTAACAGTGATACCATCTGGAATTTCACAATGCACCTGAATCTGCGAATTATGAAAAATGGAAAAAACAATAATCATGGTTTTTGTGTGTGGATGATAGTTACTGATTCCTGGGAGTCTGGGGCCAATTAAAAAACAGTTGTACCTGGAAAGATTGCGGTCCAGCCTTTTCACCAAAAATGCATATCTTGTCTCCATAAATTGCCTCCAGCGCTAACATCTAAGAAACAAATATGATATCCCAGAATAAGGTTACCTCAGCATTTACTCTTTGAAAACTCGGTATAATTTTTTCACATCCAAGTTTGAGACAACCAATGCTCATTCTCTGTTTCTGAACACCGGTTGTTTTGTATAAGAAAATTTAGGGGGGTTTTGCCTTGAAGAGAAGAGAACTCCTATGCAGTAAATTAATTTGGTTATGAAACTATATTCAGATAATGTTTGTTAACCAATGTCGGAACTTCCCCTATTTTTTTCTTTCTTTCTTTTTGTTGTGAGTGGAACTTCCTCTGTTTTGATATCCTGCACACCAGAAGCCTGGAAGTGCCACTCCAATTCTGAAACCAACTTTCCTAGAGTAATGTATGCATGCTTTCAGTTTGGAACCTGCTTAGCTGAATGGCAGAACAGCAAAGTACTTGGATCTTACAGTCAAGTCGCAGCTTATTCCAGATCACAACCTGTGCGTGACACAAGAGGACCACAAAAACTGAATGTTTTTCTGCTCAGCTACAGCGAAATTGCACTACACTAGACTTTTTCTGCTACCTCTACCTTCCAGTGTTAGGGTTTGCGGTCTGAAATTACACAAGAGCTTTGGAAGATTTGGAGGACTCAGTGGACGCCGCGACCAGGGGAGGGGTTTGCAGTGCGAAATCGGCCCAAGGGTTTATCTGTAACGAGGATTAGGGCGAAGCACGGAGTTTCAGGAGGGGGCACCTCGTCTTGCTGGAGCTGGTCGTTGGAGCGCAGCTACTCGTCCGACAGATCTGGCTCCCCTCCCTCCTCGCGACCCCGCAGCGCCATCTCGCGGAGCATCCTCGCCGCCTCCGGCGAGAGGTCGTGGTCGTGGTCGCGCTGAGCGATCTCCATCCAGGGCTCTGCCGCGGGTCGCCGGTTCGTTGTTAGCCGCGACTTGCGACAGTACGCACGGGGAATTTGGATTTTAGAGCCTTTTTTATTTTGACAGCAGGATTTTTTTTTTTTTTTGAAGAATTGACAGCAGGAGTTTAGCATCTACAAAATTGTGTGCTTCTTATTTTCTTTATAAAAAAGCAAGACTCTATCCACTAATTAAGAAGAAGATAATTGTACAGTTAATTAGGGGAAAACCAGATAAAAATCCGTATAACACACCGACAAGATAGAATAGCCCCGGCCAATCTAGGCCCTATTCGGTAATCACCCACTCCCGGAATCTGAGGAGCGGGGAAACCGCAACTCCTCCGATTTGAACTGCAGCTCCGGCAACTCCACTCGCGGAGTTGTGGAGCGGAGCGGTACCGAACAGGGCCCTAACTATCAGAAAGTTCTCGCATATGCTACTGATGAGAGAAACAATGTTGATGTTGCCTACAAACTCTTATCATTATCATTTCCCCGAGCAAATGACTGATTTCACCGTTGACCACTAGCTAAGAGGCCATCAACAATAGATGCATGAGATCCTTGCCAACTCATGTCGAATGACCAGGCTGAATAGGTAGCTCCGACACACCTTGCCTCGACAAAAGCAAAATGTGGCCATTGGAGATTACCGAGCCACCAAATCTACCGTTCGTGGGCATTTTTGACCACCGAGTCATTTCATGCCACTATGCAACTCGGACTTCACCCCTAAACGATAAACATGTTGCAAGGACAAGCCAAAGGACACGTTGATCGGTTCACGATGACATGGTACGACTCAACTGCTCTTGATATCATTGTTGTTGCCACACGAGTCGCAACACCACGAAATATGAAGTTGTCGCCCCGACATCCATTCCAACAAGTCGCTACACCACTCGTCCCTCCAACGAGCCTACTCAAAAAAATGATGTCTTCAAGAAGGTATTGGACGCAAGGAACCGCCATAGTTTGAATATGTGAATCTGGCATCTCCTCGGAGCTCTTAGAGGAAGAGCATCCCAAGGAGGGAAACGGCCACCATGTATCGCCGTTTTTGGTGTAGGCCAAGTATACACACTATTTTTCGTCGGGTGCTCCTGAGGTCCTCCATCTTCTACTGGCTAACTAGACCACCAGACATCGTGCGCTACTGGAGGTCTAGATCCGCCGAAGCCCAATAACGAGTGACGCCTTTGGAGGTGTCACTATCCTTGGAACCCCATGGATATGGAGTTGCGAAGCTAAAGACAGCGTCGCATGATATATCCACAAGCAACACAATGTGGAGTGTCGCTGTAGACCCAGTTGCACTAACTCGCCGAGCACCGTTAAGACCGGCGGTGTGCAGCAACACCTAATGGTGAGCACGCTTCCCTACTATACGACAGACCCTCACCACTCTACCACCACAAAAAGCCACATATGTCACGCTGCTTACACGAGCACATCCTCCATGAGGCTTCTCTCCCCCAAGCCACCCTGGGGAATGACACACGTGTCGGTATCTAGGCGGGAGGGAGATGGGGAGCACTATAGAGGCGAGCAAACGACAATGGTGCTGGCAGGCGATGGGGAAGGGGATAAGGTTTCATGGTTCAAAGTCTGTGGAAAGAAAGACTACTTCTCATTCTACAATCAGAGTGAACTCTTTCTTCAAAATTAGAGATGTCTCATTGCTGAAACGGGTGACTAATTGTTTGGCGTGAGACAATGTCGTCCCCGTGACAGTTGGGCGGAGACTTGATTCGTAGTTGTCCATAACAAACCGGAGTCAATTACTCGTGGAGGATCAGCAAAGACACTTTTGAAGGTGTTTGTTTCAGAGATTTTTGCCCCACACATGTTTACACCGTAAAGGAAAACCGCTACCTGTGTTTGGAAACTCAACTCCGTAAACACGCCCCGCCGTAAACAGTTGAAAGGATTGATATAGTTGACTAGAGGTGGGGGGGTGAATAGGCAACTAACAATTTTTAGCTTTTCTTTACCAAATTAAACTTTGCATCAAAATAGGTTGTCTAGATATGCAACTAGGTGGGCAACCTATATGATGCAACAACAACAACCACACACGCAAGCAAGGGATAGAACACAATATAAGCTTGCACAAGTAAAGGTGAGAGATAACCAAGAGTGGAGTCGGTGGAGACGAGGATGTGTTACCGAAGTTCCTTTTTGAGGGAAAGTACGTCTCTGTTGGAGCGGTGTGGAGGCACAATGCTCCTCAAGAAGCCACTAGGCCACCATATTCTCCTCACGCCCTCACACAATGCGAGATGTCGTGATTCCACTATTGGTGCCCTTGAAGGCGGCGATCAAACCTTTATAAACAAGGTTGGGGCTCACTCTGTGCATTTTAAAACCGAACCGAAAAACCATACCGAAAATAAACCGAACCGAACCGAATTCACGATTTTTATGGTTTCTGGTTTCGATATGGTATGAACTTTTCATACCGTTTTGAGTTTCGGTTTTATGGTATATACCGAAAAGCGAATGGTTAACCGAATAAACCGAAATAAAAAATATATTTCTGAGGCAAACAACGATACAAGTAGTCATTTTTCTTGTATAAGAGTAAAATTTCCGCAAAGAACATCCATTTTTCTTGTAACGTAGTAATTTTTCTCTTGCAAAATGCTAACCACGTCGTCCATAACCTTTCAAGGCATGAATTGAGGCATGCATACATACTTATATAAAGTTATATACCGTTTGTATTTAAAAAGTATGTGTTTGAATTTATAAGTTTGTAAAATATAGTATATCATTTTCAAATTCAGCGTCGACTTTGGTTATTATGGTATATACCAAACCATACCGAAATAATTTGGTATATACCAAACCGAACCGTATTTTAATATCATACCGTATAAACCGAAGTATTAATACCGTACAAACCAGAAAACTGTATAAACCGAACCATGCAAACCGAATAAACCGAACGCACAGAGTGAGTTGGGGCAATCTCCACAACTTAATTGGAGGCTCCCAACAACACCACGAAGCTTCACCACAATGGAATATGGCTCCGAGGTGACCTCAACCGTCTAGGGTGCTCAAATACCCAAGAGTAACAAGATCCGCAAGGGATTAGTGTGGGGAATCAAATTTCTGTTGGTGGAAGTGTAGATCGGGGCCTTCTCAACCAATCCCTAGAGAATCAACAAGTTTGATTGGCTAGGAAGAGAGATCGGGCGAAAATGGAGCTTGGGGATAGAAGAGGTAAGTCAACTTGGAGAAGAAGACCTCCTTTTATAGCAGGAGAGCAAAACCAACCGTTACCCCTCATTCAGCCCGCACAGAGCGGCACTATCGCTGGGGTAGCGACACTACCGCTGGGAGCAGCGGTACTATTGTAACGCCTGGATAATTAAGCTACAGTAATCCTCTGCTAATGGTTCCTTGTCATCACATTACTATTGCTAATCCTCGCTTGATCCAGATCTTAATTCAAATTCAAGTTCAAACTAAAGTCCAAAATTCAAATTTCTCAAACATGCAAACTAAAATATTCAAAGGGTAGAAAATAATCCCTGAATATTTGTCATGTTGGAACCAACCTCTTTTGAATTCCCAAAATGCCCCTGGAACTAATTTTTGGTCCAGCAACAATTAAATTTGGCCTTTTCAATTTCAAACAAAAATGGTTAGGCAACTCCTTTTGAACCCATACTTTTTGTTCCATCTCAATATGTTGTGTTAGATTTATGTGCCAAGTTTTGTTCAAAACAAAACTCATTTGGTACAAAAAGAAAATGCAAAAGGAAAAGAGAAAATGGAAACAAAATAGAAAAGGAAAAGGACCTAATCTACTGGCGATTTGGCCCATCTAACTAAACAGCCAGGCCGGCCTGCCCTGGCGATCCCTCCTCTCTCCCCTGTTCACGCGACCGGGTCGCTACAGGGGCAGGTCGCCCCGGACCACCTCGCCGGCGCCGACGCCGGGAGGGGATAAGGATGCCACGCCCCGACCCCCTCGATCCCATCCCCTCCCCACTTGCTTCCTCGCCTCCCAGATCCACCCCGCTCTCCCTCTGGCCCCTCTCCCCAACGTCGCCCGACGCTGTCGTCGCCGTTCTTCTCGCACCGCCACGGCGACCGTCAATCCCGAGCTACACCAACGCATCCAGGAGCTCCGCTCCACCGTTCTCCGCTCCTTCGTTTCCAACCATCAGCAGGAGCTGGGAGGCCCCGCTGAGGGCGTTCTTCTCCGCCCCTTCTGCCTCTGTCGCCGACGATCCTCGTCGTCTTCGGCAAACCCTGCAGCTACTAATCCGTCGAGGGCTTTTCTTAGCCGCTCGGTGAGCTCCTCTACCTCCTACTCCTTCTCGGTTGCTCTCTTGCGCGCCCTAGCTAGCTATCGCCGACGCGCCCGAATACGCCGCCGCCGATGAGCTCGTGGCCGTCGCCACAGCCGCTGTCATGCTCGCCCGAGCACAGCATCGTGCTCCTGGTGCTTCCAGGAACGCAACGCGTGCGCACACATCGTACCGTGCCCCCACATCACCGTAGCCATCAACGCCCGTCGCCACCTGACGTCGTCATGCTCGCCGCGACCCTTCCTGCTCCGCGCGTGGCTCGAACCGCGCCCACGCGCGTGCTGCTGTTGCCTCGCGTGCCCGGTTCGTGCGCCCCCACATCCCCCACCCACTGCTGCCCCGCGCGCCTGCTCGCGCTCCCCTGCCGCCCCCGCGAAGCCTGTCCTCTCTGCCGCCCCGCACCGGCGCTGCCCGCCGCAGCCGCGCAACACCGCGAGCGCTGCCTCGCGCCCTCTCGCCCCGCTGCTCTGCTGCCTGCAGCCGCGCTGCTCACCACCGCTGACACTACCGCACGCGGGCGCCCGCAGCCGGTGCCTGCTGGAATGCTGTACAGCTTCAGTAACATTCAGTTACTGTAGCTATTGCTAGCTTTTCATTTTCTACAACGACTAACCCTCTGGACGGCCCCTAAACAGTGACTAAACGACTTTTAACTGGAGCAAAACTATTATGGGGAGGTAGTACACTTGACAATGCTCAAATGTTTCCATTGTACCAAATCCATTTGGTGCATAGATTAAATTCGATGAAAATCACAAAATGCTATCTTTTGTTAGCAGAAAACAGAACTGTGTGCGTGAGTGTGTTGTGTGTGTGCGTGGGAGGCAGGGCTGGCTCACTGCCAAGTGGGATGGCCCTGATTAGATTAGGTTGATTAAATACTTAGTGGTCAGATTAGTTAGACTAATTAATACTACTTAGGATAATTGCTAGCCTATGTCATGTGGCCCCCTATGTTAATTTTAACCCCTCCATTTTAGTTTAGCCATCAATTAAATTATGTGCCAATGACATGTGGGCCACATCCTCCCTGTTTGACTAGTCAAATTGACTTGGTCAATTCGAATTTAATCAAAAGCAGAAATTCTGGAATATTGTTAAAACTTTGGAAAATCATATAAATTAAACCGTAGCTCGGATCGAAAAACTTTATATATGAAAGTTGCTCAGAAAAATCCAACGAATCCGGATACGCTGTCCGTTCATCTGTCACATGCCCCTAGCATGCTGAACATGGAACTTTCCCCCTGCGGTCATCATCGTCGACATCGCTCCTAACCGGAAAACATTCCCGGTTGAATCCCCCCTTCGCTTGTATCGTGTAGCCATACGTTAGGTCACTCCCGGCACAGCTTATTGCCACGTTATGCTTTGTGATGCTATGCCTTTATATTTATCGCTTTCTTCCCTCTTCTCTCCGTGAGACCCGAGAGACCGATCTTGCCCCGTGATCGACTACGTCGTCGACGACCCCTCCTTGCCGAGCAACCAGGCAAGCCCTCCCTTGATCATCCCGATATCGCCCATTCCATTCTCTCATGCTTGCATTAGATTTTGCTCTCGTAATTGTTTGCTCCTATTACGATGCATAGCCCGCTTTTGTATCTATTGTTGTACCTTACATGCTTATCCTAAACTGCTTAGTATAGGTTGGTTAGTGATCCACCAAAGACCCCACTTGTCCTTGTTGCCTGCTTCATCATCGACGACTCCATCTACGTGATCGAAGACCGGCCCCGACACCGCACCTCACTTCCCTTAGTTGCTCAACACTCTTGGGGGTTACTATCGAGTACCGAGGGTGAACCTCTTGACGCCGATGTTAACCTCAGTAGTGTAGTCATTCGATCGTGGTCATCGCGGGTGATTTCCTCCTTAACCACTTCCGATCGACTACTGTCGTGCAACCCCTCAAGTGTGAACTTCGAGGGTGATTCCTCTTCGTTCACCTTGATGATTACATTGAGTGGAGTTCACCGGGGGTGATTCCTCGGGTTTTACCCTTGATGTTTAGACACACAGTTACTATGATTACTATGACTTTACACTGAACCATGTTACTAAAGACGGGTCCGCCTACGAGGGTACCCGCGAGCTTAATTGCGAGTGATGTGGAGACGGGTTGACCTGGAGGGTGCCCGCGAGATAATTACGAGGCGTGGCCGGGCATTCCTAGCCCTTGCCGCAAGTCCTCGAGACGGGGCAACGGGGTCACATCTTTCGTGAGTCTCTGCTTGTTACCGCGTGCTCCTAATCCACTACGATTTGATATTTGATCCGAGGGGCCTCTGGCCTGATAGCACTAACCATCACGTGGGCATAGTATGGGCGTTCTGCGTCGTATGCATCGGTAGAAGCTTATTAGGCGTCGTGACGGAGCGGCGCGCTACCGGGTTGGACTAGCAAGCACCGCCTTGTTGAAGGAGGTAGCTAGGTGCGCTCACCGGCCGCCCACGCAGCGTCGCGTGAGTTCGGGGTGATGGCCCATGACCCCGGGGCATAGGTTTAGTCCGGCGTGCTTGACCTCTCTATTAAGCCTAGGTCGGGTTGCGGCGTATTGTTTGGCGAGGCGGGCATGACCGAGAAAGTGTGTCCGTGGGAGTTAAGCGGCGTGGTGGGTAAGTTGGTGCACCCTGCAGGAAGAACTAATCTATGCATAGCCCGTCCTGATAGCGGACACTTGGAGTTGTATCCCGATCGATACAACTAGAATCGGATACTTGTGATGAGAACGGATGGTGATGAGGATTTGATTGTGATGATAATCGGATAGTATGGCTCGGGATGCTTTTCTCGCGCGGAGTCGAGAAAGGATCTCCGGCGAGGTTGATAACACTTCTACTACTTTACTTTATTCTACTCTACTCCCTCCGGTTCTTTGCAAGATGGTGGTTTCGGAAGATGCTAGTCTTCGATAGGACTAGGCCTTCTCTCTATTCGGCATTTCTGCAGCCCACCCACATATACAACCCATTTCATTGATACCGATGCATATGTAGTGTAGATCCTTGCTTGCAGTACTTTGGATGAGTACTCACGGTTGCTTTGCTCCCCTTTTCCCCTTTCTTCTTCTTTCCATTGATGCAACGGATGTCGGAGCCGGGATCCAGACGCCACCTTTGACGAAGACTACTACTACCACGAGGGTGCCTACTACCTCATGAAGACCGTGACGACCAGGAGTAGTTAGGAGGCTCCCAGGCAGGAGGCCTTGCCTTTTCGATCGTAGATGCTTTTGTGCTAGCCTTCTTAATGCAAACTTGTCTAACTTATGTCTGTACTCAGATATTGTTGCTTCACGACTCTTGTGTATTCGAGCTTATGTATTCGAGCCCTCGAGGCCCTCGGCTTGTAATATAAAGCTTGTATTATTTTAATTTGTGTCTAGAGTTGTGTTGTGATATCTTCCGTGAGTCCTTGATCTTGATCGTACACATTTGCGTGCATGATTAGTGTACGATTGAATCGAGGCGTCTGAAGTTGGTATCGAGCCATTCGCTGTAGGTAACCCCTTTCCAACTCCTTGGCGAAGTTGAGTCTAGTCACTGAAAAACTTTTACTAACATTGGCTGTATGTCTTACGGGCCCACGTCGCCATTGGGTGGTATTAGGATCTTTTACTCCTCGTCTATACTCTGGGACTCTGATCTCTCTTCTATTCGGGTTAAATAATTTTGCTAACTCTAACTCTAGGGTCTCCTAAATACTTTTTCCCGGTGAGCCCCTTCGTTCCAGATGATGGCCTGCTTCACCAGAAGATTCCGAAGATACCCTTCAGTTTTTCCCGAGACCCTGGTGCCCTTCGCCGTTGCAATTCCCTACCATCGATAAATCCCCATGGATAGCTACATACACTTGCCGTCCATACCTTCATTTCCAATTGCTCTTGTTACTACAAGATACCCTGAAATACTTTGCGATTTTCCGAGAATCCTTTGCGCCTGCTGCCTTGCAGCTCCTTTTCCGCCTGAATACCCCTACGAATGATTCCTCACACTTACCGAGTATCCGCTCATCCCCATTTGTTCATGTGTTTCACAAAATTCTTCGAAATACTATTCGATCTTCCGAAATCCTTAGTAGCCTATTGCTCTTGAAATTATTGCCTGCTTGCATTATGGTTAATTCCATATGTCTAGCAATATTCCTTAAAATCCTTTGTGATTCCCATTTTGATCCTATTTATTCAACAGGTGTGCGCATGCACGCAATCATCGATCGATCCTTATAAATTATCTTTCCAGCTCAAAGCGTCACTTTGAACTGGTGGTCCTCGATCAATCAAATTGGCGGTTGATTGTGCCCCTAAGTCTTTTCAACTTATCCATCCTTGATCAGAGCATTTGCTTTTGATCCCTTGATTTGAAAATCATAATTCTTTTGTAATTGAGCTTTGAATTAGTCAGTTGTTTCTATATCCGATCTCCTTGCATTATTTCTCCTTCTGGTTGGGTACCGATGCCCACATCTGATCCCTTGTGGACCACCAGATCCTTTGTTGGATTTCTATCCGATAGTGCCCCTCTTATTTAATCACCTTGCAAGTTCTTCCCTGATACATAATATCTTGGTAAATTGTATCCTCTCCTTTTGTCAACCATGCTCTACCTTTGAGCTTGTGTTATTTACTCTTTAAGTTTGTGGTATATGTTCCTAAGATGCCCCTATGGGTTGAACCTATACCTTCCCTAATCTGTGTGAACTCGAAAGAGATGTGAGTCATACTCTTCTGGTGCTTCACCAAATAAATCTTTCGCACTACAATTTCTTCGAAAGCGAGAAGTAAATGAAATGATATGCATTGAAGAAGTGGGAGTCGAACTTGAACTTTGTATTCATGCCCATGGACACTATGTAGATCTTATCATGGAAGCTTCTCTTAAAATTAATTATCCCCTTGGTATAAGATCATCTTATATCTAGGATTTGATCCTTTACAACCGTGGTTCTGACCATGATTGTTCCCCTTTGATTCCATTTCTCGGACAAGTTAAAGCACTTGTCTTCTGTAGATAAATGCATCTTCGCAATCTCTATTTTGATCTTCCACCGAGTATTACCCTCTGGCATCTCGAGAATAACAAAGAACCGTGTTGCTTCCTACGAGTCTTCATCTGGTATTGCTTCTCATCGATTTCAGATTTCCTCGGGTTTTGAGTTGTTAGTCACTCGAGAACGCCGATAAGTGAATCGATTCCACACTCCGATTCTATAACTCTAAGTAATTTTTGTTGCTTACGGGTTTAAAAATCCTTCAAGTCATTCCTACCCTGATCGGCTATATCATTATTGTGCTAAAATTTAACTGTGCTACCTGGTCCTTCTTCCCAGAGCATATTTTTTGATGATGAGTTTCGCCTTGAACAGCAAGCTTGATTTCGAGTATGTGTCATACCCGTGGTTCCAATAAGCTTTCGCTTCATCATTCCTTTGACTTGATGTCATCGCCGATCGATTATATCTTCATGAAATCTCTCGACAAATTTGTCATGATCACCATCAATATACTGCCTTGTTCTAAGATATCAATCGAATTCTTGAGGAGAAATACCATCCTTGCCCGTCGATGATTCGTGTTGTCATCGACACCATCCTTGACTTCCTGCCAATACAAACTTGGTCATGTTTTGGTTATATCTTACATTCCTTGACATTCTTGAAATTGTTCCTTTGTACTTCTTGTGACCTTCAGATTCAATCTTGCTTGAAACACCATGTTAATTTTACCTCGAAGCATGACTGTGGTACGCCGAACAATAACAAGAACATTGGAAGTGCATTGCCAATTGTTCCTTGCTCTATTATCCAAACACCGTTGTATGGGTAACATCATGAATTCCCTCGCCCCTTTACCTAATTGGTTATCTACTTGCTGTCCTGTCATGGATGGGAAAGATATAATCCCGATACTAGGGTATAATCACATTTTCCTTTCCATTGTTTTGTTTAACATGTCTTGTAATCTTTGATATAAGCAGTAATATTTACTTGCTTATGTAAACACCTCGGTGTACAACTTTGTTAGTAAAACCCTGTTATTATTGTTGATGGCATTCCGGTAACCATTGATGGACGAGAACTTTGCCTATTGGTCTGCCTCGTTCAACGAGCAGGAAAATGGTTCTCTTCGTCCCTCGCCCTTGGTACCAGCGTTGTTGCCAACATGACTGACATGCTATACTCTGACCTGCCTTCCTATCATGGTCGTGCAAATTGATTAGTGCCTTCCTGCTGTTAACCCACATGGTGGGCCCATAACCCACCATTCCACAGGATCGAAACCTGACTCTCCTGTATATCCTTTATTCCGAAGTATCATTTGGTCTTGACTTTGTGTGTTGTCACGAGCCAGCGTCCGAGAGATGATCTATTCCCGATGCTTTGAACCCCCCTTCTCACACTCTGTTCAGGTATTGATCATTTGTCCATTCGCTTGAAACTTCTTATTCTACCTTCATACTTTGCTCTCGATGACTTTCTTCAATTTCAACTCGAGAGATGTCTCTATGCCACGTTCACTAAGATAGTCCCCAGGTACCTATCTTGTGTTGAGCTCCGTCCTTCCCGAGTCTTTCCCCCATACTTCACCCCTTAAATCTCGGGACGAGATTTCTTGTAGTGGAGGAGATTTGTAACGCCTGGATAATTAAGCTACAGTAATCCTCTGCTAATGGTTCCTTGTCATCACATTACTATTGCTAATCCTCGCTTGATCCAGATCTTAATTCAAATTCAAGTTCAAACTAAAGTCCAAAATTCAAATTTCTCAAACATGCAAACTAAAATGTTCAAAGGGTAGAAAATAATCCCTGAATATTTGTCATGTTGGAACCAACCTCTTTTGAATTCCCAAAATGCCCCTGGAACTAATTTTTGGTCCAGCAACAATTAAATTTGGCCTTTTCAATTTCAAACAAAAATGGTTAGGCAACTCCTTTTGAACCCATACTTTTTGTTCCATCTCAATATGTTGTGTTAGATTTATGTGCCAAGTTTTGTTCAAAACAAAACTCATTTGGTACAAAAAGAAAATGCAAAAGGAAAAGAGAAAATGGAAACAAAATAGAAAAGGAAAATGACCTAATCTACTGGCGGTTTGGCCCATCTAACTAAACAGCCAGGCCGGCCTGCCCTGGCGAGCCCTCCTCTCTCCCCTGTTCACGCGACCGGGTCGCTACAGGGGCAGGTTTCCCCGGATCACCTCGCCGGCACCGACGCCGGGAGGGGATAAGGATGCCACGCCACGACCCCTCGATCCCATCCCCTCCCCACTTGCTTCCTCGCCTCCCAGATCCACCCTGTTCTCCCTCTGGCCCCTCTCCCCAACGTTGCTCGACGCTGTGGTTGCCGTTCTTCCCGCACCGCCACGGCGATCGGCGATCCCGAGCTACACCAACGCATCCAGGAGCTCCGCTCCACCGTTCTCCGCTCCTTCGTCTCCAACCATCAGCAGGAGCTGGGAGGCCCCGCTGAGGGCGTTCTTCTCCGCCCCTTCTGCCTCTGTCGCCGACGATCCTCGTCGTCTTCGGCAAACCCTGCAGCTACTAATCCGTCGAGGGCTTTTCTTACCCGCTCGGTGAGCTCCTCTACCTCCTACTCCTTCTCGGTTGCTCTCTCGCGCGCCCTAGCTAGCTATCGCCGACGCGCCCGAATACGCCGCCGCCGATGAGCTCGTGGCCGTCGCCACAGCCGCTGTCATGCTCACCCGAGCACAGCATCGTGCTCCTGGTGCTTCCAGGAACGCAACGCGTGCGCACACATCGTACCGTGCCCCCACATCACCGTAGCCATCAACGCCCGTCGCCACCTGACGTCGTCATGCTCGCCGCGACCCTTCCTGCTCCGCGCGTGGCTCGAACCGCGCCCACGCGCGTGCTGCTGTTGCCTCGCGTGCCCGGTTCGTGCGCCCCCGCATCCCCCACCCACTGCTGCCCCGCGCGCCTGCTCGCGCTCCCCTGCCGCCCCCGCGAAGCCTGTCCTCTCTGCCGCCCCGCGCCGGCGCTGCCCGCCGCGGCCACGCAACACCGCGAGCGCTGCCTCGCGCCCTCTCGCCCCGCTGCTCTGCTGCCTGCAGCCGCGCTGCTCACCACCGCTGACACTACCGCACGCGGGCGCCCGCAGCCGGTGCCTGTTGGAATGCTGTACAGCTTCAGTAACATTCAGTTACTGTAGCTATTGCTAGCTTTTCATTTTCTACAACGACTAACCCTCTGGACGGCCCCTAAACAGTGACTAAACGACTTTTAACTGGAGCAAAACTATTATGGGGAGGTAGTACACTTGACAATGCTCAAATGTTTCCATTGTACCAAATCCATTTGGTGCATAGATTAAATTCGATGAAAATCACAAAATGCTATCTTTTGTTAGCAGAAAACAGAACTGTGTGCGTGAGTGTGTTGTGTGTGTGCGTGGGAGGCAGGGCTGGCTCACTGCCAAGTGGGGATGGCCCTGATTAGATTAGGTTGATTAAATACTTAGTGGTCAGATTAGTTAGACTAATTAATACTACTTAGGATAATTGCTAGCCTATGTCATGTGGCCCCCTATGTTAATTTTAACCCCTCCATTTTAGTTTAGCCATCAATTAAATTATGTGCCAATGACATGTGGGCCACATCCTCCCTGTTTGACTAGTCAAATTGACTTGGTCAATTCGAATTTAATCAAAAGCAGAAATTCTGGAATATTGTTAAAACTTTGGAAAATCATATAAATTAAACCGTAGCTCGGATCGAAAAACTTTATATATGAAAGTTGCTCAGAAAAATCCAACGAATCCGGATCTGTTGTCCGTTCATCATCACATGCCCCTAGCATGCTGAACATGGAACTTTCCCCTGCGGTCATCATCGACACAGTCCTAATCGGGAAAACATTCCTGTTGAATCCCCTTCGCTTGTATCGTGTAGCCATCGTTAGGTCACTCCGCATGACTTATTGCCACGTTATGCTTTGTGATGCTATGCCCTTTATATTCTTGTTTCTTCCCTCTTCTCTCCGGTAGACCCGAGATCGATCTTGCTTGTGATCGACTCGTCGTCGACGACCCCTCCTTGCCGTGAGCAACCAGCAAGCCCCCTTGATCATCCCGATATCGCCCATTCCATTCTCTCATGCTTGCATTAGATTTTGCTCTCGTAATTGTTTGCTCCTATTCGATGCATAGCCCGCTTTTGTATCTCGTTGTTGTACCTTACATGCTTATCCTAAAGCGCTTAGTATAGGTTGGTTAGTGATCCACCAGTGACCCCCACTTGTCCTTGTTGCCTTCGCTTCATCATCGACGACTCGATCTACGTGATCGAAGACCGAGCCCCGACACCGCACCTCACTTCCCTTAGTTGCTCAACACTCTTGGGTTACTATCGAGTCTGAGGGTGAACCTCTTGAAGCCGATGTTAACCTCAGTAGTGTAGTCATTCGATCGTGGTCATCGCGGTGATTTCCTCCTTAACCACTTCCGATCGACTGTCGTGTAACCCCTCAAGTGTGAACTTCGAGGGTGATTCCTCTTCGTTCACCTTGATGATTACATTGAGTGGAGTTCACGGGGTGATTCCTCGGGTTTTACCCTTGATGTTTAGACACACGCTTACTATGATTACTATGACTTTACACCGAACCATGTTACTAAAGACGGGTCCGCCTACGAGGGTACCCGCGAGCTTAATTGCAGTGATGTGGAGACGGGTTGACACGGAGGGTGCCGCGAGATAATTACGAGGCGTGGCGGGCATTCCTAGCCCTTGCCGCAAGTCCTCGAGACGGGCAACGGGTCACATCTTCGTGAGTCTCGCTTGTTACCGCGTGCTCCTAATCCACTACGATTTGGATATTTGATCCGAGGGGCCTCGGCCCGATAGCACTAACCATCACGTGGGCATAGTATGGGCGTTCTGCGTCGTATGCATCACCAAAGCTTATTAGACGTCGGCGACGAGGCCGCGCCGGGTTGGACTAGCAAGCACCGCCTTGTTGAAGGAGGTAGCTAGGTCTGCTCACCGGCCGCCCACGCAACGTGTAGGAGTTCCCGGGGTGATGGCCCATGACCCCTGGGGGCATAGGTTTAGTCCGGCGTGCTTGACCTCTCTATTAAGCCTAGGTCGGGTTGCGGCATATTGTTTGGCCGAGGCCGGGCATGACCCAGAAAGTGTGTCCTACGAGTTAAGCGGCGTGGTGGGTAAGTTGGTGCACCCTGCGGAAGAACTAATCTATGCATAGCCTGTCCTCTGATAACGGACACTTGGAGTTGTATCGATCGATACAACTAGAATCGGATACTTGTGATGAGAACGGATGGTGATGTGGATTTGATTGTGATGATAATCGGATAGTATGGCTCTAGGATGCTTTTCTCGCAGGAGTCGAGAAAGGATCTCCGCCGAGGTTGATAACACTTCTACTACTTTACTTTATTCTACTCTACTCCTCCGGTTCTTTGCAAGATGGTGGTTTCGAAAGATGCTAGTCTTCGATAGGACTAGGCCTTCTCTCTATTCGGCATTTCTGCAGCCAGTCCACATATACAGCCCATTTCATTGATACCGATGCATATGTAGTATAGATCCTTGCTTGCGAGTACTTTGGATGAGTACTCACGGTTGCTTTGCTCCCCCTTTTCCCCCTTTCTTCTTCTTTTCCAGTTGATGCAACCAGATGTCGGAGCCCAGGATCCAGACGCCACCTTTGACGAAGACTACTACTACCACGAGGGTGCCTACTACCTCATGAAGACCGTGACGACCAGGAGTAGTTAGGAGGCTCCCAGGCAGGAGGCCTTGCCTTTTCGATCGTAGATGCTTTTGTGCTAGCCTTCTTAATGCAAACTTGTCTAACTTATGTCTGTACTCAGATATTGTTGCTTCCGCTGACTCTTGTGTATTCGAGCTTATGTATTCGAGCCCTCGAGGCCCCTGGCTTGTAATATAAAGCTTGTATTATTTTAATTTGTGTGTAGAGTTGTGTTGTGATATCTTCCCGTGAGTCCTTGATCTTGATCGTACACATTTGCGTGCATGATTAGTGTACGATTGAATCGAGGGCGTCACAACTATCGCTCCCCCTCGCGGTACTGCCGTGTAGACAGGGGAGACCTGAGGCGGTGCGAGATCTAGACCCAGGGCGGTACTAGCAGCGGTGGTACGGGCGGTACTACCGCTCGGGGGCGGTACGACCGCTGCCAGTGCCGCAAAACCCGACACGAGAGGCAACACTTTCGAGTCGAGGCGGTAGTAGCACAGCACCTCAGCGGCACTACGACTGAGAGGCTCATGGCGGTACTATCATTGGCAGCGTGATACTACCGCTCTTGGCCGTCTTGCCGCTTGTGTTCTTGAGCGGTACTTCATTGAGGGCTGCGATACTACTACCGGGACTATAACAAGCTCACAAAAAGAGGCAACGAAAGATCCTCCATTGAAGCGGGAAGGACCAGTGGGTGCAAAGGAGATGTGTACGTGTCGATTCCATCCTAGCCTTTCCAATGCGGGCCCCCTCTTATAGTAGGGTGACTCCTACGAATCAAGTCCACCAAAATCGAAAACGAAAGAGACTACACCGTCTTCACGTAAAACTCCGAGGGGAAGGAATCGTCTCGTGCCAATGAGTGAATCTCTAAAATACTCAACGCACATGATTAGTCCGCAAAAGCATTGTCATCAATCATCAAAACTACTTAGAGAGAGACACGCCTTAACACAGGTCCGGCCCAATTATTGATTGATATCACTCACAACCCATCGGTAAAGGTTACGTTACCGAGCCCACGAGGCCACGACCCCCTCCTCGCCCGAGAGCCCCCTTCTCCCCTCCCCCCGCACGAACCCCTCCTCCTCTTTGAGTTCGGCGCCGGTGCCTCCCCTATCCCCTTCGAATCCCTGCGAAGATCGGAGCAGCCGGCGGTAGTGTTCGGGAAGGGCCGCGGTGCTTGAGACCGGAGGCGTCGGAAGTGCACATGCCCGGGGACGGCCGGTGGTGCACAAGATTCGACCGCCAGCGGCGCTTGCTTTTCAGAGATGGCCGAGCCACTTGATTTCGGAGATGGCCGGCGATGCTAGAGATCCTGGGCGAAGCAAGAGAGCGCCGGGTAATCAATTCCTTTACCAAATGTGAACCAAACAAACTAAAAAAAAACCATTACATCTCCTTAAACACTGTGATCTGATTACGTTAACAGTGCCATTACCATTTCTGTAGCCAAACACCTCCTTTGTTAGCTGCCTTGACGGTGCGTGCACCTTGGTAATCACGTACTGTATGTCGTCATGGAGCGGCTTAGACTTGTTGGCATGGTTTATTTTTCCGGTTTTATACATAATTAGTCGAGCAAAGAACTTCTTCTCTTTTTAACCCGGTTCAGAAGAACAAGAAAAAGTAAGCACGGCAGTGCTTCTGACTCTGATTCTCTGAAGCACTCCCATACCTCTATGCACGCCGACGGCCGCGCCGCCGCGCCCGGCGGAGATGCCACCACCGACCCTTCCTCCGCGTACTTCATCGACACCGCCCACCCGTACGCGGCCGCCGCCGCCTCCGCGCTCACCTCCCACCGCGCCAAGTCCAAGTGGTCCCAACTCGCCTCGCTCCCTCTACCCGACCCCCTCCCGGCGTCCGCCGTCTCCGCCGTCCTCCTCCTCCTCCGCCACCGGCCCCACGTAGCGCTCAGCTTCCACCAGTTCGCCCTCCGCCGCCTCCTCCCCTCCCGCTCCCCGCCCCCGCTCATCCTCTCCGCCTCCGCCGCGCACGTCGCGGCCGCCTCCCGCCTCCGGCGTGCGGCCATATCCGTCCTCTCCTCCGCCACCTGCCACTACTCCCCCTCCCAGATCTTCAACGCCCTCGCCGCCACCTACCGCCGCTTCGCGTCGGCCCCCTTCGTCTTCGACCTCCTCCTCCTCGCCTACCTCCGCTCCCGCCGCGAACCCCTCGCGGCGGCCTCCATCGCGCGCCGCTACCTTGCCTCCGGCGCCTGCCCCCTCCCCTCCACCGTCGCGCTGCTCTTCCGCTCCCTTCCCTGCGCCGAGTCCGCCCTCGAGATGTACCGCCAAATCTACACGCGTCCGGGTCCAAGAACCAACCGCGTGCTCCAGCCGACGGCACAGACCTTCAACTCCCTCCTCCTCGCTTTCTACCGCCATGGCAGGTGCCAAGATTTCGACATTGTGCTCGACGAAATGGACCGGTACTCCTGCAAGCACAATGTGGGCACTTACAACATTCGGATGGCCGCGTGCTGTGATGACAGGGAGATGGAGAAGGCGCGAGGATTGTGGGATGAGATGGTTCAGGGAGGGATCCAGCCAGATGTCACCTCATACAACACGATGATTGGTGGGTATTGTGCTGCCGGGGAGATGGGGATGGCAGAGGAGATGTATAAGGACATGGAGCTTTCTGGGATTGAGCCAAGTGTTACAACATTTGAGTGGTTGGTTAGAGGGCATTGTAGGACAGGGGATGTTGATGCTGCGATGCTTGTTCGCGTGGACCTCAGAAGGAGGGGATTTGGTATGGCGGCGGAGGTTGTCGAGGAGATGGTTGATAGATTGTGTCAGAAGAGGAGAATCGAGGAGGCATTAGATATTTTGAGGGCAGAGATGAAGAGGGAAGAGTTCACACCGAGTCGGGGAAGCTATGAGGTGCTGATAAGGGGATTTTGTGAGAAAGGGGAAGTGGAGGTGGCGATGAGACTCCAGGCAGAGATGGCCGGGAAGGGATTCAAAGCCAGTGCTGAGGTATACCATGCTTTTGTCCGCGCTTATGAGAAGGATGAGGACCACAAGATGGTTGAGAGGTTGAGGAAAGAAATGGCAGCGATAGGCATTGAGGATGGAAGTGACCTGGATTGTATACAATGATGCATTTTTCAAGCCTCGTATGTTGCTGTTCAGCACACTGGTAAATTCCTGTTGTAGTTGTCTCATCCAATTTTGTTCATCTCCAGTCTTTACACTGTACATACTAGAGGTCTAGAACGCAAAAATCTCGAGTTGTATCTTTAGAAATGTATGGAGTCTGAGGACTGAGGGTCTTCCACCTCTATTTGTGATTTTTTTTGTTAGGTTCATGACTTCTGGCTGGTTATGTGAACTACTTTAGTGATCATCTCCTGGGTTATTACCATATATTTGAATATTTCAACTTTTACAGATTTACATCAATCTTTGTGTCATGCATGCCATTGATATATAGTTGTTGCAGAATATGTAAAGAGAATATGATTTTTGCAGGTTTGTTAAGATCTGTGGTACATGTAGGCAAAGAGTTAATTGGCCAGCTCATTTGATTTGAGGTATGTACCACATGGACTGCAACTATGAATTTATATAAATTTCACGTTCGATGTATGTAGTGTGTGTCGGTGCTTCCAAAATCTAATGTTTCGGTTGGCACCGATGATAGCAACAAATAACAATATTCATTCTTATGTCACAGTTCCGCCCTAAGAGAGTTGGCAAGTGCTGCATTCATGCTCAAGGAAGATCCCTGAGACAATGCAAGGTATCCGTTCCTGAATCCTGAGCGCATCACCTAACTGATCCCTGAGACAATACAAGTGTGAGAGTGAGTGTTATATACATGTGTCGGAAAGCTGACAATTGCAAAAGGACGAACTCACCAAGAGCGGAAGAAGCAAGACAGTAGTGAGAGGCAGTATGTTCATCACCGTGGTCAGTGTTCTGTCGGTCAGCAAAACCACGCAGCAGGCCAGAGAAGCCAGGCGCTTTGGTGTGATGTGTGTAAAGCTATCCTGGCACTCTTTACCTTTAAAACGAATTTGCTTCTGTCATTCAGATGATTTCATGGAAATTTCAGAGGAATGTACTTTAGGATTTTCTTCTATTGATTTTGGGGTCCGTATGTTGTAAAAATTCTGCATTAAGTCGAACCTTTTGAAAAAAAATCTTAGTTTTCTCTATGTGCAATCAAAAGAGGCAACTTTGTGCTTATCTGATTCAAGTGTGAATGGCATTGCGTCCCTGAACTATACTGTCTTTTCATCGGTTCAACCTTTTAGATGAACGAAAATGAAGGCAAATGTTTCCGGTGAACTGGATGCTACATGAAACTCAATTTCCAGATAGGACAAAAGTTTCGTGAACGCAAGACCTTGCTCAAGCAATATTAAAAAGGCTATAGTTGTTGGCTAACACAACATTATAGGTCTAGAATTACACTTGTTAAGTCGAAAGTGTTCCTCTAATCTAGAGCTCAAATGCTCCTAATATGAATAGTAAAATCAAAAAGAAAAAAAAACAAAAGTCGGATTTATCTTTTGACAACAAAATTGCTTAGTTTTCTGTCCACGTGCATATTTTAGTAATGAAATCACCTTCATGGAGGTCTGGGCAAAAATAACAAAATCATCACTTCAAAATGCTTTCAAAATTAGTCCCTTTTTAAATAGCAGGCTTTATTACTTATTCAGGAGGATTACAATGGATTTGAATACATCCTATATGAAAGAGGGGGTATTGTTTACCCATGAACATCTTCAACGATTCTCACTAGACTGCTTGATGCATCTATGTGCAGCTTCATTTGACTCCCGGTTAACATGGACAAGAGAGAAGGATTCAGCACCGGAGCTCACATCATGTCTCAGTTTCAAGGCACAAGACATAAAGCTTTGTGATGTTTCTGTGGTTGATCTAAGAAAGGATGGCAACTTCATTGACGAATTGGTCAATCTCACCTTGCTCAATGACCTTAGATTTCTTTGTAGCGACCACAAGATGATCAGATAAGATGCATTTGTACACCATGCCATGCCCTCCACGGCCAAGGATCTGTATGCGATCAAAGTTGTTTGTTGCATGCTCCAACACTTCCAATGAGAAAATCTTTGCCCTTTCATTTGCATTTTCACTCGATGACATTAGTCATTCTAAAAGGATGCCACAATTCTTTGCAAAATACTACCTTCTTATTGCTTTTGGATGTCTCTTCGCCACCGCTCGCTCACTTGTTTTTTTGCTCCTATTTTACTACAGTAGGTATGATGTTCTTAGAAAAACCCGACCAGTTTTTAAGTAACAAATGTTCATGATATTTTAAAAAATGATTTTTTTTTGTCAATTTAAAAAAAATTCTAAAATTATTCACAGAATTCAAAATGTTCATAGAGTTTATAAAAATTATTTGTAAATTTGAAACAATTATCCATGTATTAGAAAGAATCACGAGTTTGAAAAAAAATCAAGGTTCCGAAAAAAATTATAAATTTGGAAAATTTCATGAATTTGAATTTTTCCATGAATTTGAAAAAAAAGTGAATTGAAATTTTTTGCAGAATTTAAAATGTTCCATTTAAAAAAAATGTTCATATTGACAAAAATGATCACTAATTTGGAAAAAATTGTGAATTTCGAAAAATGTTCCCAAATTTGGAAAAAGTTCAGACTTGAAAAATCTTCACGAATTTGAAAATTTCAACAAAAATTTAAACATTCAGAAATTTTAAAATTGATCCCAAATTCAAGAAAAAAGAATGTGAACTCAAAAAAGGAAAAATAAAAAGGAAACACGAAGAGAAAAACCATACATAACTCCTGGAAAAACAGGAGAAAGAAATAAGAGTTAAATGGGTCAAGCCCGAAGTGGAAGGATGGTGTGCCACGTTGCGAGAACACCTATAAACGATGCTTAGGGCCCTTAATAGGATTTGGCCCACGCACACACCTTTAACCTTTTTTAATCTAGCCACATTTGCTTTATTGATTAAAGATGTTTATAGGATACAATGAAGGTCTGGCGGGTATAACAGCCACACATGACACCCAAGATCCAGACCAAAAGCATGCTTAGCAAGGTTATGTGCCTCAAAATTTGAAACTCTATCATAAAAAATGAAAGAACACTGATTAAAATGCTTAAAAGTTTCGATAATCTCCTTCACGATGCTCGCATAAGTTCCTCTGGTCTGCTTGTTGATGTCCTGAACCACCATTTGGCAATCAAAAGCTATAACCACTTGCAAAGAGCCAAGTCAGCAGTAAGAGTAAGAGCCTCTCTGCATGCTAACATCATGTTGAATAAAACCAATGCTGCTGAAGAAATTTAGCTCTGCATTGTTCTTGTTAGTACCTTTTGCCTGTATGTTGTACTTACATTTATAGCTAGTTTATTATGTAGCATCACTCTGCATCTTAGCTTAAATATTCTCCATTTGTTCCTATATTATCACATTTATATTTACTCTTAACAAAATGTAGAATGAAGACAATGCTTATGAAGATTACTCTGTGGTAAAGTTCTTGAATTGCCCCCCCCCCCTCAACATGGACAAGGGTTTTATAGAGCCGGTCTTCACTACTAAAGTAAATTTGTCCTTCTTGGACCTTCAAACTTTGTTGTATAGCCATGACTGCAACTGTTGTTTATTTTTGTCGTTTGCATCAAATTGCATGTTTAAAGTTTATTATGAAGAGGTTCATAAACATAAATTTGTCCTTCTCAGTTTTAGTTTTTAGTTGTACAACCAAGTTCCTTATTTATACCATGTAAATTAAACTAAACAGAGCAAATGATCTTCGTTGGCACTACATGTATGCTCGTGCTCTTGATATGTAATCTAGTGGTGTGGTGAAACTACCAACTCTAGGACAATGCCATATCCTGCTATGTCTTAACTATGAACAATGTCATATTATGTTAATGTTATTTAAATCGTGTCTCTTAATTTATCATTCTGAAATGGGGTAAATTGATAGTACACTGACCATTGATGCTTATATGTTTTTTTAGCACTGCATGTATGCTTGTGTTCTTGATCTGTAATCCAATGGTGTGGTGAAGCTGGCCACTCCTACACAACGTCATTTCCTGCCATGTCTTAACAATGAACAATGACATATTATGTTAATATTATTTTAAATTGTGTCTCTTTATTTGCCAAAAAGAAATGGGATGAATTTACAGCACTGATGCTTATACATGCAAAACTTGTTATTTGTCTCCTTGTTTCTCTTTGAGAGTGATATCTCTGATGCTGGAAAGAACTGCCACAATGATAGTGATACGAACCGTCGAACCCATTGATTGTCCCTCTAACATATATTGCAGGGAAGAAGGCAACACATCTTGGGGATAGCGATACAACACCAAATTCATGTCTTGATGTAGTGTTGAAGTTACTCGCTAATAGCACAGACACAAGCTCGATGAAGTCGCCGCTTGAATCTGTTTGACTTCTTAAGTCTCAACTTCAAGCAGGAAGACATGGTTCGGCTCAACTCCCACTGGAACTCCAATCTCTATGGAAGATCAACGAGAAGTCTAGTACGTCCATTGATGCTATATACCTAGAGTTGGAGGATATAAGTGTCAAACAAGCGCAGTCTCATCAGCTTGCTCAGCCCCTTGCGATGCAACTCCCGGTCAGGGCTAACCTTTCTTGACCTATGTTGAAGTGTTGTCCGTTCGTATATTATTTTGTCGGCGCGTTTATTTGCACTGGTGGCGACCTTGATAACCATTTATGTAATCTACTGTCTGGTTGTGCTTTATTATTGATACGCCCAATTTGCATCATTTTTTCATATTAATATTTATTGCATTATGGATTATTATTTCACTTTACGATACAATTCTTATGCATTTTATCTCTTATTTTGCAAGTTTCACATGAAGAGGGAGATTGCCGGTAGCAGGAATTCTAGAGCAGAAAGGACTATATCGGAGGCACTTATTCTGAACAACTCCAAATGACCTGAAAATTGATGGAGAATTATTTTGGAATAAATAAAAAATATCGGTGAAAGAATCAATAGAAGGGGGTCCACCAGGCAGCCACAAGCCCGGGGGACGCCCCCCCTAGGGGCGCGCCCCCTGAGCTTGTGGGGGCTCTGGCAGGCCTCCACAGCCCATCTTCTACTATATGGTGCCATTTGACCTAGAAAAAATCAGGAGAAATGTTTCATGAAGAAGCGACGCCTTCTCGAGGCGGAACCTGGGCAGGGGCTTATTTGCTCTCCAGCGAAGCGATTTTGCTGGGGAAACTTCCCTCCGGGAGGGGAAAATCGAAGTCATCATCATCATCAATGATCCTCTCATCGAGGGAGGATCAATCTTCATCAACATCTTCACCAGCACCATCTCATCTCAAACCCTAGTTCTTCTCTTGTATTCAATGTTTGTCTCAAAACCTCAGATTGGTACATGTAAGTTGCTAGTAGTGTTGATTACATCTTGTAGTTGATGCTAGTTAGTTTATTTGGTGGAAGATTATATGTTCAGATCCTTAATGATATTCAATACCCCTCTGATCTTGAACATGGATATGATTTGTGAGTAGTTATTTTTGTTCTTGAGGACATGAGAAGTCCGGTTATAAGAAATCATGTGAATTTGGTATTCGTTTGATATTTTGATGATATGTATGTTGTTGCTTCCTTTAGTGATGTCATGTGACATCAACTACATAACACTTCACCATCTTTGGGCCTAAGGGCAGGCATTGTGGAGTAGTAATTAGATAATGGCTTGCTAGAGTGACAGAAGCTTAAACCCTAGTTTATGCGCTATTCCGTAAGGGGCTGATTTGGATCCATATGTTTCATGATATGGTTAGATTAATCTTAATTCTTATTTTATAGTTGTGGATGCCTGCGAGAGGGGTTAATCATAAGTGGGAGGCTTATTCAAGTAAGAACAACACCCAAGCACCGGTCCACCCACATATCAAATTATCAAAGTAAGGAACGTGAATCAAACAAACATGATGAAAGTGACTAGATGAATTCTCATGTCACTACTGGAATCAGAGAATTTGCCGTCTGTCAGTTCTTTACCGTCCGCTAGCTGACAGCAAAAAAAGGTCTTTGCTGTCAGCTCACAAAAAGCAGACGACAAAGAATTGGCTGATGGCAAAGATGCAATTTGCCGTCAGCCAATTCTTTGCCGTCTCGCTAGCGGACGACAAAGAGGTTGGGTGGGGTCCATTTTAGGGCAACGTTGTAATAGCCCACCCCCAACCTCTTTGACGTCTGCTAGCAGACGGCAAAGATTCTTTGCCGTCCACTAGCAGACGGCAAAGAGGTTGGCCCCATCCAAACTAACGGTAACCCCCTCCCTCTCTCTCCTCGGCCCCACCCCTCTCTCTCCCCCCCCTCTCTCCCCGCCCGCGCCCGCACCACCACCGCCAGCCACACCGCCGACCACCACACCCCGCCGCCTTGTCGCCTCGTCGCCCGTCGCGCCCGCACCACCCTTGCGCCCGCCGCCTCGCACCATCCCGCCACCCCAGGCCTGCCCATGCCCCGCCCTCCTCCATCAGCCTCCACCTCCCACACTCCGGTGAGCCCCCTCCCCCTCTCTTTTTTCATTTTTTTCTCTGTTAGTGTAGTTAGTTTAGTTAGATTTAGTGTAGTTTTAGGTCTAGGTTTAGATTTAATTTAGTTTAGGTTTAGGTTTTTTCTGTTTTTTTAGGTTTAGGTCTAGATTTAGTTTAGTTTAGGTTTACTTTAGGTTAAGAAGAAAGAAGAAAGATGAAAAAAATAAGAGGAAGAAGAGGAAGAAGAAGAAGAAGATGATGATGATGAAAAAAAGAAGTAGAAAAGGTAGAAAAAGAAAGAAAAGAAGGAAAAGAAGGTTGAGGGTCGAGGGGTTGATGGTCACCCAGGGGTCGAGGATCGCTGAGGGGTCGAGGTGTCGAGGGGAGGACTTTAACCAGAGCCAACAGTTTGATCCAGAGCTGGTGATGATATCTAGTGGCGAGAGGTCCCATGGCTCGATAGCATTTGACATGGACTTATACATTGTCCTAGCACTCTCCCGGAGATCAAAGCGCGCCAGTCAAGCTCCGCTCCTGAGATGAAGCCTCGTCAACGGCCAGTCGAGCTCGCCTTGAAGGTTAGTTATACGGATTCAGCTATCTTTCCTCCATTACATTGTGTGTGCGGCCATCGATGATTACAATGCTAACAAGGAGTGGTGTTGCAGGATGCTCTTCAGAGTGAGAGAGATAGAACCCAGGCGCTTCTGGCGGAGAGGGGTCGGCGGGCGGAGGAGAAGCAGCGGGAGTTGGAGGAGAAGACGACAAAGATGTTGGAGGAGGAGAGGGCACGGAATGACATGTAGAACCGGGCCATGTACGAGCTCCTCGTGGTAAGTTTCTTCTGCATATTAGCCAAATCATTCACGTAATGTTTGTTCCATTACTAACTAGTATGACTGACTCGCCAAAACCAAATATGCAGTCTGTGTGCGAGAAGGTCAGTCAGACCCCTCTGCCGATGCTAGAGATTTCTCCAGGGACCACGGTGAGTTTAATTTGAATGGTCATTAGTTACTAGTCTTAACATTTCAGTGTGATGATGCTAACGAGACATTGCAAATGATCTTTGGTGCTGCATAACTCCAGACAAGCATCGCACGATCCTTCTCCAGGTGGTACGGGGACGAGCCACCACGGTGCTTCACCTCCATGCTGATGGTAAGTTTTCTATAGTGTTTTGCTTAACAAATGCATAATGACCTAAACTTAGCTTACTTAGCTCCAAAATGATCCATTTTACCTAAGTTAGCTCTAAAATGATCTACACTTAGCTTTGTTTCCTCCAAAATGGCCTAAGTTAGCTCTAATATGCTTAGTTACCTAGGTTTTCTCAATAATGACATACACTTAGCTTACTTATGTCAAAAATGGCATAACAACCTTGGTAACCTCATAAATGTCATATACTTAGCTTATTTTCCTCCAAAATGACATAATAAGCTTAATTAGCACCAAAATGAACAATTTTACCTAAGTTAGTTGCAAAATGACCTCAGTTAGCTCTAAAATGCTAAGTTAGCCCTAATATGCTTAGTTACCTAGGTTAGCTCAATAAAGACCTATACTTAGCTTACTTATGTAAAAAAAATGGCATAATATGCTTAGTTAACTCAAAAATGGCATAACTAGCTAGGTTAGCTCCAAAATGATCCATTTTACCTAGGCTAGCTCCAAAATGATCCATTTTACCTAGGTTAGCTTCAAAATGATCCATTTTACCTAGGTTAGCTCCAAAATGATCCATTTTGCCTAGGTTAGCTCCAAATGATCCATTTTACCTAGGTTAGTTACAAAATGATCCATTTAAGCTAAGTTAGCTCATAAATGATCCATTTTACCTAAGTTAGCTCATAAATGATCCATTTTACCTAGGTTAGCTCATAAATGATCCATTTTACCTAGGTTAGCTCATAAATGTCATTTTTACCTAAGTTAGCTCCAAAATGATCCATTTTAGCTAACTTAGCTCCAAAATGATCCGTTTTAGCTAAGTTAGCTCATAAATGTCTTCTTTTACCTAAGTTAGCTCATAAATGTCATATACTTCTTATCCTTATTTGTTCTTCTTCTTCTTCTTCTTCTTCTTCTTCTTCTTCATTTTCTTCTTCTTCTTCTAATCTTCTTCTAACTTTCTTATTTCCCATTTTGCAGATTTCATTCACTTCACAGAAGCTTGCATTGATGGAGTGCGTGTTTTCCCTTTCTGTTTTCATTTGGAACAATGTGGAACTTGTAATATGTATGGATGAACTATGTATGTGGAACTTGCTATGTATTGGATATCTCATATGTATGTGGAACTTGCTATGTATGTGTTGGATATCTCATATGTTTGCTGTGAAATTGCCCTGCTTGGATATAAGAAAAAGCAAAAAAATAAAGAGGCAATGCAGGCTCTTTGCCATCTGCCACCAACGGCAAAGGGTTCTTTACCGTCTGTCGTAGACGGCAAAGAGGCCATGTGGCAGCAACCTGTGCAACCTGGGAGCTGACCCATTTGGTCACTTTGCCGTCTGTGGCAGCCGGCAAAGGGGAGGGCATGTTTGCCGTTAACTATCTGACGACTAAGCCTCCCGTTAGCCACCTAACGTGGCTAACGCCTGTTCTTTGTCGTCCGCCACCGACGGCAAAGGGTCTTTACCGTCAGCTGTGGGAAAGCAGACGGCAAAGATGTTGTTTACCGTAGCTTACTTTGCAAGACAGCTTTGTCGTCAGCGGCTGACGCAAAGATGTTTGCCGTCCGCTTTCCAACCCTTTGCCATCTGCCATGGCAAACGGCAAAGAAGCTGATTCCTGTAGTGTGTGTCCTCAAGAACGCTTTGCTTGCTATAAGAGAAAGTTTCGGCCTGTCATTTGCTATAAAAAGGATTGGGCTATCTTTTTGCACCTTTGTTACTATTGATACTTGTTGCACGTTACAAATTACCTTGCTATCAAACTATCTGTTACCGACAATTTCAGGGCTTGCAGAAAATACCTTGCTGAAAACCACTTGTCATTTCCTTCTACTCATCATTGGGTTCGACCCTCTTACTTATCGAAAGGACTACGATTGATCCCCTATACTTGTGGGTCATCAATTATCACTGGTGACGAACTTTGATGTCCACTGGATGTAATATGTCGTAGTTTCTTTATTGTATAATCTAGGTTTATTCTTAGTCACGATGTTGCAATTTATTAATTGTATATGTTGTCGTCGCTCTCTAAAAAGGCCGTAAGATTCGACGGAGACCAAACATTAGTATATATTAAAAAAAATTACGATACTCAAACGGGTCTGCCCGCAACTCGCTATATATGGGCTGAAAACGTGGCCCCACAATCATCTCGGGCCATTAGTAGGCCTAAACATAAATTGGCCCCCTAGCAGTGTCGTGCCTTTAACAAGGCGAGTAAACCTTGGGACTTAGTTGGGCCAGAAAATACCATGGGCTTTTAATAGACTAAAAAGTAGAATGGGCCTAATTGTGCCGAACAATCCACGGGCCAACAGCGGGCTAAAATATACCTCGGCCCATGATTGGCCCAATTATATGATGGGTTGGGTCTTGGTTGACCCAATCACATTATGGGTTGTAAGAAGGTCAGATGCAAAGCGGGCTATAATTAGGTCCAACTATATCATGGGACTTTAATAGGCCGATAATAAGGTTGGGCTGAAAATTTTCCACGAAGACTACGGGCCATTAAGAGGCCAAAAGTCACTTCGGACTAGAAATAGGCCGAGATGCAGCACAGACCGTTAAATGGCCAAAAGTGAAATCAGGCCGAAAACGACCCAAATGCACCAAGGGCCTTTAACGGGCCGAAACAAATATTGGGCCGAACTGGGTCAAACTGTTAAACGGCCTTTAACAAGCCGAAATACAAACCAGGCCTTCAATGGGCCCAAAAGCACAATCGCCTATTAACGGGACGGATCTGATATGGTCCGTAATTTGGCCCAAAACATGGAAGTCTGTTAACGGGCCGACCCATTTGTATTTGACAAAACCTTGTGGGCCTTTATCTGGGAGGGCCCTTTTATCCTAAATGGACCACTGATGGGCCGTTCCATGTGTCGATGTTTCATTGACGCCTCTTGTCCATTGGACGGGTGATATTTGTCCCAACGCTGAGCTGACACGTGGTACCATTAGCGAATGAGAATTTGACACGTGAAAAATCGCCATTGGTCCGGGCTATTAACGGGTTATCAGATCCAAACCGACACCCGATAGCATAACGACGACCCGTTACGGTGGATGCCACATGTCGGTTACCCTTGACGAGAACACTTCCATGACGCACCACTTATCGTCATGGAAATGGACGCTTCCGATGATATTTTGATGAGTATTGTCATGGAACACTTCTACGACAGCACATGTATGACTATCTTGATTCTGCCAAAAAATCGTCATAGATGTACACGCATGACAGAAAACGTGACCTACTGTGATAAACATGTATCATCACGAAAGTGTTTTTTGTAGTGCGGGGACGCCCTCAGAAATACCGACATGTATAGCTGTCGATTTGTCAGCCATTTGCAAAGAAATTTCAGTAGGTGTCAACTTACTCAAATCAATTTTTTTATAAAGAGAGAAAGTCATAACACTAACACCAACTCCTAAATCACACAAAGCAGTTTTAACATAATTACTCTTAATAGAGCATGATATAGTGGGTATTCTTAGATCTCCAAACCTCTAAGGTATCTTTCCCTTAAAGGAATAATTTGCAAGTATGGTAGAAATTCCAGCCTCGGGTACTTTCCTTTCATTAGTAACAATATCTTTCATATATTTAGCATAAGCATGCATTTTCATAGCATTAGTCAAAGGTACTTGCAGAAATAAAGGTCTAAGTAATTCAACAAAATGATTGAAAGCATCTTCATCTTTAGTTTTTAAGGTTTTACTAGGAAAAGGCATAGGTTTTTGAACTTATAGTTATCTTTCTTTACCATGCTTCCTAGCAACAAAGTCTTTTTATTATATTTTTATTCTTATGAGGTGGGCCATCAAGCTCAACTTCAGGTTCTATTTCTATTTCATTATCGGACTCTTTATTATCATCTAGTGGAGTATCAACATGATCATCATTAGCATCATCATTATCATTGTAACTACCTCATCTCGCACTACCACTACTAGGGAAAACCCTAGTAGTAGCGCGGGTTTAGTGCCCACTAGTAGCGCGGGTAACCGCGCTACTAATAAGGCGCTACAGCTATTACTTAGCAATAGCGCGTACGATGTGCGCTACTGCTAATACTCATAGCCGCATCGTTTGTTCTATAATGCGTTGTTGCTAATCTAGCTACTAGCAGCGTGTTTCCTGTCCATCGCTACTAGTATTCTTTTTATTTTTTTTATTTTGAGTGTATTTATACGCCATTGTACAAATTTCGGTATAATACCAATTATGAGGTTTATATCATTATATTCATAACAGTGTGTCAAATAAATGTGGATTAGGTTCAAGTGGAGACAATATGTGGTGCGTGTCAAAAGTATACTACTAATCCAAACTTGATCTAGTTTGGACTAGTAGTACTTTCGATGTGCACCACATTTTGCCTCCACTTGAATCTAATCCGCCAGCACAAGCTTTGTAATCATCATCATAGTCATTACCACCAACAGTAGTTATTTAATCATCATAGTCATAGTGTAGCACATCATCATCTTCAAACTCATTCTAGCTAGCTAATCACCACCAACACTAGTTGTGGTAGCTATCTAATCACCACCAACACTAGCTAATAATAATCATCATAGGCATTACCACCAACACTAGCTATGTAATCATCATAGTTATAGTGTAGCACATCATCATCTTCAAACTCATTTCTAGCTAGCTAATTAATTACTCCTGCTGCTCTCTCTCAGGTAAAATAACATAAAATATGTGTAGCTCTCCTGCTTCATCAAGTTGGAGCATGCAGATAAACCTGTCTCCTAATCATGGGATGCGCTTCTGATTGCTGTCCCCTAGTACTTCTCTACGATCGTTCATAATTTTGCTCCAGTCTTTCACTATTAAGCATTCCTCGCTATTAGCAATCCTGTATGCACTAAAGTGCACTATAGGATATCTTGGCCGTAAGCTAACAATTCTCATGCGACCTTTAGTCTCCATCCAATGAGGCACAACATTCATCGGGAGTCCCTGTTGAAGAACATCATATAGTAACATACTTAGCAATGAAGTTTAGCTTAAAAAATAATGTATGCAAAAGATGCATTGAGGACAAATAGTAAAAATCTTACCATCTTTCCTAAATAGATGCGACCGTAGTTAAGTACGAACACTATTGGTCGCACGTTTTGAGTACTAAGATTTTCAAGTCCAAAAAAATAATTTGTCTTGACAGTATGAAGATCCTCAAGCCATGAAACATAATAACTTATCTCCTCGCAGTTTAGTTCAGCCTCGGGACAGTAGTAGGTCCTGTCTACCAAGCGCCGGACATGTCTGCTTGATTGGAAATAAGCTGTCAATAGAAATTAGTTGTCAACTATTTTTGAATAAACAATATCGAAGACATAAATATGGTTGAGAAACTCATATAATGGTATAACTGGAGGCGTCTGCACATCGACCCAGATGTCGATATTACCTTCAATATCATCCTCCGGACGAATATCAAAGGTGATAACCATATCAGGCTCAAATGCATAAGTCCTGCATAGTGCTTGCCAAGTTTTGCATCCAAAATAGGTGTAGGTGTTTGCGTTTTATAATTTTGCATGGAAAATACAACCATAATCGGTCTTCAAGTAAATTCTCTTTACCACCATAGTAGTTTTCATAGGACTGAAACCTATCTTATCCAAGACAAGAACTCTTGCATGGCAGGGGATACGCTAGTAGAATAGTAAAAAAATTAAATTATAAGTTGAAGCAGATGTCATGCTTAATTACGAAAAAAAGACTTGTTGTTGTGGCTTACTGTATCCACTTTGAAGTTCTCGTCTAGCTTGATGCTGAAGCGCCTATCATCATCTAGGAAGATTCTGTCACACAAGTCGCGCTCGTCTTCACAGTATTTGCAAATACCGAAAACCTTTTTGTCGTCAGTCATTTCCTATGTTCATAGTTGAAACATTAATTAAAAATCGATCGAAGACAACTACTAGGATACTCAACACATAAATCCGGGGCACTCGATATTTCCTACATATTCTGGCACAAGTCATGCAAAATTTCACGAAAAAATCCGGCATGACCTTTGCTAAAATAGGACATATCGAGCGCCTGAAATTTGCCGGAACGGAAATGAATCTACACTCCGGCAAAACATAGGCCACTCGGAGGTGTAACCTGCAAACATGACCGGCCACTTAGGCAAGCACATATCCTATTTGAGCAACATAATATATACATTTCAAAATATCTTATAGGACTCATATTGACATGAACATTCAATAAGCAAAACCAAATCATAAAATAAATAAGTATTCAAATTAGCATGCATTCGATAAGCAAAAGTAAATCATCTCCTGCGTCCATACATCGTCGAATATTATCACTAATACATCCCGAATAGTATCATACATATAACATCACTAATACAACTAAAACCCTAGCGAGCAGCGGGTATCGGTAGCGGCGGTGGACACCCAAAGAGAAGGAACCATCACAGATCATAGCTCCGGTGAGATCCTGGAGAACCTGCCGGTATTGGAGAACACGTGCTCCAATAAGAAACAAGTAGCGACGGACGTGCGCGTCCTCCTCGCTGACACGGTGGCGTGATAACCCGCAAGTATACGGGATAGTTGTAGCCTCTTTCGATAAGTAAGAGTGTCGAACCCAACGAGGAGCTAAAGGTAGAACAGATACTCTCTCAAGTCCTATCGGCCACTGATACGACTCTACGCACGCTTGATGTTCGCTTTACCTAGAACAAGTGTGAAACTAGAAGTACTTTGTAGGTGTGATAGGATAGGTTTGCAAGATAATAAAGAACATGTAAATAAAAAGTAGGGGCTATTTAGATAAAGATGCAATAAAGTAAATAAATCGAGTGTGGAAAAGTGGTGGTAGGAGTTGTGAAATTGCCCCTAAGCAATTGACTATGTTACTAGACCGGTAATCACTATTGCAATTCTACTTGAGGGGTAGGCATAAGCTAACATACTTTCTCTACTTGGATCATATGTACTTATGATTGGAACTCTAGCAAGAATCCACAAATACTAAAGATTCATTAAGGTAAAACCCAACCATAGCATTAAAGTATCAAGTCCCCTTTATCCCATACACAACAATCCCCTTACTCGGGTTTGTTTTTCAGTCACTCACGCAACCCACTATCAGCGAATCATGAACTGTCGTGGGAACGAACACCTATGGGACCGGGGTCCCTTTCGGTCCGGCGGGGGGCGGAGATCGCACGAAGAGCGGATCGAGGCGAAGCACGCAAGCAGTTTTACTCAGCTTCGGAGCTCTTCGGAGAGATAAAACTCCTACTGCTGCTTTGTGATTGTATTCTGTTCTTGCTCGAGAGCGAGAGAGTGTTCTGGTTTCGAATGAGTCGAACCCCCCCCTACGTTGCGCATGGGCCTCCTTTTATACGCTCAAGGGGTCATCGACAGGTGGCAACATAGGCGAGGGAAAAAATGTAAAAGATGTGGTTGGTACAGCTACTTGTACAGTGCACCCTACCTAACTCTGACGGCAGGAGGACAAAAGCATTTACTGCCCGTCTGAGTCGCCCAAACAGTGCAAAAAAGTGACCGTTAGGGGCGCCACCGCTTGCCACGATGGCCTTCTTGTCATCTCCGCTTGCCACCTCGCACCGCTAGCTTCACAGCTTCTTGCCACGCGCGCCTGGAAAGGCCCCAATGCGACACGTTGGTGGATCTTGTTGGGCCTTGGCGCAAAGTGGCTTCGCGCTGCAAGCGCCTTTGCCGCTTGATCGTTGTCTTGTCGCGTCCGGAAGCTTGTCGCTCATCGGGCCTTGCCGGGCGCGAGGCGCGCGACAAGTTGCTTGAGAATGCCTTGGCTGTTCTTCCCGCAAGCTCCTCTTGCGGGGTTTGACCTTCCCGCAAGCTCCTCTTGCCGGGGCCTTGTCTTCTCGGCTTTAAAACACTTTGTTCTTGAATGGCTCCAAAGGAACCAACGGAGGACCTTGGCGGTCACCAGGCAAGCCTTGCCGCGGGGCTCTTCGACTGCCCGTGCACAAGTTCGGGATACTAGGGTACCCTTATTCTAGTACACCGACAGGAGCCCCCGGGCCTGGGCCACACACGGTGCCGAGCGCTGTTGGACCAGGCCCAAAACAAGGCACGGGCACGCGCGGGCCTGGGTTATGCCAAATCTCACTCTGTATCCACCGCGCCCTCCCGTAACGGCACGCGTCGAACGCGGCTTCGTGGGAGAGATCATGGGTGGTTCTTTATTCAGAAAAAGCGTAACGTTCGCCTCTTCCACTTTATAAGCAGGGGAAACAGGGGCAGTTCCCCCACCTTCGCCACTTGTTGTTCCAATCTCGGAAATCTCCGTCGCTCCCCTCTGCTTCCAAAGCCGAAAGAGAGCAGCGCTCCGCCCCCCATCGCCGCCGTCGCCACCAACACCGTCGATCTCTCCCACCACCTTCGCCATGGCTCCGAAAACCGGGAAGGGCGCGAAGTCGGCCGAGGCGCTGCGGCTCGAGGCGCTGCAAAAGGAGCGAGCAACTTTCCCCTCCGAGCTCGCCGCGGCAGAGCTGAGGGAGTGGTACTATCTCTTCTCGTCGACAGAGATGCGAGCGCACCCGCGTACGAAGGTGCTCTCCGCCGCCGCCTCGAAGCGGGCTCCAAATGGGTACCCCTTCTTCGTGCTATTCTTCTACTGCGGGCTCTGCCCGCCCTTCTCCGAGTTCTTCTGCGATATCATGAATACCTATGGGTTCCACCTCCTTGATTTTACCCTCAATGCCGTTCTGACCATGGCGGTTTTCGCACATCTATACGAAAACTTTGTCGGAGTCCACCAAAATGTCGCCCTTTTCCGCCACTACTTCATGCCCCGGGTCGAGAGAGGAGAGCCCTTGTCCGGCGGGATTGCCTGGATCTCGAGAACCAGCAAGAAGGAGGCGTATTTGGAGGGGGAGCTCTGCAGCAAATGGGAGGAGTGGAGAGCGGAGTGGTGCTGGATCGGCAAGGAGAACCCGCAGCAGTTCACCGCCCTGCGCCAAGTCCCAGTAGTGCGCGGCGGCGATTGGAGAAGCTTGGCCGCGGAGGACGACAAGCTGAAGATTGCCACCACCCGGATCTTGTGCCTTAGGCTTGCCGGGCTCACTGTGGGTGCCGTTGGCGCAGACTTTCTTCGCCGCCGAATTGCCCCTCTGCAAGAGAGGAAGAGACCCGCCTGGGAATTTGGGTGTCCGGCAGACATCATGAGGCTGCGCCCGGGCCTCAATTTCAATTTTACTGTCTTGGAGTTGGACGCTATGCTTAAGGAGTTGTTCAAGCATGACTCTCAGCATCCCGAATGGTTCCGGCTGCCGCAGGGTGTTGTCCCGTTGTGCAACAATTCCTCGCTCGATCGCATCCGCGCAATGATGCCGCAGTGCGATTCGCATGGAATTGTTCCAACTTGGCAAGAGCCTACAGACGACGTTGTGCAGCAGTTCTTCGACGGCCTGGTGGAAGTGGCGGTCCACGCCGACGAACAGAAGCTCCTCACCCGCGACACCACCGATGAGGAGATGCAGCGCATCACTACCAGGGCGGAAGAGGCGGCGGCAGCAGCAGCCGCGGGTGAGTTTGGGTTCACCGTGGAGGAGGCAGAGGCAGCAGAGGCGGCAAGCCTTGCCGAGCGAGAGTGGCTTGACGGCGAAGAATAGTTTGCCGCGCCTGACGCCGAATCGAGCGAGCCCACCGAGGATGCGAGCGGCCCGCTGTCTCCAGGTAACTTGCCGCAAGCGGAGCCACCAGCGCAGCCCCCAGCTCCACCGAGAAGGCGTCTTCGCAAGGCCGAGGATGTAGCAGGGCGGCAGACGGGTCAGCAGCCGTCGCGCCGCGCAACACGCTCCGCCGCGACAAGAAATGTTGCCGCGGGAGCGCCTCGTACTACTGCGGCAACTGGAGCGGGGTCCTCTTGGGCCGCCGCTTCTGGTCCTGCCGCTGTCCCCGCCAAGCGGTCGAGGGAGCCTACTCCTCCGCCTCGTCGTGCCGAAAGAGGGCCGGACTTTGACCTCTCCGTGCTCAGCTCCAGCGAGGAGGAAGAAGAGTAAGACTCTTTGCTGTACTTGTAGTTCTTCAATCCTTGCTGTTTTTATCTTGTATCTGATTTGCTTGACTTTGAACTTATTCCTTTTCAGGACCCTGGCCGAAAGAGCGGCGAAGAGAGCCAAGGCTCCGGTGATCGTCATCGAGGATGAGCCCACCGCGACAGCAGGGGGCGCGCACAAGACCACCTTGCCGGACCCGGCAACCCTTCCACAAAGCAGCCCCCAGCGCAGCCCCCAGCGTAAGTATAAGGTTTTCTCCTTGCTACCGGGCGCGCATGGGTGTCCTTTCCTTTGTTGATATCGGGCTGTTGGTTTGCTTGTGTAGGAACAGAACAGCCTCACCAGGAGCCTCCGGAAGCCGCCCCTGAGATGCTATCTACTTCAACTACGCCACCAAGGGAGGATTCCCCGACAAGGGAGCGTTCTCCGGCAAGGGAGAGGTCCCCGACAAGGGAGGAGTCTCCGGCAAGGGGCAGCACCAGCGATCCCCCGTTGGCGGAGCCCATGACTGTAGATCCCAGTACAGGTGATCCCTTGTTTGAAGCTTCCCTTGGGTTGTTCTTCTGATTTTCCTTTTGGACATTTGCTTGATTTTTTTCTCCCTCTTCCGGCCTTCAGATCCTCCTTCCACTGACCCGATGGAGACCGAGGCCACTGGCGAGGAGAACTCGCGCGGCAACACTGACGACGCTGCCGCCACCGAAGAAGAGGCCGGTGCTGATGATCCTGTCGATGAAGAGGCCGCCAAAGCTGCTGGCGCGGGAGCTGGCAAGGGGTCTGGCGATCGCGCTGACGACCCTGGGGCCGCAGGAGCGCAAGGCGCTACACTGACCACCGATCCCTCCGCTGCTGATGCGGCGCTAGGCTCCGATGAGCCCCAGCCCGACGCCTACTTGAAGTCCGGCGACGATGTCTTCATCAAGCTCCCCTGGGCTTCAAGCTCCAGGGAGCCGGTCGAAGGAGAGACCTTCGATGGAGAAGTGCTTGCTTCCGCTGGGCTGATGCTAGTAGACGCGCCAAGCAGCAGCAGCGGCGAGTCTGAGGAGGAGCAGCTGCTCCGGAAGCTAGTGTTGCTCTACCGCGCCCGACAAGCCAAGGTGGAATCCCGTGAAGCGCTTGTCGCGCAGGCGGGAGCAGATATTGAAGCGGAGGAGCTCCGAACGCATCGAGAAGCTCTCCGGTCCATTGCGGAGGAGCGGGCGCAGCTCGTTGAGGCGCGGAAAGCCTTCCTTCTCGAGAAGGCTGAAGCTGAAGAGCAACAGCGGCTTGCCGCCGAGGAGCTGTCCACGCGGGAAGGTGAGCTGACACAACGGAAAGTCAATCTGGACAGCTACGAGGAGGAGCTTGTCGCGCGAGAGCAAACACTTGGCGGGGCTCTCAAGGAAGCAAAGGACACTGCCGCAGCTGCCGAGGCCGCCAAGAAGGAGCTGGAGATGAAGGTGGCGCGGCTGGAGGGCGATCTCAAGATGAAAGATGAAGAGCTTGCCGCGCTCAAGCGTGAGCGCGAGAAGGACGCCCTTGCCCATGGCGAGCTGCAGGGCCGCCTCGCCGAGAAGGGCAAAGAGCTTAGCGCCGCCAAGGACTCCAACGCCGATCTTGAATTGAAGCTGGCCACACTGACCCAGGCGCTGGATGACGCCAAGGAGCAGGAGGTGGCCTTGAAGGAGGAGATCAAAGGCAATGAAGCGCTGCTGGCGAGTGCTGCCGAGACCCAGAATACTCTTAGGGAGACCGTGGAGCTTTGGACGGAGGGTCTCGTGAACATCACCGCAGTCATCGACAAGGAGCTGGAGGAGCTGGGGATGGAGGACTTCGGGTATTCCACCGATGAGAACCTCCAGCCCAGCGCCAATCTCACTTTGTTCTTCAAAGGCATGGCGACAGCTCTCCAGCGACTCCGGGAAAGGATCCCAAAGCAGCTGGCCGACGAGTCACGCACGATCTGCGCGAGGGTTCTGCAGAAGGTGTTGGTGAAGGTGGCCTTCCGCAACCCAGGCATCAACTTCACCAACGTCCTCAAGAAACTGCCGGCTGATGCTGATCTGGAAGCGCTCAGGGCCCTTGTCGCACCCATTGTGGACAAGGTGAACGAAGTCAGGAGGGTCGACGGCGATTGCGTAGACTAGGCTGCCTGTTTCCTCCTTTTCTTGCCGCTGCTAGTCATGTTAAGAAAACAAACTATTAGAGCTGCGACAAGTTATCTTTGTAATATAACTTTTATTTTGGGTATCGACTGCTATGTTATTTCTTTTACTTGATTCCTTCCTTTGTATGTTTTCACCCTACGCTTTTAGGAAACTTGTCGTATGAGCACCCTTGTCATGAAAGTGCTGAAAAGTGAACGTCGACAACTTCTTTGGCGGTGCCGCTACCGACAAGAAACCTTGTCGCAACTAGTCGCAGCACACTTAAATTGTTGAGCGGACTCGAAACAAGGTAAGGGCGCAACTAGCTACGAGTTGGTTCCTCCGCGCAAAGGTTTTCCATACAAAGCACGGTCGTTCAAGGAAGATAACTTTGAAAATTTTAAAACTGATTGCTCAAACTTTGGCAACTTAGCTTTTCTGTCATTTGCGTCCCGGCAAGGCGAAAATTTCTTGACCGACGCCTGGTCCACACCATTATCTCCTCCTCCCCCCCGGGAAACTTGTGGGCGGGGGAACCTTGCTTTTGAGAAAAAGAAAGAAGAGAAAATAAAGATATGGAGCCTTAAGGCTCGTTATTGCTTACCGAGGGTAAGTGCTGCACAAAGTGTCAGATAATACATGCGACAAATAGAAAGCACGAAATTGACAAGATATGCGGAGCACATGAGCTTTATTTACGCATGGGGTCTGTGCCCGGCTTTGTACAAAGGATTACATGCAATAGCGGCAAGACTTGTACAAAAGGTGGTTGCCGGAACAGGTTCCGGCAACCGCGCCTTACGAGTAAAACTTACGAAGATGCTCAATGTTCCAGGAGTTGCTCACCGGAAAGCCATCTTCGGTCTCAAGGCGGATAGCGCCGGGCCTAGTGACTCGTTTCACCCGGTAAGGGCCTTCCCACTTCAAGCGTCAACTTGTTGGAATTCTTGGCGGAATGAGCGCGCGAAGAACAAGGTCGCCTTCCTCGAGACTTCGGCATTAACTGCGGCTATGGTAGCGGCGCAAAGCTTGCTGGTATCGACCAGCTCGTCAAAGAGCTGAAGACGGTCTTCCTCAAGGAGCAGCGTCATCTTGTCGCAGCTGCTCTTGCTCGAGCTCATCATAAGCGAGCACTCGAGGCGACCCGTATACGAGTTCTGTGGGGAGAACTGCCTCCGCTCCATAGACTAGAGCGAAAGGTGTCTGGCCAGTGGCTCGATTGGCGTCGTCCTGATCGACCAAAGAACCACCGGCAGCTCCTCGATCCAGTTCTTTCCGCACTTGTGCAGCCTGTCGAAAGTTCTGGTCTTGAGCCCGCGCAGCACTTCAGCATTCGCCCTCGGGTGAGCAACAGAAGCGAAGCAGACCTTGGCGCCAAGATCTTGGACGTATTGCACGAAGGTGCGGCTCGTAAATTGCGTGTCGTTGTCGGTGATGATCCTGTTGGGTACCCTGAAACAGCAAACAATCGACTTGAAGAACTTGACTGCTGACTGTGCTGTCACCTTCCTCACTGCTTCCACTTCCATCCACTTTGTGAACTTGTCGATAGCAACGTACAAGTACTCAAAGCCCCCGACAGCTCGGGGAAAGGGGCCGAGGATGTCGAGCCCCCAGACCGAAAATGGCCAGGATAAAGGGATCGTCTGGAGAGCTTGAGCTGGCTGGTGTATCTGCTTGGAATGGAACTGGCATGCTTCACACTTGGTTACTTGTGCAGTTGCATCCTGGAGGGCTGTCGGCCAAAAGAAACCTTGCCGGAACGCCTTGCTGCCAAGTGCTCTTGCGCCAATGTGGTGACCACATATGCCTCCATGTATCTCTGCCAACAGCTCTTGTCCGTCTTCCCGGGGAATACACTTCAATTTCACACCGTTGAGTCTTCTTCTGTACAATACGTCATCGACAAACTGGTACATACTTGACTGTCGGGCTACTCTTTCCGCTTCTTCTTGCTCTTCGGGAAGCTCTCCTGTCTTCGGGAAGCTCTCCTATCAGAGCCCATGCTGGAGCTTGTGGCTCGACAACAAGAACTAAAGGCACATATGCTGCTACGGGAACATCCGCTTCTATGGCAAGAACCTGCGGTTCAGATGGAGCTTGATGTTCCCCGGCAAGCTTGCCGGAGCAAAACTTGTCGGGAGCATCTGCTTCAACGGAACAAACCCTAGGGCTTGTCGGAGCAGACTGCTCGTCAGCACCTTTGATATTGATCTTGGGGACCTTCTTGGCGGCGGCTTCGGGGAGCTCTGCCGGAAAGTAGTCACCAGAAATCAATTTCCTCTTCTTGCTCTGCCCAGTTGATGGTGTTATAGACGGTTGAGTCAGTTTGAGCACAAAGATCCCTGATTCCACAGGTAACCTAAGTGCAGTGCACTTTGACAGGCCATCGGCAATGTCGTTCTGGGCTCTCGGAACATGTTCCATCTGCAGGCCGTCAAAGTGCTCTTCTAACTTTCTTACTTCATCAACATAGGCTTCCATCAATGGGCTCTGATAATCCTTGTTCACTTGGCAGACGACAAGCTGCGAGTCACCCCTAACAATGAGCTTCTTGATCCCAAGGTCCGCCGCGATCCTGAGACCGGCAAGCAAACCTTCATACTCTGCAGTATTGTTTGTCGCTTGCTCCTTGGGAAAGTGCATCCGGACCACGTGCTTGAGGTGCTCTCCGATTAGGCGCGACAAGCAAGACGCTTTGCACCGGCGCCTTGCAGCGAGAAGGCACCATCAAAGTACATGATCCACTCTTTGCTTGCTTCCTTGACGGGGATGCTCTTTTCTGGAATTTCTTTATCTGGTGTTGGCGTCCACTCTGCTATGAATTCTGCCAATGCTCGGCTCTGGATAGTTGAAGTGCTTTCAAACTTGAGGCCAAAGCTTGAAAATTCCAGTGCCCACTCGACAATCCTGCCTGTTGCTTCTGGATTCTGCAGTATCCTCTTCAGCGGAAAGCGAGTGACAACTGTTATCTCATGTGCTTGGAAGTAATGGAGCAGCTTTCTCGAGGCCATGAGAAGGCCGAAAAGCAACTTCTGCACACCAGAGTACCTTGACCTAGCCCCCTGTAAAAGAGAACTGACAAAGTAAACTCGGCGCTGCACCATTTTCTTCTGTTTCTCCTCCTGTGTCTGCGCAGATTCACCCTTGTCGGGACCAGAGCTTGTCGGGGAAGCCCCCTGCTTGTCGCTGGATGTATCTGTCATGGTTGCCGGCTCATCGTCCGCCTCCCTCTCCGCTACTAACGCAGCACTAACCACTTGATTGGTTGCCGCTAGATACAGCAGCAACTTCTCTTGTGGCTTAGGTGCGACAAGTATTGCGGTGGAGGACAGGTATCTCTTCAAGTCCTGCAGCGCAGCCTCCGCTTCCGGAGTCCATTTCATTGGACCTGTCTTTTTCAAAATTTTGAAAAATGGCGGTAGCCTCAGCAGACTTAGAGATAAACCTCTTGAGAGCAGCCACGCATAACCGGCAAGTCTTTGTACATCCTTGGCGCTTCGTGCTTCGATCTGCTCAATGGCCTTGATCTTGTCGGGGTTGGCTTCAATTCCCCGCTGAGACACGAAGAACCCGAGAAGCTTGCCGGAAGGGACTCCAAACACGCACTTCTCAGGGTCGAGCTTGAGGTTGATCTTGCGCAGATTTGCAAAGTTTCATCCAAATCTTGAATCAGGGTTGCTTTGTCTTTGCTCTTAACCACTATGTCATCCATGTAGGCTTCCACATTTCTGTGCAACTGTGGCTCAAAAGCGTCATGGACTACCCTTGCAAATGTTGAACCAACATTCTTTAATCCGAAAGGCATCCGTACAAAACAGTAGGTGCCACACTGAGTAATGAATGCGGTCTTCTCCTCATCCTCTTCTGCCATGAAGATCTGATGATATCCTGAATATGCGTCAAGAAATGAAAGCAGATCACATCCAGCCGTGGAGTCAACAATCTGGTCAATGCGCGGCAAGGGAAATGGGTCTTTGGGACAAGCTTTATTAACATCAGTAAAGTCAATACAAAGCCTCCATTTCCCGTTTGCCTTGCGCACGACTACAAGATTGGCCAGCCACGTGGGATGGAGCACTCCTCTGACAAGGCCTGCTGCTTCCAACTTCTTGATTTCTTCTGCAATGACTTCTTGGCGCTCCACTACCTGTTTCCTAACTTTCTGCTTGACGGGCCGCGCGTGAGGACAGACGGCGAGGTGGTGCTCAATTACTTTCCTGGGAACACCGGGGATGTCATACGGCTGCCATGCAAACACGTCGACATTCGCCTGCAGGAAAGCAACGAGCGCGCTTTCCTATTTAGGGTCAAGCGTGGCACTGATGGTGAAGGTACCACCAGTGCCGTCCTCCTTGGCGGACACCTTCTTGGTCTCTGGCGGAGCTGCCTTCGTCTTCTTACACTTGCCGGTGGAGCTCGATGGTGCGTCCTCGACGGTAGCGCAGCACTCCGAAGAGGTGCGCTTGCCGGAGTGGGCATCAGAGCTCTTGCCGGACTTGGTCTTCTTCTTCCCCACGGGAGCTTCAGCGGCAAGTGGCTTGCGTTTTGTTGCGGCTGTTGCTTCCTGGTAGATCTTGTCGGTGCAGATAAGGGCATCCTTCTTGTCGCCAGGGACAGAGATGACACTTATCGGACCCGGCATCTTCAAGACGTTGTATGCATAGTGAGAGGCTGCCATGAACTTGGCGAGTGCTGGACGGCCAAGTATTCCATTGTAGGGCAATGGAAAATCGGCAACGTCAAAAGTGACCCTCTCAGTCCTGAAGTTTAGCTCGCTGCCGAATGTTACCGGCAACGTGATCTTCCCTTCGGCTTGCTCCTTCCGGGTTGATTCCTTGAATGTGCCGTCTCTTGAGCTCATTGTCGGGGATCCGGAGCTTCGAGTACCGCGAGGAGATCGATTCAAGCCGCCCGCCACAACTAGCATCTTTGTGACCTTGAGGTTGCGAATGGTCGGTGAGACCAACGTCGGCAAGCACCCGACCGCAGCTTATGCGATCGGGTGATCCTCAATATCAAAGATGATAGGCGTCTTGGACCACTTCGAGGCTTGCGTGACTCAACCGGTGGTTACGCGCGTTAACTTCCCGCACCCATCGCTTGAGCTGGCGGTGCGAAGTATGCGAGAGGCACCACCGTCAACGCACGTAACCTCTGTGGCTTTACAAACTCCTGCTCGTCGGCCTCATCATCATCCATCTCTTCATCGTCGTCTTCATCTTCATCCTTGTCGCGGCCGCGGGGAGGCCTGTCTCCTTGCCGCTGCTTGGCCTTGCCGCGGCGTCCTCCCCGGCTGGGACGCTTCTTGCCGGATCCTCCAGTACCTTCCTGGGCCTTCTCCTTGTCGCGTCGCTCATACTCAGCCTTTTGCAGCGCAACGAGCTGCTCGACCTTCTTGCAACTTTGGAGGTCATGGCCCTTGGTGCGGTGGATCTTGCAATACTGCTTGTCGGAGCCGCCCTGCTTGTCGGCGGCCGCCATAGGTTCGGCTTCCTTGGCGCCACCTCCATTGCCGGACTGCTCAACGACTAGCACATCTTTGCCCTTCTTCCTTCTATTGTTCCGCCTCCGGTTTTTCCTTGCCGGGGCGGCATCCTCACTGTCAGATCCTCCTGCTCCTGCATTCTCTCCGGGGAGTTTCCTCCCTTCTTCAAAGACGCTGCACACACCTGTGCGGCCGGGCGATAGCTCATCGACGTCCCTGATCTTGCACATCACCATCTCCTCCCTCATCCTGCGGTTTCGCACGTTCTGATGGAACGCGCTGATGACCGCGGCAGGGTGGACATCTGGGATGTTGCGTTGCACTTGGCTGAATCTCTGAATGTATTTGCGCAGGGGTTCTCCTTCCTTCTGGGTGAGCAGGTGAAGATCACTCTCCTGGCCATGAGGCTTGTGGCCGCCTGTAAAGGCGCCAACAATCTGATGGCACAGATCTGCCCAGGAGGATATGGAGTTGTCCGGCAAGTGCATGAGCCAGGACCTAACGTTGGGCTTGAGCACCAGCGGGAAGTAGGTGGCGAGAATCTTGTCGTCGCTTCCCCCGGCAGCTTGCACCGCAATGGTGTAGATGCTGAGGAACTCCGACGGATGCAACCTACCGTCGTACTTCTCGGGTACATCTGGCTTGAAGTTCTTCGTACTGGGCCACTGGACCTGCCGCAGCTCACGAGTAAACGCAGGGCAACCTACTGCGTACGGCAAGTCGCCTGGTTCCCCAGGCGCATGCATGTCGACAGTGGGCCCAGCGCGCTGGTCTGATTGACGCCGCTTCTCTTGACGCTTCGATCGCAGTACGGCGTCCTCTTGCTGTCGTTCTTGAAGAACTTGGCGCTGATCGCGACGAGCTCGTGGATCCGCCGACGCGGTGGAGTCGGTGTTGAGGTTAACCCGGCGAGTCGGCGATCTTGGCCTTCGAGGCGGAGAGTGCATGGTGGTGGCACCCCCACCAGTCTTGTCGCCATCGGCTCGCGCTTGGCAATCTTGCCGCAGCTGCGATGTAGCTGGCTGCCATGGAGTGTCGCCGTTGGCGAAGCCGATGAGGCTCTGAATGGTGGCCCTCCAATCGTCGATCTTGTCCGGCGTTGGAGGGTAATCTAGGAGCAGTTGAGCTCGGGCCAACGCTTCTTCTGGAGTCTTCGGTGGCGGCGGTGAACGGTGCGAGGAGCGGGATATGCTCGGACTTCCTACTGGGTTGGAAGGAGCAGTACCCGTCGGCGCCGTACCTCGCTTCGTCGGCCGCATCTTTGGCGTGCATGCTGGTCTTGAGCGCCCCGAGATCCACCAGCTTGGCCTTGTTCTAACGCGCGTATGGTGCTGCGAGCACCATGACGCTGTCGGTCCCGCACCTCCTGAGATGGGCGCGGTGCATGTACGGACGCCGAGGTTTGCGGGACCTTGTCCTTGGACCTGGCAGCAGCGTGAACTCCCTCGCCGGCGCCCGTTCCTCCGCCGGTGTCTACCCCACCGCCCGTTTGCTCCGGTGGCGGTGGGATCGACGTGGATGGAGCGGCCACCTCTGAAGCCTTCTTCTTCGGTGGCATGTCGATGAAGATGATGAAGACCTGGCTCGCGTGAACGCCGGATCGGGATCACACAACCTCGACGCCCCCTACCTGGCGTGCCAAAGATGTCGTGGGAACGAACACCTATGGGATCGGGGTCCCTTTCGGTCCGGCGGGGGGCGGAGATTGCACGAAGAGCGGATCGAGGCGAAGGACGCGAGCGGTTTTACCCAGCTTCGGAGCTCTCTGGAGAGATAAAACTCCTACTGCTGGTTTGTGATTGTATTCTGTTCTTGCTCGAGAGCGAGAGAGTGTTCTGGTTTCTAATGAGTCGAACCCCCCCTACGTTGCGCATGGGCCACCTTTTATACGCTCAAGGGGTCATCGACAGGTGGCAACGTAGGCGAGGGCAAAAATGTAAAAGATGTGGTTGGTACAGCTACTTGTATAGTGCACCCTACCTAACTCTGACGGCAGGGGGACAAAAGCATTTACTGCCCGTCTGAGTCGCCCAAACAGTGCAAAAAAGTGACCGTTAGGGGCGCCACCGCTTGCCACGATGGCCTTCTCGTCATCTCCGCTGGCCACCTCGCACCGCTAGCTTCACAACTTCTTGCCACCTGCGCCTGGAAAGGCCCCAAGGCGACACGTTGGTGGATGCGCTGGAGAGCGGGTGCAAAGTGGTAGCTTCGCCGCGGCAAGCGCCTTGCCGCGGTCGTTGTCTTGTCGCGTCCGGAAGCTTGTCGCTCACCGGGCCTTGCCGGGACGCGAGGCGCGTCGCGGCAAGTTGCTTGAGAATGCCTTGGCTGTCCTTCCCGGCAAGCTCCTCTTGCCGGGGCCTTGACCTTCCCGGCAAGCTCCTCTTGCCGGGGCCTTGTCTTCTCGGCTTTAAAACACTTTGTTCTTGAATGGCTCCAAAGGAACCAACGGAGGACCTTGGTGGTCACCCGGCAAGCCTTGCCGCGGGGCGCTGCGACTGCCCGTGCACAAGTTCGGGATACTAGGGTACCCTTATTCTAGTACACCGACATGAACGCATTGCAACACCCTACAGCGGGAATCCCTCACGCTTGCGCAACACGGAGGGCACCATAGGACAGCACCAGTAATAAAACATGCAACTCAAACCAATCATAGCAATTCATCAATCACCGATAGGAAAATAGAAATCTACTCAGATATCATAGGATGGCAACACATCATTGGATAATAATATGAAGTATAAAGCACCATGTTCAAGTAGAGGGTACAGCGGGTTGCGGGAGAGTGGACCGCTGGATATAGATAGGGGAAGGTGATGGAGATGTTGGTGAAGATGACGGCAGTGTTGGTGAAGATCGCGATGATGATGATGGCCCCCGGCAGCGCTCCGGCGCCACCGGAAGCAAGGGGGAGAGAGGCAACCTTCTTCTTCTTCTTCCTTGACCTCCTCCCTAGATGGGAGAAGGGTTTCCCCTCTGGTCCTTGGCTCCCATGGCTTGGGAGGGGAGAGAGCCCCTCCTAGATTGGATCTATCTCTCTATTTCTGCGTTCACAGATTCTACCCCTTCATCGTTTCTTTAATATCCGGAGATCCGTAACTCCGATTGGGGTGAATCTTTCGCCCAGATTTTTTTCCGTAAAATTAGCTTTCTTGCGGCAAAAGAAGAGCGTCAACCGCCTTACAGGGGGCCCAGGAGAGTCTAGGGCGTGCCCCCTATCTCCTGGCCCCCTCGGGCACCATCTCGCGTTGATTTTACTTCCCAAAAATCATAAATATTCCAAAATAATTCTCCGTCTGTTTTTATCCCGTTTGGACTCCGTTTGATATGGGGTTTCTGCGAAACATAAAACATGCAATGAGCGAGAGCAGACTGAGCCTTTGGATAAATATGTTAGTCCCAAAAATAGTATAAAAAGTTGCCAAAAGTATATGAAAGTTGAAGAATATTGGCATGGAACAATAAAAAATTATAGATACGACGGAGACGTATCAGCATCCCCAAGCTTAATTCCTGCTCGTCCTCGAGTAGGTAAATGATAAAAAAGATAATTTTTGATGTGGAATGCTACCTAGCATAATCTTGATCATATGTCTAATCATGGCATGAATATTAAGACACGAGTGGTTCAAAGCAATAGTCTATCATTTGACATAAAAACAATAATACTTAGGGCATCGCAACAAACAATCATGTCTTTCAAAATATCAATGCTTCAGAAAGTTATCCCTACAAAATCATACAGTCTTGTATGCTCCCTTTTCTTAACACAAGGTACCCCTCATGCGTATCCCGGGTCAGCCAAGCAATTGTTTCATACTTTAGTATTCTCAAACTTTTTCAACCTTCACGCAATACATGAGCGTGAGCCATGGATATAGCACTATGGGTGGAATAGAATATGATGGTGGAGGTTATGTGGAGAAGACAAAAAGGGAGAAAGTTTCACATCGATGTGGCTAATCAACGGACTATGGAGATGCCCATCAATTGATGTCAATGCAAGGAGTAGGGATTGCCATGCAACAGATGCACTAGAGCTATAAGTGTATGAAAGCTCAAGCTGAAACTAAGTGGGTGTGCATCCAACTTGCTTGCTCACGAAGACCTAGGGCATTTGAGGAAGCTCATCGTTGGAATATACAAGCCAAGTTCTATAATGAAAAATTCCCACTAGTATATGAAAGTGACAACATAAGAGACTCTCTATATGATGAACATGGTGCTACTTTGAAGCACAAGTGTGGAAAAAGGATAGTAACATTGCCCCTTTTCTTTTTTTTCTTTTTTTTTCTTTCGGTGGGCTTCTTTGGCCCCCTTTTTTATTTAGGCTTCTTTGGACTTTCCTTTCTTTTCTTTTTTTTCTAGGGCAATGCTCTATAATGATGATCATCACACTTTTATTTACTTACAACTTAATATTACAACTCGATACTAGAACAAAGATATGACTCTATATGAATGCTTCTGGTGGTGTACCGGGATGTGCAATGATCTAGCATAGCAATGACATCAAAAAACGGGCAAGCTATGAAAACATCATGCTAGCTATCTTACGATCATGCAAAGCAATATGACAATGAATGCTCAAGTCATGTATATGATGATGATGAAAGTTGCATGGCAATATATCTCGGAATAGCTATGGAAATGCCATAATAGGTAGGTATGGTGGCTATTTTGAGGAAGATATAAGGAGGCTTATGTGTGATAGAGCGTATCGTATCACGTGGTTTGGATGCACCGGCGAAGTTTGCACCAACTCTCGAGGTGAGAAAGGGCAATGCACGGTTGAGGGAGTCCTGGATTAGGGGGTATCCGGACAGCCGGACTGTGTACAACGTCCGGACTATTGATGCGTGAAGATACAAGACTCAAGACTTTGGCTCGTGTCCGGATGGGACTCTCCTTGGCGTGGAAGGCAAGCTTGGCGATCCGGATATTATATTTCCTTCCTTGTAACCGACTCCATGTAAACCCTAGCCCTCTCTGGTGTCTATATAAACCGGAGAGGTTGGTCCTTGGATGGCCGATCGCAATTACAATCATACCATCATAGGCTAGCTCTTAGGGTTTAGCCTCTACGATCTCGTGGTAGATCTACTCTTGTACTACCCATATCATCAATATTAATCAAGCAGGAAGTAGTGTTTTACCTCCATCGAGAGGGCCTGAACCTGGGTAAACATTTGTGTCCCTTACTTCCTGTTACCATCAGCCTTGATGCACAGATCGGGACCCCCTACCCGAGATCCGCCGGTTTTGACACCGACATTGGTGCTTTCATTGAGAGTTCCTCTGTGTCGTCACTGTCAGGCTTGATGGCTACTTCAATCATCATCAACGACGCTGTCCAGGGCAAGACTTTTCTCCCCGGACAGATCTTCGTGTTCAGCGGCTTCGCACTGCAGGCCAATTCGCTTGGCCATCTGGAGTAGATCGACAACTATGCCCCCGGCCATCAAATCAGGTTTGGAAACCTGAACTACACGACGGATATTCGCGGAGACTTGATCTTCGACGGATTCGGGCCAACACCAGGAACACCGAACAGTCACGATGAGCACGGCTTAAACCTGCTGTCAGACGATGCTCAGGATATCACCCCGGCAGATGCCTCAGATTTAAATCCGGGGCAGGTTGCTTTGCCTAAGGACGGAGGGCTGGACCCCGCCCTGCAGGCCATGCCCTCATCGGCGACGGCGCCGAACACAGGCCTCACTTCTGAGGGAACCTGTGACTCCGGAACCCCGGATTCATATCCGGTTGTGGGTTCCGGCCCGCGGGTCCCCGAGCCCGCCAAGCCTGGTCGGGCTCCGGTGATGGAGTTCACTGCGGCAGACGCCTTTCAGCACTCGCCCTTTGGCGACATGCTGAACTTATTGAAGTCTCTCTCTTTGACAGGAGACTCTGGGCCAAACTATGTCCGGGTCAAGTGGGAGCAGGCGACGAAGAAATTCGCTACCCACCCACCACCCACTTCATAGCCACGGTTGATGATTTAACCGACGTGCTTGACTTCGACTTCGAAGGCATCGACGGTATGGACGATGACGCAGGAGAAGACTCAGAATCTATGGGGTACCGGATTCCCGCCTCGTCACATGACATATACATGGTGGATACGCCCAAGGAAGACGACAGTGACAATCCAGAAGATAAAACCCCTGGACAAAGACCAAAGCGACGGTGCAGATGCCGTTCCAAATCCAGCAATAGTAAAAATATCAGCAAGAGCACCAGAAGGATGGATACTCTGGTCAACCCCGAAGGCAACAATGACCAAACAGAACTAGCGATGGAGCAGGACGAACCAGGTCACGCCGAACATAGTTCTGAGCATACGCCCGAAGAAAACGATCCAGAGAGACGAGTTCATCAAACCGGCCGAGGACAAGAAGATAGTCCGGACGACGACGCATTCATCATTCCGGAAGAACGCGTGGAACGAGAGAACCTCCACAGAAAGCTTATGGCCAAAGCAAGAAGTCTGAAGAAGCAGAAGCAGCGGCTCAAAGCCGCATAGGAAACGCTCAATCGCAGATGGAACAAAGTGCTAGACACTGAAGAAATATATGGCGACGATCGCCATACAAATGTTGGGGAACGTTGTAGAAAATTAAAATTTTTCCTACGGTTTCACCAAGATCCATCTATGAGTTCATCTAAGCAACGAGCAACGGGAGAGAGTTTGCATCTACATACCACTTGTAGATCGCGTGCGGAAGCTTGCAAGGTGATGATGGAGTCGTACTCGAACGTGATTCAGATCACCGATGTCCAAGTGCTGAGCGGACAGCACCTCCGCGTTCAACACACGTGCGGGACGGCGGCGTCTCCTCCTTCTTGATCCAGCAAGGGAAGGAGAGGTTGAGAAGACAACTCCACCGGCAGCCGACGGCGTGGTGATGGTGGAGAAGCGATACTCGGCGAGGCTTCGCCGAGCTCTTACGGAGGAGGAGAAGTGTTGGGAGGGAGGGCTGCGCCTTGGAGATGGGTGCAGCAGCCCCTTCCCTCCCCCTTTATATAGGCCCCAGGGGTGGCCCCTGGAGATCCAATCTCCGGGGCGGCGGCCAAGGGGTGGAGTGCCCCCAAGCCGGTGGGCGCCCCCCCCTAGGGTTTCAACCCTAGGCGCGAGGTGGGCCTAGGGGCGCACCAGCCCCTGTGGGCTGGTTCCTTCCCCTTTGGCCCATGGGGCCCTCCGGGATAGGTGGCCCCACCGGTGGACCCAGGACCCCTCCGGTGGTCCGTGCTTTTACCGGAGACCCGAAACTTTCCGATGGCGAAACACCACTTCCTATATATTATTCTTTACCTCCGGACCCTTCCGAACTCCTCGTGACGTCCGAGATCTCATCCGGGACTCGAACAACATTCGGTATTCACATACTAGTCTTCCTACTAACCCTAGCGTCACCGAACCTTAAGTGTGTAGACCCTACGGGTTCGGAGACACGCAGACATGACCGAGGCGACTCTCGGGCAATAACCAACAGCGGGTCTGATACCCATGTTGGCTCCCACATGCTCCTCGATGATTTCATCGGTTGAACCACGATGTCGAGGATTGATCAAACCACGTATGCAATTCCTTTGTCAATCGATGCGTTACTTGCGAGACTCGATCGTCGGTATCCCAATACCTTGTTCGGTCTCGTTACGGCAAGTCACTTTACTCGTCCGTAATGCATGATCCGTGGCCAACACCTTGGTCACCTTTGAGCTCATTATGATGATGCATTACCGAGTGGGCCCAGAGATACCTCTCCGTCATACGGAGTGACAAATCCCGCTCGATCCATGTCAACCCAACAGATACTTTCGGAGATACCTGTAATGCACCTTTATAGTCACCCGATTCGTTGTGACGTTTGATACACCAAAGGCACTCCTACGGTAACCGGGAGTTACGATCTCATGGTCGAAGGAAGAGATACTTGACATTGGCAAAGCTTCTAGCAAGCGAACTATCGATCTTTCATGCTATGCTTATGATTGGGTCTTGTCCATCACATCATTCTCCTAATGATGTGATCCGTTATCAACGACATCCAATGTCCATAGTCGAAACCATGACTATCTATTGATCTGTGAGCTAGTCAACTAGAGGCTCACTAGGGACATATTGTGGTCTTTGTGTTCACACGTGTATTACGATTTCCGGATAATACGATTATAGCATGAACAAAAGACAATTATCATGAATATTGAAATATAATAATACTTTTATTATTGCCTCTAGGGCATATTTCCAACAGTCTCCCACTTGCACTAGAGTCACTAATCTAGTTACATTGTGATGAATCGAACACCCATAGAGTTACGGTGTTGATCATGTTTTGCACGCGAGAGAGGTTTAGTCAGCGGATCTGCGACATTCAGATCCGTGTGCACTTTGCAAATCTCTATGTCTCCATCTTGAACATTTTCACGGATGGAGTTGAAGCGGACGCTTGATGTGCTGGTCTTCTTGTGAAACACTGGCTCCTTGGCAAGGGCAATAGCTCGGTGTTGTCACGAGAAGAGTTTGATCGACCCCGACGCATTGGGTATGACTCCTAGGTCGGTGATGAACTCCTTCACCCAAATCGCTTCATCGCTGCCTCCGAGGCTGCCATGTACTCCGCTTCACGTAGATCCCGCCACGGCGCTTCGCTTGCAAATGCACCAGCTTCTTGCTCCACCATTCAACATATACACGTATCCGGTTTGTGACTTAGAGTCATCGGATCTGAGTCGAAGCTAAGCGTCGGCGTAACCCTTCTGACGAGCTCTTCATTTCCTCCATAAGCGAAACATGTCCTTTGTCCTTTTCGGTGCTTCAGGATATTCTTGACCGCTGTCCAGTGTTCCTTGCGGGATTACTTTGGTATCTTGCAACCAAACTTACGGCAAGGTTTACATCGGTCCAGTACACAGATGGCATACATAATAGATCCTATGGCTGATGCATAGGGATGACACTCATCTCTTCTTTATCTTTTGCCGTGGTCGGTGGTCGAGCTGAGCTCAATCTCACACCTTGTAACATAGGCAAGAACCCTTTCTTGGACTGATCCATTTGAACCTCTTCAAAATCTTATCAAGGTATGTGCTTTGTGAAAGACCTATGAGGCGTCTCGATCTATCCTATAGATCTTGATGCCTAATATATAAGCAGCTTCTCCAAGGTCCTTCATTGAAAAACACTTGTTCAAGTAGGCCTTAATGCTGTCCGAAGTTTTGTATCATTTCCCATCAAGAGTATGTCATCTACATATAATAGGAGAAATGCTACTGAGCTCCCACTCACTTTCTTGTAAACGCAGGCTTCTCCATAAGTCGCATAAACTAAACGCTTTGATCATCTCATCAAAGCGAATGTTCCAACTCGAGATGCTTGCACCAGCCCATAAATGGATCGCTGGAGCTTGCATACTTTGTTAGCGTTCGAGGATCGACAAAACCTTCCGGCTGCATCATATACAGCTTCTTCCTTAAGATGTCCGTTAAGGAATGCCGTTTTGGCGTCCATCGCCATATCTCATAATCATAGTATGCGGCAATTGCTAACATGATTGGACGGACTTTAAGCTTCGCTACGGAGAGAATGTCTCGTCGTAGTCAATCCCTTGAACTTGTCGATAACCCTTAGCGACAAGTCGAGCTTTATAGATGGTAACATTACCATCGCGTCCGTCTTCTTCTTAAAAATCCATTTGTTTTCTATCGCTCGCCGATCATCGGGCAAGTCTGTCAAAGTCCATACTTTGTTTTCATACATGGATTCTATCTCGGTTTCATGGCTTCAAGCCATTTGTTGGAATCTGGGCCGCCATCGCTTCTTCATAGTTCGAAGGTTCATTGTTGTCTAACAACATGATTTCCATGACAGGTTGCCGTACCACTCACAGTGCGGAACGTGTCCTCGTGGACCTTCGAAGTTCAGTAGCAACTTGATCCGAAGTACCTTGATCATCATCATTGTTTTCCTCTTCAGTTGGTGTGGGCATCACAGGACCGGTCTCCTGCGCCGCACCACCTTCCCGTTCGAGAGGTAGTACTTCATTGAGTTCTACTTTCCTCCCACTTACTTCTTTCGAGAGAAACTCTTTCTCCAGAAAGCATCCGTTCTTGGCAACAAAGACCTTGCCTTCAGATCTTAAGTAGAAGGTATACCCGACAGTTTCCTTAGGGTATCCTATGAATACGCATTTTTCCGACTTGGGTTCGAGCTTTTCAGGTTGAAGTTTCTTGACATAAGCATCGCATCCCCAAACTTTTAGAAACGACAGCTTAGGTTTCTTCCCAAACCATAATTCATACGGTGTCGTCTCAGCGGATTTAGGCGGTGCCCTATTTAAAGTGAATGTAGCTGTCTCTAGGCGTATCCCCAAAATGATAGCGATAAATCGGTAAGAGACATCATAGACCGCACCATATCCAATAGAGTGCGATTCGACGTTCGGACACACCGTTTATTTGAGGTGTTCCAGCGGCGTGAGTTGTGAAACGATTCCACATTTCTTTAAGTGTGTGCCAAATTCGTGACTTAAGTATTCTCCTCCACGATCGATCGTAGGAACTTTATCTTTCGGTCACGTTGATTCTCCACCTCATTCTGAAATTCCTTGAACTTTTCAAAGGTCTCGGACTTGTGTTTCATTAAGTAGACATACCCATATCTACTCAAGTCATCGGTGAGAGTGAGAACATAACGATATCCTCCATGAGCCTCAACGCTCATTGGACCGCACACATCGGTATGTATGATTTCCAACAAGTTGGTTGCTCGCTCCATTGTTCCGAGAACGGAGTCTTGGTCATTTTGCCTAAGAGGCATGGTTCGCATGTGTCAAGCGATTCATAATCAAGAGACTCTAAAGTCCATCAAGATGGAGCTTCTTCATGCGCTTGACACCAATGTGACCAAGGCGGCGATGCCACAAGTATGTGGGACTATCGTTATCAACTTTACATCTTTTGGCATCCACACTATGAACATGTGTAATATTACGCTCGAGATTCATTAAGAATAAACCATTGACCATCGGAGCATGACCATAAAACATATCTCTCATATAAATCGAACAACCATTATTCTCAGACTTAAATGAGTAGCCATCTCGTATCAAGCGAGATCCGGATACAATGTTCATGCTCAAACTTGGCACTAAATAACAATTATTAAGGTTCAAAACTAATCCCGTAGGTAAATGTAGAGGCAGCGTGCCGACGGCGATCACATCGACTCGGAACCATTCCCGACGCGATCGTCACCTCGTCCTTCGCCACTCCGTTTATTCCGCAGCTCCTGCTGTGAGTTACAAATATGAGCAATGGCACGGTATCAAATACCGGGAGTTACTACGAGTCTTGGTAAGGTACACATCAATTACATGTATATCAAATATACCTTTGGTGTTGCCGGCCTTCTTATCCGCTAAGTATTTGGGGCAGTTCCGCTTCGGTGACCCTTCCCTTGCAATAAAAGCACTCGGTCTCGTGCTTGGGTCCATTCTTTGACTTCTTCCCGCAGCGGGCTTACGGGCGCGGCAACATCCTTGCCGTCCTTCTTGAAGTTCTTCTTCCCTTGCCCTTCTTGAACTTAGTGGTCTTATTGACCATCAACACTTGATGTTCTTTCTTGATTTCAGCCTCTGCTGACTTGACATTGAGTACACTTCAGAATGGTCTTCACCATCCCTTGCATGTTGTAGTTCATCACAAAGCTCTTGTAGCTTGGTGGAAGCGATCGGAGGATTCATCAATGACCGCCTCATCCGGAGGTTAATGTTTAGCTGGGTCATACGGTTGTGCAACCCATACATCTTTAGGATGTGCTCACTGACAGAACTGTTTTCCTCCATCTTACAACTGTAGAACTTGTCAGAGACATCATATCTCTCGACCCGGGCATGAGCTTGGAAAACTAGTTTCAGCTCTTGAACATCTCATATGCTCCGTGATGCTCAAAACGCTTTTGGAGCCCGGTTCTAAGCTGTAGAGCATGCCGCCTTGAACGAGGGAGTAATCATCGAGCGAGTCTGCCAGACGTTCAAATCGTCTTGGTCTTTGGGAGAACAGAACAGGTCACCTAACGGTGCTTCTAGGACATATTGTTTCTTGGCAGCTATGAGGATGATCCTCGGGTTCGGACCCGATCCGTATAGTTGCTGCCATCATCTTTCAGCTTGGTTTTCTCTAGGAGCGCGTTGAAGTTCATGTTGACATTAGCGTTGGCCATTGATCTACAAGACATATTTGCAAAGGTTTTAGACTAAGTTCATGATAATAAAGTTCTAATCAAAATTATGAACTCCCACTTAGATTAGACATCCTCTAGTCATCTAAGTGTTACACGATCCGAGTCGACTAGCCCGTGTCCGATCATCACGTGAGACGGACTAGTCATCGTCGGTGAACATCTTCATGTTGATCGTATCTTCCATACGACTCGTGTTCGACCTTTCGTCTCCGTGTTCGAGGCCATGTCCGCACATGCTAGGCTCGTCAAGTTAACCCTAAGTGTTTTCGCTGTGTAAAACTGTCTTACACCCGTTGTATGTGAGCGTAAGGATCCATCACACCCGATCATCACGTGGTGCTTAGAAGCGACGAACTGTAGCAACGGTGCACGCTTAGGGGGAACACTTCTTGAAATTTTGTAAGGATCATCTTATTTACTACCGTCGTCCTAAGTAAACAAGATGCATAAACATAATAAACATCACATGCAATTATATAGTTGTGACATGATATGGCCAATATCATCAAGCTCCATTGATCTCCATCTTGGGCTCCATGATCATCTTGTCACCGGCTTGACACCATGATCTCCATCATCATGATCTCCATCATCGTGTCTTCATGAAGTTGTCACGCCAACGACTACTTCTACTTCTATGACTAACGCGTTTAGTAATGAAGTAAAGTAGTTTACATGGCGTTCTTCAATGACACGCAGGTCATACAAAAAATAAAGACAACTCCTATGGCTCCTGCCGTTGTCATACTCATCGACATGCAAGTCGTGAATCCTATTACAAGAACATGATCTCATACATCACAATTCATCATTCATCACAACTTCGGCCATATCACATCACATGATCAATCGCTGCAAAAACAAGTTAGGCGTCCTCTAATTGTTGTTGCATCTTTTACGTGGCTGCGATTGGGTTCTAGCAAAACGTTTTCTTACCTCGAATCACCACAACGTGATTTTGTCAACTTCTATTTACCCTTCATAAGGGCCTCGTTCATCAAATCCGCTCCAACTAAAGTGGGAGAGCAGACACCCGCCACCACCTTATGCAACTAGTGCATGTCGATCGGTGGAACCGGTCTCACGTAAGCGTCGTGTAAGGTTGGTCGGGCCGCTTCATCCCACAATACCGTTGAGCAAGAAAATACTAGTAGAGGCAAGTAAGATGACAAGATCAACGCCCACAACAAATTGTGTTCTACCCGTGCATTAGAGAACTACGCATAGACCTAGCTCATGATGCCACTATTGGGGAACGTTGCAGAAAATTAAAATTTTTCCTACGGTTTCACCAAGATCCATCTATGAGTTCATCTAAGCAACGAGCAACGGGAGAGAGTTTGCATCTACATACCACTTGTAGATCGCGTGCGGAAGCTTGCAAGGTGATGATGGAGTCGTACTCGAGCGTGATTCAGATCACCGATGTCCAAGTGCTGAGCGGACAGCACCTCCGCGTTCAACCCACGTGCGGGACGAGCGGCGTCTCCTCCTTCTTGATCCAGCAAGGGAAGGAGAGGTTGAGGAAGACAACTCCACCGGCAGCCGACGGCGTGGTGATGGTGGAGAAGCGAGATCGGCAGGCTTCGCGAGCTCTTACGGAGGAGGAGAAGTGTTGGGAGGGAGGGCTGCGCCTTGGAGATGGGTGCAGCAGCCCCTTCCCTCCCCCTTATATAGGCCCCACAGGTGGCGGCCCTGGAGATCCAATCTCCGGGGCGGCGGCCAAGGGGTGGAGTGCCCCCAAGCCGGTGGGCGCCCACCCCTAGGGTTTCAACCCTAGGCGCGAGGTGGGCCTGGGGGCGCACCAGCCCCTGTGGGCTGGTTCCTTCCCCTTTGGCCCATGGGGCCCTCCGGGATAGGTGGCCCCACCGGTGGACCCCGGACCCCTCCGGTGGTCCGTGATTTTACGGAGACCCGAAACTTTCCGATGGCGAAACACCACTTCCTATATATTATTCTTTACCTCCGGACCCTTCCGAACTCCTCGTGACGTCAGGGATCTCATCCGGACTCAAACAACATTCGGTATTCACATACTAGTCTTCCTACTAACCCTAGCGTCACCGAACCTTAAGTGTGTAGACCCTACGGGTTCGGGAGACACGCAGAACATGACCGAGGCGACTCTCGGGCAATAACCAACAGCGGGTCTGGATACCCATGTTGGCTCCCACATGCTCCTCGATGATTTCATCGGTTGAACCACGATGTCGAGATTCGATCAAACCACGTATGCAATTCCCTTTGTCAATCGATGCGTTACTTGCCCGAGACTTCGATCGTCGGTATCCCAATACCTTGTTCGGTCTCGTTACGGCAAGTCACTTTACTCGCATCCGTAATGCATGATCCGTGGCCAACACCTTGGTCACCTTGAGCTCATTATGATGATGCATTACCGAGTGGGCCCAGAGATACCTCTCCGTCATACGGAGTGACAAATCCCATCTCGATCCATGTCAACCCAATGATACTTTCGGAGATACCGTAATGCACCTTTATAGTCACCCGATTCGTTGTGACGTTTGATACACCAAAGGCACTCCTACGGTAACCGGAGTTACGATCTCATGGTCGAAGGAAGAGATACTTGACATTGGCAAAGCTTCTAGCAAACGAACTATCGATCTTTCATGCTATGCTTATGATTGGGTCTTGTCCATCACATCATTCTCCTAATGATGTGATCCCGTTATCAACGACATCCAATGTCCATAGTCAGGAAACCATGACTATCTATTGATCACAACGAGCTAGTCAACTAGAGGCTCACTAGGGACATATTGTGGTCTTTGTGCTCACACGTGTATTACGATTTCCGGATAATACAGTTATAGCATGAACAAAAGACAATTATCATGAATATTGAAATATAATAATACTTTTATTATTGCCTCTAGGGCATATTTCCAACAACAAAGAGCTACCCAAAACGCAAGCTACTGCCAGAATTCGACGACGAGGCCGTTCCACCAAAGAATAACACGACCAGGAGACCAGGAGTACCACTTCATAACCGCAATAAATCAACTACCGAAGACGCCCACGATCTACGTGAGCACCTGGATAAGAAAGCTGGTGCAGCTAGGTCCATCTACGGATCTAAAGGACACACCCCGGCGGGGGATTGTGGTCGTCAAAACAATTATGACAACCAAACACCAGTTTGGAATAAACACCGAACACAACAACAGCCGACGGCATGCCACAACGCGTCCAGATACAGAGGGGCTGCTCACCCCCTGTGCTTTACTGATGAAGTACTGGACCATGAATTCCCACAGGGCTTTAAACCTGTGAACATAGAGGCATACGACGAATCAGCAGACCTGTGGGTGCGGATCGAGGACTTTATCCTGCACATACACATGGCTCATGGGGATGACCTCCACGCCATCAAATACCTTCCCCTCAAACTGAAGGGACCAGCTCGGCACTGGTTGAAAAGCCTCCCCGAAAATTCAATTGGGAGCTGGGAGGAACTAGAGGACGCTTTCAGGGCCAATTTTCAAGGGACTTATGTCCGGCCTCCAGATGCTGATGATTTAAGTCACATAATCCAACAACCCGGAGAGTCCGCCCGCAAGCTTTAGAACAGATTCCTCACTAAGAAGAATCAAATCATTGACTGTCCGGATGCCGAAGCATTAGCGGCATTCAAACGCAGCATCCGTGACGAGTGGCTCGCTAGACACCTCGGCCAAGAAAAGCCAAGGACAATGGCAGCCCTAACAAGCCTTATTACCCGCTTTTGCGCGGGAGAAGATACCTGGCTCTCCCGTAAAGGCACCAGCGACCCCAGCACATCCGAAATAAGGGATGGCAACGGGAAGCCACGGCGTAATAAAAATAAACGCCACAACAAGGAAGAGAGCCCGGATAACACAACGATTAATGCCGGATTCAGGGGCTCTCGACCTAATCAGCAAAATAAGCCATCTAAAGGCAGTAAAGAGGGACCGTCCGGACTGAATAGAGTCCTAGATAGATTATGCCAAATCCGTGGCACCCCTGACAAATCTGCAAATCACACGCACAAAGAGTGCTGGGTCTTCAAGCAGGCTGGCAAATTGAATGCCGAACACAAGGGAAGGGAAACACCAAGTGAGGATGAGGATGAACCTCGCCAGCCGAACACTGCGGGACAGAAAAATTCCCACCAGAGGTCAAAACAGTAAACATGATCCACGCGACTCATACATCCATGAGGGGGCACGAACGCGCCTATAAAGACGGGCGTGATATAGAGCCCATCATACCCACACCTAACTACTGGATGTCTAGTCCGATCACATTCGGTCACCTGGACGGCCGAACTAATATTCGGCGCGAAGGATCAGATGCCTTGGTGCTTGACCCAATAATCAAAGGATACCACCTCACCAACGTCCTCATGGACGGCGGCAGCAGTCTCAATTTAATATATGAGGACACTGTCCGCAGAATGGGGATAGACTCATCCAGAATCAGCAAGACCAACACCACCTTTGAAGGGGTGATACCATGCGTTGAAACCTACAGTGGGGGCTCCGTCATGCTGGAGGTAACATTCGGCTCTCCAGGCAACTCCAGAAGCGAAGAACTAGCCTTCATCATCGCACCCTTCCAAAGCAGCTATCAAGCATTGCTTGGAAGAACGGCTTTCGCCCGCTTCAATGCATTGCCGCACTATGGCTACCTTACACTTAAGATGCCCGGTCCACGCGGCGTCATCACCGTTAGCAGAATAGCAGAGCGCTCTTCGCGCGCATAGGAATACGCGACGGCCCTAGCGGCCGGACTATAAGCGGCCTCTAACAAAAATACAGCGGGTCGTTAAGACCACAGACACGGTTAGACGAGTCCGGCAGCCCACATTAAACCAGGGCACCGTACATGTAATCCTATAGTGGATACCAGGGGCTCATAATAAAGCCCCACTCTTGGCTCAACCTTACGGGCAGGCCAGCATCTCACAATTTTTTACTATCCATCGCATACTTATGTTGCACTCTTCTATGAGTTTCCCTTTCCTGCAGACAACGTTCGCGCGATACCCTTCCAGGATGCGGCACAATGGAGACAAAGGTGCAGACGTGCAGCAGGGCCCCGTTCAACAGATTTCTCTTTAGATTAAGCCCCTGTGTAAACCTTTTCTATTGCCTCTTGTTGTTTCACCATCCCATGGTTTCCATACCCACAGAGGATACTGCCGTTTTTGGCATTTCGCCACGACAGATTAACACACGTACCTGGAAACACAGGGTTTATAATGTATGGGCATTCTTGAGCCCATCATCTGTTATAAAGTCCGAATACCTTCGGGAGTGTTCGGTGTCATGAGTTTGTCCTTATATGCATCAGCTCCAAATCATGTATTTGGTCATATGTTGGGTTTGCCCGGCTCCTAGGTTTGCCACCTTATGTTCCGTTATTATCGGCTAAGGTGGCCAAAGGAGAACTACTGCGATTGTGCCCCGGTTATTCCCGATGAGCACCTCAGTAGAAAGCCGAAAACTGACTGTCATGATACAGCGAGAGACTGGTCAACCACTCGACGACTCACCGAAATCTTTAGGATTCCTCCGCATTAACGAAGGGCCATTTCCCGACCAGGTACATACGCGCACGTATTCGGATGCACGCGAAGGTACCAGGGGCTACATAGTAGCCCCACTTTAGAATCCCGCGGCTAAGCGAAAATGTTACAGCTATATAGTCTGGTTGCCTAGTTCGTCGTGCGATCACCTCCTTAACGGACCAAGACATTGGATCAAGAGTGATTAAGCATATTTTTTCGTGAACACCCCCTTATAGTATGCGTGGGGGCTGAAGCCAACGACTGCTAACTTTCGGATTGCATATTTATATATACATATATATAAACGTCCGCACAAGGGACACAATCACATTTTCAGACAACCATTATAAATATAGTCTTACAATCAGAATAAACGTTGTTTTTACAATGATTTAAATCATCACTCGAATAGGAGATTCTTCGGGCACTGCGCCTCTATCAGGCGGGCACCCTCTGTGACCTGTGCCAAGTAGTGTCCGGCCGGATGTTGGCCCCCTACCGGATCCTGGGACGCTATCATAGTAGCATCCATATCCGTCCAATACGCTTTAACGCGGGCAAGGGCCATCCGTGCACCCTCTATGCATGCTGACCGCCTCATGGCATAGATCCAAGGCACGGCCCCAAGGAACTGTTGCACCAAACCAAAGTAACTATCCGGCCTAGGTCCCTTCGGCCAAAGATGGTCTATTACAGACCGCATTGCAAGCCCGGACAGCCTGTGAAGCTCCGCCACAGCAGCCATCTTATCACTCAATGGCAGCGGGCGAGTGGGAGCATTGAACTGCGACCAAAAAAGCTTCTCCACCTCCTTCTCACCCTGATCTTTGAAGAACTCCACAGCATCAACCGTACTCTTCGCCAGGTCCGCATATGCGTCCGGCGAGCTCCAGGGTCCATCTAGGGGAGCGTACTTCGGATCAAAGAACTTCGTCCGCAGCAAATAGGAGCCCCCAACCGCAATTTTAACGGCCTGTTGAAGCTCCTCCCGCGCACCCCTGAGCTCGGTCCGTATTTCCTTAGTGGCATTAAGTACCTTGCTCAGGTCAGCCGATGTATCCTCATGTTCCTTCTTCAGGAGCTCATACCGGTCAGCGGCATTTTTTAACTTGATAGCCATTTCGGTTATCTTTTCCTCGCTTCGGCGATGAGCAGCCTGTTCGGCTCTCAATTCCTCGGCCGCCTTTAGGGCAGCCGCATTGCTCACCCGAGCTTGTTCCTTGGCTAGAGCAAGTTCCGCCCTTAGGGCCTCCACTGCAGCAGCACCATCTGCAGTCCGAACATATTACATTAATATGTGCCACCTTAATATTTTCCTATGCATTGGAGAGACAGAACACATACCTTGTGATTTATCCAGTCGCTCATTAATCAGAGTGATATCGGCATCAATCGACCCAATTTGCCTCGTCAGTTCGGCAACTTTAACGGACGGGCCGGTGGCCGGACCCACAGGTACCTGCACATATTTACAACATATATCTTTGGTTTATGATCCCCCGTTTGCCGCCTAAGGCGGGATACCAGTGTCTCAGGGGCTACTATCTATATGGAGCACACCTAGTGCGTGCCTCACAATTAAAGAAATAGTGGATTCTCCACTACATACTGCAAAGCCTTTGAGCAGGCTTGTGAATGCTTCATTCAAACCGCTCGTAGCGGATGAAATCTTCTTAAGCACCGTGCTCATTAATGAGTGGTGCTCCTCCGAGAGCGCAGCTCGCTCCAGCAAGCCCGTCAGTACATCCGGCCGGACATCGAACTGCGCCGGACTCTTCCCATCACCCCCGTTGTAGCCAAGTGCTTCGGGTGCAGGGCGGCTGACGAATTGACTGCCGGATTCGGCAGATCCGGACTCCTTCATGATGACACCTCGGTGTCGCCCACTTCATGAGTCGGAGAAGGGGGTGGGGTCTCGCTCTCCATCATCTCCTGAGGAAGGTCCCCCGAAGACGAACCCTGTTGAGAGGAGCTGCTGGCCGGACTGCAAAAAATTTGAATCCTGGTTACTGACCGAGGAGAAATGCAGTACCTTCGGATCCAAGATTGACTTACAGATCGGTGGAGGCTGGCCCGTTGGAGGGCATGGTGCGGTGAGGGTGGCCGTCAGGACAAGGCCCCCTGGGGATGTCTTTTTCCCTAATTTGGGCATCTCCGCCTCCAAATCTTCGGAGGCGGCCCTCTTCTTCCCGCGCGGGGAGGAGGCCTTAACCTCTCCTCCCCGACTATCCTCCTTGGGGGAGGTAACAATTCCCCCGGTTTGGATGCGTAGTGTGTGGGGTTCGGATTCTTCATCCCTCCCCTTGTCTTTCCCCGAGGGCATCCTGCTGAGTACTCGGTCAAGCATCTTGGCCATGGTGGGGGCGGGCGAGCCTTCGGGAAGTGGCGTCGGACACCTAATTCTCTCCGCCTTGCTGAGCCATTCCTGGACGCGGATGATTTTCAGAATAAACAATCATGAAAAATACAAAACGGGGTGTCCAGTATCAAGGCTACTTACTCGAGTGTCTAGGCGATTGCAGCTTAGGCCTGCATCCTCGGTGGTGTCCGGACATATTACTTTCCATCCAAAGAATAATTTGCACATCTCTTCGAGCTTCAGGCCGAAGAAGTGCTTGATGGTCCGCAGACCCTCCGGATTGAACTCCCACATCCAGAGAGGCCGGCGTTGGCACGGCAACATCCACCGGATCAACATCACTTGCATTATGCTGACAAGATTAATGTCCCTTGCAAGAAGCTCCCGGATGCGATTCTGCAGTACTGGTATATCACCAGCGGGCCCCCAATTCCGCCCTACGTCTGTCCAAGACGCCAACTGTGACGGAGGGCCCGAGCGAAACTCGGGGGCAGCCACCCACTTTGTGCCTCTGGGAGCCGTGACATAAAACCACCTCCATTGCCATACATCGGATACTTCTAGGAAAGAACCCTCTGGCCACGGGGCATTAGCGTTTCTGCTTATTACGGCACCTCTGCACTCCACATGTCGCCCCTCGATCATCTTCGGCGTCACATTGAAGGTCTTGAGCCATAAGCCGAAGTGCGGGGTGACGTGAAGAAAAGCCTCGCACACGATAATGAACAATGAGATATGGAGGATAGCGTCTAGAGCCAGGTCATGAAAGTCCAACCCATAACCCTCACAAAGGGATCGAGGGTGAGGCCCAGGCCGCGGAGGAAGTGCGAGACAAAAACGACACACTCGTTGGGCTCCGGCGTAGGGATAACCTGCCCTGGAGCAGGAAGCCTGTGCTGGATATCGACGGTCAGGTATCCGACCTCCCTAAGCTTTGCAATGTCCTTCTCTTCAATCGAGGAGGCCAAGCACCGGCCTTGAGGGTCAGATCCGGACATATTGGAGGGTTCCGGAGGGGTGGAGCTTGGGTTTTGGGTGTTAGAACTCGAGGTGCGAGAAGGCGCGATGAAGATGAAAAGAGAGGCGTAGGTCTCGATCCCTTTATAAAGAAGGTGAATATCAAGAGTCCCCGGTGTGACCGTTTGAGGCTTGTCTAAAAACACATGGGGTTATACCAACAGCCGTCGTGGGGTCCCGCACGCTCATATTGATGGAAAATCCCGTAATAAAAGGAACACGATCCTTACCTCGACGGGACGTGCCAATGAAACCGCCTCGTAACACGAGTCATTGTGGGGTAAGAAACGTCGTTTTGCGTTGGACCAAGCCTTGATGCAAAGGCACGACACACGAAGATGGCCGGCAAATTAGATCTATACCATGTGAAGATCATCCTGTCGATCCGGACACGATTTGAGTGTTCGATAACCACTTTGGAGTATTCAGAGGAGGAACCCGCCTTGCAATGCAGAAGACAATACTGCGCGCCGGACTCATCATTGTCGGTGTCAAAACCGGCGGATCTCGGGTAGGGGGTCCCGAACTGTGCGTCTAGGCGGATGGTAACAGGAGACAAGGGACACGATGTTTTTACCCAGGTTCGGGCCCTCTCGATGGAGGTAAAACCCTCGCCCCGCTTGATTAATATTGATGATATGGGTAGTACAAGAGTAGATCTACCACGAGATCAAGGAGGCTAAACCCTAGAAGCTAGCCTATGGTATGATTGTTGAGATGTATGTTGTCCTACGGACTAAAGCCCTCCGGTTTATATAGACACCGGAGGAGGCTAGGGTTACACAGAGTCGGTTACAATGGTAGGAGATCTACATATCCGTATTGCCAAGCTTGCCTTCCACGCCAAGGAAAGTACCATCCGGACACGAGCCGGAGTCTTCAATCTTCTATCTTTGTAGTCTTGGAGTCCGGCGGATATTGATAGTCCGGCTGTCCGGACACCCCCTAGTCCAGGACTCCCTCAGTAGCCCCTGAACCAGTCTTCAATGACGATAAGTCCGGCGTGCATAATGTTCGGCATTGCAAGGCGGGTTCCTTCCTCGAATAATCTAGAGAAGATCATGAACACCAGGATAGTGTCCGGCTCTGCAAAATAAATTCCACATTCCACCGTAGAGAGAATAAAATGTACACTTAGTTCAATCTGCTGACGTATTACGCGGCATGTCATCACACCGCTACCAGGCCTTTGTTTGAATCGTTTTTTACTATACCACCTCAGCACGTTTAGCGAAGCGGTTTCCTTGGCACGTCTTGTCGAAGCAGAGATCGTGTTCCCCTTATTCTGAGATTCTCATCAATACGTGCATGGGTAACCCAACAGTTCCCGTCGCCACACCTCCTCTATCGAAGGGGAATCCCAAATGGTCACGGAGACGGCCCCTGGTATTTCATCCCCTTTATAAGAGGACCAAGGCCTGTCCTTGTTCTTCAATCTCGCATCGAATCTCTTCTCTGCTCCCAGTTCCAACACCCAGAGCTTCAGATCCGAGCGCTTCGGACCCTCAACCATGTCCGGCTCCGACCTCCAGGGCCGGTGGATGCCCTCCTCCGTCACGGAGGAGGATATATTGAAGTTGCGTGAGGCCAAGTACACGCCCACGAGGTTTCAAGACAGGTTGCTGCCCAGGGCAGGCTGTGCCAGCCCCTGAGCCCGGTGAATATGTCATTTTCGTATCCCACCTCCGTCGGGGTTTAGGCTTCCCGACGGATCCCTTCGTGAGAGGGCTCCTGTTCTACTATGGGATGGACTTTCACGACTTGGCTTCGGAGTCCATCCTCCATATCTTCGCATTCATTATTGTCTACGAAGCCTTCCTCCGCGTCATTCCCCACTTCGGCCTATGGCTAAAGACCTTCAAGGTGGAGCCGAAGATGATCGGGGGGCGTCAAGCGGAGTGTGGCGGGGCGACCATAAGCAAAAAGGTCGATGCCCCGTGGCCCGAGGGTTCCTTCCAAGAGGAACTTGGACTGTGGCAGCAGGAGTGGTTCTATATCACCGCTCCGAGGGGCAGCAAGCAAAAGCCGCCGCCCCTATTCCGCCCGGGACCTCCACGCCAACTGATGTCGTGGGTCAACCAAGGGCTCAATTGGGGGCCGTCCGAAGACGTGCCTTCACTGCAGGGCCGGATTCGAGATCTCCAAGCGAGGGAGATCGACCTGATCAAGGTGATGCAGGTTATGCTAATCAGGCATCTACTGCCCTGCAAGCGCCGTCCTCTCCGTCTATGGGAGTTCAACCCGGAGGGACCTCGGATTCTCCAACACTTCATGGGTGCGACACCCGTGGAGATGTACAAGTTGTTCTTCGGACCGCAGGCGGCGTGTCCGGATTTAGCCGAGGACGCAGGCCTAAGCCACGATCGCCCGAACACTCAGGTAAGTAGCTCAGAGTCCGGACATTCTGTTTATGTGCCTTTCTAGAGTTCGCCTCCTAACCCTTTGTTCTTTACAGGAATGGGTGGCGCGATCAAGGCTGATAAGGTGTCCGCCCTCCCTCCCGAGACCGTGACCGAGCCCGTGCTGGTCGGGAATGTTGGAGGTTGCGCCCATAGAAGGGGCAACGGGGAAATAGAGGAGCTAATATTTCGCCCAAAGGCGATCAAGAGGGGGAACCAAGAACCCCTCCCTTCAGGGGGAGAAGAGGACCGCCTCCGAAGATCCGGAGGCCAAAGCCCCTAAGCGTGGGAAGAAATCTTCCCCGGGGGGTCCGGCGCCCGGAAAGAATCCGGACGCACAATCATCACCAAAGGATCAGCCCTCCAGCGAGCCGTGAGTATAAAAAAGGAAGTTAATTAGCAAGAAAATACCTTCATTTGTGCTTCTGTGACCAAAATATTTATACTGCAGTTCGGATCTACAGCCTTCTCAGATGAGTTCATCTTTGGGGGACCTTCTTCCGGAGATGATGGAGAGCGATACGCCTCCGTCCGCAGCGCCGCCAGATGAGGCGGGCGAACCCGAAGTGTCATCACGGAGGGTATCCCCGAGTCCGGAGGGGCCAGAGAGTTCGGCGCCTACTAGTGTCCGGCCGGGAGAACTGAAGAATCTGCTTGAGAGGGCGTCCATTTCAGAAGATCACCGTGCGTTAATGCGTATGGTGATTGGAAGGATTTCGTCCGCCGAGAGCGGATTGCGTAATGCCGCCATGAGTTTGCTGGCGGGATTTGAGGTATGCAAAAATGACGCATCCTTTTGTCTTTTAACAGTTTTGCACATAAAAATGTGCCCTGTATAGATAGTAGCCCCTGGGACTCGGTAGGTTGTCGGAAACGACATCGTGCCGAGGATCGAAATCTCAAATAATAAATACCGCCGTCCCTATGCAGGTGGCAGATAGTCCGAGGGGCAGCCGGACTAATGATTTTGCCGAATTAAGTCGGCAACTTGACATGGCGGATGCGGACATCGCACTTGTCAACCGGCGACTTGACGAGTCGCAAGGTAAGTAAATTCTCCGCAGTCGCTTTATTCAAGGGGTCAAGCCTCCTCGATAAATTATATCTCGTTGGCACGACGGTGCCGCTGTTGTGGAGAGCCTTCGGGCGAACTTGCTCGAGCTAAGGAGCAGGCCCGGAGGAGTGACGCGGCTGCCTCAAGGCGGCCAAGAGTTGAAAGTTTAAAAGGCCGCTGCTTGCCTAAGCGGGCGGAGGTGGCGAATTGGCCATGAAATTAAAGGATGCTACCGACCGCAATGAGGCTCTTGAAAAGGAGCGCTTATCGGAGCGGGAAGACCTGAAGAAGGCCACCGCCGAAGCCAAGGATGCCCGCTCTGCAATGCGGGCTATGAAGGAGGAACTGCGCCAGGCCGAAGAGATCGTGGCTGGCAAGCCTTTTCTGCTGCGTCGCCGGTTTATGGATGCAAGGTATGCCCACTTTGAGCGACTGTGGAGTCTGGAAGATCCGTATATGGACTTGGCTGCAAGTGCAGCCGATGCCGTGAAGCACTTCGGGAGCCAGGAGGATCACGAGACGGAAGAGCTATATTGGTCTCAATTCCACAGTCCGGATCGCTCACTTCCATTGACAGACCGGTTGGCCGAATGGGCCGAGCTAAATAGATTGTCCGGACTTGCCATGGCTGACATCGTGGCCCATGTCTGGCCAGAGAGGTCCAAGGCGACGAGCTACTTTGGCTTACTGCAGCAATTCCTTGGAGCGGTGCCGCATATAAAGGACATGAAGCGGTCGGCTTGCATCGAGGGCGCACGGATGGCTCTTGCCCGTGTGAAGGCGCATTGTCCGGAGATGGACGCCACCGCTGTTGCTGCCCAGGGTGCAGATAAAGACCGGCTCCCTGCCGAGCACTATTTCGGGGAAGTTATGCGTGGCGCTCATGTAATAGAGTCGCAGTGCTCGAAAAATGTAACGTTCAAATGAACGCATTAGCTTGTAAATCAATGATTATGTTATAACTGCTTTTTATACTTGTGCGTCCCAAGTAGTAAAACTTCTCCTGTGCGGCCGTTTACATATACTTTTGTATAACTTGAAAGATTGCAGTCTTCGGCTTCAGCCCCCACGCACAGGGTGCGGGGGTGTTCGCAAAAATAGCGCGTTTTCACACTTAATCCGACGTCTCGGTCCTTTTATAAGGAGGTGGTAGCGTAGCGAACGAGGCAATCCGGACTATAATGCTTTATCACTTTCACTTAGCGGTGGAGCTCGAGGGTGGGGCTACGATATAGCCCCGGTGGCACCGCACATCTCCGGATTCGAGTGCGTATGTGCTCGACCGAAACGGTCCTTCGTCAAAGCGGGAACTCTAAACATTCCGATAGTCGATCGAGTGGTGACCGGACTCTCGCTGATCATGACAATCGGCTTTTGGCTTTCATCGAGGTGCTCGCCCGGCCCGAACGGGGCACAATCGCAGAGTTCTCCGGTGCCGTTAGCGATGATACGGAACGTAAGGCAGCAAAACACGGAGCCGGCAAACCCAACATTTGACCAAAGACATGATTCGAGCTGATGCATATAATGCCTAACTCGAGACGCCAAACACTCCCTAAGGTGTTCGGTCTTTATAATAATGGGCAGAATGATGCCCTAAGCCCCTAGTGTCCAGGTACGGGCATGGTCTTCTGACGCGGCCGATGCCAAAGCGTCAGGATCCGCTTTGGCTATAGGAAGAAACCAAGGGAGAGTAACAACAAGAGACATTAAAAAAGGTCTACACAGGGTCTTAATCTGAAAAGAATCCTTGCAACGGGTCCCTCTCGCACGCTCTGCTACTGTGTCTCCGCTATACCGTTATCCTCGACGGGTATGCACGTTGTTCATCTGTAGAAAGAGAGGAACGTTTAGTTTTAGAAACCATTCGTGCGAAAAATATGTAAAATAAGAAATATAAATAATTAAAGCAAGGTTTATATGAAACCGCAATTGTTTGTGCGTGCAGCCCCCTGTGAAGGGGTATGCGGCTAGGGAGCCCCTAGCCTGCTGAGGCCGGATTCGTCTATCCGAGTCCGGGGTCCTTAAGTGACCCTCGCACTGAAATGGCGCCACGCGGGCCGGGCATCTTGAGTGTAAGAGACGCGTAATGCGGTATGGCGTTGAAGCGAACAAAAGCCTTTCGTCCCAAGAGTGCTTGATATTCACTTTCAAATGGGACGATATGAAAAATTAATTTTTCGCGTCGAAAATTGTTCGGCGATCCGAACACGACTTCTAGTAATATAGAGCCTGTGCACTTGGCGTAAGGGCCAGGCGTCACTCCTTTGAAGGAAGTGCGGCTGTGTCGGATTCTGGTTGGGTCTATCCCCATCCTACGGATTGTGTTTGAATATAGCAGGTTTAGGTCACTGCCTCCGTCCATTAAGACGGTAGTAAATTTTAATCCGTCTATTATGGGATTCAATATCAGGGGAGTTCGTCCCGCATTTCAAACGCTTCTGGAATAGTCCAGGTGGTCGAAAGTGATTGGTTTTGATATCCAATCTCTACGGTCTGCTGGGTTGGACCGTGTGAGGCTCTTTTTAGGAAGTGCCGCACTATTTTTCCGTGTTATCACATTAAGTGAGTTTACTGCTTTAACCCCTTGTGGGAAAGTCTTTTGTTTCCCGGTGCCCTGCTGGTGGGGTTTATCTTCTTCGCTTGACGCGTCGAGCCCCTTGTGTTCGGCGTTTAGTCAGCCGGACTGTTTAAAAACCCAACAATCCCTGTGGGTGTGATTTGCAGGCCTTCCGGGGGTACTGTGGATTTGACATATCCGACCCAAAATTTTGTTTAAGTTGGACAATTCGTCACTGTCATCCTTAAGAGGCTGTGTCTTAGTATTGGGCCGCGAGCTTTTGAATCCGGCGTTGACTGCCGCGCTCTTTGGGCTTTTCTCCTTATTCCGGCGCTGCTCTTTTTTGCGCCGTGATTTTCCGTTTCCATCTCTTATCTCGGATGTACTTGGGTCGCTGGTGCTGCATTGTGCTAGCCAGCTATCCTCGCCCGCACAGAAGCGGGTCATGAGGCTTGTCAGTGCGGACATTGTCCTCGGTTTCTCTTGACCGAGGTGCCTGGCGAGCCATTCGTCTCGGACATTGTGCTTGAAAGCTGCTAAGGCTTCGGCGTCCGGACAGTCGACTATTTGGTTCTTTTTGGTGAGGAACCTGTTCCAGAATTTTCGCGCTGACTCTCCGGGCTGTTGAGTTATATGACTTAGATCATCTGCATCCGGAGGCCGGACATAAGACCCTTGAAAATTTGCTCTAAACGCGTCCTCGAGCTCTTCCCAACTTCCAATAGTGTTTTCTGGGAGGCTCTTAAGCCAATGACGGGCTGGCCCTTTGAGCTTGAGGGGTAGATATTTTATGGCGTGGAGATCGTCTCCTCTTGCCATATGTATATGTAGTATATAATCTTCTATCCAGACTCCGGGGTCTGTTGTTCCATCGTAGGCCTCTATGTTTATGGGTTTAAACCCTGCTGGGAATTCATGGTCCAGCACCTCATCGGTGAAACATAGTGGGTGTGCGGTGCCCCTGTATTTGTGTGTGCTGCTATCATTGGACACTTGGCGTGTTGCCTTGCTTCTTGGGGCCTTCTCCTTTGGCCCGTAAATGGACCTGGCTGGGCCATCTATCCTTCCGAGTTCGTTGGTGGATTTATGTGTGGCGCCGCTTTCATAATTTGGCCTGTCATCTAGCCGTCTATCCAACTAGGCAGCCCCTTTATTTTGGGACGGTGTGGGCTCTATGGCCTCCTCGTTGAATTCTGGTAGCAGCTTGCGCTTCGGGTAGCTCTTTGATTGGTGGCCATTGCCGTACCTATCTGCGGTTTTGAGCACTTTGCTCCATCTCATTCTGAGTGTGTCTTCCGCTGTTTTGAGCCTCCGTTTTTCCTTCTTCAGGCTTCTTGCAGTGCTGACGAGTCTTTTCCGAAGGTTCTTACTCTCCGTGGCGTGTCCGGCATACGATCGTCCGGACTGTTGTTCTCGCCGGGCTTGGATTGATTATCTGATTCGTCGTGTTCGGACGGTTGCTTATTTGCTTGTTCGTCGTCCGATTGTGAGCCCTGCCGTATCGCGGGCTCCTTGGGAGCGTTGTTGTCGTTGAGGCGGGACTTAGGGCAGCGTCTACGCCGTCATTTTGATCGATTATCGGCGGGGTCATCTTCTGCCGCGGCCCGTTGGTCCTCGTTATCGCTCCCCTTTGGGGTATCCACCATATATATGTCATGCGACGAGGTGGTCCTATCGTGCTGTATAAGCTCTGTTTTTTCTTCGTCTCCGGCATCGTCTTCCATAGCGTCGATGTCTTCGGAGTCGTAGTCTAGCATGTCGGTTAGGTCGTCGACAGCGGCTACAAAGTGGGTGGTGGGTGGGCGCTGAATTTCTTCGTCGTCCGTACCCCAACCATCCTGGCCATAGTCCGGCCAGGACTCTCCCGATAACGAGAGATGCTTTAATGAATTCAGGATATCGCCAAAAGGAGAGTGTTGGAATATGTCCACAGCGGTGAATTCCATGACCGGCGCCCAATCCGGATTGATTGGTGGGGGCGCGGGAGGTTCGGAGTCCGGCGAGGAGTCCGGCGTCTCGGATTCACGAGTTTCGCAAGGGACAAGATTGGTGTTTGGCTCCATCCCCGTGGATGTTGAAGCCCCCAGGGCGGCGTCTATCCATCGGACCTCGATCTGGGCAATCGGCTCCGGGCTAATGGCCGAAACTGATCCGTGTGCGGCCACCAAGGCACTGTTCGGCGGCAGAGCTAGATCATGCCCATCGTCACAAGTCTTGGCGCTGCTTGGCGTGGCTCGAGTCCGTTGAAGATCAAGTCTCCGCGACATCGGCCGTGAAGTTTAAGCTTCCAAATCTGACTGACGGCGGGCGTAGCTTCGATCTACTCGGATGGCCAAGTGAATTGGCCCAGCAAACCCGCCAAATCTGAAGATCTGTCCGGGAGAAAAGTATCACCTTGGACAGGTGTTGCTGGTTGAAGATGCCATCAAACCTATCGGTGGCGACGAGAGGAACTCTCAATGAAAGCACCAATGTCGGTGTCAAAACCGGCGGATCTCGGTAGGGGTCCCGAATCGTGCGTCTAGGCGGATGGTAACAGAGACAAGGGACACGATGTTTTACCCAGGTTCGGGCCCTCTCGATGGAGGTAAAACCCACGTCCCCGCTTGATTAATATTGATGATATGGGTAGTACAAGAGTAGATCTACCACGAGATCAAGGAGGCTAAACCCTAGAAGCTAGCCTACGGTATGATTGTTGAGATGTATGTTGTCCTACGGATTAAAGCCCTCCGGTTTATATAGACACGGAGGAGGCTAGGAATTACAGTCGGTTACAATGGTAGGAGATCTACATATCTGTATTGCCAAGCTTGCCTTCCACGCCAGGGAAAGTACCATCCGGACACGAGCCAGAGTCTTCAATCTTCTATCTTCGTAGTCTTGGAGTCCGACGGATATTGATAGTCCGGCTGTCCGGACACCCCCTAGTCCAGGACTCCCTCAATCATCATTGAAGCCTGGTTCAGGGGCTACTGAGGGAGTCCTGGATTAGGGGGTATCCGGACAGCCGGACTGTGTACAACGTCCGGACTATTGAAGCGTGAAGATACAAGACTCAAGACTTCGGCTCGTGTCCGGATGGGACTCTCCTTGGCATGGAAGGCAAGCTTGGCGATCCGGATATTATATTTCCTTCCTTGTAACCGACTCCATGTAAACCCTAGCCCTCTCCGGTGTCTATATAAACCGGAGAGGTTGGTCCTTAGAAGGCCGATCGCAATTACAATCGTACCATCATAGGCAAGCTCTTAGAGTTTAGCCTCTACAATCTCTTGGTAGATCTACTCTTGTACTACCCATATCATCAATATTAATCAAGCAGGAAGTAGGGTTTTACCTCCATCGAGAGGGCCCAAACCTGGGTAAACATCTGTGTCCCTTGCTTCCTGTTACCATCAGCCTTGACGCATAGATCGGGACCCCCTACCCAAGATCCGCCGGTTTTGACACCGACAACGGTACCTAAGAGGCTAGCAATGATGGAAAGGTAAAAGTGTGTATAATCCATGGACTCAACATTAGTCATAAAGAACTCACAAACTTATTGCAAAAATTTATTAGCCCTTGAAACAAAGTACTACGCGCATGCTCCTAGGGGGGAGGTTGGTAGGAGCTAACCATCGCGCGCCCCCGACCTTCACGCAAAGATAAACAATCAAAATACAATGTGCGCCAATTTGGTTACATAGTTAGTCGACCATACGTGCATGCTTCGGGAATCACAAACCTTAACACCAACATCCTTACTTAACACAACCATCTACTAGTACCTCCCACATATTATCTTCACTATATCGCAAAACTATTGCAAGGAATCAAACATATCATATTGAACGATCTACAAGTTTATGTAGGATTTTATGACTAACCATGTGAATGACCAATTCCTGTCATCTCTCTAAAAAGATATAAGTGAAGCAAGAGAGTTTAATTCTTTCTACAAAAGATATGCCCATGCTCTAACAAATATAAGTGAAGCAAAAGAGCATTCTACAAATGGCGGTTTTCTATGTAAAGAGAAACAGGCAATCCAACTTCAAATGATATAAGTGAAGGACATGAAGCATTCTATAAAGCCACACTCAAAAGATTTAAGTGAAGTGCAATGAGCATTTTATAAACCAACCAAGGACTATCTCATACCAGCATGGTGCATAAAAGAAAAGTGAAAACTAAATGCAAAAGACGCTCCAAGACTTGCACATAATGCATAAACGAAACGAATACGAAAACATACCGATACTTGTTGAAGAAAGAGGGGATGCCTTTTGGGGCATCCCCAAGCTTAGACGCTTGAGTCTCCTTGAATATTTACTTGGGGTGCCTCGGGCATACCCAAACTTGAGCTCTTGCCTCTCTTCATTTTCCTCATATCGAGACCTCCTCGTTTAGACACTTCATCCACACAAAACTTCAACAGAAAACTCGGTAAGATCCGTTAGTATAATAAAGCAAATCACCACTCTAAGTACTATTGCAAACCAATTCATATTTTGTTCTTGCATTGTGTCTATTGTAATATAACTTTTCCATGGCTTAATCCACTAATATAAATTGATAGATTCAACAAAACAAGCAAACTATGCATCAAAAACAGAATCTGTTAAAAACAGAACAGTCTGTAGCAATCTGAACATCCACCATACTTCTGGTACCCCAAAAATTCTACCAAAATTAGGAAAAATAAACAATTTGTATATAAAGCAAAAGGAATCAGAACCAATTGACGTTCCAGTTAAAAATGTAAAATCGCGCACTACAGCCAAAGTTTTTGTCGTGCACCGTACAAACCAACAAGCATTGTAAACATCCTAAAGGCAAACCTTAGCACATTATTTTTATAATGGTATGGAATTGTACAAGGGGATAATTATTTTTTTGAAAAGTTTCTGTAATTAAGATTCACAAAGTTTCTGTGAGCATGAACAAAGTTCAAGGCTAGCTCCCACTTCAACAATGCTTATCTCTCTCACTTTCACTTTCCTTTTTGAAAAGTTTTAGGTTCCCCTCTTTATTTTTTTGTTTTTAAACTATACAAAAGCACTCAACATAAATAAATGACTCTCTAAAACTTCCGGGTTGTCTCCCTGGCAGCGCTTTCTTTAAAGCCATTAAGCTAGGCATTTAGTGCTCAAGTAATGAATCCACCCGGATCCCAAGGTATCAAAGCCACAATGATTTGTAATTTAGTAGTGAGCACAAAGTAACATATATCATGCAACAACGAAGTCTAAATCGCTTCCTATGCATCGGCATGTCATAAAGGAACAATTCATGCACACATAGTAAAGGCCAATGCATAGTATAAACAGTTTCTTGCAATTTTATCATATTGGAAACATAGAGAGGTGGAGACATAGTTCCTCTCTCATAATAATTGCAAGCAGGAGAAGCAAGCACATGCATATTATAGTTGTCAAAATTATCATGTGCAATGGTAAAAGGCAACCCATCAATATAATCCTTACTAAGCACAAACTTCTCCGATATAGTGTAGTCAAGAGAATTCAAAAAGATAATAGGACTATCGTGCAATAGCAACAATTTCATGTTTAACATAAGGAACTATAGCAAGTTCATCTCCATAAGCATAATTCATATTTGCATCTTGGCCACAAGCATAGCAAGCATCATCAAAAAGGGATATTTCAAGAGAATCAACGGGATCATAGCAATCATCATAACAATCATCCTTCGGTAAGCACAAAGGGGAATTAAACAATGTATGAGTTGAAGAGTTACTCTCATTAGAAGGTGGGCACGGGTGATCAATCCGCTCTTCCTCCTTTTGTTCTTCGCTCTCCTCGTCATCTTTTTCATCCAATGAGCTCACAGTTTCATCAATTTCTTCTTCCATAGCTTCCTGCAAAATATTAGTCTCTTCTTGGACAGCGGAGAATTCCTCAATATATAGTTTAACATAGGCATTAGAAGCATAATTATCATAACAATATTCAAGTATGGCAAAATTTTCAGATTTGTAGAGAGTAGCATCATACTTTTCAATCAAAGAAGCAATTTCATAAGCACCCTTAAAAGCAACAAATTCTTCAATTTGTTGAACATCATAGTAATTATAAACACCCTTAGCATACGAAGATACGATTCCATTATCAATAAACTCACATTGGTAGGGAAGGTGTTTCTTAGGGTTTTCAGAACAACAAGTAACATCATATATTTCACATAAATTCCAAGCATAGCATTGCAAACTTTGAATTTGATCCCATAATAGTTTCCTTTTTCGTATACGATTATGCATATAACAAGCATGCTTATCTAAAGATTTGCCCTCAACTAAGCTAGTTGGGGTTTCAGCACGAGCACAAAGGGGTCGAAGATGATCCCAGTAAAAAGCTTCAGGATTGTGATAGATTTTGAGTGGTTCTTCAACCATTGGTGTAATAGGTACAACTAATTTTTTTGGTATTTTGCGTTTCCTACCCATAACTAAAGATAGAAAAGAACTAAGAACAGCAAATAAAAATTACTTAGTGATGAAGCAAACAAGCACACACGAGAATATTCACCCCACGCTATGACTCCTCGGCAACGGCGCCAGAAAAAGGTCTTGATAACCCGCAAGTATACGGGATAGTTGTAGCCTCTTTCGATAAGTAAGAGTGTCGAACCCAACGAGGAGCTAAAGGTAGAACAAATACTCTCTCAAGTCCTATCGGCTACTGATACGACTCTACGCACGCTTGACGTTCGCTTTACCTAGAACAAGTGTGAAACTAGAAGTACTTTGTAGGTGTGATAGGATAGGTTTGCAAGATAATAAAGAGCACGTAAATAAAAAGTAGGGGCTGTTTAGATAAAGATGCAATAAAGTAAATAAAGTGAGTGTGGAAAAGTGGTGGTAGGAGTTGTGAAATTGCCCCTAAGCAATTGACTATGTTACTAGACTGGTAATCACTATTGCAATTCTACTTGAGGGGGAGGCATAAGCTAACATACTTTCTCTACTTGGATCATATGTACTTATGATTGGAACTCTAGCAAGCATCTGCAAATACTAAAGATTCATTAAGGTAAAACCCAACCATAGCATTAAAGTATCAAGTCCCCTTTATCCCATACGCAATAGTCCCCTTACTCGGGTTTGTGTTTCAATCACTCACGCAACCCACTATAAGCGAATCATGAACGCATTGCAACACCCTACAGTGGAAATCCCTCACGCTTGCGCGACACGGAGGGCACCATAGGACAGCACCAATAATAAAACATGCAACCCAAACCAATCATAGCAATTCATCAATCACCGATAGGACAATAGAAATCTACTCAGATATCATAGGATGGCAACACATCATTGGATAATAATATGAAGCATAAAGCACCATATTCAAGTAGAGGGTACAGCGGGTTGCGGGAGAGTGGACCGCTGGATATAGATGGGGGAAGGTGATGGAGATGTTGGTCAAGATGATGGCGGTGTTGGTGAAGATCGCGGTGATGATGATGGCCCCCGGCAACGCTCCGGCGCCACTGGAAGCAAGGGGGAGAGAGGCCCCCTTCTTCTTCTTCTTCGTTGACCTCCTCCCTAGATGGTAGAAGGGTTTCCCCTCTGGTCCTTGGTTCCCATGGCTTGGGAGGGGCGAGATCCCCTCCGAGATTGGATCTATCTCTCTGTTTCTGCGTTCTCAGAGTCTACCCCTTCACCATTTCTTTAATATCCGGAGATCCGTAACTCCGATTGGGGTGAATCTTTCGCCCAGATTTTTCTCGTAAAATTAGCTTCCATGCGGCAAAAGAAGAGTGTCAACCGCCTTACGGGGGGCCAGAAGAGTCTAGGGCGCGCCTGCCTCCCTGGGGCGCGCCCCCTATCTCCTGGCCCCCTCGGGCACCGTCTCGCGTTGATTTTACTTCCCAAAGATCATAAATATTCCAAAATAATTCTCCGTCTGTTTTTATCCCGTTTGGACTCCGTTTGATATGGGGTTTCTGCGAAACATAAAACATGCAATGCATGAGAACCGACATCGGGCAATTGGATCAATATGTTAGTCCTAAAAATAGTATAAAAAGTTGCCAAAAGTATATGAAAGTTGAAGAATATTGGCATGGAACAATAAAAAATTATAGAAACGACGGAGACGTATCATGACGTACCACCTCCGCAGGGTCCTCAAGCCTCTTGACCGTCACTGGCCCACGCGACCACCACCAAAGAAGGTTTGGGTCAACGACGGGCTGACTCCTCACCAAGCTGCGCCCCCCGGTAGGTAGCGCCTCCCAGTACCAACCCGGCGGAGCCCAGTCCCGAACATGGCCCATCTGGTCAAGCAGGCATCCTCCACCGAGTCGACGACGAGGATGCAGGATAGGCATCGTTGACGTCGATGCGGGAAAAATTGCTTTAACTAAAAAAAATAACAACAAATGTGACATCTTCAACTAGTTCTATTAATTCAACTAGTTCTTACTAAAAATAAACTTAATATAAATAAATATAAACTAGTACCTAATTAGTACCTAGTTCTTACTAACTAATTTATACCTAGGAACTACTGCCCTAATTACCATCTAATTTGATGAACCTAGGATGTGGAAAGTGGTAGAGGATATTCTAATTATCCAACTTAAAAGTGAAATAAGTGGTCAAATTTTACTCATTTTATGATTTATCTTAGAAATTTGATTCATGTCCACTCTTACATGAACCCTAACTAATTTGAGCCGCATCCGCATCCGATTCGTTCCCACCCTTACATGAACCCTAACTAATTTGATGCAACTAAAATTTGAAGAACCCTAGGCAGAGGTAGGGGAAAGGGAGGAGCGGGCGTGCTCACCTCGAGTGCCTGCTGCGAGGGAGGGGCAGGCGGCGTCGAGGTCGGGTCAGGCTCGGGCGCTGGGCAGGGCGGCGCCGAGGTCGGGTCGGGGGCGTCAGGGCGGCCTCGAGGTCGGGGGGCGGCGTCGAATCCGGGTCGGGGCGGCGTCGAGGTGTCTGAGGCGGCCGACGGCGAGGCGGCGAGAGCGGAGGAGTTGGATTTGGGGGAAGTGGTCATGGGGAAGGACGAACCCCGTGGTTAAGTCAGAAGTAGCAGTAGCGTGTTCCAGAAAGCGCGCTACTGACAAGTTAACTACAGCGCGTTCTGCGATACGCGCTACTGCTACTCATTTCTTTTTTTTTCCTTTTTCATTTATTTTTCTTTACACTTTATTTTTTTTCCTTTCACCTTCTTCTATTTCTTTCATTTTCATTTATTTTTCTATTTGCTTTCCATTTAATTTTACATCCTTTAGCAGTAGCGCGTTTCAGCGTAAATTCGCTGCTACAAAGCAAGTAGCCGTAGCGCGGTTCTATATAGATCGCTACTACTATGTGTAGCCTATCGGCTAAGCCGTGGGAATTTTAGTAGTAGCATGTTCAGATTTAGGCACGCTACTACTAGAATTTATCTGTAGCGCGGTTTACAACAGCGCGCTACTGCTACTTAGCACCAGCGTGCGTTTTTGACCCGTGCTACTGCTAAAGTTCTGTGTATAAGGTTTTCCCTAGTATTGTACCCACATAAACCGTACCAAAACTCGCTTTATTGTCAGCATAAAACTTGCCTGCTGGTCAGTAAAAACATCTACCTCATCTGGCACTCCTAACCTCAACTCCTGGCAACTACCCATACAAATCGTACCAAAACTTGCTTGATTGCCAGCATAAAACTTGCCTGTTGATCAGCAAGCACATCTACCGCATCTAGCACTCATAAACCCAACTCTTGGCAACCACCCACACAAACCGTATCAAAACTTGCCTGATTGTCAGCATAAAACTTGCTTGCTTACCAGTAGGAGCATAAAAAGCACTTACAAATCTACAACATGGGATGCACCCCTCACCCTCCCCCTCTTCGTACAAAGCAATCCCACATTCATCATCGCGCCACCAGACCAAAAACACGCCACTGCATACCCTACATCGACCAACTCCATCCTCGTCAACTCATCGATAGAACCCTACCTCGACCACGCCATCAGGCGAAATGAAAATCGTAATGGAACGAATCGAATAAACGAGCCCACCGCGTGCCCTAACTAGCACGGGAAGAACACAGGAAATCCCCCATCCACCAGTGCATACAAAAATTCAGAGTGAAAACGAGGGGAGTTGGGAGGCTAGTTTACCAACGCGCTGCTAAACCATCTCCTCGCAAGCCGAGAATGACGCCGACCTCACTTGGCCTCGCCCTTGTTAGGACGCTTCGCCTCGGACGGACGTTTCAACCGCTTCGAGACGCTCTGCCTCGACCAGGTGCCCCCTGGGCGCGATTGATGAGCGATCGGACAACTCACGAAGGGTGTGCTCGCAACACCCACAAAATGCAGCTGCACTAATTAGAAGTTAGGTTCTATAATATGCTGACAGACAGGTCCCATGCACATGTGGTGCATAACACACCCATCCCAGCCATTCCATGGAATCCTTGTTTGGATACGGCCTTAATCTTAAAAATGATCCATATTACTGAGAACATGGCACATTCAGGCCTCATTTGGTTGTTGGGGAGGAGAAAACCAGGGCAATAAACCACTAGGGAGACATTTTCCTGTGCATATGGGATCCCCCCCCCACCGCGCCGGGCATGTTCCCTTCTACCTCAGATGTCCAAATGAGAACAAGGGAAGAGAAGGGAATCCTTTGCTAGCGGAGAAGCTCGGAGGCGGAAGACTGAATCTTGGTCGGTCTCGCTCGAGCCGTAGTTTCTCTCCCCGATCCCTGGGGGTGTGGAATGTTTCCCCGGGGAAACGACGCGGGTCGGGCAGGGATCCCTCCCCTAGGAGTGCGACCAAACAACGCGCTTGATTTGCCGACTCGATCTGGCCCGTGCTTTTCTCGCTCAGGGAAAGCGCAGGGGTAATGCGATGATCATGACGTGAGAGCGATGCTTGCTTGCTTTGAGTTCTTCTTCTGCTCCGTCGTTCAGGGGATAGGTTCCTAGTCGGCAGCCTGGGCTAGCAGGGTGGATGTCCTTGAGTTTATGTTTGTGTTTCATCCATAGGCGGATGTTGCCTTATGTATGATGTTGTTGTATTCATGTGGCATTGTATGTCTTTTGTATGTATGCCCAACTATTATGTAATGGTACGATGTAACGTATCCACCTTGCAAAAGCGTCTCCAATATGCGCTGCTATCCTTGATGGGACATTCGAGTTCATTTATGATAGGGTCGCATATTGGGCGTGACAAGTTCCCGCCGGGATCCCATGCAACCAAAGGAGGCCTCAGGGATTTAGACATGGGGTTCGTCTGCGTCGAGCTTTACAATCTTAAGGTTTAAAAAATACTCCTAATTTTATGAATATGAGAGTCGCAGGGAAGATCGGTCGATCAACGAATTTTATGACTACGGGCGGCCTCCTTGGGACTAGGCATACGTGTTGGTTGTGACACAAATCGAGAAACACATTAACACGGGAAGTAGTAGCGCGCTGGCGATCGAAAAGGCTCTCGGAATGCTGGATGGATTTATTAATTATTAATTAGCGAGACGAGTGACACAAGATATATACCGGCCGGCCGGCGAGGAAGGAAGATGGAGTACTATGAGACGATCGAGACCGGCTTGTAGTAGGAGCACTGTTGTTCAACGGACTTGTAGCCGGCAAGAATGGCGCCACCGTCCACACGCGCGGCGCTCGTGAACTTGACGCTGGCGGACGCCGATGCCCTCGACTGCGGTGTCTGCTGCCTCCCGCTCAAGCCGCCCATCTTCCAGGTACGTACTCGCACGCACGCACGCGCCGATCCCCGGTCCAGCCCTGCCCAAGCGCTAATCGTAGTACTAACAAGATAAACCTGCCTGCCATGTCTCCGGTCCGGCCCTGCAGTGCGGGGTGGGGCACGCGCTGTGCAAGCAGTGCCGCGGCAAGCTGGCCTCGGCGCGAACCTGCCACGTGTGTCGCGCTCCGATGGCCGACGGCTACCGCCGGAACCACGACTTGGAGCGACTGGTGGAGTCCATCCGCGCGCCCTGCCCCAACGCCGCCTACGGATGCGCCGCCAGACCGGTCTACTACGACGGCCCCCGCCACCTCGAGCACTGCCTCCACGCGCCGTGCCACTGCCCCGAGGAGGACTGCGGCTTCGTCGGCTCCACGGAGATGCTGTTGGCCCACTTCACCGGAGAGCACAAGTGGCCGTGCACCACCGGCGTCCGCACCGAGAAGACCTTCTCCATGGACCTCCACGACGGCTTCAACGTCGTCAACTTCGAGCACGGCTACAGAGACGTGCTGTTCCTGGTGATGGTGTCGAGCGAGTCCCTCGGACGCGCCATCTCCGCTGTATGCGTGTGTCCTCCCCGTGGAACTGACGTCGGCGTTGAGATCTTCTACGGGCTCGATCTCGAGTTCGCAGGGTCCGGCGGCTGGCATGGTGAAAGCCTGAGATCTTCTTTCGACGTGGAATGCACGGATCTCTCCAATGGCCTGCCCGATCGCGACAACCGCTTCCAGTTCATCCTGCCCAATTATGTCAAGCCATATGAGGCGGAAACTATCAAGATCGAAGCCTTTATTTTCATCTAAATCGATGTCTGGCAGTAATACGGTGCTGGCTACTAGTTTTACGAATCCTACTCGCCGTGGGCTCCATCGAGCTCATTGCACGCCAACGTTATGTTTTCATGGTGAACCATTTTAAGTGTGCATGACATTGTTATCCTAGCGTGTTGTTATATTTGATCTTACTAAGTGGGGCAAGAGTAATACAAATTTAACTTTTACAAATTTTCTTCTGCCCACTTTGCTTGGCCCTGCTTTGTCTAAATCCTGGCTCCACCAAGAGTTAATTGCAGAAAACCATCACATGTGAACCGTTACGCCACATCAGCAAATACAGGACCCACATGCCATAATCGTCATCAAAATGGCCTAAGCCATCGATTAGTGTTTCTTACAAAAGATTAAGCTGAGAATTAGTGGGGTCTTTTGCAAATCTGTAAACCCGTGTTTTCTGCAGACCTAGCCCACAATATGGTGGTTTTCTGCAATTAACTCCTCCACCCATGATCCTACGCATTTGGTATTCCCATCTTTGGAATCCTACGAATAAAAAGGCCCTGAAGTATGTCATATTTTCATCAGTTCAGGCTTTGATATGAAGTAAAAGCAAATGCAAAGCTTTCCGGTGAAATGAATGCTACATGTAACTCTTATCTCCAGATGGGACACATGTTTCCAAGCACGGCCCATCCAGTGAATTACTCGATGTGTACAGGCCTAGATGTCTACTCCCTCCCTCCGTTTCAAATTACTCGTCGCAGAAATGGATGTACCTAGAACTAAAATACATCCATACCTGCAACAAGTAATTCGGAACGGAGGGAGTATATTGCTCCATCGAAGACAGTCACACATGTTGCCAACCACGGGACATCCAACTTAATTCATCATACACACGACACGGCTTTGAAAAGGGCAACATACACACGATCAAACTGCCGAAATATAGAGAAACATGCCATTAGCGGATTAGCCCACTGTAAATTTATTTGCATAGACATGCAACTAATCACGACACAACCACCAGTACCAGTAAATATCAAAGATTTTTGCAAGGTTTCACTGCAACGGTTCCGTTCATGAGTACAAGGGGGCAACTGGCATCCTGAATATGCAGATTCTTCTCAACAACAGACACGGAGACGAATGGACTAAAGACGCAGATTTGTGTTCATAAACACTATAAATAACTGAGCGAGTAAACGGATGTAGGAGAGTTGGAACCAAGTTCGCCGCCAAATGCTGGTAACGCCACCAAGGCAAATGCACCTTGGGACGGGTGTGTATGCACATACAGGGAACCTTCGGAAACTGCACTTGCACCGAGGCTGGAGATATGGGAGAGCCTGCATCAGTCGTCTGCGGTATGTTGCTTGCAGCCCCTCGGGCCAAAATGCTGCGACGTCTTGAGGACGACCTTCCGGCACAATGCACAGAAGTGCCGTTGGCATGCCCAGCAGTAGAGATGGTTGTTGTTTCCGATCTGCACCAAGTTACCAAAGGAAATACAGAATCATGAGGAAGGGCAAAGTGTATTCGTGCAATGCAGAAAGAAAAATGAAAGTACAATCTGAAGTATTGAGATCTATGAATTCACACCCGTAAAAGAATATCTGTGAATTCACTAGGAGTATGTGGGGAGTGATCTATGACTCAGAAGTTATTTGCAACTGAAGCGGAACAAACAGTTAAACTAAGAAATCATGACTAGAGGTGAAAGCACCACCACTGGAGTAAAACTTCCTGAATGGCAACTTTTTTCTTAAGAAACAAATTAACCACAAGCAGTTGTATAGCACATTTTGGTTTCTTGATGCAAAATGCAGGCAATTGCATCATTCTCATGATTACTAGAGATGCTGCTCCTGAGATACCTTCACAAATAAAGGATTTTGACAGTACCTTTGGAATTGGGTTGCGGCAAGTGGGACATGGGTAACCATATTCTCCTTCGAAGATTTCAGCCTGCGCTTGCGCAACTACTTGCCGTTGTTGCCTTTGATTCATTTGCATTTCCCATCTATCAATTTCCTCCTGATCAAATACCACACAATCACCCCTGGAGGCAACAACATGATTATTTGTCAAGTAACAGCTATGCCAATGAACATAATTAGATATTACTGAAAGAGAACATACTTGAAATGATCGTATCCACTGATTGCAGCATTACACTGGTAGCAGAAGAACCGCCCGCAGTTCCAACAGGTCATCTTATTGCATCCTTCTATCTTAGATATAGCCATCTTGCATCGTGGACACTGTTTTGCATCCTTCAAAATTTCCTTGATGCTGCGTACTTCATCCATAACCTTCTGGATATCTCCCTTAACTTGCCCAGACTTTTGACGTCTCTGTGTGAAATAAAAGTTAGCATGCCAATAAACATATGTGACTTTCTCCGGGAAGAATACAGTCTCATTGTTGCTGAAGTTGGTCAAAATGTAAATTCTCTTCAACATAATCATCCAGTGGATGGATAAATAAAAACACATGTACATCATACTTGCAGACACCTAGCCATGAAGTGCGGTAATAACTGTTTAAAAAGATGGTCAAAAGGCATTCAGTCTTATCACGGTAAAATATGTTGGCAACTCAGACGATCATACTTATCTATCAAGCCTACAAGTAGAACACCATGTAACCTCTTAGATTCAGGACTGATAGTTAGATCCATATTGGAAAGCAATCACTTTAGAAACTTTCCATGTGAGTCACTAGTGGATACGATATCCCCAGATCCTCTTAACTGCACCCAAGGCCTATCAGCTTCCGATAGCCACCATACATGCCTTACCATAGTCACTAATCTCCATCCTACCAGGTCTCACCATTGGCCAGAATGTAGTAAATCAGTAATTTCTTGGCATGAACTTGTATCTCGTCATTTGTTGAACTGGTTATACTAATCTATATTCAGGTCTTATACACTGTCCTAGAATGGAAACCAATGATTTAAGAACAGAAGAGACAGGATTAAAGCCTCAGCTTAGGGTAAAACATCTACTTCATCATGTACTGCTTGAATCAACACCTCGTTGTATGCCAGGATCCAAGAGGCACTGATTCTAGAAGCTTCTAGTAAATTACTCCCTCTGTTCCCTAATATAAGACCTTTTAGCTATTTCAAAATATTGACTATATACATATTAAAATGAGTGAACATGCATACCAAAATGTGTCTAGATACATACGAATCTAGGAAAAGCTAAAAGGTCTTATATTAGGGAACGGAGGGAGTACATGTCAGTATCTATTGAGAAATTGCTGCTAGTGTTAGTACACATTTTCTGTTAGTTCATGCTCAGGGACCGTGGGACATGACTTGCCAACCTTGGCCTACTGAGTCATATTCCGTTCCTAAATGTAATGTGAATTATTTTGTGCACGTTAAACAAGTCATAGGTTAAAAGGTGAGTTTGAGACAATAGTACCCTAACTAATTCGGTAATAAAAAAACTAATTCAGTAATACATGCCATGATCCATGCATGGCATTCATATCTCCAATAATTCCCGATGGCCATATGGCATGCAACATGGAAAAAATAAATCGGAAAGATACTCCATGTAATTAACTACCAAAAGGAAGCAGAATTGGAGTAACTACTCCATGTAATAGTTGGAAGGCAGTGGTAGGGGCAGAAACGGAAACCCCATGGGAAAATAGAAATACACCTTACAATATGGGATGTTAGTAAAAAATAAATACACCTTATATAATGGAACGAAGGGAGTATTTGCTAAATGTATGCATGTGAGATACAGTCCACCTACCTCCAAAATAATAAGTTTTTCTTCTGGAGATAAACATTCCACCCCAACATGACGGCGCTCTCTACAAAGTGTGCAGAAGCTGAATAAACAACTTGAACACACAGCTTCATCACCTACATCTTCCAAGCAAGCAGTTTGACATCTCGGACAATAAACTACATCAGCCATGGCGTCAAGAGTCCTCTGAAGAAGCAATCCTTCCCAACGTTCAAACTCGTCTTCCCCCAGCAGCCTTTTCAATATATTGGGAGGAACAACACCTTCACATTTTGTATCAGGACACAGCAACTTCACTACAGTTCCTTCCTTGACATGCATTTTGCAATATGTTTGCATGCATTTCTGGCAAAAGAAATGGTGGCATGGAAGTTTGATGAAATCGACACCTGATGAGGTAACAGATTAGACTCAGAAATATGGGTGCCCTTAATTCAAATAACATGGACAAACAAAAATGTAAATGGAGAACATCCAAGCTGGAGATGATGCATCACGAAGACCTCAGTATCGTGATTCTAAAGTTTACAATTTTACAAACAAGACAATTTCACACAGAACAAGGACAAATTGCTATCTCAAATGAGAACCTCTAACATGGCATCTACCTAATTATGTTACGGTTACCATATCTAGTCATTTTCTTGTCAGAAAAATGGATAGTTTGGGAACCAAACTGTCTGAGTAGTAATACCTAACCAAGAGAAGTTCCAAGGCGGCAATATAAAACAATTGTGGCAAGTATAACACATCACAAGACTCCTACAGCACTAGTGCAAACAGTTACTTGAAAATGGAAGAAAGAGTTACCAGGAAGCTCGCTGAAACAAATCATGCAGTCATGGATACCATGCAAAAAGGCTTCATGACGCTTATCATCGTTGTATCTAATAATCCTTGGAATTGTCAAATCAGGTGGAGCATCATCTGGACAAGCACGGTTATCCCCACCATCTTCAACACGCGTTAGATCACCCTTGCTTAAAACTATCTCATTATCAAACCCTAAGTAAGAAAGGGAAGAGCTTTGGAGCCATTGCACCCACTGATATACTACTTCCATGCCCAGTTGCTCTTCCCAAATCATATCCAGCATGTGACATAATGACGAAAGCATCACTTTGTCCAGCCATTCGGTGGATAGAGTGAAAAAGGGAGGCTGATGGCTCGGGTATGACGAAGGCAGGAGACATGTCAGCAGGATTGGAGGTAAATGCTCAACTCTAAACTTGTAAACAAGATCATCAGAGGCATCTTCATCATGCGCTCCCTTATAATTTAGTGTTCCAGCACCAAAACTGAGCCTTGCCGATACATCTGTGCCATCTGGGATCTCAATATGCACGTGAACCTGTAATTACAACGACAGGTGAAACACTTGCCCTTATAGATAAGAAGAATATGACCTGAAAATTGGTCGTGAGGGGTGTACCTGGAAAGTCCGCTGGCCTTCCTTTCTATTCAGCATGACTACAGTGTCGCCAAAAATTGCTTCCAGGGCACATATCTGAGCATTGGATTTAGATTCGATCAGACTTAAAGAAGCGATAACCACACGCCCAATTAGAAACTAAGATAACGACAAAATAAGAGTTAACGGCGTCTGAGGACTGCCTCTCAATGGTACAATTGGACAATTAATACACCTAGGCAATTGAATGTGCACGACGCGGTTTTAATTTCACCGGTTCATTTCCGAAGAATGGCGCGAACCCACCCAATCATAGAAATTTACCAACGAGATTGACCACAAATGCAGGCATGATTGTTAAACTGCAGGGCTCTCAGTGTGTGTGCACTACATGATCCTTTGGCAGCCACTCCACATAGAGATGGCAAACAATTCCAGACCCCTGTTGGACTTCAAGAATCAGCAGGTAAAGCAGCAGGAAAAAAGAATCATGAAGTTCACTAGGGTGTCATGTCTATGATAGAAGCTACTCATTGCACTTATTTATTTCTAAGGCAGTGAAGCTGCTCAATTATACTGAACAGCAAAGACAATTCACGAATCAGAGAGGGAGAGATTAAGCCGTCACCTCGTCCTCCTGCCTCTGATCGTTGGTGCGCACCTCCTCCTCAGTCAACTCCACCTCCTCCCGACCAATCCCCACCAGCTCCCGCAGCCTCCTCAAGGCCCCTTCCTCCCGGCCCCCACCCGCCGCGGCGCTCCCAGACCCAGACGACGAAGCCTCCACCGGCGGCTGAGACGGCGGTGCCGGCGCGGGGACCTCGGGCTGGGGAGGCGGCGGCGGCGGCGGCGTCTCCACCGGAGGATCCTCCTCGGCGGCCGCGGAGACGTCGAGGCGCTCTAGGGCCTCTGCGGCGGCGGCGGCCGAGGCGTCGTAGGGGTACTCGTGGGCGGGGTTAGGGTCTGGGGCGGGGGCGGACTTCCCGTGGGGCCTCTGCGCCGGGCCGCGGCTGCTGCCCTTGGGCTTCCACGACTTCCGAGGAGGCATCGCCGCCGAGCGCGTTGGCGGCGGCGGGTAGGTTGCGCAGGGCCGGGGGTAGAAGAGAGAGGGGTCCGCTAGGCTGCGTTTGGCGGCGGCGCGGCCCGGAATTTGACGGCGGGGAGTGAGGCGGTGTGGGGGCGCCGGCCGCGGGCCGGCACGAATCTCGGGGCGCGGGATTACAACTCTTTCCGGCTCGTCGCGCAGCTGGACCAGTTCTGGAGCTGGGCTGGACCGCTGGAGACCGCGGGCTTATGGAAGGCGCATTTCGCTCGAAGAAAAATGTGGAAGGCGTACTTTCACTTCTCTCTCTCTCTTCGTTTTTAACGGGCAGCAGTGACCGGACATGGTTGACTGTTCGACGCAAACGTGGGTCAACGGTAAGCGGACGCAAAGGTGGGTCCGTAGCTGACAAGTTTGCTGCAGTTTTGCTTTCCGGGATGCTGCAGTGGTTTGACCACAAGCCTTTGACTAATCATAGCAGATGTTTTGTGATTTTTATTTTGATTGTTTAATATAGGGGTGTGACTTTGATTGGTTCTTGTGCTTTGCTAGTAAATTTTGGCGCACTGCTTAACCGACTACGACATTTCTCAAGTAGTTCATGTAAATGTTCATCTTTATTGAATGGCTTGAAATAACTAGCGGTCGGTGATGTTGTGTGTATGAAGAGCTCATGCACATCTTAGTCTTCTTCAACGACTACGGTAAGCAACTTCTGAAGGAAAATTAAGTTATGATGATTTATGTTGTTATCTCTGCTTTTGAAAAGTGCATGATTAAGAAATGATGACCGGCTCGGAAAAGTGATAACTTCAGCCGTCATCTATTTTCACGAATGACACCTTTGAAATGAGGCCAAGACATCTCTTCTTACAGTCTTGCCTTGCACACTTTCAAAACATAAAGGGTGTCTAGGTTTTTTTTAGGTAAACAAGGGTATCTACACAGGCGGAGGACGCGGTAGGGCGAGGTGGGACGCTCGCCCTACCTTGATTTCTGGGGCTAGGTGTACGTATATGTATCCGTCGATCAGTAAAGTTCATGTGAAGCGATTTACTAGGCCACGTCCTGGTTGGGCCGTCACCGCGTCACGGGCTGGCTTCGCTCGATCCTTCCCCTCTCGCCTCTCGGTCCACCCAGACACAGCGAGGCCACACACGCGAAATGCTCCAGAGGACCGAAACCCTCGCTCGAATAAGAGAGGACACCACCAAGCACGACGGCGGCGGCGGCCAACAAGAGCTTAGCGGCTCGCCGTACGGGGAAGGGGGCGGCTGATGGATTCATGTACCTAGGGTAGGGTCATAGGCCTGACCTAAACGTCCTACCCAAGGGTACTCACAGAAGAGACCATCTTCCAGTCGACCAAAGAAGAATTCACTCGACCAGACTGGAAGGACTCGACCATGGAAGACCCACTCGACCATGAAGAAGCACTCGACCACCAGAAGGTCAGAAGGCACTCCGCAGTGCAACGGTTTATTATTGAATAGACTTAATGATAGTTAAAGCTCCTTATGAGGCGTTACCAGTAACCCCCCTGGCTTAATGTACTTTAATCCCTCCATTATGTGAGCTGGCTGGGGTCCTGGCGCACTCTATATAAGCCACCCGCTCCACATGTAGAAGGGTTCAGACTCTTGTAATACTCATACTCATAATCCACTCGACCGCCTCGGGGCTCCGAGGCGTAGGGCTGTTACTTCTTCCGAGAAGGGCTGAACTCGTACATCCTTTGTCTCCACAACTGCTCCATAGCTAGGACATCGCCTCCTTAACCTACCCCTACTTCTCTTGTCGGACTTAGAACCACGACGGTTGGCGCCCACCTTGGGGCGGTGTTTTAGCGATTTGTGGAGGAGTTGTTTGATTCCGAGTACCTTCATCACGATGACTTCGGAGTTTTGGGTGCGGGGTGCGAGATCCGTCTCGGTGCTCTCACTTTTGTCGCCGACGACTCCGATGGCTCGAGGCCCTCTTGACATCGAGGCGCTCCCCGTCCGCGGGCGACGACTTTCGTGCATGTGTCCGCGGCGTTTTGCTGCGGCAACCGTCGACTCAGTGTCGGTCGACTTCCTTGTCGGCCGCCCACCCGCTTCCCTTGCCAAAAGCGCTCTGGTCGGTCGAGACTCAGCGGTGGGTGAAGCACGCGGTGGCTCGCCATCGGCCACCGCCAGTCGCGGCGATCGAGCCCGACGAATCCTCTACGGCTGTTCGATCGTCGACCGCTCCGTAGAGAGCGCATCCGAATGTGATAGCGGTGATCCAGTGGCGGAGATCCTCATGGTCGACGGCCTCGCGATCCCGGCTTTGCCCACGGTGGTGGAGCCGCAAGAGGAGATCCGTGCAAGAACATGAGGAGTATCAACCCGAGACACTCGACTCTCTGCGAGAGAGGAGCTTCGTCGCAGAACGTGGATGCGCTACATACTCCTATCATTGGAGAGACCCACGAGGCTCGTGCCTTGGAGGAAGCACGTTTGGCCAATGTGGTGAACGCTTTTCGCTGGAGAATCTTGGCGAGCACTTTCGACAGCGTCTTGGCAACGACTCCCGAATCCAGTCGGCGTCGGCTCTTCCGCCGACTCGTATACCGTCGCCAATTCAGAATTTAGCACCGCAACTCGCATTGCGAGTCCATTCAGCCGTCGGTCGGAAGCCGGGAGAGGCTTGCAGCAGATCGAAGATTTACTCCGGCAGCGGTGACGAGAACTCAGCCGTGTCACGATCGCGCAACAGATTCACAGCTGATCCGTCGCTGCGAACACCGCCCGGTCGGCTCACGATCCCAGATCGCCTCCAGCGGCGGGAAGGGCGCGACAACAAAGCGAGCAGCTCGAGATCGACTCGACCGAGATGATAGGCGTCGGGTGCCCTTTCCCTCGAGGAAGGGTCATCGCTCCCGCGACAAGATGACGAAGACGATTCATCTGAGGCAAAGGGTTCGGTCGACCCCAGAGAACCAGGCTTTGATCGCGCTCCATTATCGTGCAAGGCCCAGTCGACCGAACAGAGCCCATCGAGGAGGACCGAGAGGATGCACCCACCAGCAATCGAGTGCATGTCTCCGGCCCGAATGTTTTAGCGAGGCTATCGAGAGTCAGATGATTCCCCCAATTTCAGATTGGCGGCAGGAGTATGCAAGTTCACCGGAGAATCTAAGCCTGAAACTTGGCTCGAAGATTACCGAGTGGCTGTTCAGATTGGTGGTGGAAATGACGAGGTGGCCATGAAACATTTGCCCCTCATGTTGGAAGGTTCGGCTAGAGCATGGCTGAGCCAATTACCTCACAAAGATATATATACTTGGGAGGATTTGTCCCAGTGTTCGTCGGGACTTTTGAGGGACTTGCAAGCGACCGGCTGGTTTGACAGAGCTGCAAGTTTGTGTGCGAAGACCAATGAAACTCTCCGAGAGTACATTCAGAGGTGGATTACCCTGCAAATCTGTGGAAAATGTGTCGACCATCGTGCGGTTTGCGCCTTCAAGGACGGGTCAAAAACAGAGAATTGAGTCTCAAGTTCGGTCGAACCGGGACATGACCACGAGTCGAATGATGGAGATTGCTAGCAAACGCATGTGGCGAGGAAGAAGACCGACTCCGAAGCGGCAAGTACAAGCCGAGTCAGTCGGAGAAGGGTAATTCTAATCGGAAGCAGAAGCGCAAAGCCGAGCCAGCAGCTCCCGGAGAGGCCCTGGCCGTCACTCAGGGGAAATTCAAGGGGAAACCCAAAGGATCCTGGAATCCGAAGAAAGTGAAAGATAAGGAAGGGAATGACGTGATGGATATGCCATGTCATATTCACACAAAGAAAGATGAAGAGGGCAACATTATTTACCCGAAGCACACCACACGCCAATGTCGACTCCTGATCCAGCAGTTTCAGGGCAAACAATCTAAGGACAAGGAGAAAGAGCCAGACAAGGCCGGAGATAAAGAGGACAGTGAGGAAGAATACCCGCATGTCAACTCCACTCTGATGATCTTCGCGGATGTGGAGAGTAAAAGTCGACTGAAAGTCATCAATCGAGAGGTGAATATGGTTGCCCCAGTTAAGCCAAGTTATGTGAAATGGTCCCGCACACCCATCACATTCGACCACCGATCACCCAACTCACATTGCCACCTGGGCGGCAAGCGTTAGTGGTCGATCCGATTGTCGAAGGCACTCGGCCGACAAAAGTGCTTGATGGATGGTGGCGATGGGCTGAATTTGTTATATGCGGATACGTTGAAAGGGATGGGCATTCCGATGTCGATTGGCGCCAACAATATGAGTTTCCACGAGTCATACCAGGAAGAAGGCCAACTCACTCGGTCAAATAGCCCTGGACGTAGTTTTTGGCGATTCCAAGCACTTCCGCAAAGAAAAGTTGACCTTTGAGGTCGTGGATTTTCAGAGTGCATACCACGCCATTTTGGGGAGGCCTGCCTACGCACGATTCATGGCTCGACCATGCTACGTGTACCTCAAACTGAAAATGCCGGGGCCCAAGGGAGTGATCACTGTCACTGGCGACCGGAAAAAGGCAGAGGAGTGCTTTCAGAAGGGCTCGAAGATTGCCGACTCTCAGGTGACAGCGGTCGAATTCGAAGAGTATATGCAAAACGCAGATCCGAGTGATTTGCTAAAATCTAAGAGGCCAGCCACAGAGTCTGCATTCAAGTCGTCCGGGGAGACAAAGCCCGTCCATATTCACCCGACCGACCCCGAAGCAGCTCCGACTCACATATCCACAACACTCGGCGAAATAGGAAGAAGCGCTCATCCGGTTCCTCCGTGAGAATCGGGACATTTTGCATGGAAGCCACCGACATGCCGGTGTTCCTGTGGCTGGCTGAGCATCGCCGAGTCGACAAATCGCTAAACCGGTGAAAGAGCATCTTGGCGGTCCGCCGTCGAAGAGAAAAGCTATTGGAGAAGAAGTGGCTCATTGTTGACAGCAGGATTTATCCGAGATTTACCACTCCGAGTGGCTCGCCAATGTTGTCATGGTTCCCAAGAAGGATAACTCCCTCCGCATGTGCATTGATTTTAAGCACATTAATCGGGCCTGCCCGAAGGATCATTTTCCTCTCCCCCGCATCGACCAAATTGTCGACTCGACCGCGGGGTGTGAGAGATTGTCTTTTCTTGATGCATATTCCGGGTATCATCAGATCCGTCTGTATGGACCCGACGAAATAAAAACAGCTTTCATCACTCCATTCGGGTGTTTCTGCTATATCACCATGCCATTCGGCCTCAAGAATGCCGGAGCCACATTTATGCGAATGATTCAGAAGTGTCTTCTCACTCAGATCAGTCGGAATGTGGAAGCGTATATGGATGATATCGTCGTTAAGTCGCGAAAAGGTTCCGACCTGCTTGCCGACCTCGCCGAAACATTTGCCAACCTCCGACGGTACGATATCAAGCTCAATCCGTCAAAGTGCACATTCGGGTTCTGGTGGAAAACTACTCGGTTTTCGTTTCGAGCGGGAATCGGCGCTAACCCGAGAAGATCGGCACTATTCTCCGAATGAAACGCCTGCATGCGAGTGCACGACGTCCGAAGCTTCTTGGATGCTTGGCGCTTTAAGTCGATTCATCTCACGACTCGGTGAAAAGGCATTACCTCTTTACCGATGATGAAGAAGGCCGACAAGTTCGAGTGGACTCGGAAGTCGATGCAGCGTTTGCCGAGCTAAAAGCTCGCTCTCCACCCAGCCGGTGCTTGCTGCTCCAACGACAAAGAGCCTCTGTTGCTTTACATTGCAGCCACCGGACAAGTTGTCGGTTACGTGCTTACGGTCGGCGGAAGAAGAAGGAAAGGCCTTCAAAGTTCAACGCCCGGTGTATTATTTATCCGAAGTTTTGACTCCTCCAAGCAGAGATACCCTCATTATCGAAGCTTGTGTATGGCATATACATGACCACGAAGAAGGTTGCTCGCTATTTCTCCGATCATTACATCACGATCGTCGTGACGCTCCTTTATCGAGATCTTGCATAACGAGACGCAACCGGTCGAGTGGCAAAGTGGGCGATTGAACTTCTTCCCTTGATATCAAATTCGAGGCAAAGAAAGCCATTAAGTCCCAAGCTATAGCGGATTTCCTTGCCGAGTGGATTGAACAACAACAACCGATCGAAGTTCACTCGGAGCATTGGACCATGTTCTTTGACGGCTCCAAAATGCTGAATGGTTACAGTCTTTGGGGTTGTTCTGGTTTCCCCAGAGGAGATAAGCTTAAGTATGTGCTCCAGATTCACTTTGATTCCTCCAACAATGAGGCGATCGAGGCCCTCTTATATGGATTGCGCATGGCCATATCACTTTCGGCGTCCGTCTTTGATGGTTTATGGCGATTCAGATTTAGTAGTCAATCGGTGATGAAGGAGTGGGGCGTGAGAAGCCCGGCTATGACCGGATCTTGCAATGCAATGAGGAAGCTGGAAAAGAAGTTTGAGGGTTGGAACTCCATCACATCCCCGATCGAAAAATCGGCAGCAGATGATCCGCAAAGATAGGGTCCAAGAGGAAGCCATTCCGAGTGGCGTGTTTTGGAACATATACACATTCCGTCGACCAAGGAAGATCCTTACGGAAGAAGCTCCACAACCCAAGAGTGCCACAGATTCGATGAAGTTGAGGTCCCTGCGGTGGTCGACTTGGTCATGGAGGTTTTAGTAGTCACTCCCGATTGGACAATTCCATACATTGCGTACATTAGAAAGGAACTCCCGGAGGATGAGGAAGAGGCTCGACGGATCGTCCGTCGATCCAAAGCCTTCTTTATTATCAATGGGCGATTATATAGGGAAAGCCCAGCGAGTCGGACAAAAATGCATAACGCCGAGAAGAAGGTCGAGTCATTCTCAATGATATCCACTCGGGGACTGTGGTCACCATCGTCCTCTCGGACCATTGTAGCCAAAGCATACCGAGCAGGATTTTCTTGGCCAAGAGCAAATGAGATGGCGAAAGAAATAGTAGACAAGTGCGAAGGATGTCGGTTCTACTCCAATATGTCACATAAGCTGCGTCGACCTTGAAGACCATTCCGCTCGTCGGCCTTTTGCGGTATGGGGTTGGACATGATCGGTCCCTTGCGAGCGGGTCGGAGCGGCTTCACGCGCATCTTGGTAGCGATCGACAAGTTCACCAAGTGGATTGAGGCTAAGCCAATCAAAAACTTGATGCGGTCTCGCTGTTTCCTTCATCGAGAAAGTTGGCGTTCAGATATGGAGTCCCACGGTATTATCACGGACAATGGGTCAAACTTGACTCGGAAGAATTCAAGGATTTCGCAACTCTCAAGGCATACGAGTCGACTACGCTTGATCGCTCACCCACAATCGAATGGGCAGCGAACGAGCGAATGGATTGATCCTCAAGGTGCGAAGCCCGTTTGATCACGAGATCTCAAGCATGCGGCTGGTGCTTGGGTCGACGAACTTCCTTCGATGCTTTGGGGCTGCGGACCACACCTAATCGGTCGATTGGGAGAACTCCTTTTTCCCGGTCTATGGGGCGAAGCAGTTTTACCGAGTGATCTCCTTCATAATGCTCCACGAATTGAACTTTATAATGAAGCGAAGCTGAGCGGTAGCGTCGAGATCAATCGACCTCTGGAAGAGGAAAGGAAATGGCTCGATCCGCTCGACCATTTACCAGCAAGACTTGCGCCCTGTCGCCGAAAATGTGAGAGGTCGAGCCTTCCAGGAAGGGATCTGGTCCTTGGTCGATCAGCGAAACAACATAAACTTGCTCCCTCTGGGAAGGTCCTTCGTTGTCACAAAGGTTCTCCACAATGGAGCATATCGTCTCTACAATGTCGAACACGATATCGATGAGCCCGAGCTTGGAATGCGGATCTGCTCCGCCTGCTTTACATAAAGTTTTCACTCGGAAGAATTGTAATAAAGTACTCTTGTAGCTCACGAGCTTTGAAGTAACAGTGTCATAATTCCTTCATAATTTTTGTCACTTTTTATTTTTTGCGTCGAGTAAAATCTTCACTTCCCCCAGTGGGTGGCTTAGGCGCGAATCCGTTCCGCCTAAGTTTACAAATCCTACCGAGTGGTAAGCCAGACTTCCACTCGGGGGCTTAGCTGCAGCCCAGCGCTCGCCTAAGTTATTAAAAATCCTACCGAGTGGTAAGCCAGACTTCCACTCGGGGGCTTAGCTGCAGCCCAGCGCTCGCCTAAGTTATTAAAATCCTACCGAGTGGTAAGCCAGACTTTCACTCGGGGGCTTAGCTGCAGCCCAGCGCTCGCCTAAGTTATTAAAATCCTACCGAGTGGTAAGCCAGACTTCCACTCGGGGGCTTAGCTGCAGCCCAGCGCTCGCCTAAGTTATTAAAATCCTACCGAGTGGAGAGCAAACCTCCCGCTCGGAGGCTTAGCTGCAGTCCCAGGACTCGCCTAAGTACAAAGTATATTAGCAAGGAAAACAAGGCGCAGGTCGACTGCGACCCTCTCCTCCGAGCTTCGACACAAATACAAAGTGTCGACTGTGACCCTCTCCTCCGAGCTTCGACACAAATACAACAGAAATCCCACCGAGTGGAGAGCAAACCTCTCACTCGGGGGCTTAGCTGCAGCCCAGCGCTCGCCTAAGATAAAAGAAATCCCACCGAGTGGAGAGCAAACCTCCCACTCGGGGGCTTAGCTGCAGCCCAGTGCTCGCCTAAGATAAAAGAAATCCTACCGAGTGGAGAGCAAACCTCTCACTCGGGGGCTTAGCTGCAGCCCAGCGCTCGCCTAAGATTAAAGAAATCCTACCGAGTGGAGAGCAAACCTCTCACTCGGGGGCTTAGCTGCAGCCCAGTGCTCGCCTAAGATAAAAGAAATCCTACCGAGTGGAGAGCAAACCTCTCACTCGGGGCTTAGCTGCAGCCCAGCCGCCTAAGATTAAAGAAATCCTACCGAGTGGAGAGCAAACCTCTCACTCGGGGCTTAGCTGCAGCCCAGCTAGCCTAAGATAAAGAAATCCTACCGAGTGGAGAGCAAACCTCTCACTCGGGGCTTAACTGCAGCCAGCGCTCGCCTAAGATAAGAGAATCCTACCGAGTGGAGAGCAAACCTCTCACTCGGGGCTTAAGCTGCAGCCAGCTCGCCTAAGGAATAAGTCATTGCAGTCGACATCTCATTGTTAACCTACAAAGAGCAATTCAAGCCAAGAGCAATCATATTCAAACATCAATCCAAATTTAGGTCGATACCTAAAAGAACCGAGAGTGCTCGGGCACTAAGCACATTAAAGTTTTATCGGTTACAACTTCACTCGGCATACCGAGGCAAATTTAAGGTCAAGTAAAGTTTTTACCCCTCTGTTGAGGGCTGGATGGAGCAACAAACTCGTCAAGATCGATCCGTCGGCGATCCGCGTGGCAGCAGCAATGAAAGTCTCCATGAAGGTCTGAAGTCGTGCTTTTTGGTGTTGGCCACTCGGAGAGCCGCCACTTGTCTTCTCGGGCTTCCTTGCAATGGACTCGCGCCGACACACGTGGCTACGTCGCACCACACCGAGCGAAGATTTCTTCCACTCTTGCACTCGATCGGGGCGGCATTCGATCGAGCCATCAATGACTCGAGGTCATTTTGGAGCCGTCTCATTGGGCGGGCGTCGAGTCGATGCGGGGCGTAGCAACCTTCAATCTTGCGAGGTAATCCACAACAACCGCAGCGCTGACTCGGTCGGAAGATGTTCATGGCAGTTTAAATGCGTTCACCGGAGAATTGACAGGTCAAGGTTTGTCTCCAATGGCTGGTTTCTTCTTCGAGTTGCGCGAATTCTGCAAAGACAAAACCCGAGTCGGAAAAGCAATCGAATGGAAACATAACAGTTGGGAGGATTGGTCGAGTGGAGAAGGTTACCTTGAGCTTAAGAAACAATTTTTGGCAAGGCCGCCCAAGAGGCTTTCCATCTCATTCTTCTTCCCAGCAAGTTGGAGGATCTTATCGGTCGAGTTCTTCTTGTCGACTTCATTCGCTCGGCATCCTTGTTAGCGATGGCTAGGCGGCCTTGGATCGGCGTTCTCTGTTCAAGCTTGGCAACCGAGGCCAGCTTTTCATCGCAAGCTTGATCTTATCGAGACAGCTCAAGCTCCTTCTTCCGTTGAGCTTCCCTCACCTTGCTCAAATCGCAGCAAAGTCAAACTTGAAGCAAGTGGGAAGAAGGCGGAGTTGTCGGAATCTCACCAAACATACCTTTGGTCTCCTCCTTCGCCTTCGTCGATTTTCTTGCACCAGTTTCAAGTCTAACTCGAGCTGAATATGCTTCGCTCCGATTCGGTATAAGCGCGCAAGATCACAAGATTTCTCTGAAGAGTCGATTCATGAAAATATCGAGATAATTCACTTCGAGTGAATGAAGAAGAATTGTCGTTTCTAAGACTACGGTCAAATGCAAGCATTCAACCGTAGTCTCGGGGACTACACCCAGTGGGTGCACTCAGCGTGCCCCCACCGGTCTTATTCAAGACATGGTCGACCAGTCGACCAGTAAAAGAACGCGAGTCGACCAGTCGACCAGTTTCATTCTTAGTAAGCTTAAGACAGAGTCGACCAGTCGACCAACAAAAAAAAAAAAAGAGGTCGACCAGTCGACCACAACTTCTTCGATCGTAATCAATCGCGGCAATCGACCACGATCTCGGGGACTACACCGAGTGGGTGCACTCAGCGTGCCCCCACTGGACTCGGAAACTTATTCGTTCTACTCGGACAATGATCAACATCTACTTAATAAAGCCTAAGACCGACTGCCAGCAGTCGACCTTAGCCTTGGGGACTACACCCAGCGGGTGCACTCAGCGTGCCCCCGCTAACACGGAGTTTTATCGACACACCCAAGGGTGACTGCTATTGCTATAAATTTCGGAAAGAAAAGTTTCGATAGCATATCCTAACGAAATGTGGTGGTCGACTAACTTTGAACATTGCTCAAAGGGCGAGTGGCGTCGTAAGCTGCTTGGCTCGCTTCGGCGATCTTCACTGCTCCATCATGATTCCTGCTTGACGGATCGCCTCTCTAGCAGCGTCGGCTGGTCCTCCGGGGCGTGGTGCGTGGTGAAGATCGAAGGTTGTCCAGCACTTTCGACGAAGTGGGTCGCGCTTTTCGTCAGCGGATTCGCAAAAGATCTGATATGTCGAGTGCCGACCTCTCCTTCTGTCACAATGTTCTCGGCACCGTCGCACCTTAGGCTTCCCGCCATGAGGCGTCTTCCGGCTCCTCCTAGTCCTCAATGGCTCCTCATCTTCTTCATCGTCGTCGGGAAGGGTGATGATGTCACTAGTTGGAGCTTGAGAAAAAAGTTAAAGTCGAAATCTTGAGTCGATCGACTAAGAACAAGAAGTTAAGGATCTGATGCAGGATTTGAGGTGACGGCGTCCTCCATCTCGTGGTCGTCAACCTTAACCGAGGTTTGGAAGTCGCAGCTTGAAAATCAAAAGATCGGTCGACCAGTTCAAATACCAAGCAGAGACAAAATTTGTATAGAGCAAGAAGATTTAAGCAATATGTTTACCACGAGATGGTGGGGATGACCACTTTCATTTTTGGCAAAGGTTTGGTCGTTCTCGTGGAACTACCTTGGTTGCTTGGCGCCTTCTCGGCCGGCACCGGAGAAGCGGTCCGAGGCGTTTGGTCGATCATGCGAGCGATCGCGACCCCTTACCGCGTTCACCGAAGGGTCGTGCACAAGCTTTGACCGCCTTTCCAAGCGCGGTGGTGCAACTTCCTCCTCCTCATCCTCGTCGTCCTCGTCGTCCTCGTCATCATCATCATCGTCGTAAATGCGTCTCTGCGTCATCTGAATTCCACTCCTCCGGCTCTCACCTCCACCGCTTCCCCCTCCTCGGTGAACTTGGGCGCCGTTGGGCATTGAGTATAGCTCTGTGAGGGCCTGGAGATATCAAAGCAGAGTTCAGTCGACCAAATTACAGAAGCACACTCGACATACATGCAACAGAAAATATAACAAGTGTACCTTGTCTGGAACATTGTCGCGATCAAGCGGAGAAATCCTCCGGGATCCGCGAGGATTGTCCTTGTTTCCGGTGATCGAAGTCATCCATCTTTCCACTACGGCATCGTCGACTGCCTCCGGGTGGACGCGGGTTTCGTCTTCGGTGCCGCAATACAACCACATCTGATGACTCGGGCCCGAAGGGGCTGGATTCGCCTCGAAGAAAAACCTCCGGAGATCCATGCCGATCCTCCATCCCTAACCAGCTGCACCACTCGGTCCATTAGCATCTTCACTTCAGCTCTTTCTTCAGGGACAACCTTCAGGGAGGAGGGCCTGTTCACTCGACTCATGGTGAATTCTGGGAGACCGGTCGACTGCCCCGGCGTCACCTCATTCCGGCAATAGAACCAGTCGATTGCCAACCCCTAATCGACTCAGAAAATGCATAGCTGGGAAAGTACTTTTGTTCCTCACCGGACTCCTAAACCACCACACATCTGGACTACAGGTCTTCTCGTCACGGGACTTGCTTTCTTCACGATCGAGGCGACATGTGAAGATGTACTTGAACAAGCCCAGTCACGGTCGACATCCCGGAAGTTTTCGCACATAGATACAAACGCAGCAAGGTATGCAATGGAGTTTGGTGTGAAATGGTGAAGCTGGGCTCCAAAGAAATTCAAAACCTCGGAAGAATACACTCGGTGGCAACGAAAAACCTCGGTCGACATGAGTGGCCAAAAGCACGACTCAACCTCTTACGTTGAGGCTGCCACTCGCCGTGAAGTCTTGCGGCGTTGTGAGGAATCAATCCGTCGTTGGCCATATCAAGGAGATCCTTCTCCCTGATCGTCGACTGGATCCAGTCCCCCTGGACCCAGCCTTTCGGCAGCTTGGATCTCGACGAAGAACCACCGCGACCGGTGGATCTCCCCTTCGCCTTCTCGGCCGCCGACGCCTTCTCCGCCGCCGACGCCTTCTTTGCACGCTCCAGCATCGTCGTCCTCTCTTTGCCCATGGCCGCCGGCGGAATGCGTAAGGAGAGAGATGACAAGGGAGCAGCAGCGGAGGTGGAGAGCGGAGACGGAGAAAATGGAGAAGAAAGAACAAGGTACTGTACACGAGCCTCCGGGAGTTACATTTATAGCATCTCTTCCGAGTGGATGACATGTGGACCAAGCGATCAATCATATCCCGGCGGCCGCCTTTGCGCGATACGTGGCGGAGAAAGCGGCGCGAAAATCGAGCGCCTATTCGTCCCATCCAAGCGCCCGATCTGTTCCGTTCGCTGCGGCCCCAAATTCGTATCCGTGAGATCCGCGGACGACGGATCGATCATCAAGTCTGAGATTTTCTCGATTTGTTACTCGGTATAGCAGAGAAAGTCACTCGACTAAAGAACAAGAATGGATCAAGTCGACTGAAGGAAAGTTTCTTGTTATCAACAAAGAAGATCTTGATCCAAGACAACACGTAGCCAGAATGCAAAGGCAGTCGGAAACAATGTCAACTCATCCTTCACTCAAGCCTCAATCCATTCGGGGGCTAATGATGGATTCATGTACCTAGGGTAGGGTCATAGGCCTGACCTAAACGTCCTACCCAAGGGTACTCACAGAAGAGACCATCTTCCAGTCGACCAAAGAAGAATTCACTCGACCAGACTGGAAGGACTCGACCATGGAAGACCCACTCGACCATGAAGAAGCACTCGACCACCAGAAGGTCAGAAGGCACTCCGCAGTGCAACGGTTTATTATTGAATAGACTTAATGATAGTTAAAGCTCCTTATGAGGGGCGTTACCAGTAACCCCCCTGGCTTAATGTACTTTAATCCCTCCATTATGTGAGCTGGCTGGGGTCCTGGCGCACTCTATATAAGCCACCCCGCTCCACATGTAGAAGGGTTCAGACTCTTGTAATACTCATACTCATAATCCACTCGACCGCCTCAGGGCTCCGAGACGTAGGGCTGTTACTTCTTCCGAGAAGGGCCTGAACTCGTACATCCTTTGTCTCCACAACTGCTCCATAGCTAGGACATCGCCTCTCCTTAACCTACCCCTACTTCTACTGTCAGACTTAGAACCACGACAGCGGCGGTCAGCTAGACTGCAGCCTGCAGGAGAGCGCCGAGGGCAACAGGAGCTCGCGTGACAATTTGAGGGCGACAGTCAAAACGAGAAGATGGATAAGAACAAGAAGGGGAAAGGACAGCAAAGCTAGAGGGCATAGGTAAATTTCTTGAATTTTAGTGTCATTTTGAGACAATGGTTTGATAATACAATGATGTGGCAGTGATTAGTTGCATTTTATGTGATGAATTGCAGATTTAAAGAGATATTTTGAGGTAGTTGGTGGTCACAGCAACTCCAATCCAAGTACACGGGAAAGTGGCAATGAGAGGGGCCAATCTGTTCATCAAAATCAAGTGAATACCATGGACACGGAGAATGCAAACTCCTTGCCCTCCTAACAAGTGGAAGAAGAGACTCTAGATTTCGTGGAAGCCATAGTCGAGGAGAATGTTAAGGTTCTAGGAGATGAAGGTATAACTGTCGTTTCTATGGATTCCATAAAAGATGATCCAGGACTTCGCATTTTCACTTCATTGATTTATGGACTGCATCAATTTTGTTTTTTTCTCCTTAAGAGTTCGCGCCACCTTAAAAAGTTTTGTCCTCCGCCACTGGGTATCTAGATGTTTGTTATGGTATGCTAACTTGCAGAAACAACTCGATGCTTCTTTAAATTTTTCGATGAAGCATTTTGGTTGGCTGATCACAAAAAACTTTTTCCAACTCGAGAGAATGATTCCACGTGAACATAAGTAATGACTCCATTGATGCCACGTCCCTAGATTCATCCTAAACATCGTATAGCATCTCTCTATTCGCTATGTTTTTCTTTTCATTTATTCCTTTTATGCCAACACATGAATACTTTTCTCCTAAAGAAACTTGGATATTTTTATAAATTATAAGAACATTTATTTGATACATCTGAACATATTTTTATATACATGATAGTTATTTTTTATCATTTTATGTTACATTTCATACCATCAATATCTTTTTGTATGAAATATTTTTTCACATAGGAGTATATGGACATCCTTTTTTAGTGCATGACCATTTCTTTTCATACACATGACCGCTATTTTTTGAATGCAAAGCAAAGCAGAAAGAAAGATACTAGGCAGAACAACAAAATGGCAACAACAGGAGCACCTCTGCCGACCAGCACAACGCCTACACCAACTAGCCAACTAAGTGCACGGGAGGAGGGCTGCATCGAGCAAGCATTGAGCGATGGCTGCATCGACAGACCATACTTGGGCAACACTTGAGCTGTCTCCACCGTCGCAAAGGGTCACTACCCTTTCACCGAGGCTCGATGGGGCCGCACCGGCGACCGACAGAGTGGCTACCAAGAACACAGGCAGCAGTGACCGGACATAGATGACTGTTCGACGCAAACGTGAGTCAACGGTAAGCGGACGCAAACGCGGGTCCATAGCTGACAAGTTTGCTGCAGTTTTCCTTTCCGGGATGCTGCGGTGGTTTGACCACAAGCCGTTTGGCTAATCATAGCAGATGTTTTGTGATTTTTATTTTGATTGTTTAATATAGGGGTGTGCTTCACTAGTAAATTTCGGCACACTGCTTAACTGACTACGACATTTCTCAAGTAGTTCATGTAAATTGTTCATGTTTATCGAACGACTTAAAATAACTAGTGTGCTAAAGATAGTCGGTGATGTTGTGCGCATGAATAGCTCATGCACATCTTAGTCTTCTTCAACAACCAGTTATGATGATTTATGTTGTTATCTCTGCTTTAGAAAAGTGCATGGTTAAAAAATGATGACCGGTTCGGGGGAAGTGATAACTTCAGCGGTCATATATTTTCATCAATGACACCTTTGAAATGAGGCCAAGACATCTCTTCTTACGGTCTTGCCTCACAGAGTTTCAAAACAAAAGGGTGTCTAGGTTTTTTTTTAGGTAAGCAAGGGTATCTAGATGTTTGTTATGGTAGTGTCCAAAAAAAGATATTTGTTATGGTATGCTAACTTGCAGAAACAACTCGATGCTTCTTTGAATTTTTTATTTTTTTGCGGGGTTGCTTCTTTGAATTTTCGATGAAGCATTTTAGTTGGTTGATCACAGAAAACTTTTTCCAACTCAAGAGGATTATTCCACGTGAACATAAGTAATGACTCCATTGATGCCACGTCCCTAGTTGATTCCAATGTATAATGGGACAGTACGCCATTATGCAATGACTAGATACATCTTTGACTCATCCTAAACATCGTATAGCATCTCTCTATTCGCTATGTTTTTTTCCATTTTTTCCCTGAAAAACATAGCAAATAGAGAGATACGTTTTTCCTAAAAAAACATGGATATTTTTATAAATTACGCAGAGACGGAGGTTGCCAACGCGGCGGCGAGGACACCACTGTCCACGGACGGATGCAGGAGAAAATTTGCGAGTTGCCTGTTGGAGATGCCCTACGGAGTCTTTTTTTTTTTTTTTTTTGCGAATGAGAGTCTGTTGTGCATGAACCATGTTGCTGTGTTGAGGCATCACGTCTATGGTGGGACGCTCTTTTCTCTACAACTAGATGATACCCCGCGCGTTGCTGCGGAATATTATAATAATCAATTTGTTGCATACACATGTGCAACCTAACAAAAATAATAAATGTACATTTTCTTATAATTTCTAGAAATTCCAATTTTATAATAATCAATTGTTGCATACACATGTGCAACCTAACAAAAATAATAAATGTACATTTTCTTATAATTTCTAGAAATCCCAATAATATTAACTACTGATAATTAAATAGACTTCCTGCAAGCAAAGAACAACTAAATGGGCTTGCTAATTAATAAGTTAGAGAAATGGACTTATTAATAGGTTGTTTGGCTCCATTGGGAAATAAACTCATTGTTATTACCCTTTGCTATCTGCAAAATAATTCTTATCATCACGAAACTTGAAAGAGCTTAGTTGTACTATGAAGGAAGCTAATGGTGGGAAGTTACCAAAGTAAGGATTAATAGTGGTTTGATCAAAACAAAGCAATCAAGTAAAAACGTGTGAACTCCAATTGCATGTAAATGGTTTATGTGCAAAGGGGGAATAGACAGATAACGAATAGTTTTTCTATTTAGCGTCCTTCACTTTTGACAAAACTAAAGGGCAATGTATACTCTATCAACGATAGCACATAAAAACTGCCATAATGTGTAACATGGTTGAAATCTGCTGTAGCAACCAAATGAGATAATGCTAGAAACTAATCAAAATGTTCAAATAAATTTATGACAGGAACCCAGTAAAGTAACATTATTATACATAGACATTGTCCAAATATGTTGACTCTTGCCAAAAAAAACAAAACCATTGGCCTTATGTGTAATTCGACTTACGTATTCTGTATTATAGACATTGTACCTGAATTGAGGTACTTCACAACAGGTTACATGAGGGATAATATCAGATAGGTCTCTCACCAACTGCCAGGCAACTTGAAGCATGCTTAAAACCATTTGATGATCCTATCCATAGGAGAAATAATAAAGTGAACCGAGCCAATCAACTCATCCATGGTAAGTTCAGTCAGTTAAATTTAAAACTAAACAAAGGAGGAAAGAATGTACCTAGCCGGATGATAGAACAGGGAGGGCAGAGAATGCTATTGTATGCATGGATAGGGTGGCAAAAGACCTGTTTGAGCCATCTTGCAAGAAATTTTGTCTCGTTAGGCTCATGTCTATTAACGGGAGCGACAACATATGCAGCCAGAACCACCTAATCGTCCTAGATTCTCACCATGAGCAGAAAAGCGTCCGGCACTTGCGGCTGGTGGGATGTGACCGAATCTGAAAATAAGCTTGCCATCAATCACATATACGGTTTCACAATTTTTGACTGTAATAGGTAGAAGCTACAAGAATCATATTTCCATGCTCTCTAAATAAGTATGGAGACTAACAGAATGGTCATATGATATCTCAACATCGAAAATGAAATTCAGATTTTTTTTTTTTTTAGAAAAGGAGGAAACCTTCAGATGTGGAATCTTGCGATCTGTAAATAAGTACGGAGACTGACGTAATCTGCATATGATAACTCAGTATCAAAAATAAAATTCAGACATGGGAGCTTGGTGCTCTGCAAAAATAAGCAAGGAGACTAACGGAATGTGCATAAAAAGAACACACTACTTGCAGGATCTTTTTTATGGTTTAGTCATAAGCGCCTGAATCAAGAATGTGACCGATGTGCTTGTGCATCAGATGCAAAACCAAAAGATTGCACATCTATAGTTCCATCTCACATACCTGAATGCTAAAGAGATAGATATGAGATACCCCTGTTGCCCTGCAGGTAGTCCTTTCTTCCAACGTAAATGATCAAGTCCTCTATACTGCATCGCTGTTTTGTCAGAACATTATGAGAAAAATTGTATACTCTCACTGTTACACGGTCTTCACTGAGTCTCATAATGAAAGCATTCTAAATTTTTGATCGATCAATGTCCTCGCCCCTCACATGTGTATTCTCTTATCTTTGGTTAACATAATTGACAATCTGATCCATGCCTCATCCCAAATATATATATCAGCCTCCTACTACTTGAATCTCTACACATAAAAAAAAACACATTCACGCACTGAAAAAAGAGAGAGTCAAATAAAGAAGGTTTTGAAGAGCATGGACTGAAGGCGTCCCTCCTGATCCCCAATAGTGCGCCTCCTAGGGCGTGGTCAGTGGAGGCAGACAGTGCCCTTTCCCCATGGCATTCCCGAGAGGCGGACGACATCTGGCATGGGCGGAGACCCCTTCCTCTCCACCCAATGGCTGCAGTTCCAGTTCGGCAACCGCGCTGCCGCCTGTCTGTCCGTCCGAAGCCACGCTGCGTTGAGCGGCGGGTAGAGCACATCGGCAAAAATATCAGTCCGCTGGGCACGATTCCACAGTGGGCGTGTGCTCGTGGGCGAGCGATAGCGATGGATTTTAGAAAAAGTTTAAGTAGAAGGGGAACATGCTATCCATGCATACCTGATACGACGTGGGCGGCATAGGCGTAGATGTCGAGGAGGAAGGGGTCGGTGAAGTTGACGCGCCGTTGGGCGGAGACACAGTGGCCGCGGCTGTCGAGCTCCCTTCGACAGCATCAACGGGATTTCGTCCGCTATGGGTTCCACCGTAGTACCTTCAAGCGATCATGACGATCGGTCAGCTATTCCTATCTCAGGTGGTCTGCATGCACACAGCGAATAGATGTAGATGATGCAGGCGCTAGCATGGTGAAAGGTTTGAAGTAGATCGAAGAAGCCGCCGCCGATAGCAGAAATCCTGGATATAAGTAGAGCGGGGCGAGGATGCGAAGGGGAACTGTTAGTTTTGATGACGTGAAGGCAAGTTCAGTGGAGATGAAGGGAAGCATCCGGGAAATCAATCGAAGAGTAAGAGGAAGGGGCGGAAGGAAACTATCAATGGCCATTGATTTGCTGTATGAGTGGAATTGGAGGAGACGAAGAGAAAGGGGAATAGTGTGGAGACGACGATGCTTCGTGGAAAAAGATTTGACGTGGCTCCACAAACCAGGCGAGGGAAGTAAGCAACACAGACCGTTTAATATCCTTCGATGGGCTCCCAGTGTCGTACAGCCCATTCCAACTTCCTGAGAAGTGGTTCCTATAGCGCAGCGAGAAAAAATCGAGTCCATAGCGAGAATTAAAGCACCAGACGTATTGGAACCCCCTAAAAAACGAACGTGATTAAAATTGATGATGTGGCTAGACTGCTGAGGTGGAGTGAGGTAGATGGCTGCATGTTGATTAGTGATGTGGATAGCCTGCATGTCAAGAGAAATAGGTTAGTGGGGATGAACTATTTAGGTATTATAGATTCTTGTGTGATCTAAGGAATAGTAACGGTCCTTTGTTTTTGCACGCCAAAGCAAACCATGTCATGTGTATGCAGAGTTGTACAGAAGGTGCGGTCTGCGTGACGGCGTCGGCGGCACCGGCAGAGGGGGAAACTTCTTTCGGCCAGCGCGACTCGGAGAGGGGGAAGCATTTGGCCCAAACCCACTCAATGGTTACGCTGCGCATCAGAAAAAAAAAACGGCCAATTCGCTCCACCCTGACCAAAACCCTAGCCGCCGGGGGCCAGCTCCGTCGCGGCGTTGCGGGGAGACAGAGGCGCGAGGCGAACATCAACAGCGACTCCGCCGTCCTTCCCGCTCGACGATGCGTGGGGGGCCACGGGTCTGTCTATTGGCACGGGCCTTTCCTAAATTAAGGATAAGGTCCAATAAATCTGCTGCTATAATTTGGTGCTTTAAGATTCTAGCATTGCCCCAAGTTCTTTCTACAACCTGGAAGCTAATGTCTTCAAAATTAATCTACTTTGAGCATTAGTGCCAGCTGAATTTGAATGCTGTTGTGACGGTCCACTTCATGTACTATGTCTTAAAAGTATCTGCAAAGGGGGAAGAGAACATGAGATAGACGATATGAAACTCCCTTGCATTTCTTTATGCATAACCACTACCATCTCTTGCAGTTCATATGGATATAGTCCTCAACTCTTATTTGAGGCTTTGGTTTGATGAATTATCAGTAGTAGCATATACATCTGGATAGGTAGAGTTTGTGCTAACATTACCAAACTGCACTTTAAGAAAACCACAGTGCTCTGCTTCCTTGATATTTCAACAATTAACTCTGCTTTTCCCTGCCATATTATAATTAGCAAATCACACTGCCGCTTTTCAAGTGCAAACCTCAACTCCACATGATTTTATGCAGCCCATATTGATTCTAATCTACTTCTCTGTCTTACAGGATTTTTCAAGGAAACAGCAGTGTGCCGCCTATGCATTAAGAAGGAAGAGTTCTACATGAGAGCTGTAAAATAATTACAAGAAGCTGATGCCCTGAATCAGCTTGAATCCAATTTGAGCTTGAAGGAAGCTGATACTTGGCCTGCTGAGGTATGTCCATAAAAATACTATGTCATATTTTATATTAATCCGAAGGGTAAAAACATCCAAATTTTAATTCCTCCAATGTACTCCAGAATTTAGCCTCAAGATGCCTGTGGCCGTGAGAAGGCCGCAATTGAGCTGAGTTGTGCAAGCACTACACTACACCAGAAGACTTTGTCATTCACTGCTGTGTTGGCCATTTCTACAGTGTTGATGGACAATTTGAGGCCTGGAAAGGTAAATCCACCAACTCCTGAGTTGATCGATCATATGACATCCATAGGCAATAATTCAGTTTGCAATTTCTAGGCGGACACGAGAAGGCACTGGTTGCCTTCTGTGGAATGGCTCATACTTCCACAAAACATCTGCATGCAGAGTTGCAGAAATAGTGTGGTCTGCATGGAGCAGTGGAGACTATTGTTGTGTTGCAGTAGGTTAAACCGTTAAATATTTAAATGTTGCCAAGGTCTTGATGGATAAGTGTTCCGAATAGTTTGTTGTATGGAATGCATTGGTAATACAAAGGCTGGCTTGAAGCTGGTGAAACTGCTACTCAGGGAGGCGTTTTTGTTGGAGGCGATGGGTATCATGCCTTCCAAGGATGCTGTGTTGGCTGTGAGTATTTGTTTTCTACTGCTGATGTCTTGTTTACCAATTGGGGAGCTCTCATGAGGTGTTTTTTATATACAAGAGATAGGATGACTGAGCACCAAACCAAAGTTTTTTGTATCTTCTCTTGCCACTTTCTAGTTCCTGAATTGTACTGTCTTTATTTTCTTACATCACTATTGTTTGTCTACATTTAGCTTAGCGTCTTAATTATATCAATTCTTCGGAGTGTTTTATACTAAGAATAGCACAGTGGTAAGACCCCCAGGAGTGGGATTGCCGACCATGGCTCGAACCTTGGATTAAGCCAGTTTAGAAAAAAAACAAATAATGTAATACTTACGGCAAGCTTGTGTATGAGATCATATTCTGGATATGAATATGCGATGTAAATGATTGGCATAGGCTCAATATTTTCTGATGAAGGTAGATCGCAAAGTTCCATTCAGATGGGAATTTCGGTGCTCTGGTCTTCTGGCAAAGGGTAGCCTGGGCTTGTGATTTATCATCTAGCCTTTTTTTTCTTTCAAAAACGTAAAATCAACCCTTTTTGCATTGCACTCATTCGGCGCACCATTACTGCGTCCCCAAAATTGCATCCTTTTGAGAACCATTGGAATCATATGCAATACTTGGCTATGCATGACGGCAAATGGCAACAACATCATATAATCATCCAAGAAATATAAACTGTGATACAGTGAATAACAAGATAGTGCCTCAGCGAGGGGATGCTTTGTTCTTACGGCATTTCTTCACGAGCTTGCTCAGCGCTTTTCTGTGCCTTGATATACTCTGTGATTGCTTCAGCGAGGCAAGCTAGTGCACTGGTACTGACAAAGGATGTGTTGCCTGACTTGTCGTCATCAACTTCATATTCGATGGTTGACCTTATTGTAGATGTTTTATTGGTTTGCCCTATAATCTTAATTCTCATCAAATATTTCTGAAATCCATGATCTAGAAGGCCTCCTTCTACTATTATGGCCTCCTTGACATAGTTTTCATGGTCAATCATGATGAACTTTTCCTTTTGATATTCTAATGGAGCAAGCCCTAGCAACATGAACCACGAAAATTGAAATTACTGAAGCTGATGCATATATTACGAAGCCAAAAAAAAGGCATAACTGAAGTGCATGTGTTCAGGTTCTGACCATGAGAAAAGGTGAGATGCAAAACTGTCCCGACACCGCCATCTCCTTCAACAAGCTCTGCCTTTTTGAAGATATCGGGAAGCAATTGAGGGACTACCTGGCTAATACCGAGACCCCGATACATCTCCCATACCTCCGCCGCGGGGAGGCCTGTCTCGAAGTCATGGCAAAGGCTACCTTTCATTGCTTCTATGAGCTCTGGGTGGAATGCCAAAGATTGCACGGTGAGTTCTAGATTCTCGGTACACAGATTTATAGGTCATTACATTCTTACAATATGTGGCTGACAGATTGAGGTGACACCCCCAGAACATGACAAGTCTGAATAAACAATCTGCTGTTTATATGATATAGTTAACAATAAGGTGCCAGGCCTGCCAGGTTGCCATCAATTTGAGTTACATCTTATCTGTATTTGGCTTGACTGGTCATAACAACAAAATGCCTATGCATGAGTATCTTTTTCGAGGAAAGGCAGCTGCGCTGCTTTAATTGTTTATATGATGTAACAAACCATAAGGTGCCATGTCACCATCAATCTAAGTTATATCCTGTCCTCGTTGGGCTTAACTGGCCATAAGAACAAAATGCCTATGAATGAGACTCTTTTCCAAGTATGTGATAATACATCATGAAATTTAAGGTAAATTTTATCATCAAAAAGGGTTACCCCAGCTTCATTAACGAAAGGAAGTTAAGGTACATGGACTGCACAATATCTGTGTATTACTATGGGTGGCGTTCATATTCTCAAACATTCTATCCTAATATGTTTCATCATTAGTCTGATCTGGCTCTCAAATTCACACATAATATTTGTGGAAGGAAAATAACTTGGAATCAGACTTTTATACACTTTGCGCTGAGCTATTGCAAGAATTAATTGCTCTGAGCAACCTTCTGCTCCTTGATGTATCCTGCAATTTTCTCAGTAGTTGCAGCCATGGGTGCAGTACTGACCATAGTTTCAAGCCCAGGGTGCCCTTCATCAATCGCATACTCAATAGTCGATCTTATTACTCAAGAACTGGGTCCTTTCCCAATGAATTCAAACCTGACCATGTAACAGAGGAACCCGAGCTTCAGAATGTCTCCGTCGATCATTTCTGCTTCCTTGATGTAGTTTTCATTGTCGACCTTGATGAATTTCTCCAGGCCAGGAATCCCTAGCAAGCAGCAAGCAGTTACTTAGCCAGTATACTCATTCGCAGCATCGCTCTCGTCTCTGGCCAGTCATGTTTGCAGATTGTGGTGTTCAACTTTGGCGGACTAGAAATGACACAGTTTTCAACAGAATACAGACTTCCACTGCATTGATCAAAGCCAGGATCTGGGACAACCTTAGGTTGTGGAACTGCCCTTCAAGGAAGGATTCAGAAAAAACCACGCTTCTCGCCTGGGTCAACAAATTTACAGTCGAATAGGGCATATTTTCCGGTTTTCAGTTCAGCCTTCGGCCAGTTCTTTTGTGGTTTCTATTCTGTTCTTGTTCGTTTGGTTCTTCCTTTTATCTTTTGGCTGTTTCCAGACCCCCAGTCTGTGCCCCTCTTTGTGCTTCCCGCCCCCTGTGGCTTTTCTGAATATAAGGTAGGAGCTACCTTCTCTAAAGTATATATCTTTAAGTGTTTTATACCGAAATATGTTTTTTTTAAATAAATGCATAGCGTTAAGTCTGTTTAGAAAAAAAAATGCAATACTTCATGCAAACTTGTATCTGAGATCATATTTTGGAATTTGGATGTGAATATGTGATGTACATAATTAGATTAGGCCCAAGAATTCCTGCTGAAGGTTGATCGTGAAATTCATTCAGATGGGAACTTTGGCAACCTGGGCTTCTGGCAAAAGGGTATAGCCTGGGATTTTGTTTTATCAGCTACTCCCTCTGTCCCAAAATATAAGAACGTTTTTAACACTACACTAGTGTCAAAATCGTTCTTATATTATGGGACGGAGGGAGTATCTATTTTCCCAAGAGTATGAAATTGTCCCTTTTTTGCGTCACACTCATTTGACGCACCATTATTGTGTCCCCAAAACTGCATCTGTTGAGAACCATTGAAATCATCGACAATAGTTGACTACACATGACTGTAAATTGCAACAAGATCATATAACCATCCAATAAATATACAGTGAATAACAAGTCCAAGAACTACAAACAGCAATACAGCGAATAACAAGCTATAAAGGAAGTTGCTCTGAACTTATTTTACACTGTGGGGAATGCTTTGTTCTTACAATGTTTCTTCATGAGCTTGCTCAGCGCTTTTCTGTGCCTTGATATACTTTGTGATCGCCTCAGCAATATGAGCTACACCACTGGTACTGACGAAGGAAGCGTTATCTGTCTTGTCGTCATCAATTTCATATTCAATGGTTGATCTTATTGTAGATGTCTCATTTGTTTGCGCTATAATCTCAAATCGTACCAAACATTTCTGAAATCCATGATCTAGAACGCCTCCTTCTACTACTAGTGCCTCTTTGACATAGTTTTCATTGTCAATCTTGATGAACTTTTCTTTTTGATATTCGAATCCAGGAATTCCTAGCAACATCAATCACCGAAATGAAATTACCTGAAGCTGATGCATATACTGTGAAAGCCAAGAAAAGGCATAACTGAAGTGGATGTGTTCAGGTTCTAACCAGGAGAGTAGGTGAGATGCAAAACTGTTCCGACGCCGCCATCTCCACCGACAAGCTCGACCTTTTTGAGCATATGGGGAAGCAATTCAGGGACCAACTGGCCAATACGGAGGCCTCCATAGATCTCCCATACATCGGCTGCGGGGAGGCCTGTCTCGAACTCATGGCAGAGGCTCCCTTTCATTGCTTCTGTGAGTTCTGTGTGGCTTGCCAAAGATTGCACAGTGAGTTCTAGCCTCTCGCTACATGGATTTTTTCTGTGTAGAACAAGTCATCGCAGTTGTTGGAATATGTGGCTGACAGGCTGAGATGTCACCGCCAGAACATTACAGTGTGAATAGACAATTTACGTTAAAAGAAATCTGGTGTTTATATGATATAGTCAACCAGAAGGTTTGCTCGTCTATTTGTTTGCCTAGTCACGATGTCTCAAGAAAACACTAAGTTGTGTGATTTTTCCAATACTAATGATAATGATTTTATTAGTACTTTGATTGCTCTACTTGTTTGCCTAGTCAAAATGTCTCAAGAAAACACGAAGTTGTGTGATTTTTCCAGTACTAATGATAACGATTTTATTAGTACTTTGGTTACTCCTAAGGCTGGACGTTCGGTAGAAACCAAAAGTTCGGTTTCTACTGTTTAACCAAAAGTTCGGTTTTACTGTTTGGTCTTTTATGAAAATCGGTTTCTCAGATTGCTAACAAAAACAGCACAAAAACTTTGAAAACCAAAAGTTCGGTTAACAAAAATAATCGGTTCGGTTTCATTTTATACCGAGGTGGAAGCTTGAGTTGTTCTCAGCATGTTTCCAGCAGTGTATTTTGCCTCCCGGCCTTGTTAAGTACTCCCTCCGTTTCTTTTTACTCCGCATATAAGATTTGGTCAAAGTCAAACTACACAAAGTTTGACCAAATTTATATAAAAATATATGAACATCTACAATACTAAAACGATATAGTATGAAAATACGTTTCATGATGCATCTGATAATATTGATTTCATATTGTAAATGTTTATATTTTTAATATAAAATTAGTCAAGCTTTACGAAGCTTGACTTTGACCGAACCTTATATGCACACTAAAAAGAAACGGAGGGATTAGCTGAACTCACGGCCCATCTCGTGTAGCTAGGCAAGGTGGGACAAATTCAAGTGCAAGTGGCGTACTCGTAGTCTGGCATGTTTTTTTTTTGAGAAATGGTAGTCTGGCATGGCTGGGAGAAACTATCATGCAAAAGTGTGGGCCTGGTTAGCTGAATTATGTGGTCGGCCCATCAAGTGTCTCGCAAGCACGCATGCGGCCACGTGCATCGCGCCAAAGTATATGGGAGGCCTAGGTTTTCGAGACCTGAAACTTTTTAATCTTGCACTCCTTGCCAGGCAAGCATGGAGGCTACTGCAGGAGTCGGGCTCCTTGAGCGCGAGGATACTTATGGCTATATATTTCTCGTCATGCACACTACTACAAGCCGAGTTGGGATCTCATCCTTCCCAAATCTGGAGGGCTATTCTAGACGGCAGAGATGTCATGGCCCAAGGTATTATTCGGAGAGTTGGGCATGGAGAATTTACCCATATCTGGGAGCACAATTGGTTACCTAGAGACAGCTTCAGGAGACCGATACACAGCTTGGTCCAAGACCCACCCTGTAAGGTTTCTGAACTGATCAAAACAGCGACCGCCTCGTGGAACGAATATCTGATCCGGTTTGTTTTCATTCCCCTGGATGCAAAGGCAGTCCTGAAAATACCACTCTGTACAAGGCGAATCGATGATTTCTGGGCTTGGAGTGAGGAACCACGTGGAAACTTCACGGTCTGCTCGGCATATCGCATGTTGGTTCAAACAAAATGCAATCGTGAAAGCTGGCTTGAGGGGCGTCAGGAAGCATCCGATACAACACTGGACATCGATGAATGGAAGTCTATATGGAAGTTGCAGGTGCCGTCGAAAATCAGGATGTTTATTTGGCGTTTGGCAAGGGATTCAATACCAGCGGGAGAACTACTAAATCACATAAACATGGCGACCACGGCAGCATGCCACTTGTGCGGAGCTCACGATACATGGAAGCACGCACTTTTGGAGTGTGCAGTATCCAGGAGCACGTGGGCGTTGTCCTCGGAAGCAATAGTGGACCAATTGAGTGCCAACAGGGAAGAATGCCCGAAGAAGTGGATTTTTGCAATGAAAAAAGCTCTATCTACAGCTGAGTTTGTAAGATTCGTAGTGTCGCTATGGGCGATATGGGGTGCACGCAGGAAAGCAATCTATGAGGATATCCACAAGAGCCCTTATGCTATTCACAGTTTATCAACATGTTCCTTACGGAGATTGAAATGACGGCAAAACCCACCAATGGCGAGGATCCTGCAGGAAGGTTCTCTACCACACCTCAGACAGTGAGGTGGATAGCACCGCCGGTGAAAGGATCGATATAGTTGACTAGAGGGGGGGGGGTGAATAGGCAACTAACAATTTTTAGCTTTTCTTTACCAAATTAAACTTTGCATCAAGGTAGGTTGTCTAGATATGCAACTAGGTGAGCAACCTATATGATGCAACAACAACTAGCACACAAGCAAGCAATGGATATAACACAAATAAGCTTGCAAAAGTAAAGGCACGAGATAACCAAGAGTGGAGCCGGTGAAGACGAGGATGTGTTACCGAAGTTCCTTCCTTTTGAGGGAAAGTACGTCTCCGTTGGAGCGGTGTGGAGGCACAATGCTCCCCAAGAAGCCACTAGGGCCACCGTATTCTCCTCACGCCCTCACACAATGCGAGATGCCGTGATTCCACTATTGGTGCCCTTGAAGGCGGCGACCGAACCTTTACAAACAAGGTTGGGGCAATCTCCACAACTTAATTGGAGGCTCCCAACGACACCACGAAGCTTCACCACAATGGACTATGACTCCGAGGTGACCTCAACCGTCTAGGGTGCTCAAACACCCAAGAGTAACAAGATCCGCTAGGGATTAGTGGGGGGAATCAAATTTCTCTTGGTGGAAGTGTAGATCGGGGCCTTCTCAACCAATCCCGAGCAAATCAACAAGTTTGATTGGCTACGGAGAGAGATCGGGCGAAAATGGAGCTTGGAGCAACAATGGAGCTTGGGAGTGGAAGAGGTAGTCAACTAGAGGAAAAAGACACCCCTTATATAGTGGAGAGACAAATCCAACCGTTATGCACTTACTCAGCCCGCGACCTGCGGTACTACCGCTCTAGACAAGCGGTACTACCGCAGGGGCTCACGGTACTACCGCGGCGGACCGTGGTACTACATTGCTTCTGGCGAGGAGCTAGTCCAACTGAGCATAAAGTCGAGGGAGGCGATCTTGCTACCGACGCGGTACTACCGCTCCCCCTTGCGGTACTATCACAAGGCCAGATTGGACTAGCATGGGAAGGGCGTGGATGAATAAAAATACATCCGTGCCTACTTCCGCTGAAAAACAAACAGTGCAAAAATCCGACACGGTACTACCACACCTGGCATGCGGCACTACCGTGCAGGGAGCGGATGTAAAAAGTTACATCTGCCCCTACTTCCGCTCGTGTTGCTGTGCTAGACCGGGACTCACGGTACTACCACGCGCGTGGGGCGGTACTACCGCGTAGGGCGCGGATGTAAAAATTACATCCGCCCCTACAGCCGCACGAGCGGCTGAGTCTGGTACGAGGTCACGGTACTACAGCTCCTTAGGAGCGGTACTACCGTGTGCACCTACGGTACTACCGCAAGGGCGTGCGGTACTACCGCTTGGGCCTGGGGTACTGCCGCTCCTAAGAGCAGTACTACCGCATGCCTCAGAACAACAACACTAGGAATCCTTCTCTTTGCAAAATATGAAAAAAACGAAGGATGCTCCAAAGCGCAAAGGGAAAGGCGGTGCAAAGGGAGTAAACGTGTACTGATGATTCCACCCGAACCTTTCCAACGTGGACCCCCTCTTAATAGTACGGCTTTCCTATGACTCAAGTCCACCGAAAAGAAACATAAAACAACGCCGTCTTCAATAGTCTTCGAGGGGCACCAAACCGTCTTGTGCTTAGTGACGAAGCGTCTGAAATACTCAAGGCACACGATTAGTCCGCAAAAGCATTGTCATCAATCACCAAAACACCTTAGGAATAAATATGCCCTTACAATCTCCCCCTTTTTGGTGGATTGATGACAATACGGGATTTGCACAAGGGGAAATAATATAGAACATAAGCAAACCCCACATCTCTAAAATATAGACGAGCTCCCCCTAGATGCGTGCTATCTAGATAAGTGCTTCGGACTGCACGACACGTATACTAGGATCAACACTCCCCCTATATTCTATAAACAATGTGTGGCACCCCGGCTCAGAGAAAACCGGAACGCCCCGTATTCCAGCCCAGAGATCGAGATGAAGTCTTCTGGAATACGGGACTGCTTAGCATAGAACAAACCAGCTCTTTATTACAATCTATTTGGGTACAATGGTTACATCGGCACGACGACACTACGCCTGCCATTGTTGCTCTATGCAAGCAGCAGAACAACTCGAAGCAGCGGAATAACTCTAGCAGCGGAACAACGACGACGGTGGTGAACTCCACTCGCAGGACTCGATCGAACGCTTATCCTAGCTCGCATTTAACGGAAACCACGACAAGCAAGCAATCAAATCCGGCATGACCTGCAAACTGGCATGACACGCCAGGTCAGTACATTGAATGTACTTGCAAGCTCACAAAAACCAGAAGCATTCAAGACAGACAATAGCATAGCAATTACAGGTTAAACAGGAATTATCATGATATCATCATAGCAACATGGCATCAACATGAACATGATACAACTAGAACAACATGAACATATTAATTTGACAATACTAGCATGCAACAGGATGACACTAAATGCACCACTTATTCTGCTCGGGCATCACTTACCAACACATGCATCACTTACCAACCTCGGACATCACACGATCATCTCAGGATCAAATCAAGCTTGGTATAAACAATACCGTAGTAATCATTAAATGACCACAAGGAGCTTGGTTTTTACCCACGACTCTAGCACAACATCACGAATATCCCACAACTCGGTATCCTCGATATCACGGTGATCCTTACGGCGATGACAACCATGACCAACACTTGGTCCCAAACCGTGATCCTTACGGCGATCACCACCCGACCACTAAATGGCCCGTGATCCTTACGGCGATCACAACCCGACCAACACTTGGCCCGTGATCCTTACGGCGATCACAACCCGACCAATACTTGGCCCGTGATCCTTACGGCGATCACAACCCGACGTTGTCATTAATCAAGTTATTCTTATTACTGTTGACTCATGGTGTGACCTACTTTTGACCTGGGCCCTTATCCGCGGGCGCGGCTATCGATAGATTTGATATACACTCTGCAGAGGTTAGTACACTGTACCCACACTACGGAACACATGGCCTCGCACTCCCATTCGGGTGGACCAACGACGTTCCGACAAAACCGATCTACTGCCATGACACTCTCCCGGCCACTCCGACTCACTCCCCACTGGGCTAAGTCATGGGTGGCCCCGTGTCTACCTCAAGACACAACGACCACCGTCGTGGCCGTCCCGCACTGGGACCCGGATCCAAAAACTAACTCAACAACGGGCACACAAGGCTTATGTCCGCCTACCTGGTCAGGGTACGTAGCGCGCGCCCATAACCTTCCCTCATTGGAGGCACCGGCGAGAGGCACAACAATAGACCCAGTTAGGACCGTCCCATACCGGTAAGCGTGGTTGCACTGGTCAGCATTGTTTCAGCGGCACCATGACTCAGCCAATAGTTGTTCAAGTTCAATTTAATCCGGTTAACTTGAATGCAAATATGCTGAGTCATGATAAAAATGCATGAACATGATATCAACATAATCATGAGAGTATCACATAACTATCCACCATATCAACAATAAATCATATCCACTAAGCATGGCACACTGACTAGCATGACCATCACCAACATCAACATGTACTACTAGCAAGCATAAACATATGAAAGGAAATACTAGCAGGTAGAACATGATCACAGAGTACAAAACAACATAGCACAAAAGTGCACATGCAAATCTAAACATCACCGGAACAACGATAACCATTTTTTTCAACAAGCAAATATTTAATAAAGATTCAAGTTGAAAACCATGGCTACTGCATGACCATCATGCAAGTGGGTATTGTGGCTTGCATGGGGTGGAAGAAATCACCGAGAGAAAGTGTGAGAAACTTGCAGAACGAATCGCCGAAAAACGTTCTCTCTCGAAGGGGGCTGAATAAGGGCAGGGGCAAAATGGTCATTTTCACAGTGTCAAACCATAGTGAAAGTATTACCAACAGAACAGGCTCGACAAAACGAAGAAGTAGGCTTTGGAATGACCTCATTTGGAGTTACGATTGAAAAGTTGTGAAGGGTTGAACACTAGGGACCAATCTGGAAAAACTATCACCACAAATAGGTCCCTGAGTGGATAAGGCAGACACGGATTTCAGAAAATGCGCTTTACAGACTGGAAAGCGCATTTGCATGCAAAGAACAGCCTAAATACGCTTACGTTAGTGGAAAACGTACTTTTGAAAGTACGCTTCCACTTAACGTACCTGGGCCGGGGGTGGTCAACGGCCAGAGGCCGACAAGTGGGGCCGAGAGAGGAGGCGGGGCCCGCCTGGCCAGCTGGCTGGGCGCACGGGGCGCTCGTCCTATTCCTCCCGCTCGCCTCTATTTCTCCCGTGAAGCAGACAGGGAGTAGGGAGGGAGATGGCGAGGGGGCCAGCCGGTCCAGGCCAGCTCCGCCCGAGCTGGTGGCACCTACGGGCGTGCGAGGACACGCCGCACCCGTTTAGGCGAAGAGCGGCCGCCGGGGAGGCTTGGAACAGAGGGGAGGGGCGGCGCCATGGGAAGGCAGAGGCGGCACAGGCGGAGGTGGAGCTCGGCGATGAGGGCAACTCCGGCGAGGCTGAGGGATGGAGAAGGACCACTGGGGCTTGGGCAAGCCGCTGGTGAGGTCAGGGAGGCGCGAGGAGCTCTGGATGGTAGAGACGACGAGGCGGCCGAGGGAAACGGGCGGCGCCCGGACGAGGAGCACTCGGACACGGGGCTCTCCGACGATGAGCAAGGGGTTGGGGCGAACCAAAGAGACGAGGGGAACGTGATGGACAACTCGGGAGGAGGAGAGGGAGGCTAGGCTCGGCGGAACCAAGTAAGAACTGCGGCGGCCGAGGCGAACTCCGGCGAGATGCCGTTGCTACGGTGGACTAGGAGGGACGAGGAGGGGCTTGGGACCTGAGGGAGGGCTCGGGGGTCCTTATATAGGCGCGGAGGAGGTCTCTAGAGCTCACGGACGAGCTCCCGACCAAGCATTAATGCAGGGCAGTGGCTGGGCATGGCCTTGGCATGGACCTAGCGACGCATTCATGGCGAACCACGATGAGCCATTAACGCAGGGCGATGCAGGGCATCACGGGGAAGCTCCAGGACATGGTTGGACGTCAAGACGAGGAGGGAGGAGACGAGAACAGTGGCAAGAACCAGCCAGAGCACGAAATCGGTGTGATGCCATCGTGATCACCACGGGCTCTGGTGCAAATGGCGCGTTCTGGCCGGGCCGACCATGTCCAGTGGAATGACCCTAATGACCTAAGAATAAATGAGGAAACAAATCGTTCCAGGGGCAAAGAAGAGATTTGCACTTAGCTCCAAAGTAAATTAGCAGCCAAGTGTTTGTGCCGTGCAGTGGGGACACCCGCTAGGTAAATCAGTAAATAGCTTGTCTGGGAGGTTTATCTATCGAAGGACTTTCTGAAAGTGCAACTAATCCCCGGGTGGTTTTGGTAATTAATAACAACATATATATCATTGAATTAATAGTTACTTGAGAATCATTTCAGAAAGTTCAGTGATATGGGTATGGCAAGGACTGAAGAAGTGGACCCCTCAAAATGCTAAGGCAAGCATCAAAATGCTAAGGCAAGCATTGGCAAAAGCTCAAGACTCCATTTTTGGTTTAGTGATCAAAGATCACATTGAGTCCATAGGAAAGCCAATACTATTAAAGGGGATGAGGTTATGATGATGATCCGGTTGCTCAAAGTGCTTAGTGATACATCTCCTAAACTATCGAACTTTCACTTTGCCATATACGCGATAAGTAATCTCGGTCCCACCGATTTTCCAAACCAGTCATACCGAGATGAACCACTTGACCCACAAAGCCAAACCCTAGAAAACTTCGGATTTTCCGATTACGAACTCGGTCTCACCGAAACTTGAGTTGCCAACCTTCAGAACATACGTCATCAAATCGGCGTCACCGAGATGATGAAGTCGGTCCCACCGAGATTGGCAAGCTCTTGTCTTTGCTTGGATCGGACAAACCGAGATTGTATTTTCGGTCCCACCAAAAATCCCAACGTTCACATGATTTGAACTTTCGGTCTCACCGAGTTGTCAACTTCGGTCCCACCGAGATTGGTCAAATGTGTGTAACAGTTGGATTTTATGTGGAGGCTATAAATACCCTCCACCCCTCTTCATTAGTGGAGAGAGCCATCGAAAGAACTACCACTCCTACCTTACATTTACGAGAAGAGAACTACCTACCCTTGTGTTGAGATCAAGTTGCTCCACTCCCACCATATGAAGCTTGATCTCTAGCCTTCCCAAGTTGCTTTCCACTCAATCCTTTCTTCCACCACAGCCAAATCGGTGAGGAGAGTTGAGTGTTGGGGAGATTATCATTTGAAGCACAAGAGCAAGGAGTTCATCATCATCAACACCATCTATTACCTTTTAGAGGTGGTGCCTCCTAGATTGGTTAGGTGTCGCTTGGGAGCCTCCGTCGAGATGTGGAGTTGAACCAAGAAGTTTGTAAGGGCAAGGAGATCGCCTACTTCGTGAAGATCTACCCCGAGTAAGGCTAGCCCTCCGTGGGCGTGAGCCATGATGGCATAGACAAGGTTGCTTCTTCGTGGACCCTTCGTGGGTGGAGCCCTCCGTGGACTCTCGCAGGCCGTTACCCTCCGTGGGTTGAAGTCTCCATCAGCGTGGAAGTGCGATAGCACCACCTATCGGAACCACGAGAAAAATCTCCGCGTCTCCAAAATTGCGTTTGCTCTTCTCCACCTCTCTTTACTACATGTGCAATTTACTTTCCGCTGCCTATACTCTAGAATTGCATGTGTAGGGTGATACTTGACTTGATCATACTTGTGAATCTGCCAAAAACTTGTCTTTGTCAAAAGGCTGAATTTTTATATTGTCAAGTAGTCTAATCACCCCCCCTCTAGACATACTTTCGATCCTACAAGTGGTATCAGAGCTTTGGTCTCCATTGTATTGGTTTCCATTGCATTGGACTCCATAAGCTTGGTTTCACAACCTAGGAGAGTATGGCGTCTAGTGAGGGTAATTTTCAGAGAGGTCCTTACTTTGATGGTACAAACTTTGCTAGTTGGAAGCATAAAATGAAAATGCTTATTCTTGGCCATAACCCAGCCGCATGGGGCATTATTTGTGTTGGTATGCAAGGTGAATTCTTGAGGAAGGAAAAGTTCCGGATCGCGGCTTCTAGCGGATGAATTGCGGATGTTGCAAAACAATGCCCAAGCTTGTGACATTCTCTTCAATGCCTTGTGTCCCGAGGAGTTCAACAAAATCAGCCGTCTTGAGAATGCAAAAGAGATTTGGGATACTTTGGTTGAAATGCACGAAGGTACCGAGTCCGTGAAGGAATCAAAGCTAGATGTTCTTCAAGGTCAACTTGACAAGTTCAAGATGAAGGAAGGTGAAGGAGTCGCTGAAATGTACTCTAGGCTTGCTCTCATCACAAATGAGATTGCCGGCTTAGGAAGCGAAGAAATGACCGACCGATTCATCATCAAGAAGATTCTCAGAGCTTTGGATGGAAAGTATGACACCGTGTGCACTTTGATCAAAATGATGCCAAACTACAAGAATCTCAAGCCAACCGAAGTCATTGGAAGAATTGTTGCTCATGAGATGACACTTAAGGATAAGGAAGAGCTTCACAACAAGTCAAGTGGTGCTTACAAAGCTACAAGTGATGCTCCTACAACCTCAAGTGACAAGCTAGTTTCCAATGAAGAGATAAGCCTAATGGTCAAAAACTTCAACAAATTCTACAAGAGTAGAAGCAAAGAGAGAAGCTCAAAGTCTAGATCATATGATGAAAAGAGATCTTCTAGTCGTGATCGAAACTGCTACAATTGTGCAAGACCCGGACACTACTCAAATGAGTGTTTGGCTCCCCACAAGAGAAGAGAAGAATCTCCAAGAAGAAGAAGCTCAAGAGATGAGTCACCTCGGAAAGAGAGAAGGAGTAGAGATGATCGTTATGAAAGAAGACCCTCTCGGAGAAGAAAGGATTCGGAGAGGAAAGACAAGTCATCAAGGAGCTACACAAGAAGAAAACATCAAGCTCATGTAGGTGAATGGGTCTCCGGCTCTGACTCCGACAATCAATCCGAAGGAAGCTATCACTCCAACTACGACTACAGTCAAGATGAAGGTGTTGCCGGTCTTGCTCTCGTATCCTCCAACTCCAACTCCTACGACTTATTTGATTCACCAAATGAGGGAATTGGAAGATGCTTCATGGCTAAAGGCCCCAAGGTATCACACCCTGAATTTATTGACTTTGATAGTGATGAGGATGACTTGCTTGGTGAAGATGAGCTCTTACATGATAAATCCAATGAATCTAGTAACAATGAACATGCTAGTAGTCTTTATAGTCGAGAAGAGTCGGATGACAATGCTATGAAGGAGATTGTAACGCCCCGGTTACGACTTTCCATATTCGTAACTCCGACCCTTGCCTTTTCCGGAGATGTGTTATTTTATTTCCTCCGTGGTTGGGTTTTTGTCTGTTGTTTTGCTTTTTTGTTTTTGTTATGCATCTCGTCTCATCGCATCATTCGCATTGCATCGGCATTGTTTTCATAAAACTTGCATCCGCTCGTAGTTGCCGTGTCCCCCCTTGCTTTTGTTGGCCGTTCCGAGACCAACCGGGTTTTTCGAGTCCCTCTTGTCTGGCCGCTTCTCTCTTTGTCTTCATTGACCTTCCCTCAGACCGCTTGTCCTTGTTGACCTTCCCTCAGACCATCTGGATCCCTCTCTTCTCTCTTTCTCCGAGACCACAAAACCTCCCTTGTCTTCGTCGACCTCTCTTGCCAGCTCGCAGCACCCCCGTGTGCGTGTCCAAAACTTGCCCGAACCCGAACCGGTCTGTCGTTACCGTTGGGTCCGGATCATCCCCTAACGCTCTGAAATATCTCCGTTTTCTCTTTTGGACTCCCTAGCTATTTTTTTCATGACCGTCTGTTTCCGATCCGAGGGACCAAATGACCCTAAGCCTATCCACCCGCTATATATAGCAGTCTAACCCTAGATCCTAGGGGCTTGTCCCATCCTTTCCCCTCCTTGCGCCGCCACTAGCTCCTCTTGTCTCCTCCCACCTCGGGTTCTTCCCGATCCAAATCCTCCTCAAATTTCCAACCGGACCAACCACTGACCGCCACCTAAATTCCCCTGCAGCTGCCACCCACCTCCCGCCTCGCTCGTCTGGACCAGGGAGGGTCCCGAGCATCTCCCCCGTCACCACTTCCCTTCTTCTTCTCCCCGTCCTCCCTCGTCCTCCCCATGCCGAGTCCCATGCCCTTCGCCGCTTTCCGTGCGCCTCTGCTCATGGTTGAGCACGGACGCCTCGCCGTCTCCCTGCCTTGCCAGCGTCCATCATCTGGCAGCAAAGAATAAAGCAGCCCCGAGGAGCCCGTGACGCGCCCGCTCCCTTCCGTCGGCAACCGTGCGCCGCCAGCGCCGGAGATGGCGGATCGCCCGAGCCCTCCTCTGCCTCCTCCGCTCCGGATCCGCCGACGTCCGCTTGTCCTGCCGTTCGCGGAGTCCCTGCCTCGCCGGACCCGTTCTTTGCTTTCCGTCTGCGCCGCCGCTGCTCTGCATGACAAGCAGAGGACCGCGCCCGCTTCAGTGCCTCTCCGCTGTCCTGTTCGAGCGAGAGGAGCTCGCCCAGATCCGCCACCGCGCCGTCCCGGAGTCCCTCACCTCGCCCCCCTTTTTCCTCGCTCGCCGGAGCTCTGCTCCCGCCACGGCGCCTGCTACGCCTCCGCAGCATCGTCCCCGCTTCCCACGAACGAACGAGAGGCGGCGTCGTCCCAGCGTTGACCGAGCCGCGCCGCTCTGGGCAGCGTCGCCCGGCGCCAGAGGGCCCAGCCTCCTCTGCGTAGCCAGGCCAAGCCGGCCTCCTCGCCCATGCCCACCAAGGCGGCTCGGTAGCTTCCTCTCGAGATCTGGCCCATGGCCCATGGTGAGCCGCCCCAGCGCCTGCCTGTTCGGCCCTTGTTCCAGATTCGCCCATCTCTGTTTTTTTTCCCTGGACGATTTTACGATTTAAAACAGTGCTTTAATAATTACAGAAAATGCCATGATTTTAAATTACTCACAACTAAATAACCGTGCATCGGATTTAAACATGTCAAATATGTAACTTGCTCAGTTTTTCATGTACTTTCATAATATGCCACTTTCATCCATGTTAAAAATGTTTAAAATGTTGTTTGATTAAATTTGCTTAAATGCCATGCTAAAATGATTTAATTCATAACTATTTAACCGTAACTCCGAATTTAATAAACTTTATATGTAAAGGGGTGGAAAAATGCCTAGTTTAACATGGTCCACTTTATTTTCCTGTTTAACAACATTAAAATTATGTTTAGGGCAGAACAGTAGCAAATTCATAAATTGCATATGAGGTTCTTCCGGAATTGTTGTTTGTTCTTCCGGCCCCATTTAAACTTGCCTAGTTAGGTAGTTTTGTTATGCTTCACCCCTTGCCATGTTAATCAACATTTAATATTGTTGGGTAGTTTAAACAAGAGAGAACTAAATAGTTCGATGTGGTGTTTCGTCAATATGCAACTCGTTGCATATTGGGCTCCATTTAATTTGTAAGTTTGTTTTGTGCATATTGCCTTGCAATGCCTCATTAAACCGGACATGCATCATGCTTGTTTGCGCATCATGCCATGTTTATGTGATGGTTGTTTACTATGTGGTTTGTTTCTTTCCGGGTTGCTTCTCTCGTTAGCTTCGGTTTCGTTCCGAAGATGTGAGGATTTGTCCGACTTCGTCCGTTTGTCTTCTTCATGGAATCGTTCTTCTTCCTTGCGGGATCTCAGGCAAGATGATCATACCCTCGAAATCACTACTATCTTTGCTATGCTAGTTTGCTCGCTCTTTTGCTATGCCAATGCTGCGATGCCTACCTTTTGCTTGTCAGCCTCCCAAATTGCCATGTCAAACCTCTAACCTTTGACACCATTCCTAGCAAACCGTTGTTTGGCTATGTTACCGCTTTGCTCAGCCCCTCTTATAGCGTTGTTAGTTGCAGGTGAAGATTGAAGATTGTTCCTTGTTGGAACATGGAGATGTTGTTCCTTGTTGGAACATGTTTACTTGTTGGGATATCACAATATCTCTTATATTATTAATGCATCTATATATTTGGTAAAGGGTGGAAGGCTCGGCCTTATGCCCGTGTTTTGTTCCACTCTTGCCGCCCTAGTTTCCGTCATACGGTGTTATGTTCCCGGATTTTGCGTTCCTTACGCGGTCGGGTGATTTATGGGACCCCTTGACAGTTCGCTTTGAATAAAACTTGTCCAGCAAGGCCCAACATTGACTTTTACCATTTGCCTCACCTAGCCCTTTTCTTCCCTTGGGTTTCGGAGCAGAGGGTCATCTTTATTTTAGCCCCCCCGGGCCAGTGCTCCTTCGAGTGTTGGTCCAACCTGAGCGATGTCCGGCGCCCCCTGGGCAACCAGGGTCTATGCCAACCCGACGTCTGGCTCATCCGGTGTGCCCTGAGAACGAGATATGTGCAGCTCCTATCGGGATTTGTCGGCACAATGGGAGGTCTTGCTGGTCTTGTTTTACCATTGTCGAAATGTCTTGATGTACCGGATACCGAGTCGATCGGAGTGTCTTGGGTGAAGGTCTATTCCTTCGTTGATCGCGAGAGCTTGTCATGGGCTAAGTTGGGACACCCTGCAGGTATAAACTTTCGAGAGCCGTGCCCGCGTTATGTGGCGATGGGAATTTGTTAATGTCCGGTTGTAGAAAACCTGAAGTTGACCTTATTTAAAATACATCAACGCGTGTGTTACCGTGATGGTCTCTTTCCGTGGAGTCCGGAAGTGAACACGATGTTGGAGTTATGCTTGACGAGGTTGCTATAGAATCACTTCTTGATCATACTTTTATCGACCGTGCTTTGCCTTCTCTTCTCGCTCTCATTTGCGTATGTTAGCCACCTTTTATGCTAGTCGCTTGCTGCAGCTCCACCTCATGCCTTTACCTTACCCATAAGCTTAAATAGTCTTGATCTCGCGGTGCGAGATTGCTGAGTCCTCGTGGCTCACGGATACTTCAAAACCAGTTTGCGGTGCCTATGTTGCCGGCGGTGGCGCAATCAAGCTCAAGGAGGAGCTCGATGAAGATCTGCCCTTTGTGTTGTTCTGTTCTAGTTGATCAGTAGTGGAGCCCAGTTGGGGTCGATCGAGGTCCTTTGTCGCATTTGGGGTTCTTCTTTTATTTTGGTTCCGTAGTCGGACCTTGATTGTATCTGGATGATGTAATGCTTTATTCATGTAATTGTGTGAAGTGGCGATTGTAAGCCAACTATGTATCTCTTTCCCTTATGTATTACTTGGGTTGTGTGAAGATTACCTCACTTGCGACATTGCTTTCAATGCGGTTATGCCTCTAAGTCGTGCTTCGACACGTGGGAGATATAGCCGCATCGAGGCGCTACAAGTTGGTAATCGAGCCATCCCCGACCTTAGGAGCCCCCACTGCTTGATCGTTTTTAGTGGCCGAGTTGTGTCTAGAAAAATGTTTTGAGTCATTTAGAATTATATATATCGGAGAGTTTAGGAATTCTTTTTACTCCCCAGTCCCTTCGACCTTCTGGTGAGGTATCCTGACGTAGAGTTTTGACTCTTCTCTTCTCAAATTTCACTAAATTTTTTTAGGATCACGCTGGTATCTTGGAATCGTTCGATGGTTTTATGATGACAACATTGTCTTGGTTGCCTCGACATTTAGGGGTTGTGGCGGTGTCCCGGGAGTTGAGCTCCGAGGTGTTGTCGTCATAATTTTATCGTTGCGATTCGGAATACCGAGTTTAATGCGCCGACATCGAAAATCTCTTTTATGCGTTGTTGGTGAGATAACCCGCTAACCCAATCTTGAGGTGAGTACGGAGTATTGCCATGACTCGTATAACGGATGCTTTTGAAGGTTGAGGTAGACGATTTCGAAGGTTTCTTGGTTATGTGTTGACGGATGGATCTTTGCTGGATGTAGGGATTGTTAGTTTGTGTGAGATATTATTGCTCCTGTATCCCCAACACCAGATTGCATAACCGAGAAAGTTTGGGAGTTTCATAGGTGGGAATTCAAGTAGCTCTTAGGATATCTTTCCGGCGGATGTATGATATGAAATTGGGGTTCGACGTCTAGTGGTCCGCCTATTCACGGTTGGTTTTACTGATGGTCTCGTTGTGTCTTAAAGAGTCCTTGGCTATGCCGACTGGGGCGCTTCAGTATGTCATGTGCACTGCCTTGTACATGATGGTGCTGTCTGATTGAGCCGTGTAGGCCCCACCACGAAAACTTGGACGAAATCTCTATCATATGTTTGTTCCGCTTATTCTGCAAGCCAATCCTTTGTTTTGTTTTAATTGTGGTATTCGAGTTGCTTCAATGTCAAATGTTGAATCCATACCTTCCCTAATTGGTGTTCTCATATTTCTATGGGAGTACTAATCCTTCTTGATCATTGAGGTTGTCATGTTAATTCTTTTCCAACCGGTGTGCTTCTCTTCAAGTGGATCCCATCATTTTTCCCACCCGCAAGATCAATTCTAAGTTTTCTCTACGGTGTTTGTTTTGTTCATCCCAAGTTGTCTTTGTTTTTTTCCCCACCCTCCCACCCCTTTACTTCAAGGACTTAGATTTCTTAATCATGTATCCTTTTATTTGTGCGAAGTATCTTCATTCTTTTCTTTCAATGTTCTTACCCGGTGGTTCTCAAGAAGATGTTTTACTAGTTCATCATTCCTCATTCCTTTCTCTTCTCCGGTGGATTCAAGTCAAGTTTTGTTGATCATACATTTTTCCTCATTTCAATGTCTTCTCATACCGGTGCACCTCATTATCATTCTACTTCTCGCTATTTGTTATTCCGGAGTGCTCAAGATATCTCGAAGATTCGTGTTTCCACTCTACATTCGTTCAAGCTCTTTCGAGATTGGTATCTCATTCAAGTTGTTTAATTCAACCGGTGTAACATCTCTTTTAAATCATTTCCAATGGTGTTCTTTTGAGTGGGCCCTAACCCACAGGTCTTTTCCCAGGATCTTACCTGACTCTTCTATTTTCCCAGAGCTATCCTAAACTCTTCTCTAAGTTTGACGTAAGAATGAGTTATCATCAGTCAAATGCTTTTCTCCAAGATCTTTCAAATTCTTTTCATAGTTGGCTCAACCTCTTCGCTTTGATTCTTCCGGTGTGCCTCAATAATTCTTGGTGGTGTTTCTCGTTGTCATTCTCATCATTTGAAGACTGAAGAAGAGTTTCTCTTTAATCTTGCTCTATTCTCTTCAAGATTCATGGTGCTAGCTTGTTGCCATCCTCTCATAATTGTTTTCGATTGTGAGAATCTTTTTCACCCATCAGGAGATATTCAAGAGTTTTCTCAGTTTGTCATCCGGAGTCCATCAATTCAGGTTTATTCATTCAAGCTTTCAGCTCTCGTTCTTCAAATCATACCGGTGCATCAATCGAATATCCTCTAATCAGTTCTTGATCTCTTTGTTCTCATGTATCTAGTTTGTCTCAAGCACCTTCGTTCATTTGCTAATTCTTACCGGTGATGCACCCCTACTTCGATCATTTTCAATTCTTACGGTGGTTTGTTCAAGATTCCTCTTCCTATGTTCTCATATTAATTTATTCGTTGTTCCAATCCTACCGGTGGTTCGTTGAAGACCTTCTCAAGTTTTGATATATCTCTTTTAATCCTTTATACGAGAATAAGTAGTATGCCAAATCCGTTGCTTGTCATCAATTTAAATTGGTGAAGGATACGCATAACATAATTCTTGTTCTTGTTTCATCCAAGTGATTAATCCTTTCCTTCAGAGTTTGTTCATGATGAATAAATTCTCGGTTTCATTGGTTTCATCTTCTTTTTTCCCGGAGATCCAAGCTCTAATCATCACGAAGATCCATCTAAATCATTGCAAGGCTTCACCTTGTGTTTTCAACTTCTCTTTCTTTTTATCATCCGTTTATTACCGGAGTGGTGGTTTGTCAAGGATTCTTTTCATTCTTCAATTGTTCTTCAAGATTTCTCTTGAAGTTATGACCCGCCAAGCCATACTTCAAAATATACATGGTGCTCAACACATGTCTTGTTTTGAGGAGTTCAAGCATTCTTCATTTTGCATTCCGAAGTGCAATTCTTTCGACCTTATCTTTTCAGGCGGTGTTAGGTCATTCTTGACAATTTCCTTCATGTTGCATGATTCACATGTTGTCAAGAATGAGGTATTTTAAATCCATCAGTCTCTTAATTGGAGTTATCTTGGGTTATATTTCACCTAAAGCTTTTCCCTAAGGATTGTTGCTATTTATGGTGCTTATAAATGACCCAAGTTCTTCATTTGTCCTCCCGGTGAAATAAGTTTCTCGTCTCCTTGTTGATATCAATCCAATCATTTGTTTCCGTTGGTGGCAGAAGCTCACCTCATAATTTTGAGATGTTTTCATAAGCCCATATCAAGCTTATTCTTTTCGTTGTTGTTTTTTCCAACAACTCCGTTCAATTCTTCGTTGCAAGGGTGCTTTCCAAGCTCATTTGTGGCAGAAGTTGGCATTTTCTTCTCCATTCTGTTATTCCAATGATCTATCTTCTATTCTTTCTCCCAGAGGCATTGTGATGTTGTGCTCTTCACCCATCACCTCGTTTTGTGAGGATCGTGTTCTTTTCTTGCTTATCCATTTAACCGGAGTGTTGTATCATCTCTTCAATATCTTTTCATCTTATCAAGTTTTCTTCTCTTTTCTACTGGAGTGTTGTCCAAATTCTGTCATTCTTGTTCCTTGGCTATCTCATTATTCCGAGGTGGTCATATTCTTTTGATCGTGAAACTCTTGATTCATGTCTTTGCAACCTTCAAACTCTTGTAATACTCCTTGTTCCTCTTTTCTAACGGATTGTTTGCAAGCTCGTTCATCTCTGTTGTACTCTTTCTTTTAAATTGCTCAACCTTTCAAGGTTCATGGTTTCACTCATTGGTCAAAGAAGCAACTTAATTTTACCTTTCTCTTCCTCTTCCGTTTTCCCTCCGGTGCCATCCTAGATCTCGGGACGAGATCCTCTCGTAGTGGTGGAGTGTTGTAACGCCCCGGTTACGACTTTCCATATTCGTAACTCCGACCCTTGCCTTTTCCGGAGATGTGTTATTTTATTTCCTCCATGGTTGGGTTTTTGTCTGTTGTTTTGCTTTTTGTTTTTGTTATGCATCTCGTCTCATCGCATCATTCGCATTGCATCGGCATCGTTTTCATAAAACTTGCATCCGCTCGTAGTTGCCGTGTCCCCCCTTGCTTTTGTTGGCCGTTCCGAGACCAACCGGGTTTTTTGAGTCCCTCTTGTCTGGCCGCTTCTCTCTTTGTCTTCATTGACCTTCCCTCAGACCGCTTGTCCTTGTTGACCTTCCCTCAGACCATCTGGATCCCTCTCTTCTCTCTTTCTCCGAGACCACAAAACCTCCCTTGTCTTCGTCGACCTCTCTTGCCAGCTCGCAGCACCCCCGTGTGCGTGTCCAAAACTTGCCCGAACCCGAACCGGTCTGTCGTTACCGTTGGGTCCGGATCATCCCCTAACGTCTACAAAATATCTCCGCTTTCTCTTTTGGACTCCCTAGCTATTTTTTTCGCGACCGTCCGTTTCCGATCCGAGGGACCAAATGACCCTAAGCCTATCCACCCGCTATATATAGCAGTCTAACCCTAGATCCTAGGGGCTTGTCCCATCCTTTCCCCTCCTTGCGCCGCCACTAGCTCCTCTTGTCTCCTCCCACCTCGGGTTCTTCCCCGATCCAAATCCTCCCTCAAATTTCCAACCGGACCAACCACTCGACCGCCACCTAAATTCCCCGCAGGCTGCCACCCACCTCCTGCCTCGCTCGATCTGGACCAGGAGGGTCCCGAGCATCTCCCCCGTCACCACTTCCCTTCTTCTTCTCCCCGTCCTCCCTCGTCCTCCCCATGCCGAGTCCCATGCCCTTCGCCACTTTCCGTGCGCCTCTGCTCATGGTTGAGCACGGACGCCTCGCCGTCTCCCTGCCTTGCCCGCGTCCGCGCTACGGCAGCAGCAACAGCGCAGCCCCGAGGAGCCCGCACGCGCCCGCTCCCTTCCGTCAGCAGCCGTGCGCCGCCGCGCCCGGAGATGGCCGGATCGCCCAGGCCCTCCTCTGCCTCCTCCGCTCCGGATCCGCACGTCCGCTTCGTCCCTGCCGTTCCGCCGGAGTCCCCTGCCTCGCCGGACCTCGTTGCTGCTTTCCCGTCCTGCGCCGCCGCTGCTCTGCATGACGAGCAGAGGACCGCGCCCGCTTCAGTGCCTCTCCGCTGTCCTGTTCGAGCGAGAGGAGCTCGCCCAGATCCGCCACCGCGCCGTCCCGGAGTCCCTCACCTCGCCCCCCTTTTTCCCCGCTCGCCGGATCTCTGCTCCCGGCCACCGGCGCCTGCTCGCCTCCGCTGCATCGTCCTGCTTCCCACCAGCGAACGAGGCGGCGTCGTCCCAGCGTTGACCGAGCCGCGCCGCTCTGGGCAGCGTCGCCCGGCGCCGAGGGCCCGGCCTCCTCTGCGTAGCTGAGCCAAGCCGGCCTCTCCTCGCCCACCAAGGCGGCTCGGTGGCTTCCTCTCCAGATCCGGCCCAGTGGCCCATGGTGAGCCGCCCCCAGCGCCTGCCCTGTTCGGCCCTTGTTCCAGATTCGGCCCATCTCCTGTTTTTTTTCCCTGGACGATTTTACGATTTAAAACAGTGCTTTAATAATTACAGAAAATGCCATGATTTTAAATTACTCACAACTAAATAACCGTGCATCGGATTTAAACATGTCATATATGTAACTTGCTCAGTTTTTCATGTACTTTCATAATATGCCACTTTCATCCATGTTAAAAATGTTTAAAATGTTGTTTGATTAAATTTGCTTAAATGCCATGCTAAAATGATTTAATTCATAACTATTTAACCGTAACTCCGAATTTAATAAACTTTATATGTAAAAGGGGTGGAAAAATGCCTAGTTTAACATGGTCCACTTTATTTTCCTGTTTAACAACATTAAAATTATGTTTAGGGCAGAACAGTAGCAAATTCATAAATTGCATATGAGGTTCTTCCGGAATTGTTGTTTGTTCTTCCGGCCCCATTTAAACTTGCCTAGTTAGGTAGTTTTGTTATGCTTCACCCCTTGCCATGTTAATCAACATTTAATATTGTTGGGTAGTTTAAACAAGAGAGAACTAAATAGTTCGATGTGGTGTTTCGTCAATATGCAACTCGTTGCATATTGGGCTCCATTTAATTTGTAAGTTTGTTTTGTGCATATTGCCTTGCCATGCCTCATTAAACCGGACATGCATCATGCTTGTTTGCGCATCATGCCATGTTTATGTGATGGTTGTTTACTATGTGGTTTGTTTCTTTCCGGGTTGCTTCTCTCGTTAGCTTCGGTTTCATTCCGAAGATGTGAGGATTTGTTCGACTTCGTCCGTTTGTCTTCTTCATGGAATCGTTCTTCTTCCTTGCGGGATCTCAGGCAAGATGATCATACCCTCGAAATCACTACTATCTTTGCTATGCTAGTTTGCTCGCTCTTTTGCTATGCCAATGCTGCGATGCCTACCTTTTGCTTGTCAGCCTCCCAAATTGCCATGTCAAACCTCTAACCTTTGACACCATTCCTAGCAAACCGTTGTTTGGCTATGTTACCGCTTTGCTCAGCCCCTCTTATAGCGTTGTTAGTTGCAGGTGAAGATTGAAGATTGTTCCTTGTTGGAACATGGAAATGTTGTTCCTTGTTGGAACATGTTTACTTGTTGGGATATCACAATATCTCTTATATTATTAATGCATCTATATATTTGGTAAAGGGTGGAAGGCTCGGCCTTATGCATGGTGTTTTGTTCCACTCTTGCCGCCCTAGTTTCCGTCATATCGGTGTTATGTTCCCGGATTTTGCGTTCCTTACGCGGTCGGGTGATTTATGGGACCCCTTGACAGTTCGCTTTGAATAAAACTTGTCCAGCAAGGCCCAACATTGACTTTTACCATTTGCCTCACCTAGCCCTTTTCTTCCCTTGGGTTTCCGGAGCCCGAGGGTCATCTTTATTTTAGCCCCCCTGGGCCAGTGCTCCTTCGAGTGTTGGTCCAACCTGAGCGATGTCCGGCGCCCCCTGGGCAACCAGGGTCTATGCCAACCCGACGTCTGGCTCATCCGGTGTGCCACGAGAACGAGATATGTGCAGCTCCTATCGGGATTTGTCGGCTGGCGGGAGGTCTTGCTGGTCTTGTTTTACCATTGTCGAAATGTCTTGATGTACCGGGATACCGAGTCGATCGGAGTGTCTTGGGTGAAGGTCTATTCCTTCGTTGATCGCGAGAGCTTGTCATGGGCTAAGTTGGGACACCCTGCGGTATAAACTTTCGAGAGCCGTGCCCGCGGTTATGTGGCAGATGGGAATTTGTTAATGTCGGTTGTAGAAAACCTGAAGTTGACCTTATTTAAAATACATCAACGCGTGTGTTACCGTGATGGTCTCTTTCCGCGGAGTCCGGAAGTGAACTCTGATGTTGGAGTTATGCTTGACGCAGGTTGCTATAGAATCACTTCTTGATCATACTTTTATCGACCGTGCTTTGCCTTCTCTTCTCGCTCTCATTTGCGTATGTTAGCCACCTTTTATGCTAGTCACTTGCTGCAGCTCCACCTCATGCCTTTACCTTACCCATAAGCTTAAATAGTCTTGATCTCGCGGGTGCGAGATTGCTGAGTCCTCGTGGCTCACGGATACTTCAAAACCAGTTTGCGGTGCCTATGTTGCCGGCGGTGGCGAATCAAGCTCAAGGAGGAGCTCGATGAAGATCTGCCCTTTGTGTTGTTCTGTTCTAGTTGATCAGTAGTGGAGCCCAGTTGGGGTCGATCAGGGTCCTTTGTCGCATTTGGGGTTCTTCTTTTATTTTGGTTCCGTAGTCGGACCTTGATTGTATCTGGATGATGTAATGCTTTATTCATGTAATTGTGTGAAGTGGCGATTGTAAGCCAACTATGTATCTCTTTCCCTTATGTATTACTTGGGTTGTGTGAAGATTACCTCACTTGCGACATTGCTTTCAATGCGGTTATGCCTCTAAGTCGTGCTTCGACACGTGGGAGATATAGCCGCATCGAGGGCGTTACAGAGATTGAGCGTCTAACTAAAGAACTAAACACTCTTAAGTTAGCTCATGAAACAACTCAAGAAGATCATAGAGAGCTCCTAAGATCTCATGAGAAGCTACGCTTCGAGAAGCTCACTTTAGAGAAAGAACATGAGTTTCTAAAAGCAATCAATGACGATCTTCGAAAGAAGAGTTCTTCATATCTTGCCAAATGACTTCTCTTGTCTAATTTCTTGCCACCCATTAAAACTAAGCATGACAAGCATAAGAAAAGTTCTTCATCTAGTAGTAACAATAACCATGCTAAATCCAATATTGTTGCTTCTAGTAGTTCTCTTGATTCCACTAACAATGTTTCAAGCCAAGTTACACTTGAGCAAGAAATAGTTTATTGAAAAGGATTATAGAGAAAGGTGTCTACAAGAGCCTTGCCGGAAGCAAGAACTTTGAGGAAATTGTCCGCAATCAAGGAAGGCACCGGAAGAATCAAGGAATTGGTTTTGAGCGAAAGTTCAACGCCGAGGGTGTTGAATGGGAAGAAGGTCAATATCCCACTCCACAGTTTATTCCTCAAAAGGAGAAGTATGATCCTACTTCTTCCAATGTGGAACAAGCTCAAGATGACCTTCCACCACAAGACCACAAGCTAAAAGGCAAGGACAAGCTTCAAGAGGAGATTGATGCATTTATTGAAGCACCTAAAGCCATGGTCAAGTGGGTTCCCAAGGAAACGTCAAGTTCTACTTCGTCAAGCTCAACTACAACCCCAAGGATTCCCATCAAGATGATGTGGATCCCGAAGAAGAAGAACTAGAGAGTTCTTGAGGGTGACTCCGCCAACATACTTCACTCACATTCATTTTGGCAAAAACTTGTGCAATCAACTTCCACATCTTGCACTAGTTCATGGAGTCACAAACCCTCTTGTTGGTAAGTCAAGGGACAAGGTAATCATTGCTTGCATGGACATCATCTATTGTGTATTTCAATCTATGTCCATGGATATCCTTGTTTGTTCCTTGTGGGACTAACCCATGTAGGTATTGAAAGTGCCCAAATCCAAAGGATTGCTCCCAACACTTGATGATCTACATCAACATTGAGCATCCACATCTTCAACATCTACATGAAGTCTTCTACGACAACCCAAGGTTAGTTTGACCCTTTAAAAGGGGTTCTCACATCTAGGGGAGCTTTGCTCTAAAAAATTGAGCTAAAGCATCTTCAAATGATGTGAACACATCAATGCTTTATGTAAAAGTGGTAACCCCACTTGTGCTTAAACGATGAGTATGACCTATGATCAAATGTTCTCATGTGGCTCCTAAGTCAGTATACTCATATAAAGATGACCTAGTCATCGACAAATTGTGTGATAGTAGCTAGAGTTTTGATGGTGCATGTTTGACACATATTTCATTTGCTATCTTATTGTGTGAGCATGTTGGATGCATGATTTTATCCATTCAAGGACATCCATTTGTTGTTTTGGTCGTTTTGATTTTTCTGACCAAATGGATGGACAAGAATGCCTAAGTACCTCCCCTAGCTATCTATGCTTTCTTGTCTCAAATTCTATTCATGCTTACATCACAAATTTTGAACAAGTCATTTTCGGACCCTCCGAGTGAGGAGCACTCGGAGCCACCGATCCGTCAAGGGCTAACTTCCAAAACCTTCTAAGTGATTTCGGTCAGACCAACACACTCAAACTCGGTCGAACCGAAAACATTTAGACTGATCTAGGTTTTGACCTCGGTGAAACCGAGTTGTGATTTTCGGTGTGACCGAAGTGCATAACTGCCTGCAGTTATTCATCTCGGTGCCACCGAGTTTTACAACTCGGTCCCACCGACAGCAAAGGGGTATATATACTCTGAGGGTCGCGCGCGTTGATTTCTCCTTCAAATGCTTCGCCCCCACAACCCTTGCTACCGTCGCCCTGGTCTCCGGATCGTCTTCGTTGCCGCTTTGTGCGCCCTCGCCGCAGTCTCCGTCGCCGTCAGCGAACATCTTCTCCGCTATTGTTGCGCCGTGAAAACTCCACCAATTTAGGGTGAGTTTCGATCCCACTCGTGCTCCCATCTCCGATTCAATGCACGTTTGGTTTGCCTATAATCTTGCCACGATTGAAATCTTCACATACACAGATTGGTTCTTTTGAACGAGATTCGAGTAAAAGTTTTAGGGTTAGGTTTCCGCCGAACACATCTGGGTGAGACCGATTTTAGATTTTCGGTAAGACCGATTTGGCCCATGGCCATTGCACTGCACCCTTCGGTCCAACCGAGTTGTGCAAATCGGTGTGACCGAAATGAGGATTCTGTGAAACCCTAGTGTTTTCGGCAGGACCGAAACCCACTTCGGTCTAACCGAAAGTGGTGTGAATGATTCTGTTTGAACACTTCGGATTCACCGAATTTTAAAACTCGGTCTGACCGAAATGTCTTCTGTGAAAACCTAATACTAGAATTTGAACTCATTTTCGTTTGCAAAAAACTCTGCATTTGTGATGACTCTTCTTCTCTGCCTATACCTTATCTATTCACAGGTTGTCAGCCATGTCAGATGCGGTGTGATCGAAACAGGTCGAGTCACCTATTGCAGATATTCGAGGCGAGCACTAGTCCCGATCCCAAAGAGCTCATCAGATGATGGTGAGAGGAGTACACCAAGTGGCTTACCTCCTGCAGCCACAAGAGCCAGAAAGAAGAGGAACTCAGATGAAGAAGACTCAGATTTTGTTGTTGAGGAAGTCACCTCAAAGCCCAAGAGGAAAGTTGTTGCCAAAGAGCCACAAGGACAGCAGACCAAGAAGGGCACCAGAAAAGTCAAGCAGTCAACTGTTGCCAAGAAGCTGAGTTTGGAAGAGGAAACTACAAGCAAAGTGAAGAAAACTTCCAAGAGGAAGAGATTAGTGCATGATGATGCAGCAGAGGAAGATGAGGATGAGGAAGCACCCCAGCCTCCTCAGAAGCCTAAACTCATGGGTGATGCCATCAGGGCTGGAGCCACTTCAAAGCCCAAGCCATCTGCTCCAGCTAAGGCAGCTCCAGCAAAGCCTGCTGCCAAGCCAAAGAAGACAGTCAGGAACATTCCAGCATCAGAAAAGAACAAAGATGATGTGCCACCAGCTGTGTCAGATGATGAAGGACCAGTTTTGCTGAAACTTCGTCCAAAACTGCCACTTCACAATGATGCTCATCCTCAAGCTGAGAATATGAAGGAAAGGAAGGATAGAGGTCTCAGGCTATGGAGACAAGCTGACCCATATGCCGTGAGGAGAAGAACTGCTGTTGATCCCAGATTTCACACCAGAGAGCAGCAGGACTTCTATGAGACAGTGCTGATGGACAAGAAGCCCATAGTCGCAGACACAAGATATGTAGATTGGAAGTACATTGACAGTGAAGAGCACAGAGACTTCTTTCCACATGTGCATGAAAGCTTCACTGCATGTGGCGTTGCAGACTTTGTAGGTCAGAAGTTGACCAGTTGGAACGATGAAATGATTATCCAATTCTATGCTACAGCTCACTTCTATCCAGATGGAAGAATTGTATGGATGGCTGAAGGCCAAAGATTTTCTTCAACTGTTGAAGAATGGGCAGAACTTCTGAATGCTCCAGTGCAAAGAGAGGATGACATTGATGTTTATGGTATTCCAAAGAAGAACCATGAATCCATGAAGAACATGTACAAAGAGGTTCCAGCTAAGGATTTGGGAATCTGGAAGCTCGGCTCAGTGTACTATCTCCAGGCAGGCCTACCTACCACAAACACTATTTTGAGGCATACCTTGATTCCCAAGTCTGGAGATCATCGCATGATCAGAGGATACTCTATCAACATGCTGCATATACTTGATGAGAAGGCACCCTTCAAGGTGATGGACTTGATGGTTGAAACCATTAAGAGGACTGCCGCTGTCTAGAAAAGGTCGTGTGGATTTGCCCCGCATATTCAGATGCTTATCAATGCCAAGTTTGGCACGGGCACATACTTGTTGGATAGAGCACACCTACCACTGCAGCCTGAGCATGAGGATAATGTTGTTGTGATGAATGAGGAGGATCAACATCGGTTGAAGGACAAGCCAAGATTGAAGCTGCCAAGAAAGCCAAAGTCGACAAGGAAGCGGCAGCGGCAGCAGCTAAACCAAAGAGTGTTGGAGAGCAGCTCCTTGAAGCTACCCAAAGGATTGAACAACGCCTGCCAGCATTATGCAGTCTCGGAGAGCCTAGAGAGGATTGTCGAAGACAAGATCCACGCCTGGATGTAAAGTCGATGAAGTGCAAGTGATTGTCAACAAGCTTGAGGCGGACATTGAGGAAGCAAAGAGGAGAAGGAAGAGCTTATGCGGGATGACTTAGTCGAGATGCTTATCAACAGATCGCTCCGGTTCCCACAGACCCCGATCACTGCTATTCGATGGTGACACGGGACTACAACCGATCTCCACAGTTCCATCGGTTGCTACAGCTCCAGCTCCAAAGACCACTCCTCCAAAGAGACATCAGTGAAGTCTTCGCCGATGGTGCCATATCAACTCCAACATCAACCCGCACAGAGCCGCCAGAGAGTCCCCAAAGGCGCTTAGCTCTATGCCTTTTCGAACTTTTTGGTAACTTGTTGCCAAAGGGGGAGAAATTGTATAGATCATAGGACTTCGAGAGAGAGAGTGCTGTTGTCTTTGCGCTTTTGCTCTTTCGTTCATTTGCGGTTTCTTTGAGATACTTTTGGTTTTCGAGACATTCTGTGTGTTTGATACTATGTTTGATGAGTGCTTGGTCGTACTATGCTTTAATGTGTGCTTAATGCTTATCATATGCTATTCCTATCTTGTATGACCATTTACTCATGTCTTGGTGATTGGGTGCATGCTATTCATTCTTATCATTTTGTGCGCTCCACCAAGATGTATGTGACATGGAAGAGTGACCCATGATCCTAATCGATTGTGCATTTGCATTCAAACGCAAATCTTAAATAATGCACAGATTTAGGGGGAGCTCTTGCTTATCACATACTTCTCAAAGCGACGATATTATTCATTGATTATATCCTTTGTCGAAGCTTTAATCTATATGTTGTCATCAATTACCAAAAAGGGGGAGATTGAAAGTGCAACTAATCCCCGGGTGGTTTTGGTAATTAATAACAACATATATATCATTGAACTAATAGTTACTTGAGAATCATTTCAGAAAGTTCAGTGATATGGGTATGGCAAGGACTGAAGAAGTGGACCCCTCAAAATGCTAAGGCAAGCATCAAAATACTAAGGCAAGCATTGGCAAAAGCTCAAGACTCCATTTTTGGTTTAGTGATCAAAGATCACATTGAGTCCATAGGAAAGCCAATACTATTAAAAGGGGATGAGGTTATGATGATGATCTGGTTGCTCAAAGTGCTTAGTGATACATCTCCTAAACTATCAGCAACTTTCACTGCCATATACACTCATAAGTAATCTCGGTCCCACCGATTTTCCAAACCCAGTCACACCGAGATGAACCACTTCAGCCACAAAGCCAAACCCTAGAAAACTCGGATTTTCCGATTCTGAACTCGGTCTCACCGAAACTTGAGTTGCCAACCTTCTGTAACCTTCTGTCATCAAATCGGCGTCACCGAGATGATGAAGTTGGTCCCACCGAGATTGGCAAGCTCTTGTCTTTGCTTGGATCGGACAAACCGAGATTGTATTTTCGGTCCCACCGAAAATCCCAACGTTCACATGATTTGAACTTTCGGTCTCACCGAGTTGTCAACTTCGGTCCCACCGAGATTGGTCAAATGTGTGTAACGGTTGGATTTTGTGTGGAGGCTATAAATACCCTCCACCCCTCTTCATTCGTGGAGAGAGCCATCGAAAAGAACTACCACTCCTACCTTACATTTACGAGAAGAGAACTACCTACCCTTGTGTTGAGATCAAGTTGCTCCACTCCCACCATATGAAGCTTGATCTCTAGCCTTCCCAAGTTGCTTTCCACTCAATCCTTTCTTCCACCACAGCCAAATCGGTGAGGAGAGTTGAGTGTTGGGGAGATTATCATTTGAAGCACAAGAGCAAGGAGTTCATCATCATCAACACCATCTATTACCTTTTGGAGGGTGGTGCCTCCTAGATTGGTTAGGTGTCGCTTGGGAGCCTCCGTCGAGATGTGGAGTTGAACCAAGAAGTTTGTAAGGGCAAGGAGATCGCCTACTTCGTGAAGATCTACCCCGAGTAAGGCTAGCCCTCCGTGGGCGTAGGCCATGATGGCATAGACAAGGTTGCTTCTTCGTGGACCCTTCGTGGGTGGAGCGGTGGAGCCCTCCGTGGACTCTCGCAGCCGTTACCCTCCGTGGGTTGAAGTCTCCATCAACGTGGAAGTACGATAGCACCACCTATCGGAACCACGAGAAAAATCTCCGCGTCTCCAAAATTGCGTTTGCTCTTCTCCACCTCTCTTTACTACATGTGCAATTTACTTTCCGCTGCCTATACTCTAGAATTGCATGTGTAGGGTGATACTTGACTTGATCATACTTGTGAATCTGCCAAAAACTTGTATTTGTCAAAAGGCTGAATTTTTATATTGTCAAGTAGTCTAATCACCCCCCCTCTAGACATACTTTCGATCCTACACTTTCATCTTGGAGCTTTTGAGGGTAAATGGATCAAGATTTACTGCAGTTGCTTCACAACTGTATTTTTGGTCCAGAAACTAGATCAACAAGATGCACTCACATGGAATGTCCACTTGAGCTCAAATTGGGCAAGGCAGGGTCATATGGTCATATAAAGATGCTGTAAAAAGCTCATGCCAAATGACCAAGCCAAAATGGCACTTGCTTCACAAACATCTCTGCTGACCAGAAACTTGAAATAATATTGGTGATCAAATGGCTCATTGAAATGATGCCAAAACAGGTGGAGAGATGTTTTGTGGGTATAAGAAGGATCTGGTAATTTATTAGGATTTTGGAAGCAATATAAAATATACTTGCTTCACAACCTGAAAATTTTGCCAGAAATAAAGATTTGGTCCTGTGATCACATAGATAATTGAATGGGGCTGAAAATGGGTGGAAGGTGTTAATATGAGCACTTTAAGGAGTGTGCAAAAGTTCAACTCATTTGGGTACTCCTAGCTAGTACATCTTTCATAAAGCCTTCTGTCTGACAGAAATTTGAAAATTCACTAAGGAAGATTGACGAGGAAAAAAATTTTGAACTTGTGCATGAGGCAATTATTTGGACATATAAACATGCCCAAAAAGGTTGGGAGTCACTAGGAAAAATATAAATGACACTCCTTCACAAAGTGCCATTCAGGGCAGAATGGAAGAATAATTATTGGGGAATTATTTTTGGACATGACAATGAAAAGTTTTGCCATATTTGATCAAGATATGACCCAAAAAATTTATGAGAATTATTTTGGAATTTTAGGAGTGATGGTAATATAGGTTGCTTCACAACCTAGGGCAATTCGAGTTATTCCTCTAATAGAAAAGGAATATTCCCAATAAAAAGATTATTGGGATTTGGTCCAAGGTGGAAATGGAAAGGTCTAGGGAAGTATTTGGATATGACAAGACACTCTGGAAACAAATAAGAGGGCATCTTCTTCAGTTTCCAGACCACAAAGCCACGGAAAAAGAGAACTCAGGCAAAAACCTCGGAAAAACAAAAGAAAAAGAAAGGGCCAAAAATCAGGTTGTCACAAACCTTACCCCCTTAAAGAAATCTCGTCCTCGATATTTGGTTGCTCAGGGAACTAGTATGAATATTCTGACTTAAGGAAACCGTTTCCAACTCGGGTATCCTTTTTCCTTTATTGTTGTTCCCATTAAATTTTTATCTGACTGGCCCTGGGGTGGTTTGATTCACTGTATCCACATTCTGACAGATCTTACCTGGCTTGCTCATGCTTATATAGGCTCCAATTTCTGTTTAGATCTGCTGACTAGCTGAGTGTGATTTGATTATCACGACTGAAATATATGTCCGTCTCACAAATCCAAAAGTGATTTCCGCTGGGTGTGCCACTCGGCACTGACAACCTTTCATGTAATGATGATCATATTTTTCTGATGAAAACTCAAGCTCTGACTCATTACATTGGGTTTCTCCACTAAATGCAGGTCCTTTGGGTTCCAAACAGTGAGTTAAAACATAACCGTTTCCTGACAGATTCTGACTCATCGCAGAAGTTTCTGAATCATCTTAACTGGTTCCACTGTCATGAGTATCGGATCCGTACCAAATATTTGATTGTCTCCTGTCGCAGCCAGCATAAAGGGTTTGGCCTGTATGATAATATCTGCAGACTTGGCTGACGGTGGTTTTGACGGAAATTTTTTTGTTCACGACAGGCTATCCATGATGAGTCATGTAAGTGAGGACTCAGGCTTCCAGGCTATTATTCCTCATGCTGATTACTCATGCTGTAGGCATATCCATGTGGATCAATACTGACTTAGACTATCCGGGGGATCTGCACCGTGGGGGTCGTGTACAATTTTCATACCTGCATCACTGGTCTTGCTCCTTCATTATTGTTCTCTCAGTCTGGATCCTTGGCTGAAAGAGCTGGGCCATATTATTTCTTTGTATGACCATAGCTACTGTCGGTGCAATTTTTCAGCAATTGTAGTTTATCCTCATTTTTCTGATAAGGTAACCCATTAATGGCAGGTTCAACACCTCTCAAGTTCTGGTTGTTGGGAAATGATCATCCGAAACCCTTGCAAGAAATTGGCAAATAAATCAGTAGCCACCAGAACGGTCTTTACAACTTAGATCTGGGACATTACTGAAATAACTCAACCACGGCTCAGGACGGCCGAAAAGTAGCTCAGAGCATGAGACCGGTTAATAAGAAGAAGGTGGCAGCTCCCTAAAATAGCCAAAAAGCAGCTATAGGGCTACTGTCACAAAAAGAAACTCAACAGCTATACGAGACGGCCGAAAAGCAGCTCAGACTCGTGACAGTCGTTGAAGAGAGAAACAAAAATTGGCATCCACCCTGGATAGCTAGAAACAGCTCAGATCACAAGCGTGGCGCGTATTGGAGAAAAGGGATAAGGGCTCATCAGGATCATTTTGTAGGTTCACGGGTACTTGTATTGAGCTCATTGATGTCATCAATCCTCCTAATCCTTTGTCACACTGCGGTGTATACTGGCTTTCTTCTCTTAATCATCCTCATGTGGTTATCAGGTCCTCATCCGAGTGACTTGTAAGATCTTGATGGTACGCTCATATATATGAGGACCTGATTCCGAGACAGACGTGTATTCTGACTGATTCTTGATTCTGACCAAAATGTTGCGGATCTGATTCTTGCGATTCACTGCCATATGCTGTCAATTCACAGTGTATTACCTTGTACCAATGTCTTACTGTGGAAGATTGTTTGGCTTGTGCTCGAAACTTTCATCGGACAGCTTGCTGAAGAATACTGGGTATCGTGCTTCAGAAGCTTACCCCTAAAAGACTTTGCTGGGGAAAGACTCAGTACCTTATGCTGGAAGCTTTTGCGGTTGCTTACTGAAGAAGGCAGAGTACCTTGCGCGAGAAGTCATACATGTATCGTACTGAGGATGATAGATGAATCTTGCATAGGAAGCTTCTCTGGTATCTTGCGAGGGAAGATTGGGTTTCTTTCACCAGAAGCTCCTTATTGTGATATGTGGACCGATTTCCACATATATATAACCATCTGAATATTTTTGCTATTGATTTCTTGCATGAAACGGGGTTTTGCAAGACTATTTTCCTTTCCGAGTATATGCCATATTTTTGTTTGCTTCCAGGTACATCGAGTTCCAAAATCATCCTCAACGAAAAATTAAACTTGTATCTGAGTCATACCTTTGATAAGATTCTGTCAACCTTGCACACAATTTATCTTCTTGCTGATTTAATCATTTTGTTGTGATGAGTGCACGCTAATGCAAACTTGATACTGATGGTCCATCCAGGATTTCTTTTGCATTCAGACAAGATATTCCAATTTCATTGCAGTCAGCTGGTAATTCCATTCTGTTTAGCTGAATTTCCAAATATATGCATTTCTTGCTGTCTCTTCGGGTCCGGTGTCGGTTGACGAGCAACTTTAATAGTTGAAAACTTTGTAACACCAAAGGCCCAAAGAAAGGAACAACAGAAATGACTAAAACAAAAGCACACAAGCATTCTACTAATATAATAAATCAAGCAATCATCACATATTAGTGCTACTCACACAATAATATGCATGCACACCTAAGCACACAAATATCGGGAAACTCTGGTTCTACGGTCTAATATGCTGTGAAGATGTGCACGAGGACGAATAAATGTGTGGAAGAATTGGTGTAAATAGCGCAACACCAAGTGCTAGCTTAGCAAGGTGGCAACCTGAACTAGCTCGGAGGTGAGGACGTACTCGGTAATCATGTAGTGGGACACGGAGGTCGCAACCACATTATTATCAAGCGGACGGAGAAAGACCCGTACTCGTCCAAGAAATAGGATTGCGGGGAAAAACTGAGGCTGCAGACATTGCCCTTTCTTGATAACTAAGATCATTAAGGGTTGCCAACACGACAAAATAGAAGAACGATCCGGGATAGACACATGTCCATCACCGAAATGATAGGCAGGACTGAAGGAAAAACATCGGTGCGATACATGAGCACCATTTTTGCAAAAAGTGTCGGGATCACTTGGCATCACTGTGCTGGGACAGAATTCACACCAAACACCGAAAGAAAAAAGGAACTGGAGAAATGCAAAGGTGGAGCTGTAGTGGATCCGAACTGATGCCATCTACACTCACCAGATAAACCGTTATCACAAATATTAAGGCTATATGCATGCTATGCGACAAACAAATGCAGCAATCAATTGCAACAAACCAACTGGGGTCTATACTACCGCTTTCTAACGTTCGCGCGGTCTAGGGCATCCTACAGCCAGACCTGCTCTGATACCAAGCCTGTGGCACCCCGGCTCAGAGAAAACCGGAACGCCCCGTATTCCAGCCCAGGGATCGAGATGATAAGTCTTCTGGAATACAACACTGCTTAGCATAGAACAAACCAACTCTTTATTACAATATATTTAGGTACAATGGTTACATCGGCACGGCGACACTACGCCTGCCACTGTTGCTCTGTGCAAGCAGCAGAACAACTCGAAGCAGCGGAACAACGACGACGATGGTGAACTCCACTCCGCAGGGACTCTGGCTGGAACGCTTATCCTAGCTCGCACGAACGGAAACCACGACAAGCAAGCAATCAAATCTGGCATGACCTGCAAACTGGCATGACACGCCAGGTCAGTACATTGAATGTACTTGCAAGCTCATAAAAACCAGAAGCATTCAAGACAGACAATAGCATAGCAATTACAGGTTAAACAGGAATTATCATGGTATCATCATAGCAACATGGCATCAACATGAACATGATACAGCTAGAACAACATGAACATATTAATCCGACAATACTAGCATGCAACAGGATGGCACTATATGCACCAATTATTCTGCTCGGGTTACCTCGTAACCAACACATGCATCACTTACCAACCTCGGACATCATACGATCATCTCAGGATCAAATCAAGCTTGGTATAAACAATACCGTAGTAATCATTAAATGACCACAAGGAGCTTGGTTTTTACGCATGACCCTCGCACAACATCACGAATATCCCACAACTCGGTATCCTCGATATCACGGTGATACTTACGGAGATCACAACCACGACCGACACTTGGTCCCAAACCGTGATCCTTATGGCGATCACCACCCGACCACTAAATGGCCTGTGATCCTTATGGCGATCACAACCCGACCAACACTTGGCCCGTGATCCTTACGGCGATCACAACCCGACCAATACTTGGCCCGTGATCCTTACGGCGATCACAACCCGACGTTGTCATTAATCAAGTTATTCTTATTACTATTGACTCATGGTGTGACCTACTTTTGACCTGGGCCCTTATCCGCGGGCGCGGCTATCGATAGATTTAATATACACTCTGCAGAGGTTAGTACACTGTATCCACACTACGGAACACATGGCCTCGCACTCCCATTCAGGTGGACCAATAGCGTTCCGACAAAACCGATCTACTGCCATGACACTCTCCCGGCCACTCCGACTCACTCCCCACTGGGCTAAGTCATGGGTGGCCCCGTGTCTACCTCAAGACATAATGACCACCGTCGTGGCCCGTCCGCACTGGGACCCGGATCCAAAAACTAACTCAACAACAGGCACACAAGGCTTATGTCCGCCTACCGGATCAGGCTAGCGCGCGCCCATAACCTTCCCTCGTTGGAGGCATCGGCGATAGGCACAACAATAGACCCAGTTAGGACCGTCCCATACCGGTAAGCGTGGTATCACTGGTCAGCATCGTTTCAACGACACCATGACTCAGCCAACAGTTATTCAAGTTCGATTTAATCCAGTTAACTTGAATGCAAATATGCTGAGTCATGATAAAATGCATGAACATGATATCAACATAATCATGAGAGTATCACATAACTATCCACCATATCAACAATAAATCATATCCACTAAGCATGGCACACTGACTAGCATGACCATCACCAACATCAACATGTACTACTAGCAAGCATAAACATATGAAAGGAAATACTAGCAGGTAGAACATGATCACAGAGAACAAAACAACAAAAGTGCACATGCAAATCTAAACATCACCGAAACAACGATAACCATTTTTTTTCAACAAGCAAATATTTAATAAAGATTCAAGTTGAAAACCATGGCTACTGCATGACCATCATGCAAGTGGGTATTGTGGCTTGCATGGGGTGGAAGAAATCACCGGGAGAAAGTGCGAGAAACTCGCGGAACGAATCGCCGGAAAACGTTCTCTCTCGGAGGGGGCTGAATAAGGGTAGGGGCAAAATGGTCATTTTTACAGTGTCAAACCATAGTCAAAGCATGACCAACAGAACAGGCTCGACGAAACAAAGAAGTAGGCTTTGGAATCACCTCATTTGGAGCTACGGTTGAAAAGTGTGAAGGGTTGAACACCAGGGACCAATCTGCAAAAACTATCACCACAAATAGGTCCCTAAGTGGATAAGGTAGAAACGGATTTCAGAAAATACGCTTTACAGACAGGAAAGCGCATTTGCACACAAAGAACAACCGAAATACACTTTTGTTAGTGTAAAACGTACTTTTGAAAGTACGCTTCCACTTAACGTACCTGGCCGGGGGTGGTCAATGGCCAGAGGCCGACAAGTGGGGCCGAGAGAGGAGGCGGGGCCCGCCTGGCCAGCTGGCTGGGTGCACGGGGTGCTCGTCCCATTCCTCCCTCTCGCCTCTGTTTCCCCATGAAGCAGACAAAGGAGCCGGGAGGAGATGGCGAGGGGCCAGTGGTCGAGCCAGCTCGGTCAGTGGTGGCACTGCGGCGCGTGAGGACACGCCGCACCTGTTCAGTGAAGAGCGGCCCCGGGAGGCTTGGAACAGAGGGGAGGGGCGGCGCCATGGGAAGGCAGAGGTGGCACGGGCGGAGGTGGAGCTCGGTGATGAGGGCAACTCCGACGAGGCTGAGGGATGGAGAAGGACCACTTGGGCGTGGGCAAGCCGCTGGTGAGGTCAGGGAGGCGCGTGGAGCTCCAGATGGTAGAGACAACGAGGCGGCCGAGGGGCAGCGGCCAGACGAGGAGCACTCTGACGCGGGGCTCTCCGACGATAAGCAAGGGGTTGGGGCAAAGCAAAGAGACGAGGGGAACGCGATGGACAACTTGGGAGGAGGAGAGGGAGGCTAGGCTCGGCGGAACAAAGTAGGAACTGCGGCGGCTGAGGCGAACTCCGGCGAGATCCCGTGCTACGGTGGACTAGGAGGGAAGAGGAGGGGCTTGGGACCTGAGGGAGGGCTCGGGGGTCCTTATATAGGCGCGGAGGAGGGCTCTAGAGCTCACGGACGAGCTCCCGACCAAGCATTAATGGAGGGCAGTGGCTGGGCATGGCACGGGCATGGACCTAGCGACGCATTCACGGCAAACCACGACAAGCCATTGATGCAGGGCAATGTAGGGCATCACGGGGAGGCTCCAGGACATGGTTGGACGTCGAGACGAGGAGCGAGGAGACGAGAACAGTGGCAAGAACCTGCCAGAGCACGAAATCGGCGTGACGCCATCGTGATCACCACGGTCTCTGGTGCAAATGGCGCGTTCTGTCCGGGCCAACCATGTCCAGTGGAATGACCCTAGTTACCTAAGAATAAATGGGGAAACAAATCGTTCCAGGGGCAAAGAAGAGATTTGCACTTAGCTCCAAAGTAAATTAGCAGCCAAGTGTTTGTGCTGTGCAGTGGGGACACCAGCCAGGTAAATCAGTAAATAGCTTGTGTGGGAGGTTTATCTATCGAAGGATTTTCATCCTGGAGGTTTTGAGGGTAAATGGATCAAGATTTACTGTAGTTGCTTCACAACTGCATTTTTGGTCCAGAAACTAGATCAACAAGATGCACTCACATGGAGTGTCCACTTGAGCTCAAATTGGGCAAGGCAGGGTCATATGGTCATATGAAGATGCTGTAAAAAGCTCATGCCAAATGAGCAAGCCAAAATGGCACTTGCTTCACAAACATCTCATTGAAATGATGCCAAAATGGGTGGAGAGATGTTTTATGGGTATAAGAATGATCTGGTAATTTATCAGGATTTTTGAAGCAATATAAAATACTTGCTTCACAACCTAAAAATTTTGCCAGAAACAAAGATTTGGTCCTGTGCTCACATACATAATTGAATGGGGATGAAAATGGGTGGAAGGGGTTAATATGAGCACTTTAAGGAGTGTGCAAAAGTTCAACTCATTTGGGTACTCCTAGCTAGTACTTCCTTCACAAAGCCTTTTGTGTGACAGGAACTTTGAAAATTCACTGAGGAAGATTGACTAGGCAAATAAATTTGAAATTGTGCATGAGGCAAATATTTGGACATATAAACATGCCTAAAAAGGTTGGGAGTCACTAGGAAAAATATAAATGACACTTCCTTCACAAAGTGCCATTCAGGGAAGAATGGAAGAATAATTATTGGGGAATTATTTTTGGACATGGCAATGAAAAGTTTTGCCATATTTGATCAAGATATGACCCAAACAATTTATGAGAATTATTTGGGAATTTTAGGAGTGAGGGAAATATAGGTTGCTTCACAACCTAGGGCAATTTGAGTTATTCCTCTAATAGAAAAGGAATATTCCCAATAAAAAGATTATTGGGATTTGGTCCAAGGTGGAAATAGAAAGGTCTAGGGAAGTATTTGGATATGACAAGCCACTCTGGAAACAAAGAAGAGGGCATCTTCTTCAGTTTCCAGACCACAAAGCCACGGAAAAAGAGAACTCAGGCAAAAACCTCGGAAAAACAAAAGAAAAAGAAAAAAATCAGGCTGTCACACAATGCATATCTTGCAACAATAAGGCTAACACTAAACAAGATAGTAAATATGACCATAACATAAATAGCAGAATATAACATAAGCTCAATAAGGTACGATAGAGTGCATATGTCTTACACCATATGATAGACCAAGTCTCACAAGCAAACTAAACCAAAGCAAGCAAGGTTCAATGGAACAAACGTGAGCAAAGCAAACACAAGCACGACACAAGAAGCACGACACACGACTCGCAAATCCCTACACTCTCTCCCCCTTTGGCATCGAGACGCCAAAAAGGCAGAGTGGACACCTACAACACAAGTGGTGGCTCAAGCGGAGTAATCAGTCGCACGCTCCTCGTCAGACTCGGTAGAGGAAATGGTCTCCTCGTCGTCCTCCTCAGAATCAGTCCACTTGAAGCCTTGTTTCGCCATCCACTCAGCCTCTGGAGTGATGCGCTCCTCAGAACCACCAGAAACATCCTCTCCAAAAAGGCTCATAATCTTCTTGTCGCGGCAGCGACTCTCCCTGGAGGCAACGTGAGTCCTGTACTGCCCCTTTGCCCGCATGCAGAACAAGGTATTCATCTTGTTCTTCAGCCTCTTAGCCCAAGATGGGTCAGAGGTGGGAGGGATGAAACCCTCAGAGCTGTCCTCGTCCGCTATCTCCTCCTCATCCTCATCCGCATCCACATCCACATCCATGGCAGCCGCGGCCTCAGCACGAGAAGTGGTGTTAGCCCACTGAGTCTTGACACGGAGCCGGATGGACTCATGTCGAATCCAGTCAGGGGCCTCAAAGTCATCCTGAGGGTAGAGCTTCTCCCAAGTTGCTGAGATCAAAAGAAACAGAGAGGGTCCATAGATGGGGACCTTGCGGTTGAAGACCGCAAACCGAAGCTCACACCACATGATATGTGAGATATCAAGTGGTAGCGTCTGAGAGTTGCGCGCTTCCTCACACAGGAGCAGCATGTCCACAAGATAAGCATGCACCTTGTCCTTGTCACCAATGCGTGGGAAGAGAGAGTTGCGGAAGATCCGGTACATGATGTCAAGGAAGGAGTTGAGCACCCAAGAGGACTTGCCACTGGAGAGCTTCTTCTCAGCAAGGAAGGGCTGAAGGTTGTTCTTGTTAGCTGACTCGGGATTGGCACGAGGACAAACACCTTGGGATGTGGCGAGCCCCTCATCCTGAACACCAAGAAAAGTCATGAACTCCTTCCATGTAGCAGTCAGCTGCGGACCATTGGTCATCCAAGTCATAGTCCGTTCCTCATTAGGATGAAAGTACACCGAGGCAAAGAACTGAGCCACAGTCTCAGGATCATAGCCTTTGCGAAACGAGATGATGTGCTCAATGCCAAATTGCTCCAATAGATCCAAAGCCTCACCAAAGTAGTCCCGGTGCTTCTCTTACCACATATGATGCATGTCGATCTAGTGCACATCCACATAGATGTTTCGCTTGGCCTTAATCACATCCAGATAAATGAGATTCTACTGCTTGGTCCAGAACAGGCCATTCCCTCGAAAGTTGGCATGAGGATGCACATAGGGATTGATCTTCCTTCGAGAGATGAACTCGCCAAGTGGTATCTCATCCATACCCATGTTGGGTTCCTTGTCCTTTGTGGCGGTGGTCTTGGTCCTGCGTTGGGGGGCACTGGAGCCCTCTGGAGCTTCATCTTGATTTCGCAGATGCTTGGAGCCCGTGTCACGGCTTGGATTGGAACGGCGAGCAGGAGCACCTGAGCCACACACCACAAAACAAACACGCAAGAGACACGAGAAGGATCAGCGCAAAGAACACAACAAAGCGGTGAAACAAGTAGAACTCGCACTTGATAATTGCCACATGGGAGATTTGACAACAACGGTAGCACTGCTTGGCCGCGCAGCACTAAAATTTTAGTGCCGCACCTAGTCATGGTAGTACCGTGCGGGCGGTAGTACCGTGCTGGAAGTGCGATAGTACCGCACGGGCGGTAGTACCGCGCTAGAGGTGCGGTAGTACCGCACGGTTTCAGATCTGAAAATGCAAGTGGATCTGAGTACAACCGTGACAACAAAGCGGTACTACGGTCGATCAAATCTACCATGGGGCAACATATCATGTACTATCTCTACGCATTACTACTCTCCTACATCCTACTCTTGCAAAGATTTAGCCTAAAATCTCAAGAACAACAAGCATCTCCCCAAAAACCTAGAAGCAAAGGAACGAACCAAAAAGAGAGGGTTTTGGGAAGAAACCTTGTTCCATGGCAAGAGGAAGTGGTGGGGAACGATCCCACCGGTCGGAATCCGAGGAGAGCAACCAGAGACGGAGATCCGGCGAGGGCATCCGGCGCCGTTTGTGGGATGGAGAGAGAGAGAGAGAGGCAGCATGGGGGAGAAAGAGTGAATGGGTATGGGGGAGTTGGAACTCCCCCCGCCCGCTCTTAATGTCAGGACCCCGACTCAATGCCACATCGATCTAGCATGTAACACCTCATATCACTTTGCGGCCTCACGCATGGTATTCCCACGGGTGTCGCCTTACCTTTGCCCGGGACCGTTTAGCCTTTTGGCACACGTATATGATAGTGTCGCTAGCATCCATATGATAAGGAGCCGGGCTGACATGGCTAGTCGTAAACCCAAAGTGGCACAAACTTACGAGGACGAGGCATCCATGACCCGGATCGAGCGTGTCGGTCATCGGTAGTGAATCGGGCTGTAGCACTTTGGGCTAGCAGGACTCGGTGAACCGGGCTGTAGCGGGATAACAGACTCCGGTATTCATCGCGTGACATTTCCCGAAGGGACGAACCAGAACGAAGAAGGACACATGCCGGCCAGCCTAAGTGTTCCGGAGCAGTAGCAAGCTACCATGGCTCAGTGAAACACTAGGAGACATTTCCCGGTAAGAGAGGCTACTAAAGATAAACAACAAGATTGTCAGATCCCACACATACCAAGCATTTCAATAACATACACACAATATACTCGATATGTGCAAATACAACATGGCATCACAACATAACTCTACGACTCAAGTATTTATTCAATAGGCTCCGAGGAGCGAGATATTACAAACATAGGTCTCATGACCCAACATTCAGAGCATACAAGTCAAAGCACATGCGGAAGCTCAACATGTCCGAGTACGACATCTATAAATGAAAAAGGCCGAGAAGCGACTATCTACCGATCTCTGCCGAGGGCACAAGATCGTAGCTGAGGTAACAAGCTAAGCGTCGAAGTCCACGTGGAACTACTAGCGAGGCCAAGTCTCTCTGCAAAAACATAAAATAGGCAAGCGTGAGTACAAATGTACCCAGAAGACTTACATCGGAACTAACTACATATGCATCATTATCAACAAAGGGGTGGTGGAGTTTAAGCTGCAGCAAGCCAGCTTTGACTCGGTGGCTATCCTAAACTACATTGCAAGTAACTCTTTTGAGGTGGCGCTACGAGTCCACATATTCACCATATCAATACACCACTATGGATCCGCTCCCGTCTCCCTACGAGAACGCCATCCATAGCACTCACGCTTATCTTGCGCATTTTAGAGTATCCACTTTCACTTGTCTATGAACTGTACAAGGGGTCCAAGTTTCCATATCCGAGGAATCCGCTATTCAATAGATAATGATAACCTGCAGGGTGTACTTCTTCACACACGCTCTCGCCACTTATCGCCTCAGACACGTCATGTATCTCGGCAACCTTCAAGCGGAAGCGGGCAAGGAGTCGGCCACGGCCTACCTAAACACTCAAGTCTCTCGTCCGGGTTTATCGCCTATTCGGGTTCCATCCGCAAGGAGATCCGGCGGGTGTCACTCACGGCCCCAAGCGATGTGAGCAGGGTTCCCAAGCCCACCTCGGCGGGTGGATGTACGCTTGGTACACCGTGCCACGGTGCCTAATCATCCCAAGCCCACATGCGGGTGCCACTTGGTAGACTACTAACACTACCTACAAACACGAAAACTAGTTGCAAATCCTGGACAGAGAGCAAGGGTGATTAAGAAGCCGAGAGGGGCCGAGTTACCGGAACCCAATGTGTGGTAGTAGCTGTTCATGGATCACAAACACAGAACTCAGTTCCTGAGGACGGCTGCAATGAGACAACCCACCATGTACTCCTACATGGCCTCTCACCGCTACCTTTACCAAATCGTGTTCACACACTTAGCTCCCAACAGTAGGACATGTTCACACACTTAGCTCCCAACAGTAGGACATGTTCACACACCTCCGATTCATTTCCAATGAATCAGACCTGACACAACTCTAAGCAATAGCAGGCATGACAAACAATCATGAATGAGTAGGCACATCAGGGCTCAAACAACTCCTACTCATGCTAGTGGGTTTCATCTATTCTTGTGGAATGACAGGTCATGCGAGAGGATAAAGGGTTCAACTACCGCAGCATGTAACAGTTGAAACGTTGTTGTCCTAATGCAGTAAAAGAGAGCAGGAGCGAGAGAGTGGGATTGTATCGGAATGAACAAGGGGGTTTTGCTTGCCTGGCACTTCCGAAGATAATATAGCTCTTCATCGGTGTCATCGATCACATCGCCGGTACACGTCTATCGAGAGGGGACAATTACCGGCAAACAAGGAAGAACACAATCAATGCAATGCGACAATATGATGCATGAATGTGACATGGCAATATGATGTGATTTGAACTAATGCAACTAGCAGCAAGTTAAATGGAGTTGGTTTGAACCCTAGGTTCAAATTCAAACTCCACATGTGATTATTTAAATGCCATTCATATGATTTGTGCTATACAGAAGCTATAACTTATTCTAACATGCATGAAAATGGTACAGATGGATAGATTGGATTTTTCTGATCATTTTTCATATATAACTTGTTTGATTTGGAGTTACGGTTGATTTACTATGATTTTTAGAAGTTTAGGCAATTTTCTGGAATTTCCTGATTATTTTAAATCCAGAAAATATATTACTACGTCAGCCTGGCGTCAGTGTGACGTCAGCGGTCAACCGACCCGGTCCTTGTCAAACCTGACCTGCGGGGTCCACATGTCATAGACTCACTGTTAATTAGGGGTTAGTCCCGTGTTGACTGGGATTTGACCCAACGTGGGGCCCCCTCGTCAGTGTCTGATAGGGAGGGTTAGTGGTGATTAGCGCCTAACCAGGCGACCACGTCAGCCCGCCGGAGTCTGGCCGGCGGCGACCTCAAACATGGCGAAACTTCGCGGAAAAACTGCTCTGAGGCTCGGTTTTGTGCGTGGTTTGCGGCTATGCGTAGCTGAAGGTGCGGCGCATCCATAGGTGTCGACGGATGGAGCTAGGGTGGCCGAAGATTGCGGGGACGGAGCTCGCAGCGGCGGCCGGAGTTCGGACATCGACGGACTAGATGCCGCAGGGCACGGCAGGAGCAACGGGTGGGTGCTATGGACTCCTGACGGCGTGCTGAGCATGTTGCAGTGCTCGGTTGTGGTCATGGCTAGCTCTGGCCGTGGCGGCGATGAGGCCTGACGGCGGCGAGCTTCGGATCTCATGGGGGCGGCAGAAACAGGATGCTAGGGACGACGGGGAAAGGGGGAATCGGGTCAGCGGCTCACAGTGGTCACGTCGAGATGGTCAACGTGCTCGGGGAAGCGACGACGGCGACGAATCGACGATGACGGCCTTCGGTGCCCGAGGAAGAAGAAGATGATGGCGCCGGCATTGCAGGGCGTCGGTGATGCTTGGCTCGGCGAGGATGGCGCTTCGCGGCGATCACGGATCTCGGGAACGCGGAGAGGGAGCGAGGGAGTGGCTAGCCGCGGTGTTTCTCAGCGGAGTGGCCATGGCGGCTTCGGCCATGAGAGAAAAAGAGCAGGAGAGTGAGAGGGAGAGAGCAGAGAGCGAGGGGAAAGTGAGAGGGGGGGCCTCGGGCGTCTCCAGAAGCGGATTAGGACGAAGGGGCGGCCTCTAGCGCGAAGCAGGAGGTGGAGGGCTCCGCGGTGCGCGCGTGTGTTCGCTCCTGCCTACTGGCAGGAGGAAGACGACGAGCGAGGAGGTAAGTGGGCTGGGCCAGCCAGATACAGTGCTGGGCCGCCAGGCTGGACAGGTAAGCGCCAAACAAGTTACAGGTAAGTTTCTGCTCTTACCTTTTTTGTTTCTGTTTTCTATTTCTGCTGTTGTTTATGAATTAATAAAAATACTAAACCTTTCACGAAAATCTTGAGATAAGTTGTGAGCCTTTGTTGAAATATTTTTCAGCAGCCCTCAAACACTATCAGTATTATTTGGGCAATTAAAATATATATACATGAATTAAATGCCCAAATACAAATACTTAATGCATTAATTCAAAAATCCAGAGTGACCTAGAAAAATGTGCACCACTTTTGGCAGAGGTTCTAGACCAATTCAAAAATGATGAACTTTTTCTGAAAAGCATTCTGGGTTCATTGAAAATATTTCTTGTTGACCCTATTTGATTTAATTTGGTGCTAGGGTTTGTCATCCCCATTTCAAATTTACTTAAATTGTAAACATGATGACATGAGAAACAAGCAAAGGCAACAGGGGCTGAGCTAGGGCTGTGACACTTAACCCCCGCACGCTCGCTACTCTACGGTAGTACTGTGCGTCCTTGCAGTAGTACCGCCCAGGCGGAAGTACCGTGCCGTGGGCGGTAGTACCACTCCACCAGCGGCAATAAAAAATTACTATCGTGCTAGTTGCGGTAGTACCGTGTCCTTGTGGTAGTACCATGGCAGGCCACGGTAGTACCATGAACCCAAGAGAATGCAGTTTCAGCCAAAGGGAAAAACACCTTTGCACGGAACCTTCAAGCGAACGAACACACCAACAAGCTAACAAACGAGACACCACAAGCACAAGCTCGGCACGAAGAGAGAAAAGCAAGAGACAACAAGGACCAAAAAAGAGACACAACCTCTCCAAGGAGAGGGCGGTTGAGGGAGTCCTGGATTAGGGGGTATCCGGACAGCCAGACTATATACTTTGTCCGGACTGTTGAGGCGTGAAGATACAAGACTCAAGACTCCGTCCCATGTCCGGATGGGACTCTCCTTTGCATGGAAGGCAAGCTTGGCGATCCGGATATTATATTTCCTTCCTTGTAACCGACTCCATGTAAACCCTATCCCTCTCCGGTGTCTATATAAACCGGAGAGTTTAGTCCTTAGAGGGACGATCACAATCATAATCATCATAGGCTAGCTTCTAGGGTTTAGCCTCTACGATCTCGTGGTGGATCAACTCTTGTACTATTCATATCATCAATATCAAGCAGGAAGTAGGGTTTTACCTCCATCGAGAGGGCCCGAACCTGGGTAAACATTGTGCCCCTTGCCTCCTGTTACCATCGGCCTAGGATGCACAGATCGGGACCCCCTACCCGAGATCCGCCGGTTTTGTCACCGACATTGGTGCTTTCATTGAGAGTTCCTCTGTGTCGTCGCCGCAAGGCTCGATGGTCTGTCTCGTTGTCAAGGACAACATCACTTCTGGGGAGCGCTGGCTGTAGGCCAAACTCTCCGACTAGGCGGCTTCATCATGGCTGCCCCATCGGCTGTCGCGCCGACGATGACCTCTCGGGTCATCACGCATAGCTTCCACGTCGATTCGGAACTCGCTGAACAGATGGATCCGATGGAGCTCTCCTCTCTTAATGAGCTCTTGGATCGCATCGCCGCTTTGGGAGTTGCCACAGACTATGATCGGATCGGGCTTAAACCCGACCGAAGGGACATTAAATCCCTGCCGGTCACCCACGAGATAGTGATAGTGGAGGAACCACATACGGATTACCCTTCTATCTTGAGGACGGGTTATGTTCAGATCACCGAGCTCCCTGAGCCGGACACCCGCTCAAGGGAAGACATGACCCAGACCCCGGACTTAGAATCGGGTATTGGGCCGGAGAAATTGGGCAGCATTCCGGATCCCGAGCTGTCAAGCCCGGAAGCTTCCCTGCCCCAGGGCGTTAGATCGGATCAGAATCCAGATTCATCTACACCCACTTACCCGTACTTAAACCCTCTCTCCCATATGAGGGGAATTGTCCCTAGTCGGGAAGCGCGGTGTGCTGGAAAAATCACACTCGATGTGGTATTCGGCACCCCGGAGAATTACAGGTCCGAAGAAATCACATTCCAAGTGGCTCCTTTCAGCAGTGGATACCACACCTTTTTAGGGCGGGACGCGTATACAAGCTTTCAAGCTATACCCCATTACGGGTACATGAAGCTTAAAATGCCTGGACCCAACGGAATCATCACTCTAGCCAGTGATCCAGACATCGCACTTTGCGCCGAAAACAAAACCGCAGCGCTAGCCCTGGAAGCATTATCCGAAGCCCTAGTAGCCGAAGAACTAACAACACTGCATGCCACCGTGGACAGGGACGATTTGATACTCGACAAGCAACCCAAGTCCACCTCATTTAAACCCGTAGACGAGATAGTCAAATTCCAGGTCCATCCAACGGACCCCATGAAGACAGCTTCCATCGGGACACAGTTGAACCCCAGAATGGACGCCGCACTGCGAGACTTCCTACGCGAGAATTGGGACATTTTTGCCTGGCACCCATCAGACATGCCGGGCGTCCCACGCAGACTGGCCGAACACAACCTCAATATACTAAAAGGATACAAGCCTATCAAGTAGACTCTAAGGCGGTTTTCAGAGCCTAAACGGCAAGCCATGGGGGAAGAGCTAGCCAAACTACTCGAGGCCGGATTCATCAGAGATATCAAGCATCCGGATTGGTTGGCAAATCTGGTAATGGTACCAAAGAAGGACAAATCCTGGCGCCTATGCGTCGACTTCAAAGACCTCAATAAGGCTTGCCCCAAGGATCCCTTTCCCCTCCCTCGCATCGACCAAATCATCGACGCCACAGCAGGACACGACTCGCTGTGTTTCCTTGACGCATACTCCGGATACCATCAAATAAAGATGGCAGAGTCCGACCAAGCCGCAACAGCTTTCATAATGGTATATGGTCCTTTCTGCTTCAACACTATGCCTTTCGGGCTTAAAAATGTCAGCACAACCTATCAACGCATGATTCAAACATGCCTGGAAAAGCAAATCGGCAAAACAGTGCAGGCATACGTGGACGGCATGGTCATAAAAACAAGACATGTCGAAACCCTAATAGATGACTTGAGGCTTACGTTCAATAACCTCCGAACATACGACATCAAGCTGAACCCGGAAAAATGTGTTTTCGGCGTCCCCTCTGGGAAACTGCTGGCCTTCATTGTTTCCAATAGAGGAATTGAAGCGTCCGGCAAAAATCCGAGCTCTGTCGCAGTTGGCTATACCAACAAACCTCAAGCACATCCAGAAACTAGCTGGATGTGTGGCTGCCTTAAGCCGCTTTATCTCCAGGTTAGGAAAAAAGGCACTACCTCTTTACCGCCTTATTTGGTGCACCGAACACTTCGTGTGGACGGATGCAGCCGCGGCCGTACTAGACAAAATAAAGACCTTATTGGCCAGTAATCCAATCCTAACAGCGCCAAACAATGGCGAACCTATGCGGCTCTACATAGCTGCAACACATCAAGTTGTAAGCGTAGTGCTCGTCGTCGAACGAGAGGTTTATGGATACAAATTCCCGCTCCAAAAGCCGGATTATTACGTATCCACGGTCCCCATGCAAATCCTGATAATCACACTATCAAAAAATAGCATACGCGGTCTTCATGGCATCCCGGAAACTACGACACTACTTTCAAGAGTGTTCGATTACGGCGGCCTCCGAAGTACCACTTAACGACATAATAAATAACCGCAACGCTACGGGCTGGATTGCTAAATGGGCCATCGAGCTCCTTCCGTTTGACATAACATACAAGCCACGGCGGGCCATCAAGTCGCGGGTCCTGGCTGACTTTGTCGCCGAATGGACAAAAGCCGAACTCCCTAAAGAGTACGACGCGTACTCTAACTGGATCATGCACTTCGACGGCTCTAAAATGCTGGCCGGATTGGGAGCAGGCGTAGTCCTGACGTCTCCCACCGGAGACACGGTCCAGTACGTACTCCAAATATTATACATAGACTCCAACAATGCAGCCGAATACGAGGCTCTGTTGCACGGTCTTCGGATGGCAGTCTCTATGGGCATTAAATGCCTGGAGGTGCGCGGGGATTCAAACCTCACAATATCACAAATAAACGGAGACTTTGATGCCAAGGATCCGAAAATGGCGGCCTACCGTAATGCCATCCTCAAAATGTCAGCTCGGTTCGAGGGGCTCGAATTCCACCATGTGGCTCGAGAAAGCAATCAGGCGGCGGATATCCTTGCCCGCATCGGTGCTAAACGCGACCCTGTCCCAGCTAACATATTCCTAGAAAGGCTGTTCAAGCCATCTGTGGTATGGGAAGGGGAGTCCCGCGGCACTAGCACGGATCCGAATACACCCCCAGATTCCGAACCATCAGACATAATCGGAGGCTCCACCCCCGAAATAACACCTTCGACCCATGAAATCATGGCTGTAATCGCCTTGTGGACTGAACCTTTCTTGGCCTACCTAAATAGGCAGGAGCTCCCCGAAGACCAGAATGAAGCATGTTGCATCGTGCGGCGTTCTAAAGCTTACAAAGTCCATGAAGGGGAACTCTATAAGAAAAGCCCGACCAGAGTGCTCCAAAGGTGCATCTCCGAAGAGGAAGGGCGACAGCTCTTGGCTGAAATCCATGCCGGACTGGGTGGGCACCACGCCGCGGCTCGAGCACTAGTCAACAAGGCCTTCCGTACATGCTTTTATTAGCCGACAACCCAAGCAGATGCATAGGACCTTGTCCAACACTGCGTCGGTTGCCAGCTCTTTGCCAATCAGAGTCATATGCCCCCTACCGCTCTCCAGACAATCCCCATCACTTGGCCCTTTGCGGTCTGGGGGCTGGATATTGTCGGACCCCTTAAAGGGGGAAGCCATAAGAAAAAAATACTTATTGTTCATGGTGGACAAGTTCACCAAATGGATAGAAGCTAAACCAGTCAAAACGGACGTATCCGGACCAGTGATAGACTTCATATCCGGGGTTGTACACTGATACAGCGTCCCCACAGCATCACCGCTGATAATGGCTCAAACTTCACAGCCGACGAAGTGAAAACCTAGTGCGGCAACATGGGCATTAAGCTCGATTACGCCTCCGTCTACCATCCCCAAACAAATGGCCAGGTCGAACGTGCAAACGGTCTCATTATGAGCGGCATCAAACCCAGACTAGTGCGATCCTTGACAGAGTCGGATCGCCTTTGGGTGAGCTTCGACTACGTACTGGGGCTGCGGACCACGCCGAATCGCACCACCAGATACACACCATTTTTTATGGTGTATGGAGCGGAAGCAGTACTACCCTGCGACATAATACATGATTCGCCTCGCGTACGCATGTACGAAGAGAAGGAAGCTGAGTTAGATTGGCAGGATAGCTTAGATGCCCTGTAGGAGGAGCGCGACATCGCAAAAGCCCGTTCCACATTCTATCAGCAGCAGGCTCGACGGTACCAAAGCAAAGAAGCGCGGGCCAAAACTTATAATATTGGCGAACTCGTTCTACACCTACCGGAGAAGAAGAAGGACAAGCTCAAACCCAAGTGGGAGGGTCCCTTCGTCATTGATAAAGTTATCACCGGAGGAGCATACCGCTTACGTAATGCATCCGATAACAGACTCGAGCCAAACCCATGGAACGCGGCCAGACTCCGGAGATTCTACGCCTAGCGCCGAACTTAGTGTTCGTCTCCTTACCCCCTCCTTTTAAATTATGTCCCCTCCCTTTTTCCTTTCTCGACCTTTTTTCCTCTTCACACAAAGTACTTAATACAGTGCGGACGCCTGGATCACTCCGGCCGCACTACGTGTGTAAGCAATACCTGGGGGCTTCCTATATGGAAGCTAAATATAGTTACTTCAAAGGCTTCTTGCCCATCACATATGCGTTCTTTTTCCATATGTGCCTTTTATTCACCATTATATGCATCGATATGACTTAAGATGTGGCCATGCTGGGTTGCCTGGCTCTTGTGTTTATGCCTGATATGTCTCCAACGTATCTATAATTTATGAAGCATTCATGCTATTTTATTATCTGTTTTGAATGATTATGGGCTTTGTTATACACTTTTATATTACTTTTGGGACTTAGCTACTAACCGGAGGCCCAGCCCATATTGCTGTCTTATTGCCTGTTTCAGTATTTCGAAGAAAAGGAATATCAAACGGAGTCCAAACGGAATGAAACCTTCATCATCGTGATTTTTTGGTAGAATATCATCCTGGGGGCTTGGAGATCAAGTCAGAAGACCCTCGAGGAGCCCAGGAGATAGGGGGGCGCCCCCCTACAGGGCGCGGCCCCCTGTCTCATGGACCCCTCGAGCACCCCCCGACCAACTTCTTTCGCCTATATAACCCTACGTACCCTAAAACCATCTAATATCAAGATAGATCGGGAGTTCCGCCGCCGCAAGCCTCAGCCACCAAAAACCTCTCGGGAGCCGTTCGGCACCACCAGGGAGGAACCCATCACCGGTGGCCATCTTCATCATCCCGGCGCTATCCATGACGAGGAGGGAGTAGTTCACCCTCGGGGCTGAGGGTATGTACTAGTATCTATGTGTTTGATCTCTCTCTCTCTCTCTCTCTCTCTCTCTCTCTCTCTCTCTCTCGTGTTCTCTCTATGGCACGATCTTGATGTATCGCGAGCTTTGCTATTATAGTTGGATCTTATGATGTTTCTCCCCCTCTACTCTCTTGTGATGAATTGAGTTTCCCTCTTGAAGTTATCTTATCGGATTGAGTCTTTATTTGAGAATACTTGATGTATGTCTTGCCGTGTTTATCTGTGGTGACAATGGGATATCATGTGCCTCTTGATGTATGTTTTGGTGACCAACTTGCGGGTTCCGCCCATGAACCTATGCATAGGGGTTGGCACACGTTTTCTTGACTCTCCGGTAGAAACTTTGGGGCACTCTTTGAAGTACTTTGTGTTGGTTGGATGAATTTGAGATTGTGTGATGCAAATCGTATAATCATGCCCACGGATACTTGAGGTGACAATGGAGTATCTAGGTGACATTAGGGTTTTGGTTGATTTGTGTGTTAAGGTGTTATTCTAGTACAAACTCTTTAATAGATTGATCCGAAAGAATAACTTTGAGGTGATTTCGTACCCTACCATAATCTCTACATTGGTTCTCCACTATTAGTGGCTTTGGAGTGACTCTTTGTTGCATGTTGAGGGATTGTTATATGATCTATCTATGTTATTATTGTTGAGAGAACTTGCACTAGTGAAAGTATGAACCTTAGGCCTTGTTTCCTATCATTGCAATACTGTTCGCGCTCACTTTTATCTTTAGTTACCTTGCTGTTTTTATAATTTCAGATTACAAATACCTTTATCTACCATCTATATTGCACTTGTATCACCATCTCTTCGCCGAACTAGTGCACCTATACAATTTTCCATTGTATTGGGTGTGTTGGGGACACAAGAGACTCTTTGTTATTTGGTTGCAGGGTTGTTTGAGAGAGACCATCTTCATCCTACGCCTCCCACGGATTGATAAACCTTAGGTCATCCACTTGAGGAAAATTTTCTATTGTCCTACAAACCTGTGCACTTGCAGGCCCAACAACGTCTATAAGAAGAAGGTTGTGTAGTAGACATCAAGCTCTTTTCTGGCACCGTTGCCGGGGAGGTGAGTGCTTGAAGGTATATCTTTAGATCTTGAAATGGATCTTTTTGTTTCTTGTTTTATCACTAGTTTAGTTTATAAATGAAGAACTACAAAAAAAAATTGGAGTTAAGCTTGTCTCATACGCTTCATCTTTTTAATATCTTTCGTGAGTATGATGGAAAGGAAATTGTGCTCAAGTGCTAGAAGAAGAATGCACTAAAATGTTTGGTACTAGATCTTTGTTTGATGAGCATGATTGCAATGTTGTTAGTATGAATTCCTTGAATATCCGTAGTACTAATGATGATTGCACTAGTTATGATGAAAATGTCTCCTATAAGCATGTTGATTTTTGTGGAGTAGATTGGATTTGCATGGACACACCAAATAGAGAAAATAGATATTGCAAGAGCCATAAGTATTTAAAAACTAAAGGTTTGCAAGAAAGTCTTGATGAGTGATGGTGTCCTGGACTAGGGGGTACTCACCACGTCATCTCCCGATCTATTAAATTGGGCCGAGGACCCCCATGGTCGTATACTCATGGGCCAGTCCGGACAGCTGCCGCATACAAGGACGATTCCGCAAGACTTGGCGATCAAGACAAGGACTCCTCCCCCACCGGCGTATTCGGCTAGGACTCTTGTTATGCTAGGCCTCTGGTGCATTATATAAACCGAGGCCAGGCTAGTCGATAGAGATATACAACAATCATACCATAGACTAGCTTCTAGGGTTTAACCTCTCTGATCTCGTGGTAGATCTACTCTTGTACTACCCATATCATCAATATCAATTAAGCAGGAGTAGGGTTTTACCTCCACCGAGAGGGCCCGAACCTGGGTAAAAACATTGTGTCCCTTGTCTCCTGTTACCATCCGCCTAGACGCACAGTTCAGGACCCCCTACCCGAGATCCGCCGGTTTTGACACCGATATTGGTGCTTTCATTGAGAGTTCCGCTGTGTGTTCGGCAAAAGGTCGATGGCTTGCTTGCAGATCAACTGCGACTTCGGCATCTTCGTTACCAGCTCAACTGGTCACCTTGGTTCGACCAAGGACTGCACCCTACCTCCGATCGCCATCTTCGGATGAGGGCCTTCATCAACATCAGCTCTGATCTCTATCAAGATCATGGAAGAATCATCCAGGGAGCCCCGGGGCTCAACGTCAACATTGCCCTCGGGCGACCGTGCTGTTTTTCTGGACATCGAACTTGTATCCGCCGTCACCGCCTCCTCGAGCGTTGGTTTGAGGATTGCTTCGGTGGAATAGTGCGGAATTACGTCTACAAGATCCACGCTAAATTTCATCTAGTTCGGATGGAGGAATCTCCGACAATCTACGATATATCGGAGCCCTGTCAAATCTGGACGAGAATCTGGACGAGTTTAGGGTGTGGTGTCCAGCTTCTAGCTCGGACCTCCTTTGGAAGATCCAACCATTGATCGACTGCGGAATTCCTATATCTACCACCCCTCAAAATTTGAGCTCGATCCGACCATCCGAACTCCGGGAACCTTCCGATTAGTGCATCACTTTTCGGATCTGTTTTCTGCGCGAAAACAAATCCGACCCGAGTTCGTCCTTTTTACGAACGGGATTTCAGTCATCCTTTTTGAAGGAAGTTTAGTATGGGGTATTGTGTTTTGTTCCCGACCACATCCCACTAACTTTGAAATCTTTTGAACATGATCTTCAACATCATGCTGGTGTCAAACCAGTCCGGCAATATTGCTCCACGGCTGCCGACCTGCGCTAGACACGTCGTCACTTTGTTGAGCCGAGCTCAACTTCTTCGGATCATCATCTCGGCAAGCCGAACAAGAGTCCGGCATCGCGAAGGATAAATCATCACCAACATCGTCGCCCCACAGATTACACGGAGCGGGCATACCGGCATCACCACACGGTCACTTCATCAAGCCAGCATCAACCACGTCACGACCTGCATCGGTAGGGGCGCACTATTGCTTCTTCAAGCTGGTGTCCATCACGCCGACCTACTTCGACATCTCGGCTGGACCGGGGGCTTCGCCATCTCTTCATCAACCTACTCCGGACACCTCGGTGTCACTAGCCGACCAGCTCCGTCACGTTAGCTGGACCGAGGGCTTTGCCTCGGCGAGCCAACCTTTGCCAGCATTGCCATGCCGTCGTTTTATCGCCCATCAGGCAATGGGTGCGCGGATCGAGTCCCAATTTTGGGAATCACCTTCCTTCGGATTGCTACAACAAATAAACCAAGTGCTATTAATCCCAGTATTTTTGCTTGTTTGGGTTCATTTTTCCCAAGGAATTATTACTCTGGTTTGTCCATCATACGTATGCAGTCTATCAAATGGTGGCCGCATTAACGACACTCGCATGGTGGTCCGGTCGTACATAGTCCGGCGAACGCCGCATCCGGAGCTCGGACCGACCCGTGAATTTAGGCTTCACGCCTTTACCGCATCACGCCGACGCCCTGCATCGGCATTGACTTCGGCGCCAGGCCATATTTCTTTTATTACTCACTTTGCATAAATTATTTATTATGCAACGATTTTTTTAATTATCATTATTACTATTATCTCTGGTTTGCACCATTTTTTGTGCACAGGAAAATGATCCGGGGACTTCGGCGTCGCTCTGCCGGTCTGCATTGACCGTGCTATGTCATCACTTCGGCGTGTCGAGCTCACCGCTCCGCCACCTCGGGACCGGCTTGGGGGATGGAACCTTGTCCCGTATCAAGCTCGGACCGCGTCATCAATACCGAACACATTAACCAGCTAAGTCGCTTTCATGCTCAAAGCTTTAATTTCTAACTTGTGTTTGGTTCGACCAAGCATTATACTTTTTTGGAAAAATGTTGCTTGTAAAAAAATTTCTTGTCCAAACTTTGTTTGTGACGCATAAATTCAAATACCCAATTCATTTGGGGGCTTCCTTCATGAAGCTTTTCCTCTTGCATATGATTATACTTGTACGGCTTCGTTCCTTGTTCGTGTATTATGCCACAATATGCCCCATATTGACTTAAGCAATTTGCAAGCTGGGTTGCCTCGCTCCTGTGTTTACCCCTACGTTCCCGATTGTTCGGCTAGGGAGTAAAGGGAGCACCTCTGCGATTGTCACGATCGGGTCATCCGAGCCGGACCTCAGACTGGGTGAAGCCGAAAGCTAGCACTCTTATAGTTCTCAATGATGGTCTGCACACAACGGAACTCATGAGTACAAAAAATCTATTGCACAAGTCTCATAATAACAATGAGCACCGAAGAAAGGTATCGGTGGGGTTACTATTTTCTTCGGAGATGCTTCTTACACTTGCAGCGATAATATAGCATAAGTTCCTGAAAGCGCTTTATGCATTATGACCTTATGGCATGATTGCTGGTTATTAAAACACCGTCGATATTCTCGACGGATGGAGTACATAACACTTTTCGGTCCTTGACCAAGAGGGAGAAGCCGACGGTCGGTTAAATATCGTTTAAAGTTCGGTTGAACATAGATATGATATAAGTACTTGATTTTGCAATCATTCTTTTACCCAAGTCACTTGGGGCTCTTAAATTTATATGAGCCGTTTTATGATAAGTGTTCTTCTTCTTAGTCGTTGCAAAGTTTTTTATTATTATTATTATTATTATTATTATTATTATTATTATTATTATTATTATTATTATTATTATTATTATTATTATTATTATTATTATTATTATTATTATTATCTATCACTCCTTTTTTAAACCTGGCGTGTGGTCACTAGCCGGAGTCTAATTTCTCTCTCAAAGCCGCGAGAGTTTAGTTTGCTAAAGCGGCCTAATGAGAAGTACTCCGCCCTCGGGATAGGAGGTTGAAGCCGTGGTGACACCTTGACGTCTTGAGATAGGATGTATCATGTTAAAGCACGACAGAAGCACTTCTTTAGCTAAGGCCAATTTTCGGATTGGCACCGAACACTTGATCTCGTTCGGACGTCAAGTTTTTACTGACGTTTTTTGGTTTTCCAAGCTTATGGCACTTTTTAAACTATTTGTGTGTTTTCAGCACAAGTCTCGGATATTGCTATATATGCATCGGTTTCGAATTGTGTCTTCGGTCAATAGTTGGGTTGCCCGGCTCCTACGCTTGCCTCCTACGTCCCGCTTTGTTCGGCTAGGTGTGCAAAGGGAGAACCACTGCGATTGTGCTTCCAGCTCACATGGTTAAGCACCTTAGTGGAGAAAGCCGAAAACTGACTGTCACAATCAGCATAAACTGGTCAGCGATCCGACGACGGTGTTAAACGACGGGCCATTCATAACAATGGCCGAAGTGTTTACGGCTTGACCTCGACTATCGCCGAACACTACCGGGGGCTATTAACTGGCTTCCCAAACTAAATCCTCGATATTTTGCTCTTACATTGGAGCTGAGGTTTCATGATCATGCTTAGCATGACAACCCAAAGAAAGGAACCGATAGTGGGACTATTTTCTTTGGAAGACATTTCTTCTGTTAAACAGTAATATAACATATCTCTCTTCGTACCTTTGTTTATAAAACCGTATGGCCAGATTGCCTTGTTTGTTGTAAATCTTTGCCCTCCCAAAGGCTTTATAAAGTAGGACAAACACTCCTCTGCTATTGGCCGAGGAGGTGGAAGCCGATGGTCGGTCAACAAAGTTTTGTACAATGCGGACCCGAGCATTAATGACCAAAAGTGCTTGGATACATAGAGTCATTACACATAATTTGTGATTTTACTATGGATATCAATCCTTAATTAGGCCACCCGTGTCCGCATTAAGGCTCGGGGGCTACTAGGCTTCGGGCTCATTATTTACAAATATTAAAGGGCACATCGATCCCCTGATCTGGTGTTGCCACCCGACCAGTGTCTCGGGGCAATTGCATTGCTGTCAATGCGAGAATATTTTAAGTGTATCTGATCTCGAGGAGATTTTGATCCTCGGGTTGGTCGGCCGCACCCAACCTGAGTCTTGAGGACTGAGCACGCCGCTTTTTGTGTCCCAAAGTATTCTGCCGAGCTAGGACTTGATCCTCAGACCGATTTTACAAATCAACTTTGAGTCTCGTGACTCTGAGGATGGCGGTCTTATGTCATCCTTCATGTGCATCTCGGGTTTTAGACCGATACCCACCTTGAGGGCTACTGACTATGTATCTCGGTAGAGAATAAATTGCACCAATCAAAAATATTGACAAAAATCGACCCACATTCGGGGTGGTGCACCACCTCGGAAGCAGTCCGGCATAAAGCACGGGCACTAGTGGCTGGCTCCATAGAGGGTATTTCCGGCATTAAGCTCGGCTAGACTCCTTCAAACTTCTTTGAACCAAGGTGATTTACGACACCTCGGATACAGTCCGGCGTTGGAGCTCGGATACCTAATCCGGCGTTGGAGCTCGGATACAGTCTGGCATTGGAGCTCGGATACATAGTCCGGCGTTGGAGCTCGGATACATTCCTGCGTCAAAGCTGGGAAGCAGTCCGGCGCTGGTGCTCAGCTGCAAAAGATACCTCGAATACGGTCCGGCATTGGAGCTCGAACGCAAGAGGACGCTGCCGCCCGGGAACAACTTCAAACCCGAGGTGTGGCATAAAAATAACAAGGCATTGATAAAGGGCGGAAACTTAAAGGGGCTCCTCGGATACCCGACGTGTGAACTCGTTGAATGCATTTCGGCGATCCTCAAGATCGAAGATGAGAAGATTTGTTGAACTAGTTTTCAAGACCGACGACTGAAGATGAAGAAAGGTTCGGAAGAATCGAGGAGCGTCACTAAACTTGAAGACCGGTTCAGGGGGCTACTGACGGTGTCCTGGACTAGGGGGTACTCACCACATCATCTCCCGATCTATTAAATTGGGCCGAGGACCCCCATGGCCGTATACTCATGGGCCAGTCCGAACAGCTGCCGCATACAAGGAAGATTCCGCAAGACTTGGCGATCAAGACAAGGACTCCTCCCCCACCGGCGTATTCGGCTAGGACTCTTGTTATCCTAGGCCTCTGGTGCATTATATAAACCGAGGCCAGGCTAGTCGATAGAGATATACAACAATCATACCATAGGCTAGCTTCTAGGGTTTAGCCTCTCTGATCTCGTGGTAGATCTACTCTTGTACTACCCATATCATCAATATCAATCAAGCAGGAGTAGGGTTTTACCTCCACCGAGAGGGCCCGAACCTGGGTAAAAACATCGTGTCCCTTGTCTCCTGTTACCATCCGCCTAAACGCACAGTTCGGGACCCCCTACCCGAGATCCGCCGGTTTTGACATCGACAATGAGTGTGCTAAAAGATTCAATATTTTTCGAGCTCCTTGTGAACTTTGCAATGAACGTGGTCATTTAAATCTCCAATGCAAATTGTTTTATGATCGAATCGTGTCCAAAAGTTGTGATAGCTTGATTACCCTTGGGCATCATAAAGAGCTTAGTCTTCTTTTGGGGTATGAAGAAATGAGAAGTATAACCAAGGGTATTCCAAAATTTAATCTTGATAGATTTCTTGATTTTGATCTAGAGGATATTTATATGTTTTGTGCGGAGAATTGCATTGAAAATCCTTATATTGCCAATTACCTAAAGAAAAGAAAGCAAATAGAAGATGATGAGAATACTAATGAAAGGGAAGAGACTTCCCAATCTCCTCCTATTATTTCTTATGATGAATTAGGTAACGGGGAGGAGCTTTCTATTCAACCAATCTCGTCAATAAGGAGCTCAAAGAGGAAGGTTGAACCCACACATAATATGAAGAAGAAAAAGAAAAGAAGGAGCAACAAAGGTTGAAAGGTATCCCTCCCAAATGATTTTGCTCCTACTACTCATTGTGATGATGATAATTGCTTTACTATTGGTGCTATCCATATTTTTAATGATGAGAGTGATTATGCTTTTGATATGAAAGGGCCCAAGCTTGGGGAAGCTATGTTTGATGAGAATGAAATATTTGAGAATATATTTGCTGAAATTAATGTTTTTCCCAAGCTTGGGGATGCTAAGTTTAATGAAGATGATATTTTTAGCATCCCAAGTTTTGATATGCAAAGTTGTTATGATGATAGCATGCCTCCTACGTATGATGATTATATTGATGAAAGTGGGTTTGGAAGAGTGTCAACTTTAGGAAGTAGTGATCCCACTATTTTGGAGGATGTTGAATTTTATTGTGATGAATACGAAAGTGGATTTGGAAGAGTGTCAACTTTATTTAGTGATTCCACTATCTTGGGAGAGGTTTCAATCGATTATGATGAGAACGAAGTTGCTACTTATGATGATTATTGTGATGAAACTTATGCTATAAAAAGTAGTGATGATTACATTTACAAATCTTGTCATGATTATGATTACCCTTTTTCTAAACATTTCTCTTTTAATGTGGAAACAATTTTTAGTGTTCAAGTCTCTTATGATACTCCCATTATTCCGAATGAGAAGAATTTTACTTATGTGGAGAGTAGTAAATTTTCGATGCTTGTAGATCATCAAAAGAATGCTTTAGGTGCTCGTTATATTGTTGAATTCATTCATGATGCTACTGAAAATTATTATGAGGGAGGAATATATGCTTGTTGGAATTGCAATAATATCAAGTTTCCTCCCTATGTGTTGAAAGTTTTGAAGCTATGCTTGTTTTACCTCCCTATGCTAGTTGATTGTTGTTCCCATAAGTTGTTTGCTCACAAAATTCTTATGCATAGGAAGTGGGTTAGGCTTAAATGTGCTAGTCATATGCTTCATAATGCTCCCGTTATGTCTCAATCGCTATCTTTTATGTGAGCATCATTGTCATCATCATGCCTAGCTAGGAAGGCATTAAAGAAAAGCGCTTGTTGGGAGACAACCCAATACTTATCCTTACTATTTTTGTGTGTCCACATGATTATGCTACTGTAGTAATCATGTTTTATAGCTTTTGTTTCAATAAAGTGCCAAGTAAGACCTTTAGGATAGCTTACAGTGATAGTTGTGTTGATCCTGCTGAAAATCAGAAACTTTTGCACCCAGTAAATTAGTTTTGTTAATTCACAGAAACGTGCATCTGATATGATTCTTCTTGCTCTGGATTTGTACGCAAATTTCTTAGGACTTCCTAATTTGGTAGGATTTTTGGAGTTCCATAAGTATACGTTTGATACAGATTACTACAGACTGTTCTGTTTTTGACAGATTCTGTTTTCTATGTGTTGTTTGCTTATTTTGATGAATCTATGAGTAGTATCGGAGTGTATGAACCATAGATAAGTTGGAATACAGTAGATATTACACCAATATGAATTTAGAATGAGTTCATTATAGTACCTAAGTGGTGGTTTTATTTTCTTATACTAACGGAGCTTACGAGTTTTCTGTTGAGTTTTGTGTTGTGAAGTTTTCAAGTTTTGGGTAAAGATTCGATGGACTATGGAATAAAGAGTGGCAAGAGCTTAAGCTCGGGGATGCCCCGGATGGCATCCCCTCTTTCGTCTTCGTTCATCGGTAACTTTACTTGGAGCTATATTTTTATTCGCCACATGATATGTGTTTTGCTTGGAGCGTCATTTTCTTTTGTTTTTATTAGCTTTCTGTTATTTAGAATAATGTTTTGCATCTTTAGTTTCAATAAAAAAAGTCAAGGATAGACTTTACCATGCTTATTTTGCTAGTATACATGTTGCTGTTTGAAAACAGAAAGTTTACTGCTGTTACAAAAATTCCCTAGAAAAGTCAGAGAATGGTATAATGTTGAAACTTTTTGCATATTGAGCTCTGATAAATATACTACAGTGGGAATTTTGTTTCATAATTTTTGTAGTTAGGGAAGTATGATGAATCTTGCATTCTTTACAGACTATACTGTTTTCACAGATTGCTGTTATGGTTGCATTGTCTGCATATGTTTGCTTGTTTAAGGATTCTATTTGAGGATAGGAGTATTAAATATGCAGAGGCGTTTAGTATTCAATGTTGAATAATAATTTTAGTGATTTGTTACAGTAGAAAATGATAAGGTTTTGCATTGGTTTATACTAACCTATCTCACGAGTTCTTGTTGAGTTTGTTGTGGATGAAGCTTTCGATAAAAAGAGAAACCATGATATGAGAGGAATTAAGGAGACACAAAAGTTCAAGCTTGGGGATGCCCAAGGCACCCCAAGATAATATTTCAAGAAGTCTCAAGCATCTAAGCTTGGGGATGCCCCGGTAGGCATCCCACCCTTCTTCTTCAACAACTATCGGTTAGTATCGGTTGAGCCTAAGTTTTTGCTCTTTCACATGAGTTGTGCTATCCTTGCATTGTCATTTTATTTGGTTTTGCTTGCTGTTTGAATACAATACAAGATCTGAAATTCTTTATTGAGAGAGAGTCTTCGCATAGTTACATAATTATTTTGCTACTCATTGATCTTCACTTATATCCTATGAGTAAATTGTTGAATGAGTTGATTGTCATAAATATGAAATTATATATGTTTCATTTGCTTATCCCATGGGGAGTAATGACTTCACATCTAAGAAGTAGAGGTTGTAAATTTATTGAGGGTTAGCAAGCATTGTATTGGTCATTTGAACAATTCAGGAAAGAATATTGAAGGAAGAGAGATTTCATATATAAATACACCATCCTAGACATCTTTTATAATTGGGAGCACTCATTAAGTATGAAATGCTAAAGAGTTGATGTTGGACAAGGAAGACAATGTAATGGGTTATGTTTTCCGACATCTCAGTTAAAGTATATTGTCATGGATCATTCAAACATGTTGAGCTTGCCTTTCCCCCTCATGCTAGCCAAAATTCCTTGCACCAAGTAGAGATACTACTTGTGCTTCCAAATATCCTTAAACCCAGTTTTGCCATGAGAGTCCACCATACCTACCTATGGATTGAGTAAGATTCTTCAAGTAAGTTGTCATCGGTGCAAGCAATAAAAATTGTTCTCTAAATATGTATGATCTTTTGGTGTGAAGAAAATAACTTTATACGATCTTGTTATGGAAGCAATAAAAGCGACGGACTGCATAATAAAGGTCCATATGCAAGTGCAATATAAAGTGACGTTCATTCACATTAAGATTTTGTGCATCCAACCCTAAAAGCGCATGACAACCTCTGCTTCCCTCTGCGAAGGGCCTATCTTTTACTTTATGTATTTTACTTTATGCAAGAGTCAAGGTGATCTTCACCTTTCCCTTTTTCATTTTATCATTTGGCAAGCACTTTGTGTTGGGGTGATCCTAATATATATATCCAATTGGATGTATGTTAGCATGAACTATTATTGTTGACATCACCTAAAGGTGAATACGTTTGGAGGCAACATTATAAGCCCCAATCTTTCTCTGTGTCTGATTAAAACTTCATAACCACAAGTATTGCGTGAGTGTTAGCAATTGTGGAAGACTATATGATGGTTGAGTATGTGAAGTTTGCTAAATCAAAGCTCTGACATAGACCCTTCCTGAAAATAGGATGAATTGCAATTGTTTGATGACTAAGAATGAAGTTTGCTAGTTTTCAAGAAAGTTTATGGTCTATGCTTTGACATGTGAATTGCTTGTTACTTTATCGTGAGAAGTTTTATGAGATGAACTATTGTTATGACATATTATCATGCTAGAAAAGGTGATTGAAATTATCATTGATCAAACTTGTGCACCTTCTAGCATTCACACTTCATAAATTCTTTCTTTTATCATTTATCTACTCGATGACGAGTAGGAATTAAGCTTGGGGATGCTGATACGTCTCCAACGTATCTATAATTTATGAAGCATTCATGCTATTTTATTATCTGTTTTGAATGATTATTGGGCTTTGTTATACACTTTTATATTACTTTCGGGACTAACCTACTAACTGAAGGCCCAGCCCATATTGTTTGTTTTATTACTGTTTGATATTTGAAGAAAAGGAATATCAAACGGAGTCCAAACGAAATGAAACCTTCGGCATCGTGATTTTTTGGAAGAATATCATCCTGGAGGCTTGGAGATCAAGTTAGAAGACCCTCGAGGAGCCCATGAGATAGGGGGGCGTGCCCCCCCTACAGGGCGTGGCCCCCTGTCTCGTGGACCCCTCGAGCACCCCCCGATCGACTTCTTTTGCCTATATAACCCTACGTACCCTAAAACCATCGAATATCAAGATAGATCGGGAGTTCCGCCGCCGCAAGCCTCTGTAGCCACCAAAAACCTCTCGGAGCCGTTCAAGACACCCTTCGGAGGAACCCATCACCGGTGGCCATCTTCATCATCCCGGCGCTATCCATGACGAGGAGGGAGTAGTTCACCCTCGGGGCTGAGGGTATGTACCAGTAGCTATGTGTTTGATCTCTCTCTCTCTCTCTCGTGTTCTCTCTATGGCACGATCTTGATGTATCATGAGCTTCGCTATTATAGTTGGATCTTATGATGTTTCTCCCCCTCTACTCTCTTGTGATGAATTGAGTTTCCCTCTTGAAGTTATCTTATCGGATTGAGTCTTTATTTGAGAACACTTGATGTATGTCTTGCCGTGTTTATCTGTGGTGACAATGGGATATCACGTGCCTCTTGATGTATGTTTTGGTGACCAACTTGCGGGTTCCGCCCATGAACCTATGCATAGGGGTTGGCACACATTTTCTTGACTCTCCGGTAGAAACTTTGGGGCACTCTTTGAAGTACTTTGTGTTGGTTGGATGAATCTGAGATTGTGTGATGCATATCGTATAATCATGCCCACGGATACTTGAGGTGACAATGGAGTATCTAGGTGACATTAGGGTTTTGGTTGATTTGTGTGTTAAGGTGTTATTCTAGTACAAACTCTTTAATAGATTGATCCGAAAGAATAACTTTGAGGTGATTTCGTACCCTACCATAATCTCTACGTTTGTTCTCCGCTATTAGTGGCTTTGGAGTGACTCTTTGTTGCATGTTGAGGGATTGTTATATGATCTATCTATGTTATTGTTGTTGAGAAAACTTGCACTCTTGAAAGTATGAACCTTAGGCCTTGTTTACTATCATTGCAATACTGTTCACGCTCACTTTATCTTTAGTTACCTTGTTGTTTTTATAATTTCAGATTACAAATACGTTTATCTACCATCCATATTGCACTTGTATCACCATCTCTTCGTCGAACTAGTGCACCTATACAATTTGCCATTGTACTGGGTGTGTTGGGGACACAAGAGACTCTTTGTTACTTGGTTTCAGGGTTGTTTGAGAGAGACCATCTTCATCCTACGCCTCCCATGGATTGATAAACCTTAGGTCATCCACTTGAGGGAAATTTGCTACTGTCCTACAAACCTGTGCACTTGCAGGCCCAACAACGTCTACAAGAAGAAGGTTGTGTAGTAGACATCAATGCCCTACATTCCCATTAATTCGGCTAGGGCATAAGGGGAGCACCTCTGCGATTGTTACTGCCGGTTCAGCCGGATGTGTACCTCAGGCTGGGTGAAGCCGAAAGCAAGCGTCCTTAAGGTAATATTTGGTCGGTGAACAAAAGATGTTTTCGTTTATTACAACGTAAATCCCCAGAAGTTTTGTATCCTGTGTCCTTGTTCGTAGTCCGGACATGTGCATCGTCGCATGCGTACCCAGGGAAAGGAACCCCTAACGGAACTATTCTCCCTGGAAGATGTTTCTTACTATCCATGTAATATAACATAACTAGTTGGGTACTTTTCTGTTCAAGCACTTATGACCCCTACGCTGGTTTCCACGCATACCCGTTACAGATAATCGGCGGGTATTCGGATACACCCCAGACTGTAGGATCCGGGGGTTGAAGTGAAAAGTTCCGCCATGACAAATGATTTTAATCCGGCTAGGGACTACTTATGTCCATTGAATTACACAGTCACTTGGACTGACTATATTCCTCCTCTATATCATCCAACAGGCTATCTAGCTTACAATCCTGTTGGGAATACTTTGCGGCTAACACTACTTGGTCATACACCAGACTCACGGGAATTTCTTGCCCATCTGGCCCCGCCGGTCCGACTTCGGCCATATGGTTGGGGTCCAGCTTGGTGTAGCGCGTCTTCACCATATCCCAGGCTTCTCTTGCACCTTGTCGGCAGGCTGACATCTTCCACAATCGGAAGCGCCACCGTGCTCCTTGAAGCATATCCACAAGCTCCCCCATGCCCTTCGGCAGGAAGCTTGATGGCCACAAGGCCTGAGCAAGGCCCTGCATCACCTGCCGAGCTCGCTCGTGCAGTTGTGAGAGGTCTTGCAGTAAGTCTCCTGTAGACGCGGGCATCTCCTCCTCAGGGCGGCCCGTCAACATACCTACAAATAAAAATTCTTTCAATATGCTTCCTCGCCGAGCTGTAATACAGTTCGTCTAGGCACTTACCATAGATGCCGCGACGAAGCATTTTGTTCTCCTTTACGGAGTCCGCCAGCTGAGCGCGAACATCTTTTAATTCGACATCCAGCCGAACATTGGCATCTTGAAGATTGTTCTTCTCCTGCCTAACTTGCGTAAGAATACGCTCGCCAGCTTTCAGCTGCCTTTGGAGATGCGACTCGTTATCTCCTACAAACTCCGGATTCACCCCAGGATTGGCTGCAGAATTTTCTGTTAGACTTATCATACGAGCCACTTACTAACCGGTACATCTTCGTACGATTGAGACAAATGTTACCAGATGAGGCCTTCTGGGATTCCTCTAACTTGGCAACCATGGCCCTCAGCTGGGCCTTGCACTCGTCCAGCTCTCGAGACAATTGCTCATTCTTGTCTACAAGGACCTGTGCATAAATTGATCCTTAAAATAGTTGTTCCAACCGTTTCAAGTCTCGGGGGCTACTGCTATACATGCTTATCAAATTTCCTTACCCGTAGATCTTTGGTATACTGGTCCGTCGCTCGGGCAAGCCCGCCTTGAGCAGCTCGGATGTATGCGTCTCCCGAATTGAAAGCATTAAATGCCTCTTCGAAGAAAGATGTTGTTGCGAAGTACGGCCCATCGGCGCCGGTGATTCATGGCGCTCTCTACTTTGGAATTTGTGGCAGAGAGCATATCCGCGTCCTCTGTCGGAGGACACTGCGGCATTGGCCCCACGTCCGTCTCCTCTCTCGAAGCCGGTTCTGGAATCCGGCTGGTGGAGGCGTGATTGGCAGGATCCCCGGATATAGTCCGGCTACTCCTCTTCCTGCCAGGACATGAAGGGCGCTGTTACATTTCAAATACAATAATCACAGAACAGGTTTTTACCTTACCTCTATAGCGGCGTTTCGACCCTAACCGCCTTCCTCTTAAGCCTGCCCGATCCGGACGCCCGCTGCCGATGAGTCGCTAGGGGCTCAGCCCCGCGCTCTGACCGTCATCTCTGCAAAAACACGACACTTCAGGGGTAAGGCATGACATCAGAAAGGAGTCCTTCAAATGATGGGGTTTTCGGCTTGGCTTACATGCGACGTAGGTAGCACTCCGGGATAGTCGGCGATAATAGCCACTGAGGCGCCATCGCAGCTCGCCTGATAAAATATCCCATTGACGAGCTCCATAGTAATGTCCGGATCTTCTTCGAGTCCTGGATCGAGGGCCCTTCCGGGGTCCTCTGGCTGCAGGGAAGGGCTGGAGATTCCTTCTACGGCCCTTCTCAGTTCCTGCTCAGAAATATCAAGGCAAATAATCTTAGCGAAGAACGCCACAATAAGTGAAGCGGGGAAAAGAATGACAACTTACCCAACTTGGGGGGTTGTACATGGAGAATCCATCCTGCGGTTTAATGCGAAGGAATTCTTCCTCTTCTCCTTTGTATAAATCGAAAAATATCCTCGCCAGAGCCGTGGCAGAGTCCAGACCTTTACGGCCACAGTGGGTGGCATCATCTTCCCCGTTGAAATGCCACATGGGCTTCCCCCGATATTGAAGCGGTTGCACGCCCCGCATTATGCATATTGCCATGACCTCGACTATCATCAGCCTGGATTTGGCCAGTAACTTTATCCTGCTCATCAGAAAGTGTATTTCTCTGGTATCCTCCTCCTGGGGGCCTCGAGGGCGCCAGCTTCGACGTGCCTTCTGCGGGGCATTATTAAACTTGGGGAGACCTGTCTGGACTGGATCCGGAAGGGGAATGTCATCGATATGAAACCACTCTGAAGGCTAGTTCTCCGTTGCCTTCTTGGGAGTACCGGATAGGTATCTGGTCTCAGTGATGCGCCATACTTTGGCTCCACCCACTTGACATAGGGATTCTCCCTGGTTGCGGGGGACAAGGCAAAACAGCTTCTTCCATAACCCAAAGTGAGCCTCGCAGCCTAGAAATAGTTCACAAAGGGCGACGTATCCTGCTATATGTAGCACGGAGGCAGGGGTGAAGTTGTGCAACTGGAGGCCGTAGAACTCCAGGAGCCCGTGAAGAAATGGGTGGATAGGAAACCCGACGCCCCTTAGCAGATGTGGGATGAGGCATATTTGCTCCTCTGGGGAGGGATTAGGAGATCCCTCCGCTTGCTCCCCGCCATTATAGGTGTCTATTCTGGCTCGGACGGGGACCATGAACGCCGGTGGGAGAAACCCTTGGGCCTGTAACTCTATCAAACGGCTGTGAGGAACTGAACACTCTTCCCAGTCACTCGGCTTGGAGCGAGGAGAGCGGGAAGAAGAGCTGCGGCGACCTGCCATGTTGGAATGGTTTTTTCGGGGCACTCTGTTGGATGCTTGCTCAAGGGAAGAGGATGAGGTTTGGATCTGAGAATCCCCGTCTGTTCAAATAGGTGGTTAACCTGCCGGATCGGGGGGTGGCAAATGCAAGAATGCCTCAGCTCCTCGCATTCGCTCGACACATGGAGATGGTCATTATTGAGGCACAGAAGCCGAGGAGTACAACATTGATGGGAAGCCAGACACTATTCGTCGTAACAGGTATTTGGAGTATTCGGAGATGGAACCCGCCCTGCAATGCCGAAGACAAAACTGCACGCCGGACTCATCGTCATTGAAGCCTGGTTCAGGGGCTACTGAGGGTGTCTTGGATTAGGGGGTATCCGGACAGCCGAACTATATACTTTGTCCGGACTGTTGAGGCGTGAAGATACAAGACTCAAGACTCCGTCCCGTGTCCGGATTGGACTCTCCTTTGCGTGGAAGGCAATCTTGGCGATCCGAATATTATATTTCCTTCCTTGTAACCGACTCCATGTAAACCCTAGCCCTCTCCAGTGTCTATATAAACCAGAGAGTTTAGTCCTTAGAGGGACGATCACAATCATAATCATCATAGGCTAGCTTCTAGGGTTTAGCCTCTACTATCTCGTGGTGGATCAATTCTTGTACTATTCATATCATCAATATCAATCAAGCAGGAAGTAGGGTTTTACCTCCATCGAGAGGGCCTGAACCTGGGTAAACATTGTGTCCCTTGCCTCCTGTTACCATCGGCCTAAGACGCACAGATCGGGACCCCCTACCCGAGATCTGCCAGTTTTGACACCGACAGCGGTGGCCGGAGCCACCTATGTTTGAGTCAATTGGTATGGCACCGCGAAGAATTATCCTTGGGCCCATGACCAAAACTCGTCTTTGAAGCACACGTACCATCAAAAATGGCTAATGTGAAAGAGTTGATTAATTTATGCATAATGGGGGGAGGGAGAGTTAATTGAGAGAACAACACTCTTCCTCTGTCCATGCCTACACCTAAACTAGACACCAAGTTGAGTGTGGTGGGGTGTGCAAGGGTTCAAGTCACATTGCTCGAATCAATGATATTTAGCTCATGCCTTAACTCGCGAAATCTTGCTTCATCCAAGGGCTTCGTGAAAACATCTGCAAGGTTATCATGAGTGTTGACATAGTTGAGCTTGATCTCCCCTCGCCTAATATGATCCCGGATGAAGTGATACCGAATCTCAATATGCTTCGTCTTGAAGTGTTGCACCGGGTTGAGAGAAATCTTGATGGCACTTTCATTGTCACACAAAAGAGGCACTTTGTCACAAATGACACCGTAATCCTTTAAAGTTTGCCTCATCCATAAGAGTTGTGCACAACAACTACCGGCCGCCACATACTCCGCTTCGATGGATGAGAGAGACACACAATGTTGCTTCTTGGAAGACCAACTCACCAAAGAGCAACCAAGAAATTGGCACCCTCCAGAAGTGGACTTCCTATCCACTTTATCTCCCTCCCAATCGGAATCCGAATATCCTACAAGCTTGAAGTTTGCTCCTCTTGGGTACCATAAGCCAAAGTTTGGAGTATGAGCCAAATATCGAAAGATTCACTTGAACGTCACAAAGTGGCTTTCCTTAGGTGCAGCGAAACCGTGCACAAATTCCCACACTCAACATGATATCCGGTCTAGATGCACAAAGGTAAAAGCAAGGATCCAATCATGGAGCGATATACCTTTTGATCCACCGATTTACCATTGGGATCAATGTCAAGTTGGAACTTGGTGGGCATTGGAGTGGAAGCCGGCTTGACATCACTTAGCTTGAATCTCTTGAGCATGTCTTGAGTGTATTTGGCTTGGTTGATGAAGGTTCCTTCTCTTCTTTGCTTGATTTCAAACCCGAGAATGAACTTCAACTCTCCCATCATAGACATCTTGAACTTTGAGGTCATGAGAGCAGCAAATTCTTCATTGAAAGCTTTGTTAGGGGAACCAAAAATAATATCATCAACATATAGTTGGCACACAAACAACTCCCCTTTGACCTTCTTAGTAAAAAGAGTGGGGTCAATTTTCCCGATTTCGAACCCACGATCTTGTAACAACTCCGTAAGATGCTCATACCATACACGTGGGGCTTGTTTAAGGCCATAGAGTGCCTTATGGAGTTGGTACACGTGATCGGGGAAATAGGGATCTTCGAACCCGGGGGGTTGTGAAATTATGATAAGAAGCATAAGCAATCAACAAACGAATAGATTCAAGGCGAGCAACGGGAGCAAAGGTTTCACCGTAGTTGATACCCTCGACTTGGGAGTAGCCTTGTGCCACCAAACGAGCCTTGTTGTGAACAATGATCCCATGAGCATCTGGCTTGTTCTTGAATATCCACTTGGTTCCAATGACATTATGATTCCCGGTTGGCCTTGGCACTAATTTCCACACTTCGTTATGCTCGAAGTTGTTGAGTTCTTCATGGATGGCATTGAGCCAATCCAGGTCCTTGAGCGCCTCATAAACTTTTGGGGTTCGACACAAGAAACAAACGCATGATGTACACAATAGTTTGCTAATTGTCTACGAGTGCTTACCCCCTTTCTTAGGCTTCCAACCACATTCTCCATAAGATGACCCTTGGTGGTGAGCTTGGAAGCGATCTTCGCTGCACGACGCTCTAATTCCTCCTCGGATGTGAAAAGAGGAGGGGTAACTTGATCATCTTGAGCTCCGTCTTGAGCTTGTTCTTGATCTTGAGCTTGCTCTTGATCTTGAACTTGCTCGAAGGGGAGAACTTGACCTTGGGAATCATTTGGTGGTTCACCACCATCTTGAGGTTGATCTTGCCCTTGATCTTGTTCATGAGGTTGAGGGCTTTCACTTTGTTCTTTTGAAGCGTGTGGGTCTTGGGTTGGTGATGGCTCCACTTGAGTGGAGCGTTGTCCTTCTCCTTCAGCCACAAGGGGTTCCTCAATGGGTAGGATATGACCAACACCCATTCTTCTTATGGCTTGGGAAGGAATTTCATCACCTACATCACAAGTACCACTTTGCTCCACTTGGGAGCCGTTATTTTCGTCAAACTCCACGTCACATGTCTCCTCAATGAGCCCGGTGGACTTGTTGAGAACACGGTAAGCATGAGAGTTTGTAGCATAACCAACAAATATGCCCTCATAAGCTCTAGCCTCAAATTTAGACAAACGAACACCTTTCTTGAGAATGAAACACTTACACCCAAACACCCAGAAGTACTTGAGGTTGGGCTTGTTACCGGTAAGTATTTCATAAGGAGTCTTGTTCAAGCCTTTGCAGAGATAGAGCCGATTAGATGCACGACATGCTGTGTTGATGGCTTCGGCCCAAAAGTTGTATGGAGACTTGAAATCTACCATCATGGTCCTTGTTGCATCCATCAACGTCCGGTTCTTCCTCTTCGCGACACCATTTTGTTGAGGGGTATAAGGTGCAGAATATTGATGCTTGATCCCCTCATCGCTAAGAAACTCATCCAAGGTGTAGTTCTTGAACTCGGTGCCGTTATCACTTCTTATTGTCAAGATCTTTGCATCATGTTGACGTTGAGCTTCATTTGCAAAGTCGATGACGGTTTGTTGAGTCTCACTCTTCCTCTTGAAGAAATATACCCAAGTGTATCTTGAATAATCATCCACAATCACCAAGCAATACTTTCTACCTCCAAGACTATCAAAGGATGGAGGCCCAAAGAGATCCATGTGAAGGAGCTCCAAGGGTCTCTTCTAGTAGATGATAGTCGTGGGAGGGTGAGCCTTCTCATGAAGATTTTCTTTGATACAAGCACTACAAGCACGATCTTTGGCAAAACTAACATTTGTTGGTCCACGGACATGGTCCCCCTTGAGAAGACTTTGCAAAGATCTCATATTGATGTGGGCTAAACGGCGATGCCAAAGCCATCCCACATCAACTTTAGCCATTAGGCATGTCGCGATCTTAGTGGGTTGCTCCTAAAAGTTAATCACATAAAGACCATTCTCGACATGCCCAACGAAGGCTAGTTTAAGAGTCCTGCTCCACAAGAGGGCCACGGTATCAATATCAAATAAAGTGGCAAAGCCCATGAGTGCAAGTTGACGAACAGAAAGTAGATTGTAAGTAAGGGACTCAACAAGCATGACTTTCTTGATCGTTAGATCATGAGAAATGACAACCTTGCCAAGACCCAATACCTTAGAAGATGAGGCATCAGCCCACTTGACGTTGGTGGGCATAGAAGGAATCTTGTGCACGTCCACCACCAAGTTCTTGCTTCCATTCATATGATTTGTTGCTCCACTATCGAGCAACCATGATCCCCCACCGGAAGCAAACACCTACAAGAGATCAATGCTTGGTTTTAGGTACCCATTTTGTAATGGGTCCTTTGTGAAGGAAATATGCCCTAGAGGCAATAATAAAGTTATTATTTATTTCCTTATATCATGATAAATGTTTATTATTCATGCTAGAATTGTATTACCCGGAAACATAATACATGTGTGAATATATAGACAAACAGAGTGTCACTAGTATGCCTCTACTTGACTGGCTTGTTAATCAAAGATGGTTATGTTTCCTAACCATGAACATGGAGTTGTTATTTTATTAACAAGATCACATCATTAGTTGAATGATCTGATTGACATGACCCATTCCGTTAGCTTAGCACCCGATCGTTTAGTATGTTGCTATTGCTTCCTTCATGACTTATACATGTTCCTATGACTATGAGATTATGCAACTCCCGTTTATCGGAGGAACACTTTGTGTGCTACCAAACGTCACAGCGAATCGGGTGATTATAAAGGTGCTCTCTGGTGTCTCCAAAGGTACTTGTTGAGTTGGCGTATTTCGAGATTAGGATTTGTCACTCCGAATGTCGGAGAGGTATGTCTGGGCCCTCTCGGTAATGCACATCACTTAAGCTTTGCAAGCATTGCAACTAATGAGTTAGTTGCGAGATGATGTATTACGGAACGAGTAAAGAGACTTGCCGGTAACGAGATTGAACTAGGTATTGGATACCGACGATCGAATCTCGGGCAAGTAACATACCGATGACAAAGGGAACAACGTATGTTGTTATGCGGTCTGACCGATAAAGATCTTCGTAGAATATGTAGGAACCAATATGGGCATCCAGGTCCCGCTATTGGTTATTGACCGAAGACATGTCTCGGTCATGTCTACATTGTTCTCGAACCGTAGGGTCCGCACGCTTAAGGTTTCGATGACAGTTTTATTATGAGTTTATGTATTTTGATGTACCGAAGGTTGTTCGGAGTCCCGGATGTGATCACGGACATGACGAGGAATCTCGAAATGGTCGAGACATAAAGATTGATATATTGGATGACTATATTCGGACACCAGAAGTGTTCCGGGAGTTTTCGGAGAAAACTGGAGTACCGGAGGGTTACCGGAACCCCCCGGGAAGTAATGGGCCTTGATGGGCCCTATTGGAGAAAGAGAGGGGCCGGCCAGGGCAAGTGGCGCGCCCCTCCCCTTGAGTCCGAATAGGACAAGGAAGGGGGGGGCGGCGCCCCCCCTTGTCTTCACCCTCTCCTACTCCTTCCTTCCCCTTCTTCTTGGATTAGGAAAAGGAGGGGGGAAACCTACTTGGAGTAGGTTTCCCCCTCCTAGGGTGCGCCTCCCCTTAGGCCGGCCCCTCCTCCTCCCTCCTTTATATCACGGAGGCGGGGCACCCATAGACACACAAGTTGATCATTGTGATCGTTCCTTAGCCGTGTGCGGTGCCCCCCTCCACGATACTACACCTCGGTCATATTTTAGCGGTGCTTAGGAGAAGCCCTGCGACAGTTGAACATCAAGATCGTCACCACGCCGTCGTCTTGTGGAACTCCTCCTGCACCTCTGCTGGATCGGAGTTCGAGTGCGTCATCGAGCTGTCGTGTGTCAAGAACTCGGAGGTGCGAGTAACGGTGCTTGGATCGGTTGGACCGGGAAGACGTACGACTACTTCCTCTATGTTGCGTCAATGCTTCCGCTTCGGTCTACGAGGGTACATAGACAACACTCTCCCCTCTCGTTGCTATGCATCACCATGATCTTGCGTGTGCGTAGGAATTTTTTTTGAAATTACTACGTTTCCCAACAGTGGCATCCGAGCCTAGGTTTTATGGTTTGATGTAATATGCACAAGTAGAACACAAGTGAGTTGTGGGCGATATAAGTCATCTTGCTTACCAAAGATGTCATACTTTGGTTGGCGGTATTGTTGGATGAAGCGGCCGGACCGACATTACACGTCACGCTTACGAGACTGGTTTTACCGCCGTGCTTTGCACACGATGACTAGCGGTGTCGGTTTCTCAACTTTAGTTGAACCGAGTGTGGCTCGCCCGGTCCTTGCGAAGGTTAAAACAGCATCAACTTGACAAACTATCGTTGTGGTTTTGATGCGTGGGTGAGATTGGTTCTTGCTTAAGCCCGTAGCAGCCACGTAAAACTTGCAACAACAAAGTAGAGGACGTCTAACTTGTTTTTGCAGGGCATGTTGTGATGTGATATGGCCAAGACGTGATGCTATATTTTATTGTATGAGATGATCATGTTTTGTAACCGAAGTTATCGACAATGGCGAGAGCCATATGGTTGTCGCTTTATTGTATGAAATGCAAGCATACTGTAATTGCTTTAGTTTATCACTAAGCGGTAGCGATAGTCGTAGAAGCAATAGATGGCGTAAACGACAACGATGCTACGATGGAGATCAAGGTGTCGCGCCGGTGACGATGGTGATCATGATGGTGCTTCGGAGATGGAGATCACAAGCACAAGGATGATGGCCATATCATATCACTTATATTGATTGCATGTGTGTTTATCCTTTATGCATCTTATCTTGCTTTGATTGACGGTAGCATTTTAAGATGATCTCTCACTAAAAAAATTTATCAAGAAGTGTTCTCCCGAGTATGCACCGTTGCCAAAGTTAAATCGTGCCCGGACACCACGTGATGATCGGGTGTGATAAGCTCTCGTCCATCTACAACGGGTGCAAGCCAGTTTTGCACACGCAATACTCAGTTAAACTTGACGAGCCTAGCATATGCGAGATATGGCCTCGGAACACGGACCTTGAAAGGTCGGCGTGAATCATATAGTAGATATGATCAACATAAGATGTTCACCATTGAAAACTACTCCATCTCACATGATGATCGGTTATGGTTTAGTTGATTTGGGTCACGTGATCACTTAGATGACTAGAGAGATGTCTGTCTAAGTGGGAGTTCTTAAGTAATATGATTAATTGAACTTAAATTTATCATGAACTTAGTACTGATAGTATCTTGCTTGTCTATGTTGATTGTAGATAGATGGCCCGTCTTTGTTGTTCCGTTGAATTTTAATCGTTCCTTGAGAAAGCTAAGTTGAAAGATGATGGTAGCAACTACGCGGATGGGTCCGTAACTTGAGGATTATCCTCATTGCTGCCGAAAAAATTATGTCTGGAAGCACCGCTGGGTGCCAGCCTATCGCTGATCTGGCCGACGGCGTTAAGAGCGTCTGGCGAGCAAAGCTGATGACTACTCGATAGTTCAATGTGCATGCTTTACGGCTTAGAACCGGGACTTCAACGGCGTTTTGAGCGTCATGGAGCATATGAGATGTTCCAGAGTTGAAGTTAATATTCGGAAGAATGCCGGATTGAGAGATCTGAAGTCTCAATAAGTTCTATAGCTGCAAGATGGAGGAGAATAGTTACGTCGGTGAGCACATACTCAAGATGTCCGGGTATTGTAATCACTTAATTCAACCGGGAGTTACTCTTCCGGATGATAGCGTCATGACGAAATTCTCCAATCACTTCCACCAAGCTACAAGAGCTTCGTGATGAAGTATAATATGCAAGGGATGGATAGGACGATTCGAGCTCTTCGCAATGCTAAAGGCTGCGGAGGTAGAAATCAGAAGGAGCATCAAGTGTTGATGGTCAACAAGACCACTAGTTTCAAGAAAAGGGCAAAGGGAAGAAGAAGGAACTTCAAGAAGAACAGCAAACAAGTTGCTGCTCAAGAGAAGAAACCCAAGTGCGGACCTAAGCCTGAAACGAGAGTGCTTCTCTGCAAGCGGTAGTCCTTTGAAGCGGAACTGCCCCAAGTATTTGGCGGATAAGAAGGATGGCAAGGTGAACAAAGGTATATGTGATATACATGTTATTGATGTGTACCTTACTAGAGCTCGCAGAGCACTGGTATTTGATCTTGGTTACATTGCTAATATTTGCAACTCGAAGCAGGGACTACGGATTGCGAACACGGCAAAGGGCGAGGTGACGATCTGGCGTGGGAAATGGTTCCAAAGTCGATGTGATCGCGGTCGACACGCTACCTCTACATCTACCTTGGGATTAGTATTAGACCTAAATAATTATTATTTGGTGCCAGCATTGAGCATGAACATTATATCTGGATCTTGTTTGATGCGAGACGGTTATTCATTTAAATCGAGAGAATAATGGTTGTTCTATTTATATGAGTAATATCTTTTATGGTCATGCACCCTTGAAGAGTGGTCTATTTTGATGAATCTCGATAGTAGTGATACACATATTCATAGTGTTGAAGCCAAAAGATGCAGAGTTGATAATGATAGTGCAACTTATTTGTGGCACTGCCATTTAGGTCATATCGGTGTAAAGCGCATGAAGAAACTCCATACTGATGGTCTTTTGGAACCACTTGATTATGAATCACTTGGTACTTGCGAACCGTGCCTCATGGGCAAGATGACCAAAACACCATTCTTCGGTACTATGGAGAGAGCAACAGATTTGTTAGAAATCATACATACAGATGTATGTGGTCCGATGAATGTTGAGGCTCGTGGCGGGTATCGTTATTTTCTCACCTTCACAGATGATTTAAGCAGATATGGGTATATCTACTTAATGAAGCATAAGTCTGAAACATTTGAAAAGTTCAAAGAATTTCAGAGTGAAGTTGAAAATCATCGTAACAAGAAAATAAAGTTTCTATGATCTGATCGTGGAGGAGAATATTTGAGTTCTGAGTTTGGTCTACACTTAAAACAATGTGGAATAGTTTAGCAACTCATACCACCCGAACACCACAGCGTAATGGTGTGTCCGAGCGTCGTGTCGTACTTTACTTGATATGGTGCGATCTATGATGTCTCTTACAGATTTACCGCTATCGTTTTGGGGTTATGCTTTAGAGACGGCCACATTCACGTTAAATAGGGCACCATCAAAATCCGTTGAGACGACACCTTATGAACTATGGTTTGGCAAGAAACCAAAGTTGTCGTTTCTTAAAGTTTGGGGCTGCGATGCTTATGTGAAAAAGCTTCAACCTGATAAGCTCGAACCCAAATCAGAGAAATGTGTCTTCATAGGATACCCAAAGGAGACAGTTGGGTACACCTTCTATCACAGATCCGAAGGCAAGACATTCATTGCTAAGAATGGATCCTTTCTAGAGAAGGAGTTTCTCTCGAAAGAAGTGAGTGGGAGGAAAGTAGAACTTGATGAGGTAACTATACCTACTCCCTTGTTGGAAAATAAAACATCACAGGAACCGGTTTCTGTGACGTCAAAACCAACTAGTGAGAAAGTTGATGATAATGATCATAGAACTTCAGATCAAGTTAATAAAGAACCTCGTAGGTCGAATAGAGTAAGATCCGCACCAGAGTGGTATGGTAATCCTATTCTGGAAGTCATGCTACTAGATCATGATGAACCTACGAACTATGAAGAAGCGATGGTGAGCCCAGATTCCGCAAAATGGCTTGAAGCCATGAAATCTGAGATGGGATCCATGTATGAGAACAAAGTATGGACTTTGGTTGACTTGCCCGATGGTCGGCAAGCAATTGAGAATAAATGGATCTTCAAGAAGAAGACTGGTGCTGACGGTAATGTTACTGTCTACAAAGCTCGACTTGTTGCAAAAGGTTTTAGAGAAGTTCAAGGGGTTGACTACGATGAGACCTTCTCACCCGTAGCGATGCTTAAGTCTGTCCGAATCATGTTAGCAATTGTCGCATTTTATGATTATGAAATTTGGCAAATGGATGTAAAAACTGCATTCCTGAATGGATTTCTGGAGGAAGAGTTGTATATGATGCAACCAGAAGGTTTTATCGATCCAAAGGGAGCTAACAAAGTGTGCAAGCTCTAGCGATCCATTTATGGACTGGTGCAAGCCTCTCGGAGTTGGAATAAACGTTTTGATAGTGTGATCAAAGCATTTGGGTTTATACAGACTTTTGGAGAAGCCTGTATTTACAAGAAAGTGAGTGGGGGCTTTGTAGCATTTCTAATATTATATGTGGATGAAATATTATTGATTGGAAATGATATAGAATTTCTGGATAGCATAAAGGGATACTTGAATAAAAGTTTTTCAACGAAAGACCTCGGTGAAGCTGCTTACATATTGGGTATTAAGATCTATAGAGATAGATCAAAACGCTTAATTGGACTTTCACAAAGCACATACCTTGACAAAGTTTTGAAGAAGTTCAAAATGGATCAAGCAAAGAAAGGGTTCTTGCCTGTATTGCAAGGTGTGAAGTTGAGTAAGACTCAAAGCCCGACCACTGCAGAAGATAGAGAGAAAATGAAAAATGTTCCATATGCTTCAGCCATAGGCTCTATCATGTATGCAATGCTGTGTAGCAGACCTGATGTGTGCCTTGCTATAAGTTTAGCAGGGAGGTACCAAAGTAATCCAGGAGTGGATCACTGGACAGCGGTCAAGAACATCCTGAAGTACCTGAAAAGGACTAAGGATATGTTTCTCGTATATGAAGGTGACAAAGAGCTCATCGTAAATGGTTACGTTGATGCAAGCTTTGACACTGATCCGGATGATTCTAAATCACAAACCGGATACGTGTTTACATTAAACGGTGGAGCTGTCAGTTGGTGCAGTTCAAAGCAAAGCGTCGTGGCGGGATCTATGTGTGAAGCGGAATACATAGCTGCTTCGGAAGCAGCCAATGAAGGAGTCTGGATGAAGGAGTTCATATCCGATCTAGGTGTCATACCTAGTGCATCGGGTCCAATGAAAATCTTTTGTGACAATACTAGAGCGATTGCCTTAGCGAAGGAATCCAGATTTCACAAGAGAACCAAGCACATCAAGAGACGCTTCAATTCCATCCGGGATCTAGTCCAGGTGGGAGACATAGAGATTTGCAAGATACATACGGATCTGAATGTTGTAGACCCGTTGACTAAGCCTCTTCCACGAGCAAAACATGATCAACACAAAGACTCCATGGGTGTTAGAATCATTACTATGTAATCTAGATTATTGACTCTAGTGCAAGTGGGAGAGTGAAGGAAATATGCCCTAGAGGCAATAATAAAGTTATTATTTATTTCCTTATATCATGATAAATGTTTATTACTCATGCTAGAATTGTATTAACCGGAAACATAATACATGTGTGAATATATAGACAAACAGAGTGTCACTAGTATGCCTCTACTTGACTAGCTTGTTAATCAAAGATGGTTATGTCTCCTAACCATGAACAAGGAGTTGTTATTTGATTAACGAGATCACATCATTAGTTGAATGATCTGATTGACATGACCCATTCCGTTAGCTTAGCACCCGATCGTTTAGTATGTTGCTATTGCTTCCTTCATGACTTATACATGTTCCTATGACTATGAGATTATGCAACTCCCGTTTACCAGAGGAACACTTTGTGTGCTACCAAACGTCACAACATACCTGGGTGATTATAAAGGTGCTCTACAGGTGTCTCCAAAGGTACTTGTTGAGTTGGCGTATTTCGAGATTAGGATTTGTCACTCCAATTTGGAGAGGTATCTCTGGCCCTCTCGGTAATGCACATCACTTAAGCCTTGCAAGCATTGCAACTAATGAGTTAGTTGCGAGATGATGTATTACGGAACGAGTAAATAGACTTGCCGGTAACGAGATTGAACTAGGTATTGGATACCGACGATCGAATCTCGGGCAAGTAACATACCGATGACAAAGGGAACAACGTATGTTGTTATGCGGTCTGACCGATAAAGATCTTCGTAGAATATGTAGGAACCAATATGGGCATCCAGGTCCCGCTATTGGTTATTGACCAGAGACGTGTCTCGGTCATGTCTACATTGTTCTCGAACCGTAGGGTCCGCACGCTTAAGGTTTCGATGACAGTTTTATTATGAGTTTATGTATTTTGATGTACCGAAGGTTGTTCAGAGTCCCGGATGTGATCACGGACATGACGAGGAATCTCGAAATGGTCGAGACATAAAGATTGATATATTGGATGACTATATTCGGACATCGGAAGTGTTCCGGGAGTTTTCGGAGAAAACCGGAGTACGGGAGGGTTACCGGAACCCCCCGGGAAGTAATGGGCCTTGATGGGCCCTATTGAAGAAATAGAGGGGCCGGCCAGGGCAAGTGGCGCGCCCCCTCCCCTTGAGTCCGAGTAGGACAAGGAAGGGGGCGCCCCTTGCCTTCCCCCTCTCCTACTCCTTCCTTCCCCCTCCTTCTTGGATTAGGAAAGGAGGAAACCTACTGGAGTAGGTTTCCCCCTCCTAGGGCGCCTCCCCTTAGGCCGGCCCTCCTCCCTCCCTCCTTTATATATCTGAGGCGGGGGCACCCCATAGACACACAAGTTGATCATCGTGATCGTTCCTAAGCCGTGTCGGTGCCCCCTCCACGATACTACACCTCGGTCATATTGTAGCGGTGCTTAGGCGAAGCTCTGCGGCAGCTTGAACATCAAGATCGTCACCACGTCATCTTGTGGAACTCCTCCCGTATCTCGCTAGATCGGAGTTCAAGTGCGTCATCGAGCTGTATGTGTCAAGAACTTCGGAGGTGCGGAGTAATGGTTCTTGGATCGGTTGGACCGGGAAGACGTACGACTACTTCCTCTACGTTGCGTCAACGCTTCCGCTTCGGTCTATGAGGGTACGTAGACAACACTCTCCCCTCTCGTTGCTATGCATCACCATGATCTTGCGTGTGCGTAGGAAATTTTTTGAAATTACTACGTTCCCCAACACTTTGATGTTAGTAACAAGGGTCTTGGGAACCCAAATAGACCATTCAATGTACTCATAAGGAGAACCAACAAATTTAGCATAAACATGCCCATCACTAGCACGACACAACACATAAGAAGGGTTAAAGTCGCTGGCTTTGTTGGGAGGGGTGGCATTGCCCTTTTTGACATCACCACCCTTCACATTGTTCTTCTTCTCCTTAGGAGCACCCTCTCCCTCCTTCACAAAAGTTTGCTTGAGAGGAGGTGGTCGTTTGGTCTTGTCGTTCTTCTTCGTGTTCTTGGACTTGGGTGTGAACCCAACTCCCTCCTTGGCCACAACTTCCTTTTGATTGCTCAAAAGGTCATTGAGGTTCTTCTCACCTTGTATGCACGTAACAAGGCCTTTCTCAAGTTGCTCCTTCAACTTGGCATTCTCCTCCACAAGATGCACATGCTCATAACACGGGTTAGTGGCATTTGCTTTATCAATTAATACCATATGAGGAAAGGTGGCTTTTTCTTTGGTTAGCTTCACTTGGAGTTGATCATGAGACTCCTTGAGGCTAGCATGAGCACCCTTCAAGATCTTGTGGGCCTTGTCGAGTATATCAAACTCCTCCTTGAGTCTAGCATGGTCAACGCCAAGTTTAGCCTTCTCGGAAGTTAGCACACAAGATACAACAAGAGCATGATCAAGATCTTTCTTTAACTTAGCATGGTCATCGTTGTGTGACTCCTCAAGAGCCAAACAATGCCCACGCTCTTCCTCAAGAGCATTAGAAAGATTGGATATCTCATCGGCATAGTCACGACTATGATCTTCCATCTTAGAGATGGTTTCTTCATGAGCCTCGATCATGTCATTGGCTTCACCAAGTTGTTCCAAGAGAGCAACAAAGAGCTTCTTAGATATTCCCTTGAGCTTACTCATAAAAGACTCAAATTCATTTACTTCCTCGTTAGACACCTCGCTTTCATCAATGCCATCCGTCAAGGAGGGATTAGTAATGATGGTGGTTTTGATGTTGGGGGTTACCTTGTTGGTGGCTTTAGCCATGAGACACTTGGCGGTGATGTTCTCATTGGGCGAGTCGGAGAGGGACACCCGTGGAGTTGTGGCAATGGCAATGGAGGCCATGGACATGGCTTCACTATCTTCATCATCATCGTCATCCTCATGGTATTCTTCTTGGACCACCAACCCTCGAGTAGGAGTCTTTTTGGTGAAGTTGTTCTTGTTTGGGAAGGACTTGCCTTTGTCTTTTTGGATGAGCTTGCCACCATTGTCTTCCCGCTTCTCGTAAGGGCAATCCACAACAAAATGGCTCACATTGCCACAATTGTAACATGTTCTCACACGTTGCTTGCCCTTGAACCCACTTGAGTTGTTCTTGTTGAAGTTGGGCCTTGTGTTCTTCTTGCTCCAAAATTTCCTTGAAGCAAGAGCCATGTGCTCATGGTAATCATATTTTGTATCTTCGGGGTTGCTCTCCTCATCTTCCTCTTCTTCCACAATAACCTTGGCCTTCAAGGCAAGGTTGGGCTTCTTTGCTCTTTGAGAACGCAACTCCGCGTTGTCGGCGGTCTTGTCCAAGATCCTCGTTGCCACAAACTCATCCAACACTTCATTTGAGGTCAAGGAGTGGAAGTCCGGTCTTTGAAGGATGATGGAGGACATGGCCTTGTGGTAAGGCATCATTGCTTTTAGGAACTTGCGCTTGATCCAATTGTCATCTGTGTCCTTGATCCCATGATCTCGGAGTGCGACCGCGAGTTTGGTTACTCTCTGAAAGAGCTCACGAGGTTCTTCATCTTCTTTCATTGCAAACTCATCGGCTTCATCTTGCACCACTTCATAGTTGGAGTGTTGAATGCTTGCACTTCCCTTATAGAGGGAAACAACACAATGCCATGCATCTTTGGCCATGGCGAAGGTTCGAAGATGAGGGAGATCTTCAGGTGGAACCGCATCTTGAATGATGAAGAGAGCATTCTCATTGAATTGATTATCCACGGCTTCTCTCGGGGTGAAGTTGCTTCGGTCATGTGGATGGAAACCTTCTTCAATGATTCTCCAAAGATTAGTATTCACATGATTTAAATGACGCTTGAAGCGATAAACCCAAGAATCAGAGTCTTCATTTTTCACAATCTTAGGAGGAGGGCCAACATGATTTAAATGAGTAGAGGGAACCGGTCCTCAATAAATTGGAGGTTCCACATTGGCAAAGATGTCGGTGCCATTTCTACCACTAGTAGAATGACCCTTTTCACTAGTATCTTCCCCCTTGTCAGAGTTAGCATCCGTCACCTTGTTAGTGGATTACCCACTTTCGTCGGCAAGGTAGATAGTTTAAGTCCTTCTAAGAATTTATTAAACATGCTTTCAACTCGGTTGTCATGGAGGTTTTCAATGTGTCCAAAGCCACATTGAATTCCTCACGAGAAACCCCATCGGCCGTAGACGAGCTCAGATTCACACCGGAGTGCTCCTCCACACTGTCTACGGTGTCAACCATACTCTTCGGACAGCAAAATCCTTAATAAAGAGACGAGGCTCTGATACCAATTGAAAGGATCGATATAGTTGACTAGGGGGTGAATAGGCAACTAACAATTTTTAGGTTTTCTTTACCAAATTAAACTTTGCATCAAGGTAGGTTGTCTAGATATACAACTAGGTGAGCAACCTATATGATGCAACAACAACAAGCACACAAGCAAGCAAGGGATATAACACAAATAAGCTTGCAAAAGTAAAGGCACGAGATAACCAAGAGTGGAGCCGGTGAAGACGAGGATGTGTTACCGAAGTTCCTTCCTTTTGAGGGGAAGTACGTCTCCATTGGAGCGGTGTGGAGGCACAATGCTCCCCAAGAAGCCACTAGGGCCACCGTATTCTCCTCACGCCCTCACACAATGTGAGATGCCGTGATTCCACTATTGGTTCCCTTGAAGGCGGCGACCGAACCTTTACAAACAAGGTTGGGGCAATCTCCACAACTTAATTGGAGGCTCCAAACGACACCACAAAGCTTCACCACAATGGACTATGGCTCCGAGGTGACCTCAACCGTCTACGGTGCTCAAACACCCAAGAGTAACAAGATCCGCTAGGGATTAGTGGGGGGGAATCAAATTTCTCTTGGTGGAAGTGTGGATCGGGGCCTTCTCAACCAATCCCGAGAAAATCAACAAGTTTGATTGGCTAGGGAGAGAGATCAGGCGAAAATGGAGCTGCTACGTCTTGAGCTTGCATTGGTTTTCCTTGAAGAGGAAAGGGTGATGCAGCAATAGTAGCGTAAGTATTTCCCTCAGTTTTTGAGAACCAAGGTATCAATCCAGTAGGAGGCTCCTCAAAAGTCCCACACACCTACACAAACAAACAAAGAACTCGCAACCAACGCAATAAAGGGGTTGTCAATCCCTTCACAGCCACTTGCGAAAGTGAGATCTGATAGAGATAGTATGATAAGATAAATATATTTTTGGTATTTTATAATATAGATGCAAAAAGTAAAGATGCAAATAAAAGTAGATTGAAAGCTTATATGATAAAATATATACCCGGGGGCCATAGGTTTCACTAGAGGCTTCTCTCAAGATAGCATAATTATTACGGTGGGTGAACAAATTACGGTCGAGCAATTGATAGAAAAGCGAATAATTATGAGATTATCTAGGCATGATCATGTATATAGGCATCACGTCCGCAAAAAGTAGACCGACTCCTGCCTGCATCTACTACTATTACTCCACACATCGACCGCTATCCAGCATGCATCTATATTATTAAGTTCATAAGAACAGAGTAACGCATTAAGAAAGATGACATGATGTAGAGGGATAAACTCAAGCAATATGATATAAACCCCATCTTTTTATCCTCGATGGCAACAGTACAATACGTGCCTTGCAACCCTTTCTGTCAGTGGGTAAGGACACCACAAGATCGAACCCAAAGCTAAGCACTTCTCCCATGGCAAGAAAGATCAATCTAGTAGCCAAACCAAACTGATAATTCGAAGAGACTTGCAAAGATAACGCAATCATACATAAAAGAATTCAGAGAAGATTCAAATATTTCTCATAGATAAACTTGATCATAAACCCACAATTCATCGGATCTCGACAAACACACCGCAGATAGAGTTACATCAAATAGATCTCCACAAGAGAGGGGGAGAACTTTGTATTGAGATCCAAAAAGAGAGAAGACGCCATCTAGCTAATAACTATGGACCCGAATGTCTGTGGTCAACAACTCACAACTCATCGGAGGGGCTATGGTGTTCATGTAGAAGCCCTCCGTGGTTGATTCCCCCTATGGCGGAGCACCAGCGAAGGCTCCAAGATGGGATCTCGCTGATACAGAAGGTTACGGCGGTGGAAATTGATTTTCGTTGGCTCCCTGGATGTTTTCGGGGTACGTAGGTATATATAGGAGTAAGAAGTACGTCAGTGGCCGCTCGTGGGGCCCAGGAGACAGGGGGCGCGCCCAGGAGGGGTGGGCGTGCCATCCTATCTCCTGGCCGCCTCGATTGCTTCTTGACTTGCACTCCAAGTCCTCTGGATCATGTTCGTTCCAAAAATGACGTTCCCGAAGGTTTCATTCCGTTTGGACTCCGTTTGATATTCCTTTTCTTCGAAATACTGAAATAGGCAAAAAAACAGCAGTACGGACTGGGCCTCCGGTTAGTAGGTTAGTCCCAAAATTGATATAAATATGTAAAATAAAGACCATAAACGTCCAAAGGGGTTAATACAATAGCATGGAACAATCAAAAATTATAGATACGTTGGAGACGTATCAAGCATCCCCAAGCTTAATTCCTGCTCGTCCTCGAGTAGGTAAATGATAACAGAATTTTTGATGTGGAATGCTACCTAGCATAATTCTCAATGTAATTTTGTTTATTGTGGCATGAATGTTCAGATCCAAATGATTCAAAATAAAAGTTCATATTGACAAAATAAATAGTAACACTTCAAGCATACTAATCAAAGCAATCATGTCTTCTCGAAATAACATGGCTAAATAAAGTTTATCCCTACAAAATCATATAGTTAGGCTATGCTTCATTTTTGTCACACAAAGATGTTCCCAAATTCTACACCCCGGTGACAAGCCAAGCAATTGTTTCATACTTAAATAATCTCAAACTTTTTCAACTTTCACGCAATACATGAGCGTGAGCCATGGATATAGCACTATGGGTGGAATAGAATATGATGATGGGGATTCTGTGGAGAAGACAAAAAAGGAGAAAGTCTCACATTGACGAGGATAATCAACGGGCTATGGAGATGCCCATCAATTGATGTCAACGTGAGGAGTAGGGATTGCCATGCAACGGATGCACTAGAGCTATAAATGAATGAAAGCTCAACAAAAAGAAAACTAGTGGGTGTGCATCCAACTTGCTTGCTCACGAAGACCTAGGGCATTTGAGGAAGCCCATCGTAGGAATATACAAGCCAAGTTCTATAATGAAAAATTCCCACTAGTATATGAAAGTGACAACATATGAGACTCACTATATGAAAAACATGTTGCTACTTTGAAGCACAATATATGAGACTCACTACATGAAGGACAAGGTGCTACTTTGAAGCACAATTGTGGAAAAAGAGATAGTAACATTGCCCCTTTTATTTATTTTCTCTCTTTTTCTTTTTTTTTCCTTTTTTTCTTTTCCTTTTTTGGGCCTTTCTTTTTTTTTCTTTGGCCTTTCTGTTTTTCCTTTGGGACAATGCTCTAATAATGATGATCATCACACTTTTATTGATTACAACATATGAATTACAACTCGAAACTAGAACAAGATATGACTCTATATGAATGCCTCCGGCGGTGTACCGGGATGGTGCAATGAATCAAGAGTGACATGTATGAAAATTTATGCATGGTGGCTTTGCCACAAATATGATGTCAATTACATGATCATGCAATGGCAATATGAAAAAAGTAATGTATGTCATGATGATGATGAACGGAACGGTGGAAAGTTGCATGGCAATATATCTCGGAATGGCTATGGAAATGCCATAATAGGTAGGTATGGTGGATGTTTTGAGGAAGATATAAGGAGGTTTATGGGTGATAGAGCGTATCATATCACGGGGTTTGGATGTACTGGCGAAGTTTGCACCAACTCTCAAGGTGAGAAAGGGCAATGCACGGTACCGAAGAGGCTAGCAATGGTGGAAAGGTAAAAGCGCGTATAATCCATGGACTCAACATTAGTCAAAAGAACTCATATACTTATTGCAAAAATTTAGAAGTCATCAAAAATTAAGCACTACGCGCATGCTCCTAGAGGGATAGATTGGTAGGAAAATACCATCGCTCGTCCCCGACCGCCACTCATAAGGATGCACAAGCTAGGTACACTTCATGCATGTTTCGAATTTGTTACACAACTTTAACCATACGTGCATGCTACGGGACTTGCTAACTTCAACACAAGAATACTTTAAATTCATAATCACCCAACTAGCATGACTTTAATATCACTAACTCCATATCTCAAAACAATTATCAAGTATCAAATTGATCATAGCATCCAGTTCACTTCCTATGATAGTTCTTATTATACCCAACTTGGATGCCTACCATTCTAGGACCAATTGTAAAACCATAGCAAATACCATGCTGTTCTAAAAGACTCCCAAATAATATAAGTGAAGCATGAGAGACTAGCAATTTCTACAAAATTAAGCCACCGCCGTGCTCTAAAAGATATAAGTGAAGCACTAGAGCAAAAACTATATCAAGCTCAAAAGATATAAGTGAAGCACATAGAGTATTCTAATAAATTCTAATCAAGTGGGATTCTCCCAAAGGGTGTGTACATCAAGGATGATTATGGAAAAATAAAAAGCAAATACTAATATAATACACGGCGCTCCAAGCAAAACACATATCATGTGGCGAATAAAATATAGCTCCAAGTAAAGTTACCAATGAACGAAGACGAAAGAGGGGATGGCTTCCCGGGGCATCCCCAAGCTTAGGATTTTGGCTATAATTGAATACCTTGGGGTGCCATGGGCATCCCCAAGCTTAGGCTTTTGCCACTCCTTATTCCATAGTCCATCAAATGTTTACCCAAAACTTGAAAACTTCACAATACAAAACTCAACAGGAAATCTTATAAGCTTCGTTAGTGAAAGAAAACAAAACCACCACATAAGGTACTGTAATGAACTCATTCTTTATTTATTTTGGTGTTAAACCTACTTTATTCCAACTTCTCTATGGTTTATAAACTAATTTACTAGCCATAGATGCATCAAAATAAGCAAACAACACACGAAAAACAGAATCTGTCAAAAACTGTCGTGGAATTATCACGTCAAATGTCCTCATAAAAGGACTTAGTCGTGGAGCCATCGCAATGGGTTAGCTTGAAGGGGTTAAATCGGACAATGGACACAGGAGTTTATACTTGTTCGGCCCCTTCGATGAAGGTAAAAGCCTACGTCTAGTTGTGATGGGATTGATTGGGTTTCGATGATCAGGGAGCAAAATACGCTTGCCTGAGTCTCGAGTTGTTGTCTGTTGTCCCTGAACCGCCGCCGGGTCGTCCCTTTATATACACAGGTTGACACCCGGCCGGTCTACAGAGCCTCGAGGCCGACTCATACAAAGTGTCCGGCTCGGTCTCTCCTTTCATAACTTATATTACAAGTTTACATAGTCATGGCGGTTTAACACTATGGGCCCTAATCCGGCTTTGGGCTTCGGGCTTCTAGGCTTCCTTGATGGCGCCATCTTACGGATCTTCATGGGCTTCAACATAGTCGAGGGTGAACCGGCCCTCTTGTCCGTTTATACTCGATAGCTATATCCTCAACATTAGGCCCCAGATTGATTTGAATTTGTTCATGTCAATCTTCAATACTTCAAAGATATCTTGTAGGCATCTTCTTGTATTTTCGTAAACCGCCATATTGTCTTCTCCTGTAACTTTTGTAAACCGCCGTGACGTCATCTTCTGAACACAGCAACGGTCCATCATGACATCATCTCTGTATAAAAAGATTAAAAATATTCCCTTCTCTTAATGGTTATCCCGAAAATCGAGGCGACAGGCGCACCCATTCGGCCGTTTCAGGCTCCTTGATTCTCGCACCTGCCGTTTTACTCCTTCCTCTATAAATAAGGCCTGAAGGCCCTTCTCTCTTTTCCCCTTCTGCGCCTTCTTCTTCCTTGCGACGCCCAAGCTCTGAAGCTCCACCGTCGTCCGCGACCCTTGATAACTGCATCAACTAAGGCCGCTGCATCAACCTGAAACGGACCAAAAACTCGTCGCCCCGTTCCGCAGCAAATCTGCAGTGGTAAGTTTCCTCTTTCCTTCATCTTTAGATCTGTGCTAGGGTTTGCGAGCTCCTCTGTACAGTTCTTCGTTCTTCCTTCTGCCGCGGTAGTTTTGATCCAATAGCAGTGTAGATCTTATGCGGTAGTTAATCCGCATCCGTTTTTAATACCAGCAGATCGTCCTTTTTCTTCTGTAGAGTACACGATCTTCTCTGTTCTGCTTAGCGCCTTTAGAGGTCACAGAAAAAATTGCTTTACGGATGTGCGGTAGATCCAAATAAATTTGATCATTGTGTGAAACCTGTTTCTGTCAACACTTAGCCGAAATTTTGAATCCTGGCCCTTCTGCCAATGGGCGGTTTAATATTTGATAGTCAATCCGCCATATGTCATTAGCCCTCTCTTAAACCGCCAACTGAACCTTGCATAGTATTTTTCTCTGGTTCAACACTGAATTGTACACCTTAAACCGTAAATTGTAAAACCGTCACTTGTTTTTTCTTTCAGTTCCCCCCTTCTGGAATGTCAAAACAATTCGCTGCTTGCAATTGGGTTCCGTCCCGGATCACGGATACACAAATCAATGGTTATGTCACCACTGGTGCCTTAGCCTCAAAAAGGGCTCTCCATTGGCGAGTTCCGGAATCGGAATGTCCGCCTGAACCTCAAGAAGGAGAGGTAATTGTCTTTATGCAACACTTAGACCAGGGATTCAGTCCGCCCGGATCAAAAAATTTCCGAGATGTCCTTGCAAGCTTCCAACTCCATCCGCAAGATATTGGTCCAAACTCTGTGTCAAACATATGCAACTTTAAAGTATTCTGCGAAGTCTATCTTCAAGAAGAGCCAACTGTGGAGCTGTTCCGGGACTTTTTCCATTTGAGCCGCCATACGGAATTCTCAGATGGTCCCAACACAGAGCTTGGCGGTGTTTCAATTCAGAAAAGAAAAGAAGTTGACTTCCCTCATGCCAAACATCATAGCCATCCCAAAGATTGGAATCAGACCTGGTTTTACTGTCGGAACACTGCCCCTGATGGAGAAAATACCTTGCCAGGTTATCACCCTCACCGGCTTAGCAATAGCCACCCATTACCTTCACACTTGACCGCCGCAGAACGGAACAATTTTGCACCTCAACTCGCCAAGCTCAGGGCTTTGATGGCCAACAGTTTAACTGGCATTGATCTTGTTCGTTGCTGGGTTTCTTGGGGCATTTTACCTTTAAGCCGTCACCCCGGATTGATGCATGAGTACACTGGTGATGTCAAAGACCCTCAACAATATCATGAAATAGTAATGACCGATCTTGAAGTCACTGAATCGGTGAAGAAAATGCTTGATGAACCAATCTCTGCATGCAGCCAAACCGGTTTGGCTCCGTTTTGCTTCTCCAATAAACCGCCAGCGGTAAAGTTCATCTAAATACTTTAGTGATCCGCTTCCATATTGACTGTGCACTAACCTTTCCTTGTCTTAATTTCAGGCTAACAACTCCTTTTGGAAACGGAATAAACTGGCCCGGGCTCCTCGTGTAAAAACCAAGGCCACCAAGAAAGCTGGCAAGAGGAAAACCGCCGAGTCTTCTGACCCGCCAGAGGAGGAGGAATCAGATGCTGAGGTAGAACTTGACTCACTTGTTTCTTTTTTCATACATCTTATTGACAATGACTGTTCCCAGGATGATGCTGAGGCCAGCCATGCAGAACATGTTGAGGTAATCCTTCTTTCTTTTGATTCAGATCTTGTACCGGTTCAAAGAATTCGCCGCACAGTCCGAAAAGTAAAACAATCTCACCCCCTTGCTCATTTGGATCCAAAATTTTCTTTGAAGACACAGCAAGTTGAAGAACGCCGCACAACCCGGCATAGTGGTCAACAAATCACGTCGTCCGGTTTAGCTGACACGCCAACCCGGAAACATCGTCCAGAGGTGACTTGTTCTCCTGAAAAACGTTATCCTTTGAAAGGTTTCTTCCGATGCCCTCTCAATCCGTCTGACCCAAATTACCAGGCTTCTTCCAACTCGTCTGGCGGTTCATCAACCACTCAGCTACCTCCTCTCAAAGTCGTTGCTGGGTAAGTATATTACTTCTTAATTTGTTTCTTTTATTTGCCGATTTACCATATTCTAACCTTTGATGTTGTAGCGCCAAGGCTCGATTGAGTAAGAAGGCCAAAACAAGCGACCCAACTGTGGATGTTGATCCGGAGAAGACTCCAGAGCATCGTGGCGAAGATCCTGAAGTTGCCATAGACAGCCCTGCTTGGCAAGACCAAGATGATGATGCTAACCCGCTAGAGGCCGAACCGAGTGTAGAGGTTGATACTTCACATCCTCCTGCTCCTCCCAGCCCAACAGTAGAAGAGCGGGGCTCCACTGCAGATCCGCCAAGCCTAGTTAACAAACCGCCAAGCCCTGCTACCAAGGCACCAAGTCCCGTACAGAATATTGATTCATCCAGTCCGGCCAAAGATGATGACGTCGTTGTTACTGGCACTGGATATACCACCCCTGGTAATCCAGTTGCTCTATCCAAGCACACTGCCAAGGATGAATTTGCTGCTGTGAGCAAGGGGAAGGGGTAGACTGATCTTTCAGCTTATGTCGATCTCTCTGCTCAAGACCTTCACTCCAGCTTCTTGAACCGGCTTTACACCAGCCGTGATTATGAAGCCGGTTTAGTAAATCTGATGAAAGAGCGCTATGAGGTAAACAGTTTTGCTCTTTGCTCTGTACCTTCATTGCATTGTAGCCCCCAAGGTCCGGTTTGTCTTGAGAAAGTCAATCCGGGACTTTGTATACTCCATACTGTACTTTATGAAATTCCCTTGTGTATTTATGATCAAACACCCATTAGCCCCCAAGTGCCATGATTAAAACTTGTATTAATCCTTGGGACTTCAATAATCAGCATAAAAATGATCTGCATTAGCCCCCAAGTGCCAAGTGTATAACTGGTTATATTCTTGGGACTTTAACAAAGATATTGACCTGCTCTCTTACCGTGGCAGAGTGAGATAAACTAACAAGTCTCGCAAATCGCTGATCTTCAAGAAAATCTAAAATCCCAACAAGCAGAAACCACCAAGGCCAAGGATGAGTTAAAAACCGCCTTAACCACCATGGAGCAGCTCAAAGAATGGTTCAAGTCTGAGCAGGCCAACTGGGATACAGAAAAGGCCGGTTTGTTGAAGCGGGCAGAAAACGCTAAAGCAGCTCTTAAACCGGTGGCGGAAGAGCTTTTTGGATTAAAGCGCCAAGTCAATGCCATGACCTCTGCAATATTTGGTAAGCACTGTTTTGCCAATGTTTTATGAATATTTCGCTTTGAAATTTCTCCGGTTTAACATGAACTTCTTAAACCGGTATAGGTAGTCGCATTGCTCATCTTGGTTCTGATATGCGGAAGAAACTCAAGGCCGCGTATACACTGGTTGAACAGCTGTATACCGGCATTCAACTGGTGATCTGCGCCACTTCTTACAACAATGCGGCGCCAACACTGATCAAGGACACGCTGGACCAACTATCTATGACGCCAGCGCAAATAGAAGAGCTGAAGCGATCCGCTGCCCGGGCTGGCACTTTATTAGCACTGACTCGAGCCAAGGCATGGATAGCTGATCTTGATCCGGCTGATATAGCCAAGGGCTTCCCCAGTGCTCAAGAAAACGGCGAAGTATTTGACAACGACGCCCTCAAACGGGTAAAAAGGGAGATGCGTCCTCTAGCGAGTCAGTTGGCAGACGAGGCTAACCTAACGGTTCATTGGTCCTTCTATGATGCAAACAACAGACGGGTTGAAGCTATGATTCCTGAAGTGCAGAACCTTATTCCACCAATCCGTAAGCACACTTACTCCCCTGACGTTGATCCAGCTGAGCTTATAAGCGAAGAGGCTGTCTTTCAGGCTTTAACCCGGATTGACTGGACCACCAATGACTTCTAGCCATTGGATGGGGGGGAGAAGGCTGAACCGACGCCAGATGACCCATCTACCTCACATCAATCCGGCAATGAAGCTTAATCCGTCAAGGCGGTTGATATGTCAGAAACTGTCTGTTTTAAAACAATTCCATATTTTGGGCCTCTGAGTGCCTTGTAATAGGGTAGCTGTCGGTGTACTAAGGTAGGGGTACCTCAGTACCCCAACTTGTGCACGGGCGGTTGCAGCTTCCCGCGGCAGGGTTTACCACGTGCTCGCCGAAGACCTTCCTGCTCCATGTCAAACCATTCAAAGACGAAGTATACAAGACAGAAGATCGAGACCCGGCAAGCGGAGCTTGCCGGAAGGCCGCTCAGACTCAAGGTTACCTCACTCACGCAAGGCCACGCAAGAAGAGCTTGCCGGAAGACTAGGAGATTACATCATAGAAGACACGCCTCGGTGCTATATCGTCGGCGAGGGCCCGGGAGCGATAAGCTCTGAGTCCGGCAAGCTCGGGCCCGGCAAAGTCAAGACCCGGCAAGGTGCTTGCCGGAGAGTTCTGCGCTGTGCCCGCGCTCCAGCTCATCGGCCACAGCGTGCCTCAGGGCCTTTCGAGGACGCGTGGCGGATGACTTGTGCAGCTGGGGACACGGTAGCACTCCACGGTGGTGGAGCCATCGCCGTGTGACGGAGACATTAGGGCGGAACTTTTGGGGTCGGCGGCGACGGGCATTAAATGCCCTTGTCCCCATTGTCAAAGTAGGTAGCGACCACTTGTTCACGACCGTAGCTCCACCGTTCCCGCACTATTCCAACTACCATCTCTTTTACGTTTTTACCCTTTTTCTCCTCGTTGACACATCCGGTGACCCTTGCACTATAAAGGAGGCCCATGCACAGCGTGGAGGGTTGAAACCTTTGCAACTCTCGCTCGGTGTAGCTGCTCTTGTAGCTCTTCAAGCTCCCGAGCTCAATACAATCAAGCGGGAGTAGGGTTTCTGCGTTCATCGCGGCCCGAACCTGGGTAAAACTGCCAGCGTGCTCGCTACGATCTGCTCTTCGTGCTCCTCCGCCTCGTACCGCCTGAGACAAGGGCTCCGGTCCCATAGGTGTTCGTGGCGGGCGTTTCCCGACATCTTTGGCGCGCCCGGTAGGGAGGTCGAGGTTGTGCGGACCTGATCCGGCGTTCGCGGGCGCGTTCTTCATCAACCTCTCCGGTTTCATCAACAACTTCATCAACAATTGCGCTATGGCCCGAAGAAGAAGGCTTCGGAGGTTGCGAGTCCGTCTGCGTCTCATCCGCCGCCACCGAGCCAGCGGTGGGCGGAGGAGACGCCGTCGGAAGGTGGTCGCCGGCGAGGACACTCGCGCGCCACGAATCAAGGACAAGACGGATGACCGCGCCTCGGTCTCCGTGGACACGCCGTCCATCTCAGCAGACACGACAACCCAGCAGCGCCATACCACGGGAGGTGGTATCCGCCTGCTGGGGCAAGGACACACCGGAGGCTCGCGGGATGCTCCGGACCACCGTCCGGGCACAAGCAAAGCGAAGGCGCCGGGGCAGGACCCTGCTCCTTCTAACGCTGTTAGGAGTCCGAGCATATCCCGCTCCTTGCACCGCTCGCCCCCGCTCCCCTCCACTCCGGCAGAAGCGCTCGCAAGGGCGCAATCTCCTCGACTTCCCTCGGCGGACAAGGCGAAGATCGAGGCTACCATCGAAACCTGATCGCCTTCGCCAACAACGACTCTTCACAGCAGCCGGCGACCTCGCGGCATGGCAAGCTGAGAAGACGAAGGCCGACGGCGACAAGACCGCCGGGTGCAACCACCGTGCACTCCCGCCGCGAAGCAAAAACGCCGCCCGCGGAACAACGCCGGCAGCGGCTCCACGGCATCGTCGGATCCAGCGGGCTCGACAGGATCAACGCCAGTCCTCGGCGACCGGCGACAAGAAGACGCTTCGGACCACAATCGGCGCCGCCGAAGCTTCGGCGACAATCGACCAGAGAGCTGGGAATGCTTGTCGGCGCGCCCGGTGAACCAGCGACTTGCCAGTCTGCGGCGAGCTGCCCTGCGTTCACCGCGAGCTGGCGCGTCGATGGCTCCAGCATGAAGAATTTCAAGCCCGACGTGCGAAATCGACGGCAAGGCGCACCCTCGGAATTCCTCGGTGTCTACACCATCGCGGTGCGAGGCTGCGGGGCGCGACGAGAAGATTCTCGCGAACTACTTCCGCTCATGCTTAAGCGAGCGTTCGTTCTTGGCTTATGCACTTGCCGAAGGCTCCATTTCTTCTTGGGTAGACCTTTGCCATCGGTTTGTTGGCGCCTTCACCGGCGCCACAAACCCCACGGCCAGAGAGCGATCTCCACATTTTGGCCCGAAGGAAGGAGAATCCTGCGCAAGTATATCCAACGCTTCAGCCGTGTGCGGCACAACATCCACGATGTCCACCACCGCGCGGTTATCGGCCGCTTCCACGAGCGTGCGTAACCGCCGCATGCGTGAAGAGATGGCGATGACCAAGATTCGGGATGTCAGCGAGCTCTATGCTCTGGCTGATAAGTGCGCCTGCGAAGAGGGAGAGACTCCGGGGAGGATCTTTGGCGCAGGAGGAAGCGACAGCGACGCCGCCGCCCCGGCAAAGAAGAGCCGGCGGCGGAACAACCGAAAGAAGAACAAGAAAGAGGTGCTTGCCGTCGAGAAGTCCGGCAAGGAGGCTCCCGCCAAGAAAACACAGGCTGGCGGCTCCGGCAAGGAGCCTGCCCCTGTAGCGGCAGCCGACAAGCAGGACGGCTCCGACAAGCAATACTGCAAAATCCACCGCACCAAGGGCCACGATCTCTCCAACTGCAAGCGCGTCGAGTATCTCGTCGAGCAGCAAAAAGCTGAGTCTGAGAGGCGCGACAAGGAGAAGGCCCAATGTGGCGGAGAGAACCGAGCAAGCGGCCGTTCAATGGCGGGGAGGGCGCCGCTGCAGGGCCAAGCAGCGGCAAGGTGATCGACCTCCCGGGGCGCGACAAGGATGAAGAAGGCGATGGCGAAGACATGGAGGATGAGGATAACAGCGAGCAGGAGTTCGAGAAGGCCACGGAGGTCTGTGCGTCGGCGGTGGCGCCTCTCGCACACCTCCCACCGCCCGCCTAAAGCGGTGGGTGCGTGAGGTGAATGCAGCGGAGCCGCCCGTGGAGTCGCGAGCTCCTCAAATGGTCCAAAGACGCCCATCATTTTTGATCTTAGGATCACCCGACCGCACCACAGCGGTCGGGTGCTTGCCGATGCTGGTCTCGCCCACCATCCGCAACCTCAAGGTCACCAAAATGTTGGTTGACGGCGGGGCCGGGCTGAACTTGATCTCCTCTTGTGTGATCAAGAAACTCCAAATTCCAGATGGCGAGCTCGAAGAGACCGGTTCTTTCCAAGGAATCAACCCGGGATGGAGCAAGCCCAAGGGAAAGATCACTCTGCCGGTGACCTTTGGCGGGGAGCTCAATTTCAGGACTGAGCGCATCACTTTCGACGTCGCCGATATTCCGTTGCCATACAATGGAATACTCGGCCGTCCTGCCTCGCCAAGTTCATGGCAGCTTCCCATTATGCTTAGCGTACTCAAGATGCGGGGCGATAAGCGTCATCACCGCCCACGGCGACAAGAAGGATGCGCTTATCTGCGCCGACAAGATCTACCGGGATGCGGCAGCTGCGGCCGATAAGAATACGCTTGCCGCTGAAGCTCCGGGGAAGAAGACGAAGACCAAGTCCGGCAAGTGCTCGGGGCCCACTCCGCAACCGCACCTCTTGGAGTGCTCCGCTGCCGTCGAGGGCGTCCGTCGAGCTCCACCGCAAGAGTAAAAGGGAATGGCGCTCCACCGCAACCAAGAAGGTGTCCGCCAAGGAGGGCGGCACCGGTGGTACCTTCACCATCGGTGCCACACTTGACAACAAATAGGAAGCGCTCGTTGCCTTCCTGCGGGCGAATGTCGATGTGTTTGCATGGCAACCATCGACATCCCGGTGTTCCTGGAAGGTGATTGAGCACAAGCTTGCTGTTTGCCCTCATCTTGTGACCCATCAAGCAAAAAGTGAGGAAGCAAGCCGTGGGCGCCAAGAATTCATCAGCGAAGAAATCAAGAAGCTAGAGGCAGCAGGCCTAGTTAGAGGTGTGATCCATCCGGCGTGGTTAGCAAACCCGATTAAATGCGCGCAAGGCCAGCGGGAAGTGGAGGCTGTGTATAGACTTCACCGATGTGAATAAAGCATGTCCCAAGGATCCATTCCCTTGCCGCGCATTGACCAGA